>OY720290.1:9412500-10037500 GCA_963082995.1 Noctua comes | reverse complement strand
TGCAAAATTATTATTTAAAAAAATTGAATTGATTGAATTGAAATTGTCCTTTTTTTAATTTTGTTCTTTCAGGAACTCTTTTGATCCAGACCTCACGGTACGCGTCCAGCTCGCCACCTCTTTCTGAGCCGGCTTCGGCGAGGACATCCATGTTCAGGCATCTGTTGTGTGAACCAATAGCATTAAACACTTTAAATTCTTCACCACATGATATACCACAGACCACCTATGCAAGACCACTCAAGCCCACTCATAAAAACAACTTATCCTAGATTAATCACCTCAAAACCTTTAACCCTATCACGCGCATGATTTACTTCAGCACTTCCTTCTCTCACCATCAAATACTTTAAATTCCTGCCTTTCCTATCTCCCCTAAAAGCCGGTCGGGACATTAATCTAATCAACACAAAACACCGTAATGAGTGGACGGGCGGCACGCGGCAGGACACGGCAAGGGAACGGCTCGGCACGGGGACGCCCGGACGGCGCGGGCGACTGCCGGCGCGTGCGACGTAATGTGGGCTATTGTTGATGTTACGGATGGGTAGGGACGTGGTTTCTGTTTGTATGCTTTTTGGAAATGGTGATAGCTGTTGAAGGTACTTTGGTAAGCAGTCAAAGCGACACAAGAGCATAGAAATGGAGAAGGGACGTGTGGTAGGCGGTTGAAGATATGCATGAAGTTATTGGCTTCGAATTGGAGAGCAAGGGAATTAAACTGAACTACCATGTACGGACTGTCATAACTGGCTGTTTTATTTTATAGTAAACTAGCTGTTGCCCGCGACCTTCGTTCGATATTAAAAAAAGAGTACTTCTCTATTTGAATCGGATTGAATCGGATTTTTTTAACAATTTTATGGGTTGTATTTTTTTGCACGTAACCTTAATCCTTACTACTTACTCCTTATACCATCAGCTATCTGCTAGTAAAGTTTCCGTCGAAATTGGCCCCGCTGTTTCGGAGATTAGCCGGAACAAACAGAAAGACAGAAAAAAAACTGTTTTTTTTTTTGTTAGAAGTACCGTATTTTCTTTCATATGCTTTCATTATAAAGCTGTTATTTTCAAATTAAAAACAGACACTCATTTATTTATTTGTATAGAATAGTTAAGCATGTGAGCAAAGCATCGACCGCTTTTGAAGAAAATATGCTGTTCACGTCTTGTTCCAACTACCAAGTAAGAGAGCCTTGGTGTAGTCTCAAAGAAAGATAGTTTTATTTAAAAAAAAAACTAATAGTACTAGTTTTTTTGACGGCACGGTTTTCGCAGTGGCTGAGCGATTGACGGCTGCGCTTCGTGTCGCGGGTTCCATTTGGTATGGCCTACATGTAGTTGTTCCGGGTCTGGCTGTTTGTGTATATGAGCTTAAATGTTTGTAAACGCACCCACGATACAGGAGAAATTCATAGTGTGGGGCAGTTTCTTGAAAAAAAAAAAAAAAATTGTTTTAGAATAGTCTCTTTTGATAGTGCATAAATCATAAACACACGCTAACTGAAAATTCTAAAATAATACCAAAAACCAAAGAGATGATGTTACAAAATAAAAATAAATTAAGATTCCTTTTTCATTGTAAATCTGAATAATAATCTCTAGCGAAACCAAAACATTTTACAAGAAAATCCATAAATAACATAATATTTCCTCTTTCCCGCCGGCGCCATATTGAATTAAAATTGGCGGGAGTTTCCGCCATTACCAAAATGGCGGTTATACTTGACAAGCGTATTTTTTCTGGATGATAAATCTATCCGGGAATACTTCCGTTTCCGGGACGGGGATGATCGATGTTCCGGATCAAATCTTTGTTTAAAAGGGATGTTTTAGGGAGTAACCTCTTAGGATAAATGAGGGATGATCCATACGGGAATTATTGAGAAACTGTTGAGATATAGTAACATTTTCTTGGCAGAAGGTCACATTTCCTAAACGTTCTCAGTTAAGTTCTGACAGACGACTGAAGACTTCTTTATCATGTGGTTAGTGCCTAACCTGGTGTCAGAGTTTTTATGCCGCCCATAGGCATCTGACTTGACTTTACATGCCGTCTAAATATCTCTCAGGCATGCTGGTTTCCTCGCGATGTTTTCCTTCACCAAAGCTAGTGATAATTATACAACTAAACACTGTGGAAGGAAGCAACCCTAACTAAGGCTTCAGTTTATCATTTTGACCGCATAGGTACCGTACAGGTATAGTACTTGTATATGAAATAGCATAATGGGTATAAAAATACCCTTAAAGAAGCCGAAAGGTACTTGTTCTCCCCGTCTTTGTGATCATTTTCTCGTTCTGGAGCAGCAGGAAGTCAAAGTCCCAACTTTTCCACTAGTTTTTTTTTTTTAAATACAAGTTTTTAATGTTATATTTAAATAACTCTATGGTCCCTGCACTACTCAATGCGTCTATCAGCATAATGTTTAGATTGCGTTACATTAAGTTCTACCGTAAAACGTCATTTTTTGTCCCTTAAAAAAAAAGGGTACAAAACCTTAATATAAAGGGTGTAAATAGACCCTTAACACATCCGAAAAGCACTTGTTCTCCCCGTCTTTGCTATCATTTTTTTGTTCTAGACCATACCTGGGAACCTAGTTACGGAGATATTGGGGGTCAAAGTTCCAACTTTTTCACAAGTTTTTTTTATATACATGTTTTTAATGTAAGATTTCACGAACCCCGTACTATTCAATCCATTCATCAGCACAATACTTTGAGAGCTTTCCATCGAGTCCTACCTTAAAACGTGATATTTCACCCCAAAAACAAAAGTCGATTCCCAGCGATATTTTTTTCTTAGAGTTACTTTGTTTGAGGTACAGAATGCTTGGTTAACGGCCTCCTGAAAGGTCCATTTACACCTTGTATGTCTTTTTTATAACCGACGAAAAATTTCAAGGTTTGGGGGTTCTGAAATTGGCGCTGAATCCTTGGTCAATGTTCTTGTTACGATGCCTTTCCTAAAGTGTAAGCTCAAACGCAACTTATTCCATATTTATTTAACGGCCTTAATTTATCCATATTGGTTAATACCGTTAATAGTTTGTAATGCTACTTACAGAAATTGATAAATATGTATGACTATTAGTTATGACCGCGCCGGGTATTGAAGCCCCTGCCCGCGGATTAGCTGCCGATCTGTCAGCGGTTGTTGAGCCGATTTATTATGATATGTGCGGTGGAACTGGGAGAATTATTAATGTTTTATGTGAGAGGGCAGCAAGAAGATATTTTAGATGTAATGTTCATACTTAGTCGGTATCGGCATGACATGGGAATATTGCGTAAACTGTCTGTTATCCCCTGGAATCTTCCAATTCCCCCGTATATATTAATTAGGTGTTCTCAACTAAACCTATTTGGCTTCTTCTTAGCGTGTCGATGGCAATCTAAGTTGTGTCAGCCGCGAACTGAGCTACTGGTTTGGCGCTTTCGGTAGCATCTATTTGGCTGAAAACTTAGGTATCAAATGATTGTGTTATAATGTACCCAGCTGTTCTGATTTTTTTTTATTGTGTAAGTAAGTATTGTAATGCAGGTCAAATAAGTATATTTGGACTTGAAAGAGGCAAACGACAGAGATGTCCAGGTCGCTACGGACTACTGGAACAAAATCTGAGTCATCGATTCGAGGAGAAGAAAAATAAATATATTTTCTTTCTATCTTTCTTCATGACATGACTGTCTCCCTCTTCCATCACCTCATCCTACCCACTAATACATTCCACCATTGCCTCTCTCACAAAGCAGCGTCTACACGCGCTCTGTGGTCCACAGCGCGCCGACGCGGAACAACTGCAATATACTGCTTGTGCACTGTGCATTAGGGAAATTGATTGTGAACTAGCGTTAGGAGGCAGGGATGCAGTAAGTAGGGTGTTAGATTGAGGAGCTGTGGAGAGGCATAATAGAGAGAATACTGCGGTGGTTTTTATAACAACCATACACAGCACCATACTATACCATGCTGAGGTAGGAGGAGCCTCTTAGCCTCATACAGGACCAATTTTATTTATTCTATAGACCGACCGCTTTAATGAGTCCTCCGCCTTGCCCCATCAAAGGCACTTTAAGCGTCCACAAACACAAAGTCTTAACAATATCCCACAGGTTATTTGCTTTGAAATAACAATAATCCGCGTATTACGATACTAATTAAACCAAAACGTGATCAAATTTCAGAATATTCCGTTTAAGTTGATACCTTCGCGAGGACTCATTAAAGCGGTCGGTCTATAATGTATGTTTTTATTTTTTTTACTTTTGTTTTATTGTTAATTTAATCAATTTCTTTTGTCCTGTGCGAGACACATAATTACATTTTCTTTCTTTATATGTTTTGATATACATATATAAAGGTTTTCGAAAAAAAAACGAACACCCAAGTCCGTCCACCCTTGAGGGTGGCCGCACAGTAAACCAACACAAGAAAATAAATGCACCGACAAGATTATACGCACCCATACCGTGGACACCCTACACCTACACCCTACCAATACATACTAATACAACAATCCTGTTTTCTTTGGGTATTTACATTAATCATGTTTGGTTACCGTCTTGTAGTTTTCAATTTAGAGATTACGCCATTTTCCACAAGGGAGCGCTGTATAAAATATTGGTATTTCGGAATAATTAATTTGCTATAATTACAATGGATAATGTTACTGGACGTTGAACTAGTGGTTGCAAGCGCGACTGCTGATTTCATTCCAAGGTTGGGCGAAGTGTTATACGGTTTTTCCATCAAGAGTTTTTGAGCAGTAGCCCAGAACCTTGCCCCCTATTGTATATTGGCTGGTGTCCGCAACTCCACGTCCAAAGCGCTAATTTTGTGTACAGGTGAACAGCATCTCGCGAGAAGTAACCCAGGCATTTACCGAAGTACTTTGCCCTATACGAGGCCACTTCTGGGCAGTGTAAAAGCACGTGTACTGCTGTATCGTCTTGTCGTATGTTGTATCATTTATATGTGGTCACCCAACCACACACCAACCTAGGCAAGCGCAGTTTAACCTAAAGATCAATCCGAGCTGGTGTTATTATTTAGCCACGAGCTCCTGGTCGTACACGAAAAGAATACATAACAAAAAACTATTACAAGTCGGGACATAAAAATTACGTCATAGCAGTAGGTAGAGAGTAAAAGTAGCAGAACGCAACAATACATCAAACTACATAGTTATTATTCAATTTATTACACTAGCGCTTCGCCCGGCGCCCGCCATGCTTTTAGGGAAATTGGAGGTGCGCCCCTTCCGTACACTGGCGTGCAACGTTACGGGAACACTGTTGAATTGTTGCTTTAGTGGGTCAATGTATTGATTGGATGTGTTATCATTATGTTTTTAACTACGTGCGGTTGAGCAGTTTATTTTTAGAAGAAAAAAAATAATTAAGTAACTTCATAACTTATAGTCAGATGAGTAGTCGCTTATTGTAAAATACTTACCTAACGATCTATTGCTGCTTGTGTTTTTTGCGAAAATCCCGCCGCTCTATTTCCAACTATTGCAACTCCTGAAAGTCAGGATCAACAAAGACGACCACCAGAAAAGAGCTGAGGCAACGAAGTCTCGACATTGACTTGAACGGCGAAGAAGTAAGAAAAAAGATAATGCTGTCGGCTTGAAACTACCAGATTAACAAGAAAATCTTAATAAAAAACCATGCACATTAAGACACAACTTAAAAGTCTGAACGTGAAACGAAGAACGAGAAACTAAACGTTTGGTATTGTATTGTATTGTGTTGTATAACGGGCTGGTGTCCGCAACTCCACGTCCAAAGCACGTATTTTGAGTACAGGTGGGAAAACCATTCGATCCGCCCCAGTTACCCGACAAAGGCCAGCAACGTTTTGGTGTTATTGACGAGCTCGTGCAGAGAACCTGGGTGACCGAAGTACTTTGCCCTGTATGAGGGCAGAAACTTTTGGTCGCTTCCCATTTATTCTTCCATTCTCTATTATATTCTTTTCTGATTAATTTCGTTGCAGGGATCCAAGACAGTTAAATTGTTTCTCTGGGACTTCGTCGAACTTCATTGTTTCGGCGCTTTTCTGATGGTCGCCACTGTTGATTCTGGCTTTCAGGAGTTGCAGTGGTTTGGGAATAATGTGGCGGGCTTGTCCTAATTAAAAAAAAAAGCTTCTCATTTAATATGTCCGCCAGTGTAAATGATATTCCCGTGAAGGTGGGGTTCACAACTAAGTTAGTGTAAACTCTGTCTACCGAGTGCAGCATGACTTGTCATTATATCTGATTGCACAGTATGTTCTCTATTTTAGAGTGACGATTACGTCATGAAAGTATCGCTTTTATGGACAAAAGTTTACTACTCAGTCGATAGAAAACAGATTTAAAACAACAAATCATCTAAAATGAACAAAAAAAAAATATCTTCGTTCCTAAAATTGGCTGTTTTTGTGCCAGTTTTTTTGTTTATATACTATAAACGGATCCTTCTCGAAGCCGTCAACCAAGCATTCTGTACATCAAACTATTACTTAGTTTCTCTACGCCAAAGTGTGTCAGGTTAGGCACCGGTGTCAGAGTTTTTATGCCGCCCCTGGGCCTCTGACTAGGCTTTACATGCCATCGCGAAATATGTCTCAGGCATGCTGGTTTCCTCACGATGTTTTCCTTGACCGAAGCAAGTGATGGTGAAGTGACAAAAATCAGAGTTGCGTGTCTTGAGTTTGAACTTGAGACTTGGGAGTCCAACGGTCACACCACTAGGCTATCACTGCTTTTTTATAGCAATAACATGGATCAATACGCAGTGAAAAGTGAAGTAGGAAGTGGTTATAACCGCTCGTTTCTTTTTTATATACTGTTGGCCAGTTAAACGGCCCATTTATTTGACCTTACCACCTTACTTCCTTACACTGTACGTAAGTTATAATTAACTACTCAAGTTAAAAGTATTCACGTGTACCTACACCACATGAGTAAGTAAACGGAACAGAGTTAAAGCTTCTAAAGAACGTTCAAAATTGTTACCTATTTTGGTAGGGTTGTCACAATATGTTAAGACAAATTAAACAAAACATTTGTTATATAGTTTTATTATTGAGTATGATACAGTCCAGTGGCGAAGGGTGAAAACTCAATCAGGGGAAAAAAAATGAGAATTACCTTTTTTTTTTTGTTTTTTATCTCTGTTTACTTTGACCTTATTTTCGTTATCAGTGACCCCGAAAACCATGAAAATGATACCCATGATGAAAAAAACAAAATAAAAAATGTTGTTGCCATCTTGGATTTTCATTTTGACCTCAGTTTCGTTATAAGCGACCCCAAAAACCACGAAAATGACACCTATGACACGAAACCGAAAATTTTCGTCGGCGCCATCTTGGATTTTCATTTTGACCTAATTTTAGTTATCAGCGACCCCAAAAACCATGAAAATGACACCCATGAAGAAAAAAACCGAAAATTTTCGTCGACGCCATCTTGAATTTTCATTTTGACCTAATTTTAGTTATCAGCGTCCCCAAAAACCACGAAAATGACACCCATGACAAGAAAGCCGAAAATAAAGTGAAGCATAAAATGCAGGGGAAGTATAATAAAAAAATGTAAATAAGTCAACAAAATAAAAAAACTAGTTGGTACCAAATACGATATAGACCATTACTCATTCTATCTTGTTCTCCCATACATACTTTCTTTTTCTGTCCTTGTCGTAACTCGATAATCTTCGGCTTACCGGGCTCCTTAACTCCTTAGTTACGAGGGAACATAGAAACAGACATTACATACATACAGGTCAAACACATAACCCTCCTTTTGGGCTTCGCCGCAGTCGGGTAAAACACCGAGTAGTATCCTCTTCTTATTAAAAAAAAAGGATCATACAATAAAATATAGGTACTTACTTGAAAAAGTAATAGTCAAATATTTACTTACCTATTGTACTCCTTGGGATAGTTAAAGTATGATAAATTTTTGTTTTTTCTACTATTATTCATACACACAGTACAATAAGCAAACATTTTAATTTTAATATTCAAACTTGCAACCAATCTTGCAACTGACAAAACAAACAACGTGCCCCTTGGTTGCCATGGCACCGTGCCGTGCTGACCCTGAGTTTGTCCACTGGCTGTGCCAGCGTAAACCGGTTTTTTCCAGTCTCGCCGCGTACGCGACAAGCGGCCAGTGGTCACGCACACATGCCCCGCGTGCTTGTAGTAGTGCAACCGATTTGCGCGGTTGTATGAAGCTTTAACTCTGTTCCGTTTTCCTACTCATGTGCCTACACTGTGGTGCAACAAAAACGACCGTCCATTGTTCTGTGATGAGTGTGTGAAGCAACTGAGTTGACTTAAGACTTAACGAAGGATGTCAAGAAGACTAGGTCGGAAATGATCCTTGGTACGGCTATATAGACATGGAATTTAAAGGTTTATGAAAAGGATCATGATTGTTCTTGGATTCTAGTAACAATAAAATCTATGGAGATCTTAACTTGCGTATGAAGCACGGACTGATTCCGGTTGTCTAAGGTCACTTCTCGTACGGGGTTAGAGCGAGCATTCCTCACTACGCTGGACACAGTATGTTGACAATTTCAAGATTCAAGTTTTTTTTGAGTCTGCGTACGGAGGTACGCAGACTCTTATCTGATTCTATGTTATTTATAAATCAGTGATGTCCTTAATTAGCGTAGGCATAAGAAAGTAGTAAATCTCAATAGAAAAGGAGATATAGCAATAGTTTTTGACACTCCCATTTTATTAGAACACCAGCCCCCGTAGCATGACCACCGTAGACAAGGATTTCTTTGTCGGAAGAATCGACAAAACGACAGATAGTGCAAAGAAATCTGTCATTGTGTCGACACAATCTGTCATTTTGTCGATTATTCCGTCAAAGAAATCCTTGTCTACGGTGGCCATGCTACGGGTGCAGCTCGTTACGTCCGCAAGAAATAATTACAAAGATATTACTTCCCTATTTGAATCGGATTTTGTTACCAAATTCAAAGGTTTTCATTTTTTTTTGCACGGAACCCCAATTTTCTTTCTAATATAAAAACCAAAAATAAGTAGAATTGAAAAAAGGAAAAGAAAAAAAGTAAAAGTAGAAAAGTAGTCTAAGTTACTCCTTATAACATCGGGTATCTGCCAGTAAAAGTCCCGTCCCGGAAAGTAGCCTGAACAAACAGACAGAAATACAGAAAAAAAATTAAAAACATGTTTTTTGTTATATACGAGTACTTCATATGCATTCAGTATAAACCTGTAATATTAGCTTGAAATTATAAACAGGTATTTCAATTTTATTCATTTGTTTATATAATAAATTAACCCTTTTCCCACTGTTGTGACACAGGGTACCTCTCTGAGTCTATCAAGCTTATTACATTTTTTTATTAACACTTTCCCAATATAGCACTAAATAAAGTTCATTAGTAGGTAGTTTGACGTGACGCTCGCGACACGTGTCCGATTCGTTCCGGCGGTAGTTCCCACGTCCGCGATCCGACACGGTGCCTATACGATATGGGGAGTATGAAGGGTAATATGCTCGATTTTAAACTGTTTAAGTTTAAGTTAGATGGATAAAAAGCAGCAGAATAAGTTTAGTTATTCTTATACTCCATTGGTCTAATTGCTATGTGGTGTTCCAGAAGGAAGATAAACTAATAATTTTTTTTTTGTAATTGCTAACTTTACAATAATTTCGCTGTTAAATAAAAATAACAATAATATGATCTCATTTTTAAGATAAGTTTTCGTATTTTAGAAGCAGATATTATTTTTTTAATAAATCGGGCATTCTGGACTAAATATTTTCGTACTTTCGCTTAAAAATTAAATATTATAATGAAATTACATTTTAATAGTTAGTAACAATATATATTATGATTCTGGAATATCTCACAAGAATCTGACAAACCAGAGAAGTCAATACATTCAAACAAGAATAAATTCCAACAAGATTGACCCCCAAGTAGAGCACATTTCCCATCGTTTCAACTCCAAAGCAAGGGTAGTATCACAATATGCTTCGTAATTGAGTTCTCACGATCTTCGATGATCTGCACCGAGTTCTGGATCAGTTCATTATGTTGTTCGATTTCCACGGCGATTTGGGAAAGTGAAAATACTAAGGGGTGAAATGATTGTCAAGAGCCTGTCCTGGGAACGGCAATATACCGTAGACATGGCATAGCATAGCATGATAAGCCTGTGATCAGCCCACTGCTGGCACAGGCCTCCTCTCTATGAGAGGGAATAGTCTATAATCCACTACGCGGGCCCAGTGCGGGTTGGTAGATGTCACATGTCTTCTAATTTTTGATTCTAGGACATCCCGGTTTCCTCACGATGTTTTCCTTTACCGTTTTGAGAGCAGTGGTGATGAAATAAATTACATAAAGTAATACGTCTGCCTGGGTTCGATCAACTCACGACTAACTGCTTTCAAGTCGAGGCCGCCACCACTACTGGGCCGCATAGACATGGGCCTTCTCTAAATAGGATTGTAGGAAAGCTCTATGTTCTCCAGTGCTTCTTATCTATTAATTTGTTTATATTTAAGTCATTAAACAAGTAATAAAGCAAGATGTAGTAAGTAGTTTACGTTTTAAATGTTAGTTTTAATACTTATAAAAATATGGTAACCGGTCAATTATTTTTACGGGTCCAATAAATAAGGTAGTTCCATCTGAGCACCAATACTTAGAGCACCAAAGATATTCCCATTTGAGCACCCATTTATGTTTTATTTGGTGCTCAATCGGGAATAAAATAAAAAAATAATATTATTCCCTTTCGTTTTATCTGATTTGAAGACTGAAATTACTAGAATTAAGTCATTTCGACCTCAAAACATGCAGTTAATCGACATCTTCACAAATATTTCAAAAAACTATGCCAACAAAATGTACCTGAACACAGAAAATGAACTAAAGGCAAGAGACAGAAAAAAATACAAGGCGAAATAGTATTTGCATCCAACTGGGTCACACAGTTTCAAAAAAAGATCTAAATACCTAGATATAGCCCGCTAACACAGGCTGGTCAATTAAAAATAGATGATTAAAAAGATACTGAACGAAAACAATGGACAGTTGAATTCGAAAAAGAAAACATTCTAAATTCAAAGCGGGCGCCGCTATTGGCCAGTAATGCTTCAACAATGGCTGCCGAACTGTCAGATTTGACAGGTGATAAAGTTTTAAATGTTTCCTGACTGTGTTAGTGTGTGAAATATATTTCGATTAAATAATCTTTTTTCTTGAAATCATAGTTGAAACAAACGTTCCCATAATTATGATAATATCGAAACTTTTCTCAGAGTTTCATTCTTATATTTAAGGTGGGGGTAATAGCAAGCGAGAGGTCATCTGATGTGCAGTTGTTGTCATACAAGGTGTAAACGGACCCTTCACATATCCGTCAACCAAGCATTCTGTACATCAAACTAAGTAACTCTACACAAAAATGATTGCTGGGTGAACGATTTTTTTTTTATGTGTAAAATTACGTTTTACGGTAAGGTAAGACTCAATGTAACGCACTTTAAACATTATGCTGATGGATGCCTTAAATAGTACGTGGTTCGTAGAGGTACAGTTATAACATTAAAAACTAGTATTTAAAAAAAAACTTGTGAAAAGGTTGGAAATTTGACCCCCAAAATCTCCGTAACTGGAAAGTTCCCAGGTATGGTCCAGAACAAAAAAATGGTCGCAATGACGGGGAGAACAAGTGCCTTTCGGCTTCGTTAAGTGTATTGTTACACCCGTAATTAACATTAATATCTAACAGAAATATAGAAACGGTAACTAATTACCGTTTCTATGTTTCTGTTGTTAGACTAATCTAACAAGAAACTTCTGACCTGTTACAAATAGGCAATGAATAGGTAGGTACGGTCACGCAGTGGTAATTTTAAAAGCAATTGTCACACAAATTCCTTTCTAAAATAGCACGCGCATGTCACCTTTTAGACCTGACATTTTCATTAAAATTATTCATAAACTCACGCCTTTATCCACGGGGGTAAGCTGAAACTACAGAACGCCACCTACTACGATCCTTACATCTTTTGCTCCGTGCACTTCGTAACTCTGAGGCCCCAGCCCGAGCGCCCGGTGTTAAAGTAATGTAAAGACGTCGATTTTTGGGTCGATAATTATCCTACAGCATTTTACAACAAACACAATCAGTATCATCCATAAATGTGAATTAGTTCTTAAAATTATTAAAATATCATGTGCGAAACGAGTATTTTTAATTTTAAAATCGACGTATTTACGATACATTACCACCGCGCCCATGTACTAGGGCCTCTGGTCATACAGGCACGCCACGGTTGCGGGGATTAAGAGCCCAACAGTTCTGAAGAACATTACCAATGAGTTTAGTGTATGCCTTACATCTTTAGAACCAAAAAATAGACATAGAAATGTGACATCTACCAACCTGTGCTGAGGCCACGTCTAATTCACTTATAGCCTGCTCCCTCTTTCCTTGCCACATTTCGTCAGTTATGTTTAAGTCCCATCTAATAGGGGGCGGATCTATTGCCATCAACCGTGCACAAATCCAGACTCCGTGGCTGCTATTGAGACTTTCCTGATGGTAAAACCAAATAACACTTTGCCTGACGAATCGAACCCAGGACCTCATGGTCAGCAGTCGCGCTTACAACCAATGAGGCAGTCGTCAAGGCATTTACATAAAAAAAAACATGACGATTGAAGACCTCTAAAATATTCCATATCATGCCAAGAGCCCTTAATTAACAGCTATTTTAACATTCAAGGGCCAATTTCCTATATCAGTGAAAAAAATCTTGCAACTCGTCTTATGCAAAATTGTAGTGTGTATGTTTTTGCCGCCTGTTTCTCAAAAAAAGCTTTTAACTTGACGGTGAGGTACCCCAAAAATCGCCTGTCAAAATACTGTCGGCCTCATCAAGGGTAAGGATGTACAGTCGGACGAAAATATTGGTTTAAGTTTTTAAAAGGCGGTTTTTTAGAGTCATCTTAAGTTATTGATGGTTTGGTTGGTTTTGGTGTGGCTTGACAACATTTTCTTGTTGACTGGTTTTCACACTTTGAAAATTAAGTTAAGTGACCTGTTTGTACGTCGCAAGCTACTCTTACAAAAGATCTTCTATTAAATCACTGTTGTACCTAACTATTTCGGACTTTTACTCAAATATGTTTGACAGTAGTTGGGTTTTCTCTTCATATTCTCTACCTAGGGTTTCTAATACACTTAATAGTCACGGTAGCAAGGTAACTAGAACATTGTATGAGCTTCAGGAAACCTGACATCTCTGCATTAAACCATGAAAATATTGATGGAAAAATTGTCCTGCAAGTAAAATTGATACTTTTCAAACACTATTCAAATTGCAATTAACAATTGTATTTTTAAAAGTGTTATAAAAGTATCAAAACTGCCGTCATGCCAGTAAAAGCGTTAGTTGGCAAATACTTTTCAAAATGCAATTAATAATTACATTTTCAAAAGAGTAATAAAAGTATCCACAACGTTAAGAATGCCACAAGGCAATTCGGCAGCTTACATGTATTTTTTACCCGACTGTACCCACGATTTAAAATTGCCCCGCATTTCCTCTGAAGGGTGAGACGGCACAAAAAGCTTTTAGCCCTCACAATACATTTCAACTCTAAATTAGACCTATTCTCGTCCCAATGGCTAATTTTGTAACATCAAATGTGAAAAGTGGTTTTTTTACTATTTTATTTTAGTAAAAATATTGACCGATTTTTATTGTAATAGTAGTGATTTTGTTGAAATTGGCTTCATGGGGAAATGTGTAAGTTCTTTGATCTTGGGTAGCGCCTATAAAAGGACAGAACTTTATGAGGGCTACTAAAATTTGATTGTTTTTGAAATGTCTGTATAAAATGCAATGATGTAATAGTAGAGCCCCTTGAAAGATCTCAACAGGAGGTAGTACGACTACTATAGCTGTTTTCCCTACCTAACATTGTTGTATTTCAGTTTGAAGGCTATGAGTGCAAGTAAAATTATTTACATGCACATGGAACTCTGAAAAAGTAGATAAGATCCGAAACAGAACTGGAGTTACCAACAGAGCTTGCAGAGTATGAAAGTTAAAGAGGTTATGCTATGTTTGTCAAAGGGACGACGGCCGATGGAGTAAACAAGTCCTGGAGTGAAGGCCGTAATAGCAGCTGGACGCTGGGCGCCCCCCAGCTAGATGACCGACCAATATTAAAGGTGGATCGGTCAGACTCAATGTGGAAGACAAAACACAAGGTGTTGTACCGTCCAGCAATGAACCACGATAGATTACGATAATTGATTGACATAAAACACGTTCTCAAGCCTTAATATTAGTAAGCGGGTACCTATTACATATACCTACTATATGCAAAACAAACACATACACATACAGTTGACCTAAACCCGACTGAGAAAACTGAAAAGCATAAAACAAGCATATTTTAAATTAAACAAAAGTTGGAAGCAGGCGGGGCCCATTCCATCATTAAAACGATTCAACACGAAAACAATGGACATTTGAATTCGAAAAAGAAAACATTCTAAATTCAAAGCAATAGCGCCGCTATTGGCCAGTAATGCTCCACAATGGCCGCCGCCGAAACGTCAGATTTGACAGATGATAAAGTTTTTAAAGGTTTCCTAACTTTCTTTTTTGTGTGAAACAAGTTAATGTTGTAATTACATTGTTTTTTTTAATCGTTATCGTTTTTTATCGTGAGTTGGCATTGTGTACGATAAGATTATTACAAAGGTTTTACGCAAAGGTCAGATCCTTCAAGATGTTTGGACGTGGCGTGTAAGGTTCGTATTTTGGCCAAGATACTCATTGATATTGTTAAGTTATGAGATTAAATAAACAGTAGCTTTAACGTAGGTTGTTGTGGCATGTTGGTTCACAACACTAGATACAGTACACGCAAAGCACCCGTGGTTTTTCGGCCATAAGAAATGATTCCTCGCGTTTCAAGTTGAAAACTATTTGGTTTAATGATTAAGTCAATGGATACTTACTTTGAGGAGCTCGTGACTAAATAATAACAGCCGCTCGGGTCGCTCTTTAGTATAAGCCGCGCTTGCCTAGGTTGCTCCGTGGATGGGTGACCACCGAGTTTCCTCCGTGCCTCGAAAAGTATGTTAATCCGTTGGTCCAGGTTATAAAGTATCTGTGTGCCAAATTTCACCCAAATCCGTTTAACCGTTTTTGCGTGAGAGAGGAGCAAACATCCATACATCCTCACAAACTTTCGCATTTATAATATTAGCAGGATTACTGACGAATTTACATACCTACTAGTCTCTTTTGTATCCCAAATACATATCTAAATAAAAGTATATTTTTGAACCAATATGGTAGAAGGTATCTAATGCCTTCTACCATATTCGTGGTCAATTTATAAATGGAGACCAATTTTGTCTTCAGAAAACGAAACTACATAATAATACAACTTACCCATCGGGAATATTACTCATACAAGGCAAGGCAAGTCCGAAAGTTGCCTTCATTCGATTTTAGACTCTGCCGTACGAAAAATACAGTTTTATTTAGGTTTCGTTCTAGTAACTGGCTGAACTGAGTATGGGTTCCGTCGAGCAGTGGTAATATAGAAAAGGCAGGTCTTACACCCACGTAATACGATAGGAACAAGAATTTCAAGGCTGGCTACTTTATTTTCAGACATAAGAGATCTTTTTATACTGTTTAACGTCTATTTTTATAAACATTTTATATACGTCTAAATCCTGCCTAACCACAAATACTATTAATCTGAGCAATGACTTATGGCAAAAGTAAACGGTATTTGAAAAGAGTCACCATGGAGTTTCTTGCCGGTTCTTCTCCATAGGAAACGACCAACCCGAACCGTGCACCTTTTTGTCGACGTTTTATAAGTGCCCATCGAGGCCTATGTGAAATAAAATATTTTGATTTTGATTTTGGTAACTTCAGACAATTTTAAGTCAAAACAATAATTGTAAGTTATTTAGTTCCTCATGGAGTGCCTCGTTGGTCTAGTGGTCGCAAGCGCGACTGCTGAGCATGCGGTGCTGGGTTCGATTCCCAGGTCGAGCAAAGTGTTATTGGGTTTTTCCATCAAAAATTTCTCAGTAGCAGCCACGGAGTCTAGATTTGCGCCCGGTTGATGGCAACAGGCTCGCCTCTTATTATTACATGGGACTTAAACATAACTGGCGAAATGTGGGTGTATTTTATTAGGTACACTTCTGCTTAGCCCTTCGGGGATAACAGTCGTGATGTTATATTTAATTCCTCATTTGAGGCGAGCCAATGCCTTCTATTACATGAGACACATAACTAACGAAACGCTGCCTAGCGCTCTTGGAAATACAGGTAATGTAATGTAATGTCAGTTTTCTAAACGTTGCAGTAAGGCGAGATTACTTTTCATTATTCGTCGTCAAACTATTCGAATTTTATGAAAAAAGATTCAACGCCATACTACAAGTCCAAAAGACCCTTCTCCTCGCGCGGAACCCTCAATATTTTGACAGAACAGCTTCCCAGAAAGCATGACGGTGCACCATACAATCTTGAAGGCGATCAGCATGCCTTAGACCACGCCCCCTCGCTTTGAGACTCCACCGCGCTCTCCCATTGGCTCGCCAGTCGACGCGTGCGCAGCGAAAAAGTCCTAAAATGTTTATAGTTTATAAATTTATCGACGCGCGTAATTTTCTGAGTAGATCTCTCGTCGGTTCACATTTAGCTTTTAAAACATTGAAATATTGCTTCAAATAAATAATACCTGGTGGGCTCTTAAGGAATATTTTTGGATTTAAAGTGGTATGTTTCTGATTTGTTTGTTTCGATTCATGTTTTTCTACGAACTTGAGTTATTGTTGCATTAACGTCAGTTGAGTGTTTCACGTATTTGTTGTTTTCTGTAAGTTGTATTTTCTAAACTGCAGTCAATTTAAACTTGTGCTGAAAGACTGACCGTTACTCATGACTTCCTTAAGTGTATGGTAAAGGTGCGCCGCGTCTGTTAGGAAAGTATTTTACAATTCAGCCGTATTGGCTACTGTTTTAGGAATTATCATTTTCACTTATCATAAGTGGTTACTTATGTTAAAATTATTGCAAGTGGGAAAGGCTTTTGCTTCATTGGTTTTTATTCAACGATCGGTTTTTATATTTGTAATGCGTTGTATGATTATTGTTAAGTTATTTTGTTTGTATGCACGTTATGTCCCTGCGACAAATAAATGTATTTCGTTCTTTCTTTCTTTCAATGAGTTTAACTGGTGAAGTATTACCTACATGCTTAACTTACTATTCTGCACCCGGGAACTGCAATGTTGACGGATGACCGAAAGCACCTTGGCTTTAGTTTGACTTAAAAAATGATCTCCAAGAATAAACTAATCACCGGCCGATATTTTTATGGTAATCTTTGAATAGAATTCAAAAGTGTGTCCGTATGGATCGAGGAGCCATTTCTGATATATAAACGAGTAGAAGGAGAACTAAGGTGGCTTTTCGATTTAGACGTTCAGAATTAGAACTCTTGTAACTTTTTAAGGGCTTTGCTACAAATTCCAGGATGGATCCTACAAAACTACTAAGGCCGCTTTCACATTAGGACGTTAGCTGCGCGACAGTAGCGCGGCAGAAGCACATTCGCAAGCAAAAAGTATGTTTTTTACCGTTTGGAAGTTAGATGCGCGACTGTCGCGCTGCTAAAGTCGCCTAAATGTGAAAGCGGTCTAAATATTGGTCGTATCCTACTTCAAATAAGAGACATGTCTACTCAATTCGTACGGACACCTTAAAATTGACGGCACGGTTGGCGCAGTGGCTGAGCGATTGACTGCTGCGCTGCGTGTCGCGGGTTCGATCCCCGCACGGAACAAATATTTGTATGATCTACAGGTAGTTGTTCCGGGTTGGGCTATTTGTGTATGTGAGTTTAAATATTTGTAAAAGCACCCACGATACAAGAGAAAATCCTGGTGTGAAGCAAGGCTTAAAAAAGAAAAAAGAAATATCTGCATTTTGCTTGTTTTTGTCCTTTCTGTAATTCGTTGAATGTTCTTATTTACTGAAAACCGCTGGAACCAGTCAATTACCAGGCGTTACTTTAATAACCTCAAAAACCGAGCAAAACAACCATAAATTACATTTACTCCTACCACAACACCCATAAAAATACCATCATACAGCCACTCAAAGGCCGGTAGCTAAAAATACTTGAATGTATTTGTGTAGTCCTCGAGAAACGAGACGGTCTTATCTGGCAGACGTCGCTTTGATGTTAGGCCGCCTAGTGGCTGATAGCGGCATGACGTCCACAGTCAAGTGGTGTTTTGAACTTAGGTTAGCTTTGGGTCTATGTTTAATGATTGGAAAGTAAGTACTTGTGTCTGTTTCGTACTAGGTAGTTTACCATTTTTTTCTCAGGTTGATGATTTCGAATTTTGTGTTTGATGAAATCTACAGTCGTGTTTTAGTAAGTACTAGCATTGGGAAATCGAAATAATCTATTTATTCCATGATCCGTGACAACAGATACATAGTTATTAGTTACAGTTAGTTTTATTTAGTAGTTTTAATTTTGTTTGATAAGAAATATTGTGATTGCTTAGAGTATACTTTATTTTACTTACATCAAAATTGTAAAACCGCTCGAATATAATATTCTTCGTCGTTGGGTACAATGGCAATCTCATCAATGATAGCAAAATCTTCCAGACAACTTAAATTACTCTGTAGAACACATTGTGTAGTACATCTTGCAAAAGAGTAACTATGGAGTTTCTTGCCGGTTCTTCTCCATAGGAAACGACTAACCCGAACCGTGCACCTTTTTGTCGACGTTTTATAAGTGCCCATCGAGACCTATGTGAAATAAAATATTTTGATTTTGATTTTTGAGACGAATTCTTCATGACACCCACTGGATTCCAACTTTCTTGCTTCCTTAAAATAAGCCACTCTTATTTACCCATCGTGATCATCGAGCTTTTCAAGGATGGGCAGCACCCTCCTCTTCTTGCTCATGACAACAAACTGATTACAGTTTGTTGTAATTACCTACCTATCTTCTCTTCTTTCTTTATCGTGTGTTTAGTGCCTAACCTGGTGTCAGAGTTTTTTTGCCGCCCATGGGCCTCTGACTTGGCTTTACATGCCGCCGAGAACTATCTCTCAGGCATGCTGGTTTCCTCACGATGTTTTCCTTCACCGAAGCAAGTGATAATTATACAATACGCACATGAATCCGAAAAATCAGAGGTGCGTGTCTTGCGTTCGAACTCGAGACCTATGACTTCGCAATCCGATGGTCACACCACTAGATTATCGCTGCTGTTGATATTGTATGAAAGATAGGAGAAAGCACCCATTCTCACGAATCCAATTGAATCCCCAATATCAAAACTTTAAGCACATGGCAAACAAATTCAGATGGGGTTTAGAATCCAATATCTTTAAACTCAGCCTCCCAATATTAAGTGAAGAGGTCAAACAGTGCCGCCGGATGTAATAGCATTCAAATTGCCGTTCATATCCGCACCACTGAGGCAATGTATTAGCATTTGAAATGCTCTCCAATTTTGATTGTTTTTAGAATGAGTTTAGACGGTACAAACATTATTTTGATTGTTAATTTGAACGAATAATTTCTATTTTGGCTGACTATGGCAAAGCTTCATTGAACATGATTATTTCGCAAGTTGCATTTCTTCCAGGCTGCATCTTTCGTACTGCTTAGGTGACGCTGACTTACGAAAATGTGACTTACAAAAGTGTGGCAATGCTGAGCATGAATAGGAAGTTAACTCTTGCAAGCCAGAACCCTCGATAAAAATGACAAACTCTTCAAAAATACCTACACGTTCAAAATGTATGGAACAGCTGATTTCTTTTTAAATTACTGATGAAAAATTCAAATGTGGAATGATGTACTAAATACTTGGTAACCGTTTTAGCGTCGGTGTCCCTTCCACCTTGTATAATGGTTGGCTGTTCCGTTTGTCTCACAGTCGCAAGCGCGACTGCTGAGGGTAAGGGGATTCGATTCCCAGCTCGGGCAACAACTGATATTGGATTTTTCCATTAGGAACTTTCCGGAATTTGGAAGTTAGCGGTATGATGACCCGTCCCTCGGAAAGCACGTTAAGCCGTACCATCGGCCCGTACCGTTCTCACACGAACAGCTGTTTTCTTTTAAATACCTATCATAAATTTCGATATGGGCAGGTTCAGAATGATGTACTCAACACGTGGTAACCGTTTGTGTGTCGGTGTCTGTTCCACCCTGTATAAGAATTCCACAGCAGTAACATACAAATATTCTCGTGGTAACAAGTAGGAGCGGTAAGTGTCGCCATCGCCACGGGTAGTACTCGCGGAGCTACCGAAACAAAAACATGGGGTACGCCACTTGAGGAGAACAGGGGAGGCGGTGGAGACGACTGTAGGGACAATACGATATTTATGGAGAGTATTGGCGATATGAAATTACAAATTTTAAAGTAAATGAGGAATAATATAATTCTTTTTGTTGGCCCGGAAGTCTGTCAATCAGTCTAACCAAGGGGTATCGTATTACCTAGTACTAACTGGGTTGTGGAGGTCAGATAGGCAGGCGCACCGTGTAAAATTCTGATATTCAGCCGCATCCGGTTAGACTGGAACATAGTTGGGAAAAGGATAGGCAGATGATGATAAGGCGAGTAAACAACCTCCCATCCACCACCACCTGGCCCACCAAATGTAAACATACAAAACACCAAACTTATAAGATGCAACTTATATTACAGTAATTTGTTTTACAAACGACGCCTCCATAGTTTTTCCAGTTCCCTTTTCAACCCCGCGTCCATTAAGAGGATTAAAAGCGCTGCATCGATGCTATACAGCGCTGTACATCGCTACAAGCTGTAAGTACATACTGTTACGCAGTAAACAACAAACTGATTTTAAAAAATATTTATTTTAGATTGGTTACAATTAATAGGTTCTAAGCTAAGATTTATGAACACGACGACACGAATGTGGAAATAGAATTGATTATGTTTTACTTTTGAGCTTTGGCTTATATACTACAAGAATCATGAGAAAGGTAAACATACTTAATGTTAACGATAGTTAACGATCATAAACAAAATTAATAGGGTATTTAGTAAATGGGAAGTTACACATAAACAAAGTACTTATCTTAATTAGGAATACATTAGTAAATGGTTTATACATATTTATCTAGATTAGGGATACATGATACAATTAATATTACTCTATCTTAATGATTAATGTCGTGTCTACCACAATATGTAACATGTCTACTACAGTATGTAACACCTCCCCCCTTAGAATAAAGATTGGGCGTTAGCGCCTGATCTTTGAGTATGAGAAGGATGTATGTCTTCGTCTTCATCTTCGGAGATACACGTAGTTGGAGCTAAGTCTCTCATCGGGATGCCGAGATGTGTGTTTCGACGCTGTGAGGAATTATCGAAGCAGTTGTTGAATATTTGGATGCAATTCCTTTCGTTTGGTTGATTGCGACGAGCGATGAGTTGTGATAAACCATTTGGACATCGATTGCAGATCTTGATGGTGAAATATATTAGCAGAGTCATGGCAATGGAGAGGTAAAACCATGAAAAGTTTAGTTGATTTTTCTCTATGAAAGATTGATTTTTTGATGTTCTGATCTTTCGTAGTTCATCAGAATATTTTTCCAAGTGCGACTTTATGCTCTTTAGGCTATCCAATGGCATCTCGTTGATGTTAACTGGAATAAGTTTTTTTTTGATATTCGACACCATTTAGTTTTGTATCTTCAAAACAGTCTTCATTTCTGATGTCGGGAATGATAATTGGAGAAGTGACGTTATCCTCTGTTGAGTGGAAGGCTGACAAAGTACTGTATCCAGTATGTAATTTGCATGTTTCAGGTAGGGTAAGGATTCCTGTACCTTGTAGTTTGTAGCTGGAAACTTCATCGTTACATTGGAGAACACAGCTTGTTTTGGTGTTCAAAATGTAGAGCCAACTGTTCTGACCTAATGGTTGGAATGTGTTGATTTCAGCTGGAAACGTCGTCGTTGTACAGGTCGCCGGGATCATCGTAGACTTGCTAAACAGTAGATCCATCTCGCAAATAGGGCGTGCCGAAGAATCGTAGATCACAAGGTCTTTGCAGACGCTTTTTCTTGATGTAAAGGCGTTGCATTTATCTAGCAAACTCGTCGACGCATAATATTCCCCACTATGATCGGTGGCCAGGTAAGTATGCTCTGGGAGGATGGTGGTATGGATAGAAGAATTGGGATGTTGGATAGGTATCGAGTATAAATGATACAAGGTCAGAGGATTGTTTTGGACTAAGGGGAATTCTAATATATATATTAATCGATTGGAATAAACGTATGCTGAGAGAGAAGAGGATTCTAATAAAGTGTGAATATTATCTAAAGATACAGGGGTGACTAATTGCTTATTAGTCCTAATTTTATTGGATTTCAATAATTGTTCATACAGTTTGTTAAGGGTTATAATCGAGGGATGTACAATGTTAGATTTTGCGAATAAAATGCTTGTTAAGCAATCATCAATTTCATTTTCTAGATTTGTAACTAGTTCTAAAACTTGGAGAGAGAGAGAGGAGATTTCCTCGCTAATTTTTAAATCGAAAATTAGATTATTAGTTTTGTTAATGAAATTATTGAGACGATTTATATTTTCATTGATTACTTGTTCGTCAAAAGAGATTTTGAAAATAGTGTCGTTAAAGTTCTTTACAGTTGATGATGTAATTTGAATTTGTTTTTGCATGAGATCAGTTAAATCTATCTCCTGCCTTTCAAGTTTATCGATACATTCATCGTAACGTTTTGCGTCTTTAGCGTCAGGAGTTCCAATCAGCCATTTCAGTACAGAACCAAGACCGTCTAGCAATTCTCTTTTAGAACGTGAGTTTTTGCCTAAGTACAACCTTAGTTCGGATAATCGATTTTCGATTTTACGGAGATTTATATTGAGAAAAGATTTAGTCGATTGCGTAATTGGGAGTTTTATGGATTGGGAAGAGATTGATTGGAATTTTTCTGATAATCTAAGTAAAGATTCATGAGAAATGAAGAGTGGTCGCAGCTCTTTATAGATTATGAGCTTCCAAGAGTCGTCGGAAACAAAGATTTCGCCTTCTTCTTTAAAGAAGATACCTGCATGTGACGTTAAGGGTTTGGTTATCTTATAATTGGCTAGGGCTCCTGTGGTTGCCCTGCAACAAGATGAATATTTTTGTTAAGGAATCTGGTTTTTACGCAATCTCTAGTAAGGGCATAAATTTTATATAGAAATATGCATAGAACTACTTTAATTATAGAGCAGATTATATAATTATAAATATAGTTAGGATCACTAAATATTCGAGTGAAGGATGAGGTGGCATTTTGGGCTGTTGTATCACGACATATGCTGAAAATATGTAAATTAATTTAAATAAACCGATAATCTAACTTATTACAATTACGTACTAAAAATTGTTTTTTTTTTTTTTTTTTTATTCATTATTATTTACGATATATGGTCGTAGGCGATTGGCATGCACTAATTGGTTTTTTCCGCCTTTTTTAACTAAATAGTTTTCATTGAACCCTACACGTATTATGTCGTATGGACCATCCCATTTAGCATCAAGATTATTAGGATTGGGAACACGCATCATGACCTTATTACCGACTTTGTATTCGACTGTATTTTTAATTTGGCTATCATAGCGTTCTTTGGCTTTCTCCTTCATTTTTTCAAGGTTTTGTAAGGCGGTGTCTCGAGAAACCCTAAGACGTTCATTTAGATCTTTTAAATAATCACACGCAGAATAGTCAGGGATTGGTTTTAGCGAATATAGCGAACGGGGTTTGAATCCAAAAAGAAGTTCATGAGGAGTATACCCTGTGGAATTATTTACTGATGTGTTATGACACATTATTGCAAATGGGATAATTGAATCCCAATTTCTTTGGCGTCGATTATGGTACATACGGATATGATCTCGTAATGTTGCGTGAAATCGTTCGAGAGCGCCGTTTGTTTGTGGATGATACGCTGTGTTGAAAGTATGATTAGATCCAAAGAATTTAATTAATTGTTTTATCACGTTATTCATAAATTCTGTACCTTGATCAGAATGAAATCGTTTAGGAACACCGTAGTGTTGGCAAAAGTGGAGTAATTGTTTAGCTACCGTTAACGCTTCCTTATCAGGTATTGGATATGCTTGAACATAACGCGTTAGGTCATCTTGCAATGTCAAAACGTATTTATTGTTGTTGTCACTAATTTCAGAATAAGAGACTAAATCAATTGAAACTCGTTCGAAGGGTTCAGTTGATTGAGAGGTTATGACCATAGGGGCTTGGAAACTCTTTCTCTGAATTTTACTACGTTGGCATATAAGACAGGAATCAATGTAATTTTTAATATCATTAGTCATTCCTTTCCAGAAAAACTCGTCGCGGATTTTCCTATGTGTTTCAACTATACCACGATGTCCAGAAAGCGGTTCGTCATGATAAGTTTTTAATATATTTGGGATTTCCTCAGCAGTAGGGTATTTTATTCTATTCTCACAAATATGAATTTCACAATCATAGGTTTCAGCTAAATATGCTGTAATACGCTGTTGTTCGTTAGGTAATAATTTACAAGTATGGTCATTTTTAAGGTCGGGGACATAGAGTATACTTAATTTATGTTTCTGAAGGCAAGATAAGAGGGATTTGAAATAACTTTCACCGTCCCATGGATCGAAGTGATTCGGTCTGGTGTAACAGAAATATACGTTTTGTTTTTTATCTGAAATTAATAGGTCTACTTCGTAAAGTGACTTTGTTTTTGTTAGGTAAGATTCTACTTGTGAACATGATGATATAGCTTCATTAAATAGATTGTTGTGATCATAATGATTGCAAGGTGTTGGAATATATATGTTTTTATGTCGATGATCTAGTAGTTGATTAGCTGAGGTTTTCAAACGGGGATTATTGATGCATAGATGTTCTGATGATTTTAAGGATGAGTAATGTTCGTAATTCAATTGAAGGTAATCGTCGGATTCGATAGGGGTGGAGTCGTCTTGTGCCAGATCGATTATATTAGAATTCATTATGGGTGGACGAGACAGAGCGTCCGCATTAGTGTTAGTTTTGCCTGCTTTGTAAACGATGTCATAATCGTATTCTTCCAATTTTAGTCTCCAACGTACTAGACGACTGCCAGGGTCTTTAATGGAAAATAACCATGTTAAAGGTTTATGATCAGTAACGATCTTGAATTTTCGTCCAAATAGGTACGGTCGGAAATGTTTTACTGCCCACACAATTGCCAATAATTCGCGCTCTATAGTAGAATAATTTGATTCTGCTTTATTTAGAGTTCGTGAAGCATACGCTATTGGCAAGTCCTTGCCAATTGGACCTTGGGAAAGTATTGCTCCTATTGCGTGAATGGAAGCATCGGTGGTTACAATGAATTCTTTGCTGAAATCAGGATATTGTAAGAGAGGGGTCATCGTGAGGATGTCCTTACAGGTATCAAAGGCTTGTTGTTGATTTTTTTCCCATGCGAATGGTACGTCCTTTTTCAGGAGCCCTGTTAGTGGTTTCGTGATTTTACTGAAGTTTGGAATAAACCTTCGGTAATAGCCTGCAAGGCCTAAGAATGATTTTATATCTTTGCAAGATTTAGGGACTGGAAATTCTCGGACTGCTTTGACTTTGTCCGGATTTGGTTTCACACCTTCACTAGAAATAATGTGTCCTAAATAAGCTACCTCTTTTCGCATAAATTCGCATTTATCAGGTTGGACTTTCAGACCGTGTTTTCTAAGTCGACTGAATACTTCGGTAAGTTTCTGTTCGTGTTCCTGGAGACTAGATGCAAATACTACGATGTCATCCAGGTAAACAAAACAACGTTCACCTTGTAAGCCCTGAAGAACACTGTCCATAGCACGCTGAAATGTAGCGGGTGCATTTTTTAAACCAAAAGGCATTCTAAGAAACTCGTAGTGCCCGTATGGTGTGTTAAAAGCGGTTTTTGGGATATCTTTAGAATCGAGTTCAATTTGATGAAACCCAGAGGCAAGATCTAAGGTAGTGAAATATATTGAATGGCCCAGCTTGTCTAGAATGTCTGTTATGTTAGGTAAGGGATAACTGTCTCCTATTGTGACGTCGTTGAGTTTGCGATAGTCGATGACTACACGCCATTTTTGTTTCCCTGATGCGTCCAGTTTTTTGGGGACTACCCAAATAGGGCTGCTCCAAGGAGATGTACTAGGTTGGATAATATTTTGATCTAGCATCTTTTGGACTTGTGATTTTACTTCTTGCTGATGTACATAAGGAAATCGATAGGTCTTTGTATTAATAGGTGTCTCTGACGTAGTAGGAATAGAATGTTTGGTGTGGTTCGTGAATGTGAGTGAGTCGCCTTCTGTATAGAAAGTGTCTGAGAATTCGTAAATTATTTTATCGAGAGATTCGGATTCTTCCTTATTTAAGTGATCACGTCTTATTAGTTGACTTATTTTATCTGTTGGGTGTGAGTTATTATTAAATGTGTTAACGGAGTTGACCGGGTGACTATTTAATTCAAATGAGTCGCTAAATGGATTGACGTGCACTAATGGTGTAGTGATGTGTTTGTCTTGAGTGCTTGAGTTTACACAAGTAATTAGAAATTTGTTATTTTTAACATTTACAAGCGCGTTAGGAATGGCGATGTCGTCGTGAATTATTTGTTTTTCTATAAGAGCAGTTCCGTTGATAACTTCGTTTGTATAGCAGCAAATTACAGTTTCTGATCTCTGACTCACTAATTGACTATCTTTGTTCAAGTTATTATTGATTTCGTTTAGAAGGAACAGTTTATAAGTTCGATCACGGATGCGCATGGTTTTAGACTGGACATAGATAGTGACATTGAATTTTGACATGAAGTCATTGCCTAATATGCCGTCTGAGGTGATATTGAGATTAGCAACATGGAACTTATGCGCTGGGAACTGGTCCAGATTAATTTCAGAAGTACCGTAAGTTTTGATTGTTGAATTAGAATTGGAAACACCTACAATAGATACTTTGCTAGAAGGATTTATATTATTATTTCCGATTTTATCTCTATGGATGACTGAGATGGCTGCGCCCGTATCAACTAGTAATACTATTGGCTGTCCATCAATGTGGAATTTACAATGTAAAAGGTTTTCATGAGGTATGTTTAATGAAGAGATATTGTAAGATTCTAAATCAGATTTTTCGATGGGTGCTGGATTTTTTGATTTGGATTTGGATTTTGATTTTGGATTAGATTTTGATTTAGTTTTGGAAATAGGTTTTCGTAGTTTTTGTGAATGGTTAGGTTTCGAAATTTGTAAGGAATTAGCAGATTCAGTAGATGTGGGATTTAGTAACGAATTGGTAGATTTGGGATTTAGTAACGAATTGGTAGATTTGGTAAGATCTTCAATGTCTGTTTGTGTGCAGACGTCGCGATAGTGTCTCCGATAGACTGGGTATGCTTGTGTGTAAGCATCGCGTTTACTTTTCAACTCCGGAATTGCAACTGTTTGTCCCCGATGGACTGGATTTAACTTGCCTTCATTTACATTATGACAGCGTGAATTTACCACTGTAGTTGTAAATTGTCTAGATCGGTTTCTAAGTTTTGGATCGCTGCGTTGGAGATTTGTCTCGGGGCGTTTGAGCAATTCACTGAAGCGGTTTCCGAAGATTTGCTCGGTTCCTCGGCCGCTTGTGAGTTTAAATTGTTAACGCGTGCTGGCATTGGATTGGGTGTGCGCGGTTGTCCCAGAGTTGTTTGTTGGTTTTGGTTCAGTGAATAGGAGTTTGTATTCCTTAGACGATTGTTATAGGCTCTTTTCCTACATTCCGATATTTCATGACCCGGGTTTTTACAATAATTGCAGATTTTGGAGTTACGTTGGATTTGAGAAGTGCTTGGTTGTTGCCGCTGCACTTGGTTTGGGAAATGTGATGGTCCACGCGGTTGTACTACGGGAGAATTACTGTTTTTGTATAGGCGTTGTCTAGCGGAGTTCATATTACGAATTTTTTCCTCTTGAATCGCAAAATTTCCTGCTTTGGACAGCTGATCAAAGGAATGGACGCGTAACATTGTTCCTATATCGGAATTCATTCCGTTTATAAAAACATTTAGAGCTGTCTCTTCTGTCGTTGCTCTACGACCTTCATATGTTTGGTCCCTAACTTCCGTAGCTAACTTTTCCAATATTTTGCTTCGACAGAGATCTACCCTAAGATAGTAGTCAGTCACAGATTCACTAGGTTTTTGGAACATGGACTGTAGTTCTAAGTGAAGATGCGCTAACGTTTTTGTCTGAGAAAATCTCTGTATCAGATAGGCTTTAAGGTCCTTCCAATGCAAAAATTGTTTGGAATGGACGTCAGAAGCTCCAGGTCCTACTATATTGTTTAGCGCGAATGTTAACAAAATACTCTCTTGGTGAGTTGGTGCTATTTGGAACGCCGAATCACATGACCGAATGAATCGATATACTTGTAAAGGCTGAGCTGTATCGAAATCTGGAATTAGTTTTAATAGCGTGGCTAGACCGATCTCTAAGCTAGGGTCAACGGTAAACTTAACATCTGTTTGAGACATTTTGATTTGATTTAAAATGTTATGGAGGGAAAGAGATTGGTATAATTATGACTTAAGCCTTAAGAAATTTTACGAAATTGAAAAATAGAAATTGCTTACAAGAGATATGGGAATAAGGAAATAGGAATTATGATATTAGGGATTTGGGAGAAAATAGAGCATATCAGTTTGAGCCACTTACCACAGTAACACAATAAATATGCGGATAGTCATCGCTGGTTCGGCAGGGATCTTCAAAACCCTTCAGGTACCGCACTGTTCTTCAAATGCTAACAGGTACGTTTTTCCCTGTCTGACTGCCCTAGGCTATCCTACCGGCTGCGCCAAAATTGTTACGCAGTAAACAACAAACTGATTTTAAAAAATATTTATTTTAGATTGGTTACAATTAATAGGTTCTAAGCTAAGATTTATGAACACGACGACACGAATGTGGAAATAGAATTGATTATGTTTTACTTTTGAGCTTTGGCTTATATACTACAAGAATCATGAGAAAGGTAAACATACTTAATGTTAACGATAGTTAACGATCATAAACAAAATTAATAGGGTATTTAGTAAATGGGAAGTTACACATAAACAAAGTACTTATCTTAATTAGGAATACATTAGTAAATGGTTTATACATATTTATCTAGATTAGGGATACATGATACAATTAATATTACTCTATCTTAATGATTAATGTCGTGTCTACCACAATATGTAACATGTCTACTACAGTATGTAACAATACACATAGATACATATAGCGGACAGGTTGAGGAAAATGCCCTCAAAATATGTTCGTGTTCGCGTTTGTCTGAGCTTTTTATGTGTAGGTGTGAAGGTTATGGCGGATATAAAGAGGAATGTGGATGACATGGCATTGTTTACCGTGGATGGGGTAAAACCCAGCTAAGGAATGTCCCTTCTAGGTACGTTGTCGGTGCTACAAATATCACAAACCCTTCAACGTTCTGAAGATACAAAACTGAAATTGGGAAGTCATGTTTCAAGAAGGGAGTCAAGGCGCCCAATGCGTTTATCATACAAGGTGTAAGCGGATCCTTCACGAAGCCGTCAACCAAGCATTCTGTACAAGTTTTCACAAAAAGTAAAACGACAAACGACTTTTTTTAGGGATCAAAAATCTCGGTAAAACTCAATGTAACGCACTCAAAACATTGTTCTGGTGGATGCATTGAATAGTAAACGGGCTCTGAGGGTATAAATTTAAAGTAAAACCTTAAAACGAGTACCTATTATTTTATTAAACTTGTAAAAAATTGGAACTTTGACCGCCAATATTTCCGTAACTAACACACAGACATTCCAGAACAATAAAATGATCGCTATGACGGAGAGCAGGTGCCTATCAGCTTCGTTAAGGGTCTATTTACACCCTTTATGTACCGAGTACAGTTACTAGTCAGTGCCAGTCAGAAAATTCGGCCTAGTATTTAGAAGGAACACTCAGTTTAGTAGCACCGCTCTGTCTTGGCATGTCTCGCCATTGTACCTAACTCAATACGCTGAATCAAGGCATCAGCTACGTGTTTACGTAACTTCTACCTTAGTGGCAATACTTTGGGGTGCAGTGGCGGGGCAAGACCATAATTTTATGTGGGCAAAGTACATTTAGCGAGGCCCGGAATCGGCATCGACTCTGAATTCACATGTATCATTCGAAAGGCCATAATTTCAGGAACAAAATGGTACATAATATTACGTACGAAACAAAACTCCAACAGCTTTCACTTCAACCACAGAAAAAATAATAATAATAATAATAATAATACTAAACGTCAACAGACGTCTTATAATTTCATTTAATTTAATTTAATAAATTTCGTCATTATTTTTAAACAATCTAGAACATAATCTCCGTTTTTATTTATTATAATTTCTACAATAATTTAACAATAGCAAAATGAAACAATTTTATCACAATTTATCACAAAAAGAAAAATATGATCTGGAATGACATATGTCACACGTACATAAAATTTAAGAATGAAAATAAAATAAGATAATGTTGACCAGAGCAGCAGCAAGACGTGCACGCCTATCGCCTCCGGACCCGTCGCTCAGCTCCGCCTCGCCACCATCGGAATCCAGCCCCGTCGTGAGTGCTGTGACACCGGCCGTGGCAGTTGCGTCGAGCTCGAGCGACGAGTATTTCTCTCCGCCCACGACGCCACCACCTGTTCGTCGACGGGGAGGACGCCGGCCGCCGGACGGCTTAGGACCTCGAGGCCCACCGGCCTCTGATAGGGTCCCAGCTCTCGGCGGGAGTGTGCAGCGCATGCGATGGACGCAATCCATTAATGCAAATGTCATGCGCGCATACTATGGGGCTACAGAGGGAGGAAACAACCTGACTGCGTACCGTGTTCGGATGCTCTCTCTGTTTCAGGTGCTTGAGCCAGCTGTCAACGTGTCGGCACAACGACTATCGGATCAGGTACGAGTCATCCAGCGTAATCGTATGTTGGATGACACTGTGCTTGATCGCTTGCGGATGGAAATGCAGAGTAGCCAAGTCATTGCCACGCCGCCGCAGGCTGTGGTTCCACCACAGTCTACTATGATATCAAATTGCGATAACGACGTGAGTAATGATATGGTTACTAATGTAAGTACCCAGTGCAATGAGGAAATGAGGAGTGCTTTGGAGGGTGCGATTCGAGAATATCGGTTTATGCAACCCGACCTTAGACCACGCATACCTCGTTTGCCCATGCATAACAAAAATAGGGCGCTGGTGGCTGTTCTGGATTCGCAGTTGTCAAACTATTTTGACAACTGTGAAGACCTCACCGATGCTCACTCAATCCTGTATTGTGCGGCTGTAGCGGCATGTCGTGTAGCTCATGTCAAATTTTCTGATGACAGAGCTACACGACCTAAACCAGCCGTACCAGCATGGCAGTACAGGATTGAACGACGTATTGGTGAGGCCAGAGCACTCATCGGCAAACTGATCTGCTTCAGGGAGGGCAATACTCGTCCTAGAGTGATGCGTTTTGTGCGGCGGGCATTCTCGGGGACTGATATTGGTCCTCGAGACTACATGTCCGGTGTCACAGAGCGCATCGACTTCCTGAAGCAGAAAGTGTATGCATGGGCAAACCGTATTCGTAGGTATAAGCGGAGGGTGGACCGATACACTCAGAATCGCACATTCCAAAGAGATGAAAGGTGGGTTTATAGGGCTTGGGAGCGACCGGACCAAGGTGTGGCTGACACGTGCCTACCGGATGATGATGCCATATCTTCGTTCTGGCGCAGCATCTGGTCGGTGCCTGTTAGCCATACCGAGGGTGATTGGACTCGGGAGGTTGAGCGAGCGTGCGATCTAGTACCAGAAATGGGGGCAATCACTATCAGCCCCCAAGACGTAGTTCGTGCAGTCCGTCCGTTGCCAAACTGGAAATCTCCAGGGCCGGATGGGCTGCACAACTTCTGGATTAAATGGTTTACAAGATCGCACGCTCGCCTGGCGATCCTGTTCCAGTCAGCCTTAGAGTCAGGGTCGCTGCCAGAGTTCCTGACAACAGGTATAACCCACCTGCTCCATAAATCGGGTAGTACTGCGGAACCCAAAAATTATAGACCGATTACCTGTCTTCCGACGGTCTATAAAGTTCTTACATCCATTTTGAGAGCTAAAATTAACGAACACATTGATGACAATTTTATCATGTCTGCTTCTCAAAATGGATGTAGGAACGGGTCCCGCGGTACTAAGGAGCTACTCCTCATTGATATGGCCATTAGTCAACAGGTTCGCCGTTCCCGAAAGGATCTGTCGACATGTTGGATAGACTATAAGAAGGCCTATGATTCGGTGCCACATACATGGCTCATGAGGGTGCTAGAGTTGTATAAAGTTGATGCAACTCTGCGCACCTTCCTGATGTCATGTATGAGGCAATGGCGGACAGTCCTTCGCTATCCAGGATGTCGGCAAATCCAGAGGAATAGCGAGCCGATAAGGATAGAGCGAGGTATATTTCAGGGCGATAGTTTGAGTCCACTTTGGTTCTGCTTAGCCTTGAATCCTCTTAGCACGCTGCTGGAGGATTCAGGTCTAGGCTATCGGTTGAGGAGAGGTGGTCAAGTTATATCTCACCTCCTTTACATGGATGACCTGAAACTCTTTGCCCCCAACGATTTACAACTGATGGAGCTACTGAAGGTAACTGAAACTTTCAGTAGCGCCATCAGGATGGAATTTGGTGTGGACAAATGTGCGGTCATGCATGTAAAGCGAGGGGAGATTGTGGAATCCGTGGGAACCCAGCTCTCGAATTCCATAAATCTTAGATCCCTCTCAGCAACCGAAACCTATAAGTATTTGGGTATGTCGGAAGCGCTGGGCATCAATGTTGCTGACATGAAGCAATCGTTGAAGGAGCGCTTCTTTGGCCGCCTGAAAAAAGTATTTAATAGTCTTTTATCAGGCGGAAATAAGGTACGTGCCTTCAACGGTTGGGTCATGCCGGTTTTGATGTACTCTTTCGGCATACTCAAATGGACTCAAACAGAACTAGACGCCCTGGATAGGAGGGTCCGTACATTGTTGACGGCATATCGTATGCATCACCCGCGTTCTTCAGTTATGAGATTGTATATCCCGCGGAAGTGTGGGGGTCGAGGCTTTTTAAATGCTAAGACTCTCCACAATCGCGAGATATGCAATCTCAGGGAATACTTCCTTGAAGCCGACGTGGGGATGCATCGAGATGTCGTCGTGGTGGACAAGGGCCTCACCCCGCTTTCCTTGGCTAAAGAGAACTGGCGCAAACCTGTAGTGCTTGACACTAACGACCGCATGGAGGTATGGCAGAGTAAGGAGCTTCACGGACGCTTTTTCCGGGCCTTGCATGGACCCGATGTAGACCTATCAGCGTCCGTAGCCTGGCTACGTTCCGGGGACCTTTTCGGAGAAACCGAAGGTTTTGTCTGTGCAATTATGGATGAAGTTATGATGACGAATAACTACCGGAAATTTATTGTGAAGGATGGTACGGTGGACATATGTCGGGCATGCCACCGTCCAGGCGAATCAATCCGTCACATTATCTCCGGGTGTTCTCGTCTGGCTAACGGAGAGTACTTGCATAGACACAACCTTGTAGCCAGGATTATACATCAGCAACTTGCTCTAAAATACAACCTTGTGGAATCGGAAGTGCCGTACTATAAGTATGTGCCCGACCCAGTTCTCGAAAATGGCAGTATCACATTGTACTGGGATCGATCCATCATCACTGACAGGACTATTGTAGCCAATAAGCCTGATATAGTGGTGGTGGATCGATCAGAGCGGCGCGCAATGATTGTTGACATAACGGTCCCGCATGATGAGAACCTCGTGAAAGCCGAGAAAGATAAGCAAATCAAGTATCTTGACTTGGCTCACGAGGTTGTCGACATGTGGGATGTGGACTCAGCGATCATTGTGCCGATAGTTGTATCAGCCCATGGCTTAATTGCCAAGAGCCTCGACCAATACCTGAGGAGGCTCTCGTTAGGCAGCTGGATCAAGGGCTTGATTCAGAGAGCGGTACTTCTAGACACGGCTCGTATTGTTAGGAGGTTCCTCTCTTTGGAGCCCTGACCGCCGGTAGCTTGGACCCTGTTCCCGATACCGGTGGGCTACAATTTTTTATATTTTTAAATGTTTTTTATATTGGTTTTTCTAAGGAATATTTAAAAATGTTAAAAATTTGTAAAAATATAAATAAAGGAAATAATAATAATAAATTTATTTCATAATAAAAAAGGAGATTGTAGTACATGAGGCATACAGAAAGTTATACATATAAGTTTGTACCATGTCAGCACAATCTGGCGGGTGAAGTTCTGCTTTCCTAGCTAGGTTATAGAATAACCTGTATTAAGGAATAACAGTCCCTATCCCTTACAAAAAGTTGCAAAAAAAAATAGTACAATTTTTCCTTTTTTAACACTACAATAATGTTTATAATTGAATATGTGCGTGCGTGTGTGTGTGTGTGTGTGTGAGTGTATGAGTGATTGTATGTGTGTAAGTGGTATGTGCGCATGTAAGAGTGTCTGTATGATGGAGTGAAAGAGAGAGTGTGTGATTGTTTTGATTAAATTCGAGTGAGATAAATTTGAATTTTCACTGTCACCCACTGAGATAATTTTCTGTTTCATCATAGCTTTTATTTTGAAGAAATGAACGTAGAATCCTTTTACACTTAAAGTTAGATAATCCGTAGATCAAGCAGATTTTGTTAAATTTATTGTACAGAGTTGGGCCTAAGCAGTTATAAAATCTTCTTGCAAATGATGTGCGAACTTGTGGAACAATGCAAATTAAGTCTTTCCTACGCTTTGTTACTATTTTATAAGGGGTTTTACGGTGCTGTAGGAGAATTGTTTGAAGGATGAAGTGTTGTCGGACGTTAAGAACATTACAACTACTATACAATAAATCAGTAGGGAACAAGAAAGGTCTTGATGTGGCTACTTTTAGTACCGCTCTGTGTGCGATCTCAAGTGGTTTAAGTATAGTTTTCGCAGCACCACCCCAGCATGTGATACAGTATGTAACAATAGATAAGCACAGGGAAAAATAAACTGCACGTATTATATTTGGGTTCGCGATACTTCGGAGGGTTTTAAATATATAAATTAACTTGCGGACTCTACTGGTAAGTTGGTTAATTTGAGTTTTGAAATTAAGATTTTTGTCTAAATATACTCCTAAGTATTTGATATGATCAACTACACTTAGGGATGGGCAGAGGCAAGAGGCATTTTCTTGACGACACTTGTATTTGTGGGCTTTAATAGATACAGGAAATCTTGGCTGAGTGGCGGGACTTATTGAATAGGTAATAAAGTTAGTTTTGGAGGTGTTGAGTGTTAATGAGTGATAATAGAGCCAATTTAGGGTTTTGTTGAATCCAGACTGTGCTATGTGCTCAAGTTCCGACCAGGTGTCAGCAACAAAGGTTATAGCAGTGTCATCTGCAAAAGTTACTATCTTAGCATTTGTAATGTTCTGGTTGCATAGGTCATTTATAAAAACTAGAAAAAGCGTCGGACCCAATATGCTTCCTTGGGGTACTCCGTAATAGATGGGAAGCTCTTCGCTTTTATGGGTATCTATACTAACCATTTGAGCGCGATCCGAGAGGTAGTTTCGGAAAAGATCTAATTGCAAGCCCCTGACACCAATCCTTTCCAGTTTTAATAAGAGCATAGAAATTGGAACGGTGTCAAAAGCTTTTGCAAGATCTATAAAGATAGTTAACACCCTTTTATTTTTGTCTAAATTATGGACTATATTGTTAAGCAAATCTTGCACTGCGTCTGTGGTGGATTTACCTCTGCGAAAGCCAAATTGCTGCGAAGATATTAGATAATTATGTTCAAGATAATTAACCAGTCTTTTATTGATGAGGCGTTCAAGTACCTTTGATATGGCACTCAGAACCGCTATTGGGCGATAATTACTGGGCACCTTCCCGTCCCCTCCCTTGAAAACTGGGTGAATTATAGCCCTTTTAAGGGATGTAGGAAAGATACCTGTATCGAAGCATAGATTAAAAATATGGCTTAGGATAGGAGCCAAGATAATTGCGTATTTTTTTAGAAAGTAAGGCGTGATGCCATCCCATCCAGAAGCAGCATTAGACCGCAACGATTTAATGACAGTAATAATTTCTTCGGGATCTACGCGGTCTAGAACAAAAGAAGAAGCCGATGAGGGATTGTGTATATCTTGTGGCAGAGCCAATGCTTGATTGCCTTTATCTTTTATAATGTCATTGGCAAGTTTTTCGCCGATATTAACAAAATATGAGTTAACGCTATTACATGATTGTGTAGGTGAGAGTGACAATGAGAGTAATTGTGTAGCTGTGGTTTTAGTTTTTGTAGAATTGGTTACACATTTGATGGTATCCCATAAGGTTTTTGGGTTATTACCTGCTTTAGCTAATTCTTGAGTATCATACAGTCTTTTCGCTTTCTTTAGAATTCTAACACAAAAGTTTCTGTATCTTCTATAAGTAATCTTAATTGTTTCATTCTCTGGAGATCTTTTTACTTTTTTATGAAGCGCGTCCCTATTCCTAATGCACCGCAATAAGCCAGGTGTAATCCAAAGCTTTAAAATCCTTTTTTTAGGGGGAACTTTTTTGATAGTCGTATTATCCGATATGGCAGAACTAATAAGTTTTATGAGTTTATCAGTAACAATATTAGCGTCTTTTTCGTCATAAAGAGGTTTAAGATCCAATTGCCGTATACTTTCATCAAGCCCCTCATAGTTTAACTTAGTAATTGTAGAGCAAGCTGCTGTTTTCAAATCTTGGTTTTGGATGCATAATAAGGTGGAGAAGTGATCGGTAATTGTAGAACTATAGACGAATGTACGAGTAGGACGGTTTGTTCTTAATATCGTGTGGTCTAGACAGTTATCATCTCTGGTTGGAAGAACATGGGCAGGAAGATAACCATGAAAAGCAAGACAGTCCAAGTATTCGTGAGAACGTGTGTCAGAAGTGTTTGATTTTATATCTAAGTTTATATCACCAGTTATTATTACAGATTTGAATGCGTGAAGCGAAGTGAGAACATTATTGAGGGCAGCTATAAAACTCCGTATACAGTCAGCAGATGGTGAGCGATATATGCACACTATCGCTACCTCAGTACCAATCTTTATAATAAGACCAGAGGCGGATTGGTAGAGGTCTGGTTCTTCACAGGTAGCTAACAAGTTTGACTTGAGATATACCACAACACCATCGCTTTGGTTTTTATGTTTAGAAGTCTTAAATATATTATAGTTTTGCATGATTGGAATATTATAGTTACTAGCTCAAGGTAGCCAGCATTCGGTCAATACGATCAAATCGCAGTCAAAAGAAATGCGGTGTAAGAGCATTTGAAGACCTAAAATGTTACGAGTAATAGATCGAATATTTTGTGACAGAATTTTTATATACTTGTGCGGATGCAATAGTATCGAACGTGTATCTTCAGGTGTACATGTATGAGTTATTGACACAGAGAGCTGATCAATATTTTCAATTACTTGGTTAATGTCATTAGCCATTGAAATGTTTTAAATACGGGCAAAATTGTGGTGATAGCGAGGGTAATTAGTATTCCATAGAGTGATAAGTTTAATTGTGACTGTATTGAAAAATAATTCTGTATAAAATTTCGGTGAGTGAATAGACACCATGTATGACCACATAGTGGTTGTTCAAACCAATTATTGAAATGAGTGAGTGGTTGTTTGAGTCTAAGGGGTGTAGGGTATTGTGTATGAGTTGTGAAGATGATGTAGTGGTGTGTTCGTATGTTATGTTTTGGTATATAAGTTAAACATGCGATGGTAATATGTAATTTAAAAAACAAAGGTATAAAAACGGAATTTGAAAATAGTGAGACTAAACAAAAATAATAGTAAATTAACTTATAGTTACGCAGTCATGCATTGTTGGTTAAGGGCAGCTGCTTCAGTTGTTCTTCATTTTTAACCACTATGGATTGGGAATCCGAATCCTTCTTGAGAAACACACGTCCGTTCGATGTCCAGCAAAAGCTATATTTATGTGACTTGGAGTATAATCTAGCTAAATAAAACAGCCGTTTAGAGAGTGAGGTCAGCTGCTCTGCAATGTAGATAGGTGTTTTTTGTGCGGCGTTGAAGTTAAGATGGTCGGAGTTTACCTTATTACTGGCATTCGATTTGTTATAGTTTTTGACAGCAGTAAGGAACTTAGTTTTTGCGAGTGTGTTTGAAAACTCAACTGATATATTTGATGTCAGGGCTTCCTTTTTAGACGGTTGTCTGGTTATATCCCGAATACTGGTTAGCTCCACGTCAGCTTCTAAGTGTTTAGATAAGTGCAACATAGTCTCAAACAACATTATCTTTGTCTCATGATTTCTTTTGGGAACATTGCGTATTTCTATGGACGTTTTAACGAGGTTACGATCTAAAGATTCTATCTTTTCCTCTAACGCAGACATCTTGATCGCCAAAGAGCCACGTTCGTTTTCAAGACTCGTTATCTTAACCTCGACAGACTGCAACTGATCCGAAATAAAAGTCATTGTTTTCTCGAGTTCATTATTGGTTGCCTTAATCTCAGAGTAGTGGTTCTTTATCTCAATGAAATGGTTCTCTAGTTTATCTAGCCTGGAATTTTGGGCACTAATCATTTCATCAAGCATCCTCTTGATCTCGTATTTAAATGCATCTAATTCTTCTCCAGAATCCCCACCTGATAGGCACCTGCGTTTGGCTCGCTGTGTAATATTTCCTTGTATGCTGGTGTCTGCATAATATAATTTTTGGATGTCAGATTCTGACCGGGACGGGTATTGATTTGGAGGAGTTTTTGGTGGTGTTTTAAACATGTTTTGAGCCATCTTATATTTTTTTTTTTTTTTTTAGTTTGTACCACACAAAATAGTTGCCCGCTAATCACTGTCGCGCATGAATTATGGCAAGCGACGAGTATGGCCCAGCGTCTGTTGGTTTGGCTGTGTGCGTTGAGTGATCGCTTAGTCACGTGCGGGTGCGCTGCTTGGCACCGCCGCCGGTCTATTGCGTTCTCCTGAGTTGCTCTCCTTGTCACTCGCGCGCGTTGCGTTCGCGTTCACTATTTCGTATTTATGCGCGCCTGGTACTAATACGAATTTAATTTTGCGTTTATTAACAAAAATATACTATTAAATTAAATTAAATAAAAATAAGTTGTACGGGAGGAACGTCTACTCGCTTTCGCGGTCCGAAGGGAAGGGAAAAATAAACTGCAAATAATTCACTTGAAATCCCATCGCAGAAAACATTTTTAGTAATCCTATACGAAACAAAGCCTAAAATATCAGAAACTACAATGGGTTTCTGTCAGTACAAGAACAAAGGATGTCGCTGTGTTAGAAACATAAAAAAAATAAAACAGAGTGCGCGTCAACAAAAAATATATATTGGTCAAAATTGGCCATGTACAGTTTGGAGATTTCGTTCCGGTCCCAATTTTGTCATTGGGTTTTTGAGGTGCGAGGCCCTCGTACCGCGAGGCCGTAGGCGGTGGCCCACGTCGCCTACGCCTTGCGCCGCCTCTGTTGGGGTGTGGATCTCGAATCGTTCGCGCACGTACCAGGCCAGTCAGTGAATTAAGTAAAATATTTTTAAATGTGGAATAGGCTTGCGTTTGGCCACAACTCGTCTGATTTAAACCGATGATGGTGAAGGGTGAAGGGTGCTAGGGTGAAGCACGCTTGCCTAGAAGAAACCGATTCATTCGAAACTAGAAGAGATTCAGATTATAATGATCGGGAAACAAAGAAGCCGAACTAAAAGCAAAATTTGATAATTGAAGTAATCATTTCAATTTAGTTTCAGACCAGCAGCAGCATTAGGATGCTGTGACACACCGAGATAAAGTCATACCTCCATTTCCTACACATCTTGCACTCGCTAAATTTTAATTAAATGATAATATGATAATTATTTTAATTTTTTTTTTTTTTTTTTTTTTTTTTTTTTTTTTTTTTTTTTTTTTATTTTTTTTTTTTTTTTTTTTTTTTTTTTTTTATTTTAATTTTTTTTAAAAAAATTTTAAGGAAACGTTGCCTCCCACACTAGGAATTTCTTCTGTATCGTGGGTGCGTTTACAAACATTTAAACTCACATACACAAACAGCCAGACCCGGAACAACTACCTGTAGATCATACAAATATTTGTTCCGTGCGGGGATCGAACCAGCGACACACAGCGCAGCAGCCGATCGCTCAGCCACTGCGCGAACCGTGCCGTCAGAATTAACAAGGTCTTTTATTCAGGGCCTAGTTCATTTCAATGTGTAATCTACCGAACACGCCATTCGTAAAACCGATCACCCATGATTACCATCCTAATCATAAAAAACAGCACCACTACTACCCTATCAACATTACTCTGCTGACCCCCACACCATATGGCGGCGTGATAGCACGCACGCGCCATTGAACCAGCAACTGTCGCTCCGTGATAATTAGGAGCATCATGCCATCTACGGGAAGGGTGGTGTACTGGTGGGCTGTTAATTAGGTGTACATTTTCGCAGACGATAATTTGTTTTTTGGTGTTTTGGCCAGAGAAGTTGCTGAGTCTACGGTCGTTCTAGTTCAATTCAACATCTTTGGTACTTTTTTAAGTAGCAAATCTCTACGCCATGTCAGCTGTTAGGCCGAGCTTGCCAAGGTCGGTCTGTGGATGGGTGACCATCATTAGATACCGAGTTTCGACCTTGAGTGAATTGAATTAAATGAACTTAGACGGTTGTTTTGTTGATTTATGATTCTGTAATTACATACATACGTGTTACGGTCGGGAATCATATTTTGTTCAACATACAGCCTGACTGCGTGACACTGACCTGTAATGGCCCGTACTATAATGGTCTGAAATCGTGAATGGCATAAGCAGAAAACCCCAACCAACAATTCCTCTTCCTAATTTCACCCATAAAACGGTTTCATTCTCTGTCAAAAATCAAGACCAATATTCATACAAATCATAACAATAATATCGCAGCAATCTTCTACCATTATGATAGCAATCCATACGGTGTACGCGCCACTGCCCACCATTGTCCCCGGCAGTAATCGAGGTGATTGCTGAGTAAGAGACAATGCAAGATGAACGGTGTATTTTTTGGAGTGAATATTGAAGAATGAGGAGGACACGTTTTTTTGAGTTATGGTGAAGTTGTTTTGTGATTATGTCGTTGAGAAGAATTCGTTGATTTGTGAGTACACTTAAGGTAAAATCAAAATCAAAATATTTTATTTCACATAGGCCTCGATGGGCACTTATAAAACGTCGACAAAAAGGTGCACGGTTCGGGTTGGTCGTTTCCTATGGAGAAGAACCGGCAAGAAACTCCATGGTTACTCTTTTCAAATCATTTGGTGTTACAGTATTATGGATACAGCATTTGTACTTAAGTATGGGGGGACAGCGTAGGCCCGACAATAAGTCGTTGCTTACTACACAAAAAATGTAGAACAAAATAAAACACACATTCACAAAAAATCGATAAAAAGAATCTATACAAAGGTAAGAAAATATTGTAAAAAGGTGAAAGCGCCTTCCCTTTTTTTTTTTTCGCTTGGGAAATCGTCAAATGACCCGCTCTGGGCGGAGCGGAAGGGAGTGTCAGACTTGTACTGACTAAAACCCATCCATATTCCTTCTTTGCTTTTGTGTTCCAGGGCCACGGTATCTCTTTCGAACAGTCCCGCAGAAAAGCGCCATCCCTGGCGCTTAACCTGGGATTAAAAGAACTTAGGGCTCATCCCAGGTGTAAATGAATAACTTAGAGAGTTGTATTGATGATTTTAATGATTATAATTCTGTAACTACATACGTGTTACGGTCGCGAATCATATTTTCATCAACATACAACCTGAAACTGGCCTGCAAATGGCAAAAAAACGTGAAAAATTAGAATTTCACTTAATATTTTGTCCTGCGTGTCCTGTTGTTTGTTCACTTCAGGAACTGATGGACGCTACCGAAAGCGCCAAACTAGTGTCTCAGTTCTGAGCTGACACAATTTAGATTGCCGTCGACACGCTAAGAAGATTAGAATTTCGCGGGGTACCCCTGCGCCTCCTCCTTAAGAAGACTTTAATCAAAAATCAAATCTTGAGTAGCATTAGAGCTCTGATTATGTATAATATGTCGGTAAACATTGCTGTGAGTGCTGATTTAGCACTTTCCAGGAATAAAACTGCATCTAGTAATGTTAATAGAATAAATTGACTTTAATAAGTCTAGACTTTTTACGCATTTTTAAAGCATTTTATTTATCCATCAGTCACATCAGTCATAGGCATTCATCATCATCATCATCATCATTTCAGCCGAAATACGTCCACTGCTGGACATAGGCCTCCCCCAAGTGTCGCCACATTGACCGGTCCCGTGCGTCTCGCATCCAGCGGATCCCTGCAACCTTTACGAGGTCATCGGTCCACCTAGTGGGAGGCCTTCCAACGCAGCGTCTTCCGGTTCGCGGTCGCCACTCCAGAACTTTTCGGCCCCATCGGCCATCCGTTCTGCGAGCAATAGTCATAGGCATTGATTTTCCAAATTTTCCTTTGAGTATTTGAAAATTAACTCAAACGGCATTCGTTGCCACAAAAAACTAAATACTACATTCAGTCAGAATGAAAAACTAAAAAATTGAGTAAGGTACTACATGATTTTCCCTAACTTTGACGGAAAAAGCTGTAGAACCTAACAATACCAAGTTCCACGCATAAAAAAACAAATGAATGTCAAAACAGCCAGCATCCACTATTCGATATGAACGCAGGGTGGTATTTATATTGACACTATCACGCTTGGATGTACGGGGGTGGGCAGTGACGCGTGTGGACGCGCCGATTAGTATTGTGACGAGCTGAGTACTAGCGCGGTAAGTGATTGGATGAGACTAATAAAAAAACTGAAATAAAAATTAGAAAATTATTATTCATAATTGGATTTTTGACGTGACAACGTCTTATAATTCGATGGAGCCGGCTGCACCCACGAAAAAATGAGGCGTTACCTCGCTCTGAGGCGTTCCATAAAACAATTACTCAACGCACATTAATTTTTTGAAAAATGCAACCATTCCATCAGTATTTTCTTATGACGTTGTCACGTTCAACTATCGTCAGTAAACCGACTTTAGAGACCATTTTTTTTGGGGAAAAAAAAGTCATTTCTGTCTGTGATGAATGTGATGATAGTACATACAAACTAAACGGAATATGGATTTGTGACAGGTTGATGGCAATAGGCTCGCCCCCTATTACATGATACATAAACATAACTTGTAAAATTGGGTGTACTATTAGGTACGCCTCTGCCTAACCCTTCAGGGATAAAAGGCGTGATGTTATGTTATGTTTTTGAAAAATCGGCTCTCGAAGATAGAACAATCATAAATAGAACAATCATCAATTACATAAAAAAAAAACTAGCGGCCACTGTGTCACAAACTCACAATACCCAATCAATCATACATCGTGACACAATATTAATGATGTTCCCTCATTATCGACACTACGGGTCTTACGGCCGCACTGTTTGATCTATGACCTCATGTTATTATGTATTTGTCATGCATTAGTATTATGAGGTCGATTTATGATCAATGGGGATTTGGATAGGTAATAATGTCGAGGAAGGTATTTCTCTTTTTTCATATAAATGTGTTTTAAAAGAATAATCATAGCTTTAGTCCTTTTTTAGGTCCCCAGACCATCATCTGCCTAGCCTTTTCCCAACTATGTTGGGGTCGGCTTTCAGTCTAACCGGATGCAGCTGAATACTAGTATTTTACATGAAGCGACTGCCTGTCTGACCTCCACAACCCACTTAGTACTGGGTAGTACGATACTTCTTGGTAAGACTGGTTGTCAGACTCTCGGGCCACTGACTACCTGTAACGACTGACAAAGACAACAATCGGCTACTTTTTATGTGATCTTTTTCAGAACATTGGTGTCCGTGCTCTTTTACAAAGTTCTGTTTTACAGTACCTCGACAAATATTATAAACATTGCCCGAATTAATATAACGGGTGTAAAAGAAAGGCATTTGTCCTCCCCGTCATTGCGATATTTTTTTTGTTCTAGACCATACCAGGGAACCTTCTAGTTACGGAGATATTGGGGGTCAAAGTACCAACTTTTTTTTTTTTAATACAAATTTATAACGGTCTAACTTAAGTTTAAATATCTCCACGACCGTACTATTTAATGTATCCATCAGCACAATGTTTTGAATGCGTTACATTGAGTCCTACCGAAACCGTGACTTTTCACCCCAAAAATTAAAGTCGTTTCCCAGCAATAATTTTTGCGTAGAATCACTTAGTTTGATGTACAGAATGCTTGGTTGACGGCTTCGTGAACGTCCGTTTACACCTTGTAGGTACGCTTAAGTGTCTCTTTGAAACACCGATGATTGAAATTAACAGTCATTACTAAAGTATAGCTGTAGGGTATAAAAGACCAATCTAAATAATTTGCCCGTTGTTTTGTCAACGTGAACCCTTCACTGCCGGATTAGATCGCCATTAGCTAATTGCCTGGTTACGATTCAACCCTTCATTGCTTGTTGGGCGACTTTATAATAAATACTGGTTGTTATTTGATATGAATTTGGTGTTAAAATGATGATCATGCCGTTGTTGCATATATTGAAACTATTGTTGTACTAAGTAACATCTATGCAGAGCTATATGTTTCATCATCATCATCATTTCAGCCGAAAGACGTCCACTGCTGGACATAGGCCTCCCCCAAGTGTAGCCATGACAATTAATATATGTTTCTTTCCTAAGAATTACTACATTTCTAATACCATGAAGATTGTAAAACAATTCACTTTGTTCTACTTCTTTTATAAGTATCTTCATATACACAGACAATAAACATATAGACATATAACGACGACGACGACGACGTTATAACGTATATATAGACATCAGTAGCGAAGGTTCCATACAACCCGATTCCTACCGGCTTCCCTTTGAAAAATGGCATAGTCAGTGTTCTGTAGCCAATAATATTCTATACAGTAAAGATATGTACTCCGGCTTACCTCTTACAAAGCTGACCCTTCGCCACTGATAGACATTTAGGTTTGTCAATGACGAACACAATTACCAGCCGTGTTATGAATTTGTCTACTAGTAACATACATACAAACTGTAATGACCAAGCGTGGATCATGGTCAATTCTGCGTTATAGTCGCTTTCCAATGTCTGAAACGCGCCGGTGACTGAAAAGTTGTGTGGTAATCGGTTATCGTGCTATGAAGGAATGAGCAAAATGTAGTGAGGAAACTTTTGAGTATCAATGGTGGCTATAAGAGTAGAGGAAGACCAAAGAAACGATGAATGGACTGTGTGAAGGATGATATGGCTAAAAGGAGGTGACTGCTGAGATGGCGAGTAACAGAGAAGTATGGAAGAAGAAGACATGCTGTGCCGACCACAAATAAATTGGGATAAGGGTAGGAGAATGATGAAGAGTCACTTTCCAATGCCAAGACTCATCAGTTCAGAGTCATCAAAATCAATACATTAACGAAACCAGCAGAAGTACACTGTTTCTATGCTTCATATCGCCGAAAAAATTCTTACTACTTCTAACACTACTTCTTCAAAAATATATTTATTTCACCAAATAACTATCTCATCACCCACATACATTTATTCTTCTTGAGTAAGTACAGTAATATTCATACACTCATACACTCATTCTCATACAGTGCAGATGTAAAATGTTGCCATTATGTCCCCAGTAGAAAATCTGCAGAGTGTAGAGTGCGTTAAGTGAGTCAGGTGCGGCTTGTGTACGACGAATTATTGTGTTCGATAAAAAACATTGTTTAGATAATTTTGTAACTGGGTTGTGAAGAACAGATAAGCAGTCGCTCCGTGTAATACAGGGTGTAAACAGACCCTTCACGAAGTCGTCAACCAATCATTCTGTACATCAAACTAAGTAACTTTACGCAAAAATTATTGCTGGGAAACGACTTTTTTTTTTGGGGTGAAAAATCACATTTTACGGTAGGACTCGATGGAACGCACTCAAAGCATTGTGCTGATGGATGGATTGAATAGTACGGGGGTCGTGGAGGTGTTTAAAGTAAAAAATCTTACATTAAAAACAGATATTTAAAAAAAACTTGTGAAAAAGTTGAAACTTTGGCCCCCAATATCTCCGTAACTAAAAGGTTCCCAGGTATGGTATAGAACAAAAAAAAATGATCGCAAAGACGGGGAGAACAAGTGCTTTTCGGCTTCGTTAAGGGTCTATTTACACTCTTTATACTGGTTTTCAGCTGCATCCGGTTAGATTGGAAGCCGACCTCTACATAGTTGGGAAACCGCTAGGCAGATGATTTTTAGTATTGCTAAATTCATTTAATAAGTACAGGCCAAGTTGTGGTTATAAAATGTGACGATGATGACTTATTTACATATATTTTTTAAATAAAGCAGTCCAAACAAATATGACAAGGAAAGAAAGTTCAAGGTTAAAGAATGTCGTATCGGTAATACGGTATTAAACAATTCGATTTTGTGTTATATTGGTTTTTAGATCATAATATGATGAATTAGTATTGCCAGGAGCAAAAATAAACGAGAGATATTTTTTTTCTGATGCTCACAAAAGAGCGGACGTAACACGACATATTTCAACAACTGATTGAACTACGGGCAAGAAGATTTTACAACTAAAAATGGCCAAGCAACTCCGTAAGATCCTGTATGTACGTATTACTTCAGTACAAAAATCTTTTGTTCGCTACCATTCGCCGTACCCTCCCCGCACCGGCTCTAACCAAGGGGAAGCCATCATCGTCAATCAGGAACTAACATAAATATGCTTTTACCGCCCTCTCCCTCTCCCTCCCAGGGAGTACCCACTGTGAGGGACCCGGCGTTACGCACTCTTGAATTGTGTGAATTTTTCGGGATTAATTATTATGGAGGTATGGAACATTTTCTTTCCGTGTTGTTCTTTGTTTTAACTTTGAACAGTTCCAGGGTAGTTTTAATTTGAATTGATTAAATAAAATAATAAAATATAAAACTTTATTTCCGTTAAACTTAGCCTATGTTTACAAATTTGTAACAACATGTTTATCGTGTAAAAAAAAACAATTTTGCAATTGATGATGGCAGATATTTGATATTGGCCAGTTTTGTGTCAAACAAATTAGATAACTACCGATTAGCTTTAGTGCATACCTTGATCCTCAGAATTTGCTTCAAAAAAGTCATAATTATGAAGATGTTATTGCCTTCATTAATTTGTTTATTTCAAGGTCCGGGATCGCCGCATTTCGTAGCTATTCAATCTTATCCCTAAATCGTACTCACGACCAATATTTTTATCTATTTATATACATAATAATATTGGTCGTGAATAGGATTTATTATTCATCTATTTATATACATTTAAACTAGATGAGGCCGGTGTTTCGTATCTGACTACTCTGAGAAGAAACTGCCGAAACTCAGAGGTCTCTTTTAAGGTCCAGACATAATCTTGGTTACATCATATGAGGACTATGCAGATTAATGTCTGAGATGGTCTTTTGAAGAAAGAACCACGCAGATATGAGTGAACCTGTCCTCTGTCCAGCCAGTGCAAGCATTCGGCATGTAAAACACTTTCCCGAACGAACTCCAACCCAATACTTAGCGTATCCAAAATTTCCAATACTATTTGATTTTTACACTTTTCATTCCATTTTCCTGCTCCCATCTATATCATAACCATCAAAAAGTGACTAACTAACAAGCGGTAATCACGCCACACCTAACAGTTATAATGTCGGCGTGACGTGCCGGCAGAAGTTAATCTTCATATAATTGTGATTGTCCAGGGGACAGGGTGGGGGGGGACGCCAGGTGGGCTATGTGCTGTACGGGGGAGATGGATGGCGAGTCAATATGTTGTGTATGGATGGATCATTCATTCACTCACAGATAACGCATAGCCTTAAACCTTCTAAGGTCTCGAAGCATCTATGTAAGGTGATGACAGTTTGTATCGAATATTGTCTTTTTCGCGATGATAAATTGCGGCGGAAATTCTTTGTCAATTCCAGGAATTATGCCAAAGTTAGCAATTCTCGAGTATTAATTTCTTAGTCTTAGTCCTTCTTTCAGGTTTTGCGTAGATAACTTAGCAACCATACGACCAGTGCATTCCTCATTTTGATGATAAAATATTTATTTTTAAACAAACCCAGATTTCCCGGCTCCAAAACTGATAGAAAAATTAATTAAAAGGCCGAACAAGTCAGCCAACATGTCACCAATTCTATCCGACCGTATGTCTCACCCATTACCACCGGCCAGCACGCTACAGGGTGTTGTATTTATCTGCACACAGTAACACACGATACTCCGCAAGGTATAGTGTTACTGTTTACTGATGATGTTTGTTTTGTTAGCATCTGTCAAACACAGCATTGGGGAGTTGAGGTATCAGCGGCTGTGGTTGTAAGTTCAACTGGCGGTTAGGGAAGAGTAATTTTTAGTGACAATTTTTTTCCAGGCCAATTTAATATACCTGTCATAGGTATTGTATTTATTGTCGTCACCGAGGCAGGCCCATGAAATGCTGGCGCGACGATTTGGACTCGTTCCTGACTAATTGGCCAGAAAAGGCAGAACTCCGGGAGAGTTGGAAAGGAATGGCGGACCCCTTTGCCCAGCCGTGGGACAGAATAGAAAAAAAAAAGGGATTGTTAGTGTTCAACTCCGCTTTACCCTTTGTAGATTACAGGCGTGATATTATGTTTGTCAAATTGTAAATTTTTGAAATCTTAGTTATTATAGGCCCAAAGCAGTGAAAAATTTTTTTTTTTGCAATAAGAAATAACCGGCGTTCAAAAAAAATACTAAAAAGTTTAAAATAACTTTACTTCCGGAAGTCGATGACTTGTTTCTTTCACCGACTTCCGGAAGTAACGTTATTTTCCACTTTTTAATCGAATTCTAAATAAGAGGAGGTTCTCAATTCGGCTGTATTTTTTTTTCTTTTGTTATTTGTCTTGCCCTCAGAAATAATCTAAAATAATAGGTACTGAAAATCCTGGGTAGGCTTTTCATACCTTCTTTAAACTTCGTACAGTACTACTACTGTGTACCTTAGTGTTTGTGACGTGTCGATCGTCGATTGTTTGCCCCTGTTGTTGGCTCTGCGGCTCTGTATGTGTGGATGTGGCAACCTCTATATCTAAATAGGGCAGTTGAGATGTATGGAGAGCAAATAGATGCGGATGACGTGTAGTGAGGTATGCTGGATGCTAGGGAATATTTGGTTGAAGTATGACTAGATAATGTGCCTATGTTTATTTGTGCCTAATAAACATATGAAGGGCAGCGGTGGCCCAGTGGTGGCGGCCCCGACTTACGAGCAGTAAGTTGTGGGTTCGAACCCAGGCGGGCGCATTACTTTGTGTAAATTTATATCATAACTAATGCTCTCAAAACGGCGAAGGAAAACATCGTGAGGAAACCGGCATGTCCTAGAATAAAAAATTCGAAGACATTTGACATCTACCAACCAGCACTGGGCCCGCGTGGTGGATTACAGCCCATTCCCTCTCATAGAGAGGAGGCCTGTGTCCCAGCAGTGGGAACATTATAGGCTGATCATGCTATGCTTCTGCTAAACATATTTTCCGTGTCGTTTCAAACATGGTCTAAGGACACTTGGGTTTTAAAGACGAATATAACGATACCTTAATTGTCAAAATCCATCCAGCCGTTTACAAGGTTATAAAGAAATTAAAATTAAATTTGCATACATACAAGATACGCGCAAAAAACATAATACTCTTCCTTGGCAGTCGGGTAAAAAAAGTCTAAAACATCGTCCTGTACGTACCATTCATTGCACATACATTTAGTTAATTAGAGAGGGGTGTCCGAGGCGAGCACGCATAATCGTACGGTAATCTATTTGACTTGCTGTGGGGTTCAAATTGAATATAATGACTGACTCATCGCGGACTGACTGCTCACCTCGTTGGGGAGTAGCGCGATGGATGGGAATATTGATATTTAAAAAAAATAAATCAATAATATTTCTACTATCCACATGCATAAATCTGTCTGTCCTGTGTCGAGTGGTCTCAAACACGACTGCTGAGCATGCGGTCTTGGGTTCGATTCCCGGGTCGGGCAAAGTGTTATTGGATTTTTCCATCAGGAATTTCTCAGTAGCAGCCACGAAGTGTGGATTTGTGCTCAGTTAATGGCAATAGACTCTCCTCCTATTACATAGGACTTAAATATAAATGGTGAAATGTGGGTGTACTATAAGATACACCTCTTCCTAACCCTGCGGGGATTACAGGTGTGATGTTATGTTTCCTGTGATATAATTTCGGGGCTCCACACGGGCAAAGAAATTTGCCAAATAGGGGTCAAATACTTATTTAAAGCTTTAAAGAAGGAATACCTAAGCATTCATACGCATGGCCGACATACCATATTTAGGTTTGATTCTAATATTTAAAACTAAACTCTACTTGCCCATATTAAATTGAGCCTCCTGTTCCTATCTCCATCCAACCTTACTGGGTCTACAAAACTGGCGACTAACCCACAAATTTACCCTAACCTCTCCTTTGCTTAAACCACTTAACCAACAGAGATCTTTGATACTGGTCGTGTTATCACTACCCTAGATCGGGCGCGCCATATGTGTGACTGATAAGAATCTACATTATGTATAGGTAATTAGATGATACAGTAATAAAATCATTGGTAACATCGTGGGGTGTGTAATCTCTTAATCTTTTGGACGTATGGGTGATTATAGGGAAAAATTTGATGGTTACACGGGGAATTACTAGAGTCAACTCACAGTGCCTTTGTGTGGGACAGGACCACCACACTATTCTCGACCAGAAAGCCAGAATCAACAGAGAAAACCAGTGCCACCACCGTTAAACACTATGGGTGATAGGGAAAAATTTGATGGTTACACAGGGAATTACTAGAGTCAACTCACAGTGCCTTTGTGTGGAACAGGTCCACCACACTATTCTCGACCAGAAAGCCAGAATCAACAGAGAAAACCAGCGCCACCACCGTTAAACACAGCACCGTGCACCGTTACCGTAAGGTGCCGAGGCAATGAAGCTCAACGAGTCCCGGAGGTTTCGTTGGGATCAGAAAAGAACAGCGGAGAAGTAAGGAAACCATAATTCACTTCTTTCCATATCAAACAGGAGACAGAACAGAAGTCTGAAAGAAGTGATGACCAAGAAGCTACCATAGGTAAGTAATTAGCATAATACAAATGCAAATGCAAATGCATGATGCTAATTTGCATTTGTGGCATTCGGTAGTTGTTCCGGGTCTAGCGGTTTGTGTAAGTGAGCTTAAATGTTTGTAAACGCACCCACGATACAGGAGAAATTCCTAGTATGGGCCAAAGCTTTTTCTAACAAAAAAAAAAAAAAATAGTGTGTTTGATTTGCGCTAGTCCTTGCTAATATTCGAGGAATAGGTGCGGCATGTTTTGGAACTTTTGGCCTTAAATAAATAAATTTATTATTATCAGTCCAATCTGGCCGAGTCGTTTTTAATTTGAGAATACCTGAAAGCTTTAAGTTACGAATAGGTAAACGTTTTTCTATTCATGAGTACGTGGAACACTACTTCCTTCAAACTTATTACAAGCTGTGTTTTCATCACTAAGAAATGTCCTGAAAACCGCATTCCCTCACTGGCATGCACTATACCGCATGTATCATCTTACCAATATAAAATCAAGCGGCACATCAAACGCTACAACTGCCGGAATCACTCCCGGCTTGCGTATGCGCCGCTAAAAGCTCTCGCATCACTCAGAGATGTGAAGCATTGTTTTGGTTTTGTTTTAGAATATATATAAATAAAACCTTTTTGCTGACATACCTACAAGTAAAAAAAGATGCTTTAGGTAACCTTCTCCTTTTTTAGAAGTCGGTTAAAAATACTAGTTTTATAATTTTCCGAACTCATGAATTTTCCATCAACACACCAGCGCCACTTACCAACACCAACACGAAATAATCTTCAAACAAACACGCTTCGTTAGTTTTATATAGTTCCCGAGATAGCGGCGAACAAAATGTACTGATACCGTATCAGTAAGTTATAGGTGGTTCAAGACCTTTATGTTCATGTAAATTATTGTAATCTTTATGGTGTGAAAGCGATGTATTATTACATTGAAAATGGTGTTAGTTGTAATTGGTACAAAATAATTTAAGTTGTAGGGAAATGTTTTATAGTAGTTAAGCTTTATCGATATTTGTAGATATGTAATATTCTACAAGATCGACCCCAACTACTACCCCAAGGGCAAGAAGAAGATGATGATGATCATGATGATTTCTATTCTACAAAGCTCATACGTGCTCTTTGTTATTCAAACGAGCCACAAGATTTTGAAGAGTGCTGATTCAAGTATACAGAGCACCTACTATGTGAAATCAAAAGCAGCCATTGTATACGAACACAATCTTGCATTATAACGATTGAATCTACCGACTTGGGATATCGATTTTGTATCCACGGACGCGGACGTTAGATGGTGTTTCTTTTATGGATACTTTGGTAACTACAGGGGCCCAAGTGGTCCATACAATTAATTCCTACCTACCCTCCAACTACGATAGCATAATAGCACCTCGTGAGCAGTTTCCTCATGAACAGTTTTTAGCTTTCACAGTCGTGCGCTCGCCTCGTGAGTCGTTCTACTACTGGTTTATTATGAGGCGATACCGACGTCAATCGAGCCGCTAATGGACCACTATAATGAGGGGTGGAGTAGATTTTGTTATGAAAAAAAATTGTATTTATGATACGGAGCGGCCAAAGAGGTGTATTACTGCGAGATTGCACTTCCTTAGGATCCTGTATGAATGTTGGAAATGTTGTATTCATCATCAGATGATGACAATACGACCTCAACATAGTTGGATACCAGTTTTTACATGTATTTTGAGATATCACGTCTATAATCCCAGACGGGATCGGTAGATCTAGATACCTATGGTACACCAATTTTTGATGCGAGTTTCGAAGAGGCACACTTTTACAATGCGAATTAACTACTTACTTAAAGTACTCAAATACCTACTTACACTTCGCCGGTTCTGACTTAGTCCCGTGTAATAATAGCCTAGTGTTGTGACCGTCGGACTGCTAAGTCATAGGTCTCGAATTCGAACCCAAAACACGCACCTCTGATTTTTCGGATTCATGTGCGTTTTGTATAATTATCACGTGCTTCGGTGATGGAGACATCGTGAGGCAACCGAACCAGCACGCCTGAGAGATATTTCTCTACGGCATGTAAACCAAGTCAGAGGCCCGTGGGTGGTACAAAACCTCGACACCAGGTTAGGCACTAACCACATGGAAATAAAGAAAAAATAGGTCTTGTAAAACTACATCCATTTCCAGTCTTCTTCCTAAATACACGTATCTGAGAAGGAGACATACCTGCACCTACTTTTCACATTCAAATCAATCACAGTCACTATAAACAGCAACACATTTCCAATGAAAACAAACAGTAAATAGAGTTCCATTAACAATATAAATATTACTAAGAGCTACTCCATGTATTTTTATATCTCCTACCGCTACGCGTGAAAAGTGGCCTTGCTCTGCTATAGAGAATGTGTAATGGTAAAATTGTGTTTATAATATAGTTGAAATGACTTTGTCCTTGGGTTGAGAAGTTTAAATCTGGAATGGTCGAAAGTCTAGATTCTTTTTGTCTTAATTCTTCTTCTTAGCGTATATGGCATACTGTCTACTCACCAATGCTAATACCATTAGATCCTCGCCTATACCTATTGCGACAGGGTACGCGGTAAAGGATGGGAGTGGATGGTTTCCGGGGAGACGCCATCACGCCACTACCTACTCAAGATAGGCCCAAGCCAAGAAATTCAATAAAACATTTATGGGAAACAGGCAGATTATGGATAACCCTAAAAACGGTTTTGTACTAAATTCGACTTAGCCCCCAAAAATCGCACAATCATACTCGAAAAGTGACTACAATCAATGAACAAAAACCCCAGCCCCTCACAATCGGAAGTATTTTTCCATACAATTGAGCTTACATCATTTTTCTAACAATTTGGATTCCTATATCCTCATTGTTGGTTAGTCATGTATGCGTAATATTGTAATGGGGAGTGAAATTCTTTTCTTAATGCAGATTTGCGATTTAGAAAAAGTGGAAGAATTGTAAGAAGTCAATGGGGTAGATGAATGAAGTGATTAAGAGGGACATTGCGGGATGGACAAAATTAAACTAAAAAAACACGAGACAATGGTTTTAAAATACATTTAGAACTATGGAACTATTTCTAGGTTCAGTATAAGGAATATCACAGATTATTTCAACAACAAAACATGAGCAATAACAGCCTAATCGCATTCATTATTTTAAAATCATCATTGCATTTTTTTTTGTTTCTCCTTTCAACGATTATCTTCTCCACTAAATTATCCATAAATTCAGGATATTTACGTAAAATACAAAACAGTAATAAATTAACACGGGAACCCCCAAACAACATCCCATCACAAATCCTGACCACCCAAAAAAAGGATACAGTACTTTGTCTCCATGAGTCAATCACTCATCAGCCATATTTAACACACATATCGGTTTTAATTTACGAGCTCCCGTTAATCATGGCAGTTTAAACCTTATGTCTATTAAAATAAGAGTCGCAATAGCACGTGCGTTTTGCAGTGGCTGTACCAGTCCAACTTAGCAGTCATAGCAGTTTAAATCATGAAGTAAAGACATAAGAGTCACAATACGACAGCATTTCTGATTTGCAATGAGAATACCTTTAAACAAATCTTCTGGATAAATATAAAAAGCTTTCAGGGAACAGAATATAACAGTTTACGATCAAAACAAATGCATCTCATTCACAGATTGATGTTAAAAATAAGTTTCATATCGTGTCTGTTTTAAATGGATTTTATTTTTAGATTTATTTATTTTTATGGGATATTGGAATTGGTGTAGGTTGTGTGTCGATCCTTTTCGTAGATAATGATTTTATTGATTAGTTTGCGAACGATTGTGAAGATGCTCTTCCAAAAGCTACAACAGCGGTGTTTCTCATTTTCAGGTTCAGGAGTCATTTGACAAACAAAAAAATACTGCAAGTCCATTCTGTAGTTCTCAACTCTGAAAATAACATCAACCAAGTTTATTGTTTAGTATTGCATTATAATAGTAAACTTACGTTCGAAGCTAAATAGTGTATTCTCTTCAACCAAAAACTCAATACTTAGCTGAACATTTAAATCAAAGCCATAGAAAAGTTAGTACAATTGTTAAAGAAAACACGTAAACATTGTTACACAAATATTTATTTCCACGTACACATTGAGTTACACGAAAGTTACGCTAAACAAAAGGAATCACAGATAAAGTACATTAGACTAAACACGAGAAGCTAACTAAACGTACAAAAATCATTTATTACAATTGCAAGTGATAAAATTAAATTTAAAATACATATAAAATCACAGTTTCACACCCGTCCGCATTAAGATCTGAATACATGAACTTGGAAACCTGTCTCTTGCGTTCTGAACAGATATAGACACAAATACACTACTCATAAAAGGATTGATTGACTTAAATCTACGAGTACCATAATGATACACTTGCCCAGGGTTTTTTATTTGAAGTACTACGGATATTTGTGATCGGTTCTGATCAATTAAAACCTTTAAAGTGGCAGTAGCATTATGGCACTTAACACCAATATTGAAATACTGCTCAAACGAGAGACGAGAGAAATATTACATTAATTACATCAAGGAAAGTTATACAGTTCACGAATGCCTCACAATCATCTGTGTGTTAAGTATATACGTTAACCATTGTTAAACATGCAAACGGGCTGTTAATAAGAAAATTATCACAATAATAAAATCGGAAAATAAGAAAAACATTAGATGTCGAACTGACATAAGCATTTGATAGCATTGACATTAACTTTCCACCGTTTTTGTTTACAAAACGCATTTTTTCTCGAAGGAATAACTTCCGTTCGTTTCTATATCACAGTATTCGAATCGTATATAATACTCGATTCGTTAAAATACCTTGTTTTAAAACATTCTAGAAGAGTGTCCCGCAAGGCACTCTGTTAGCACACACATTACTTTTTACTCTTTCCTATGAAGAAATTTTACAGAGCATAATTTTGTTTAGTAAAGGATGTGGTTTTAAATCGTGGGTGTATAGAAAATCACTTTACATAGAAATAAAAACATTCAGAAGAGAAGCAGGGAAAAGAAACTAAGTTAACAACAATGATTAACAATGATCGTTACGTAATTGTAAATCAACAAATAAGATCAACTAAGAGAGCTCAGTCATTTATAAACTACTTTCATAATTATGTTAAAGCATAAAAAGACACTGGAGCGTATCCAGACATTGACTAGCATAAAACATTAATATAACATGAACGAGAACACAATATATTTTGCATAATTAAGTAACATCACTAACCATAATGAATTTAAAAGTAAATGCATTTAAAATGAAAAAAATAAGAGAAACGTTTCTATGAATGACGTCCACGTTTTAAAACCACAGCTTATAAAATCCAATGCGTAACAAAGTTTGTTGAAATAGATTTTCTTTCTGTCTAGTTCTAGTCTACAACCATAGAAAAATAGATAAATAGATTCACATCAAAAAGTGTACAATATATTATTATCAACTACTACATTTATAATGGTCTTCTAGAGCGTTTACTGAAACACTAGAGAACTATTTAACTACGAATATTAATATGTGAAGAAATTTCTCACACTCGGAATCACTATCCACGGCTCTCGAACGCCGCTTAACGAGACCAATGAGGATGGCAACTGTGAAACTAATAGCACTAGCATAGGTCATTGCTAAGACCTAATTAGCTCAGCATTATATTTGGTTGAAAATCTATCAATGTAATTTTTATTTCCGAATAGCTTGACCTTATTGGTCAGATTACGACTTAGCGATGAACACGCCATCTACAGCGAGCTTTAACTGGCCTTCTCCATTGCGTGAGAGCATTGGTGTTGAAAGAGTAGTAGTATTTCGTTTGTTTAGCTGAATAGCTGTGAGCTGGTGTGAGTCAATGGTTTGGAAAAGCACCACCAGAAGCTTCGCAAAAGACTAATAAATAAATGATTTTTGACACAAGACAACCCTTCTACAATAAGATCTTCGAAAAGGCTCGAAAGCCACAATTGTATTTTAACGTGTTTTCTCTCCACATACAAAGCTAACTGATGAAAGGCCTAAGGAATGACTTAAGATATGGTGAGACAGTGCGTCCCTACCAACCCATTTGTCACCTGTTGAAAATCTTCCACCCGTACATGAGTTGCCTTGGCTAACCTGGAACTCTTTAAACCTCCGGACCCAAGTTGGCCAAAGTAATGAACATTTGTTCAGGTGGAGATGACTCTGCCCCCAGAGAACATTGGTGTTGTTCCACGAACGATCCGATCCTTAATGTCGTTTCCTGCGTGTCTCATTGTCTGTACTTTGTAGGAACTGATGAACGCTACTGAAGGTGTAAACTCGTAGTAGAATTTTAGGTCTACTCTTTTCAAATTGCCATCTATCACTATGCGGAGTGCAGAATGGGTCTCAAATCAAAGTGGTCTCTGTATGACTATATAGGTATAGCTACAATTGTTCACATATTATTATTCGTAGTTTCTATGTTTTAGTAAAAGCTAAAACTAACATTTTTTTTATTAATAACGGATGGGTTTTGCCTTCAACGGCTGTGCATACTACAAGATTATTTGGTGATGCTAATCAATCGAGTTAAAACTCTAAAATACTGTGAATTTATAAGTATTTGACTAGTTTGTTTTATGATGTATTTTAATTTAGACTTAATAATTATAATGAAACGATTGGAAATTGAGCGTAAGACCGAAAAATTGTGCGTTGAAATAAATGGAATGAAATGAAATCTTAGGAATGTCTTACGAAATAAAAGGATAAGAAATTAAACTATGGTTTATTTACTTAAAGCAAGTAACTGGAAAATCAAATTCAACTTTAACATAATGAATGAATCTTCAATGAAAACGAGAAAAAGGAATTCTAAAATACACCACTTTAATAAAGTAGTAAACTGCATTGTTGAAAGAATATGTAGACACACATAAGTACTAGAAGAGATTAGAATCGATGAAAGGAATTCAAGTGAACAAGATGATGAATGAACAGGAATTGGCACAGACATGAATGGCACAATAGGGAGTACAAATACCCTGAATGAATGACAAGCAAATGATGACGATGTAATAGAGTAAGTACATGACAACCATCAAAATTCAAATAGTTCAATATTAAAAAAAAAAAACACAAAACAAATCAATTGAATACAGACTTTGAAGTTGAAATCATAAACCTTCTTTTTGATGTTAGCGATAGATTAATTGTAACAGAGATTTAAAGACCCAATGAGTATTGGATTTATGTGGTGGATTAGGGATCACACCCTTTTACAAAGGAACCTTTCACTTTCTTGATAAGAGGCCTGTGTAACAGCAGTGGGAGGATTTTAGGTAGATTCATGTTTTCAATATTGGTGTGATTTCCAAGTCACAAAGAGTTATGGGATTCAGAAAGAGTGTATGAGTTTTTAGATCATCCCTTTATACATATAGGGTGTAATTAGACGCTTAACATATCCGAAAGGCATTTGTTCTCCTCGTCTTTGCGATAATTTTTTTGTTCTAGACCATACCTGGGAACCTTCTAGTTACGGAGATATTGGGGGTCAAAGTTCTAACTTTTTCACAAGTTTTTTTTTAAATACATGTTTTTAATGTAAAATTTTTACTTTACACATCTTCACGACCCCCATACTATTCAATCAGCACAATGCTTTGAGTGCTTTCCTTCGAGTCCTACCGCATCACGTGATTTTTCACCCCAAAAAAAAAAAAGTCGATTCCCAGCAATAATTTTTACGTAAAGTTACTTAGTTTGATGTACAGAATGCTTGGTTGACGGATATGTGAAGGGTCTGTTTACACCCTGTATGATTGATGACTGTTATCGATGACCCAAAAATCATGCAGAGTCAAATACGTAGGTAAAGAAACTCTTAACAAAATAATTCTAATCGTTACCTAATTTCAATTGAAATCAAATCTCTATTGATTAGCAAAACCGTTACATCACCCTATAAATGATTGATGGGACAGTTATATGAGAGAAACATCAACATCAAAAATCTAACACTAACTTAGGCCTTCTTGTAAAGTCCTTCACCCATTAGAACGTAACATGCCAAGGACTGTGTAAGGGTCGGCGTAGATAGCAACAAACTGTTTGATCATATTGTTTGCTATTAATTTTTTAATAAAAATATGTGCTACAGTTCTCTCATAGTTATTTTACCTCTGTCAGCAACAACTCAATAGCAACCGTACTTTGGCAGCAATAAATGTCATTGTGATTTTGACAGACTTGTTGGTATTTGGACTTTTGTCTCCTGCACGCTAATTTGTACTTTAGTGTGTTTAGTAGTTGTACTTTAGTTCATTTATCATTATGTACTGGTACTTTTAAGTAATATGGCCAAATACATACCAGACTATGAGACTGTAAAAGAACGGCAGATAAGGGTGTAGAGTGGACTTGAAGAATAAAAATTTCACTAATCATAGCCTAAGAATTGTTAAACACAGTCCACGATACCAGTCCGTAAAATTATTCAACAGGCTGCCTTTAGACATAGAAATGGCTGCCTACAGTAGCACCTTCAAAACAAAACTAAAGGAATTCCTAAAGTGTCATGCGGTAGAAGAACTGTAATTTTATCGAGAAAATAATTTTTAATTTTATTGGGTTTTGTTCATTCTGATTTATGGATCTATTAACTTAAATTATTTTTAATTAATTCTATCAATCTATACAAATTTATCTTTAGCTAATTCTGTCAATGTTATTATTTTAAGCTGTTGGCCATATTGTTTAATTTACATTTCGAAATACTATATTGATGAAATGTGAATTTATTATTTTAGAATTGTTGATGTCATTTATGAAATTCAAATATAATTTATTTTAGTGTATGTACTGCAATTGTGTAATCTTTGTGTTTAAATTCAGATAAAAATTACTTGTTTGTGAATAAATGACTATGACTATCACTAAAGATATAAACAAAAAGGAAATGTATAACACGTATGCATATTGCATGCTAGCCGGAACGCTTTGGGTCCAGTATGAAACGTTCTAGTAGGTGAAGAACTGAATCAGTCACAACACATTCTGACATGGTTCTAAAAGAACGTGAAGATCTTAAGAAGATTCAATTCAGTCCTTTCATAGTTAAGTTACATAAATCAGCTGTAACCAAACAACTATCTTATTGTAACGACAATAAAGTTCACTTTTATTTCAATCACGCCACAAAAATTAAAATAAGCATGAAAGAACTGTACTGTACTCTAGCACTGATGTGCTGGCCTCTATATATTTCATGTTGGATTTCTCTATTTCTCCTCGTTCATTTAAAACCGTGTGTTACATTCTACACGATCCGCAAAAGGTGCAACTATTTGCGATCACATCTTACTTTCAAACTGGCAACTGGGATACGAACCGTCAACTGTTTCATTGTGACGATGAACTTTTGCATCGAATCAATCAAAATCTTGCTATTTCAGACCATAATTTTAATCGAGTATATCGATCCGTGCTCGGTGTATCGGTCTATAGGCAGTTTTTATGACTAACCGCTAACAGAAACCTTGACAATTCTAATCTGTTTAAAGATGGTTGGATTGAAATCAATACTTTGACTTGACCTCCGAGTGGTTTTTCCATATATCCTCAGTTATTTTTCGCGGAGATCAATATAGAGTAGTTGCACCTTTACACGATTTGGCATTGATATATCGATGTAACAGCCGACTTAAGGCGAACGCATATTACAGCCGCATCAAGCCGCAGCGCTTTATAAACGTGTTAAGTTCCAATTTGATCGTTGCCCAACTTTTAAAAGCAATCACTATAGTATATGATATTCGTTACTGATACTGGTACTGTTAGCCTGCATCATGCCACTGCTGGGCAAAAGCCTCTCTCCATGACTTCCAGTTGATTCGATCCAAGGACCACTGCACTGCACTGGTTGATGTCACTCGTTATCCAACACAAAACAAGTAGCAAGATGTAGTCGACAATGTTATAGAAAGTTACTTCAAATATTACAGAAAGAAATACTACAGAAAGTATCTTCGATGCGGATGCATGACAAGATTTTTGCGCTGCGGATCGACTGCCGCTTTAATGTGCGTTAACCTCAGTCTCAGCAAATTCTTTGTTTTTCACATGTTTGTAGTCATTACTTGGTTATTTTGTCGTGTCAATGTGTGTCATTTTTCAATATTCTCGACTTATACATAATCAATCTCGTTTCAGTCTACTTGTCCTTATTCTTACCTTTCTTTGTGCGTCCTTGTTTGATTACCTGTACCAGCTTCACTTTCTGTGCGTCCGGGCTTTTCATGTATTCGTCTAGCATCTGTTGGGGAAAAAGATTCATAGAATTCATGTTATATTCGCTGAAGTTTGAAGCTTTCTTTACTGATACATAATGTTTATTCTGCAAATGGGTTCATACCACAGATATAGATATACCTAGATAACGCAAGTATCAAGATCCCTATGAAAACCAAGCGTATCATTTTTTGAGTACCTACTATTGAGGTACTTTCCAAACAATTTACTCTACAAAAATAGACTACGTCCTTCGTCTTGAAATGTCTAGAATGAAGTCCTTGAGTTGTAACGTTGTTGTTTTAAACAAATTAGCTTGAGCCACGTTGAGCATAAAATGCTCAAGCCGGGCACGCGAAGTGGCATGCGAACCTTTCGTAAACCGTGATTTTTCACCCCAAACAAAGTCGTTTCCCAGCAATAAAATTTTTGCGTAAAGTTACTTAGTTTGATGTGCAGAATGCTTGGTTGACGGCTCCGTGAAGGGTCTATTTACAGCTTGTATATTGTCTGCTATCTAGGTATTTTATTAAGATTCCTATCTTGGCAGTTCGGTTTAAAATCAATATAAATGTAGGTACATAACACCTGTAAAATGTATTAATACTTAAATGTACCTACTATTATGTTCAAAATATGCATTAATATCAGAACTCTCGAACACATTTGCAAAAACATGTATTATGTACAGTGTATAACATGTCATTGTACTGTTTTTAAGTCCGTATAAATAAATGTTGCAAAAACGTCTTACGTTTATGTTGGTACTGGAACTTACATATGCAATGTTAATATTAATTCTCATAATCATCATTACTTCAATAACAGTAGTTCGATTGGTATTTCAATTTTTGTAGCAAAATAATATTTTGATCTAATTTAGATTGAACACAATTAGTAACATAACAACGTGACTACTTATCGTAAATGCACCTGAATTCATAATTTTAATGTATCTTCCTAAAGACAATATTCAGTTCATTATCAACAAAACCAATTACAAAATTCATAGTAATGCTAATATTTTAAATGCGAAAGTTACTCGTTCTTTTTTTTTTTCGTTTTCGTGTGGTTAGTGCCTAACCTGGTGTCAGTTTTTATGCCGACCGTGGGGCTCTGACATGGCTTTACATTCCTGGGAGAAATAACTCTCAGGCCTGCTGGTTTCCTCACGATGTTTTCCATCACCGAAGCAAGTGATAATATTACAATACACACATGTTACTGTTATGCAAAGTTACTTTAAAAGTTGTAAAAGAAGTGTAATTACGATACGACGATGAATATATAATTAAGTTAACGATGCCGTCAAAGCAGCCATCAGTGGCGAAACAAGCTAACGACGCGATGACGGTCTTCATCATAATTATTGGAAATATTAACATACAGCGTTATTATTAGGGACGAGTCGTAAAACTTGTTCACACCTGTTTCCATTATACACGGTAGGTAGGTGAATTCAGAAGGTTCATTCCATACATACAGGGTGTAAACGGACCCTTCACGAAACCGTCAACCAAGCATTCTGTACATCAAACTAAGTAACTTTTCGCAGAAAATATTTCTGGGAAACGACTTCTTTTTTTGGGGTAAAATATCACGTTTTACAATAGGACTCAATGTAACGCATTCAAAACATATGCTGATGGATGGATTGAATAGTTCGGGGGTTGTGCAGGTATTTAAATACACACACTCACACACAATTATCTAATTATCTCGCATTGCCATCCAAACTAAACATATCTGCAACATTTCGGCTCAGTCGGAAACGGGGAAGTGGGTCAAAATTAACCTTCAAGATTCTTTACATAGTTACAGGTGAAGCTAATAAAAGCGTGTTAAAAATAGAGTTATTTCCACGCATGCAAATCGCACCAGGCGATTATTGAATGCCCTTGGTTGAAAATATAATGAAGCATTTTTCTTTACTGTACTAGCAGCACATCTATGATCAATCCGTCTGGTTAGCGTGGTTATGAAAGAAAATCTGCCGGTGCTTAATTGTTAACAACGAAATAGCACTTTCATTGAATGACTTTAAGGTCTTAGGCATTAAGCACAAGCAGTTATTTTAATATTATTACTAGCCGTTGCTGCCCCGCTACTGCAAAGACCTATTCTTTTGGCGCGCCGTCTCAAACTAACCCTCCTGGTAAGCATCTAAATCATAGCGCCTCCTGTTCTGGGCTATTATAGCCTCTATTTCCAATACTGTCCCTTCTGTAGTTGCCTTCCTACTACAAGTTATATCAGTGAATAAAGTAGGAAGTGCAGCTGCGACCAAGTTGCGAACAAGTGTAATTCCATCAAATATTCAGTCGTACAAATTGGGTTCCTGCTGTTCGCTATTACTAGGAGTGCCTGCTACATTGTTGTCGAGGAAATTATTCAAGACTGTCTTGTTAGTAGTTTGTTACTAAGTTATTGTTTTTTGGAGAAGTAGAGGAAAGTAGAGCTTACAGATGTAAAAACTTAGAAAATACTTTGTACTTATCACTCAGAGACAAAGTCATCGGCCAGTAGCAAGCAGTCAAAGTCGCCGACGACCTTAGAAACAGCTATGCTTTTGGATACTTGTTTGTACATCTCACAGGATTAGATGTCAAAGTGCCAAAAGTGCTAAAGCACCTGTGTCGCATAGCGCGACTTTTTAGGTACCGATTTCCGAATTTGAAGCAATGTTTGGAAATAAGGTAAAAGTTAGGTGCAGTACACATCGGGCACATTTAAATAGAAAATGAAAAATAAGGTAACACTGTTCAAAAAACGGGTATACTATTCATTAGCTACCAGACAGACGTTGAAACCTGAAGACTTAAAGAAATAGAAACAAGTAATAAGTAGATACTTACGGTCATGCTAAGTTCAGTAGCAATAGCAGCGGCCGCAGTTGGCAGTTCGGCCAACGCCACCAACGTTGGTAGCAAGCAGTGGCTGTGAGTCTTCGATACCAGCCAGTTGGCAGGCAGAGTGCAGAGGGTCTTGATTACCCCCCAGCCGTCGCATATTGTCTCCTAGGAAAGAATAGAGATTCATTAGCATTAACAGAGAAGACAGGTGTGTAGGATTAACAACCAGAGCGTGCGTGTATGAACTTCATGTATGAATGCAAGCAAAAGGAGTATATCAGCATTGTCGCGACGTTCTGTCAATGCAGCTGCCTCAAAATCAATAGGAAATATCTGAGAGAATGATACCAACGTTCGTTCGTCGGCAGGTAACTTCAACAATAGGGTCAAAGGAACGATGACTGCAAAATTTTGATCAAGATATATCCAGGCATACCTTATTTATATGCTTATTCCAAGAAACTGAATCATACAAAAAAGATACAGAATTGTATAACTAAATAAGCAAAATAATACAAGAAAAATTATTAATATTTAATTTTCCTAATTTTGTTTCATAGTAGACAAAACACATCACTTCAAATGAACAACCCACCCCCTAAAAGACAAAAAGCCATCAAGTCAATAATGGACAACGTATAACATCAACAATTCAGTGTAATGGCGACACCAGTATAAATTGTAAGGTAATGGACGAAGGGCACTTGGCAGAACAAATGGGACTCCAGCTAGCACCTGAGTCCTTCCTAATTTTTAATTTATGAGCGTTTCTTATCAGACGAGCTGGTTTTATTATTTTATCCTTGAAGTCTAACACAATTTTTCCCCCAGGTAGTTGTTTGGCGTTTAAAATAACTAGGAATGTTTTCAAGAACTGACAAATTCGCACTCTTTTAGAATATTTTGATCTCAGCATAGGTAACATGTAGCTAAAAAGCTATTAAATTATAGCCGGCGATATTACATAACACAGGCGTGAGGTTACTCACGCCTGTAATCCTCGAAGGGTTAGGCATAGGTGTACCTAATAGAACACCCACATGATACCACAGAGTTATAAAGAATTACAGTTAACATTTACTCGATTTCATTCAAGTCACGCTGCATTTTCTTTGGAAATGATCAAACTTAAACAAAAAACACACCGAAAATCAAATTCTTAAAGCAAATTCTTATGACAAACTACAACAAACTTATTTTTTACCATTCCTTCCTTCAAAGCCCATAAAATCAATTATGCCGAAGTAAAAACGCATAAATTTTAGTAAAGGACCTAGTACACTTCCTTAAACAAGTGTGTCCGACGTTGAACGGACACCTGTGTCCGTGAGAACTAAGGAGCGATAAAAAGCGGTAAAACTCGGTAAAAGTGCTGTAATAAGCTGGCGAATAATTTAAAAGGAACTGAGTATGTTAATAATGTGTTTGAAAAGAAAGTTCTGGTAATTTTAGGTGAGTGATAGTGTCGAATGCTTTAGCGGGATCGAAAAGTCAATTTTGTATTTCATTCATTACAAAGAAAAGAGTATATATGAAGCCTTCTGATCAGATGCTTTTCATTATTTATTTCAATCTTTTCAATTCAGAAGAAAAATTATAGCATAGACATGCTCCAATCTTTGTACTTGTTGTTAAATACCTGTGTGACAACGAAAGAATTATCGCTTACATAGTCTTAAATAATGTAATCTGAGTAAAAGTCTATAATCCCTACACAATGCCAAACAGCCTACAAAAAACGTACAATGAAAAAAAACTTCCTCATTCCCAGCCAAATATCTTAATTATTACTGATAATATCTTAAGTAACTTCCAACACAAAACAATAATGGATGACCAAAGAATCGATTAAGTTGACCATGTCAACATACTAATAGGTAACCGATGGGGTGGAAACACGTGTTAACGCAGGTGTCGCCCGCATGGGAACCGAGGAATTAAACGGACGGCCATGGGAGTTGTAAGACGTTGGAATATCTTGATGGGAGAGGTCAAGTGCATTAGCATTAAGAGAAAAAACACATGTAGCTTTTCTAGTTTATCTATCTCATGCCGTTTTGCTGCTAGACACTACAGAACGTCACGCCTGACTTCATCTCTTACTTAACGAACATTTCATTCTAAAAAATATTCGCATATATTTAAGTAAGATTATATCCCCTATAGACATTAAATAGAGGCTTGTAAAATGCAAAATCATGTCAATTTCGTAAACTTAGCCCTATAAAGTGCGATACATAAGTAAGCTTTATTCGGTTTCTATTGATACCAAGTGATATAGCAAATAACCTCTTTCAGATGTCATCAAGATATTTTCACAATAGATTAAAACGTGACAGTGTAAAAGGTTTCAGTATTCTGAACTACCTAGATGACGTCGAGTAGATAGACATATGACTCACCTGCAGTTGTGAATTATTGACGACGACGTATCCGACTAGAACGATCAGGTCCAACACCATGGTCTCAGAGAGAGTCTGGTCCAGGCGTTGGTTGCTTAGACCTGATGACAAACGAAAAACTTTATAAACGACGGAAGGTGTGTTGACACACGCATGTTAACGAAATGCATATTATTGATAAGGCTGCAAGTCAAGAATATGTAGCTTCGCATAGAATAAGTGTAAAAGCGGTTATGAAAAGAGGTCTTGTAGATAGTCTTTATTTAAATTCTCCTACAATCCCGTTGCCTGGATTATTACAAACCTGAAATTGATTTTAATAATGAAATCTTTCTGAACTATGATTTTACTACGTGTGCTACTTACGCAAAATAGTGGTCCTCGGTGCCTCCTTATCATTGGGTGCGTGCTGTGACAGGAGTCTGGCGACAGCCGCCCGAAATTCCAGTGGCCAGCCTCCTTCGCCGAAGGCATCCTGTTGACAAAGACATTACAATGTTAAAAGTATTTTGACAAGAGCAACTAACACTGTGAGGCTAGCTGAAACGATATTAATAAAAAAGGTTTCACATGAAAAGAGTAGCAAAACGGAATAATACTGCCTCATCATCATCATTACATTCCAAGTTTCCTCCGTGCGCCAGAAAGGACGTTAAATCGTTGGTCTCGGCTGTCATTTGTAGACCTTTGACAGTTGTGATAAGTAGTCAGTGACTCAAGTTTGGCAACAAGTATGCCCAGGGGCATCGTTTTAACCAGTGCTGGTAAGCACTGCCTGAGCAGCCTGTGTAACTGCTTGTGGGTTGTGGAGGTCAGACAAGTAGTCGCTACATGTAAAATACTGGTATTCAGCTGCAACCGGTTGCACTGGAAGCCGACCCCAACACATTGGGGAAAAGGCTAGGCAGATGATGATCATCAACATTGGTAGCGTTCTTCCAGCCACTGCTAAGTATAAGCAATTAATAAAGGCCATACGGTGGCCAGCAGTTTGTAGGAAAAAGGTTAAATGATGATCTTTGCGTCATGATGACACTGAACATTAGACACCAAGGTTTTTAATAGAAACGTTAGATGATGTGTTCGATGCAAAATATCTAATATTTGACTGGGCAAAAAGCTGCCAAGACTTTCAATATTATGCAATCATTTAAACTAGAACTACAATCTCATACTTTTGCTGTGGTTAACACTGACTTAACCTCAATCAAACAATGTGGTTCAATATACATATTTTCTCAAATCATGCTCAGTAAATTCATCCCAACATCACTACCCCACCCACTATGCCATCAAAAGCCAAATCCGTGAACCATGACTAAAACACCCGCGTTAAACGAAGGATGACCCTCAGAGCAGCGAGCGTTGAATCCGTGCGGTGAGTGCAGAGGTCACGCGACCACTGATTGAGTTACTAAGTCTTGGCAGATGTGTTCTGGACACGCAGTGAAGGGCTCCAATAGTTTTTATGTAGTTAAGTCAGTTCTCAATGTAGCTCAAACTGCCATCACTAACACTAACTACATTCATCTTATCATCAGTATAAGACCACGTCATCACCTACCTCGCCTTTCCCCAACTGTGTCGAGGTCGGCTTTCAGTCTAACCGGATGCAGCTGGATACCAGTATTTTACATGGAGCGACAGCTGATCTGACCTCCACGAAGCAATTAGTACTGGGTAATCCGATAACCCTTAGTAGGACTGGTTGTCAGACCTTCGGACCACTGACTACCAAAGATCGACTGTCAAACGAATGTGGAAGATCTACAAATAACAGCCGGCCCACTGCGTAACGTGCTTTCCGAGGCACGCATGAAACTTGGTATGTAATGGATAGTCACCCATCCACATAGCGACCTTGGCAAGCGCTGCTTAAATTTAAAGAGAAACCCGTGCGGCTATTACTATTCTTTCAAAAAATAAATCAACGAAGCATGACTAAAATAGTCAAGCGAAACGAGGGATGACCCGCAGAGCAGCAAACGTTAAATCCGTGCGGTAAGTGCAGAGGTCACGCGACCACTGATTGAGTTACAAGTCTTGGCAGATGTGTCCTGAACACGCGAAAGAAGTTTGAGGGTACATAATAAAAGAGTGGTCAGACTGAGATTGGTACTTGGAAAGTTTGTGAGTGAATCTTGTGGAGATTGAGGAGGATTTGTTTTAGTAACTTGTTTGCTGGCTTACTGTATCCTTTAAGGCTTCTGAATTTATTGCTTTATATCATGTATAAAGATGCCTTGCTTCACTAATAATTGGTGCAAATGTAACCATAGGGGAGCCGTAAGGCACTTGTTCTCCCAGTCATTGCGAAATTTTTGTGTTTTACCATACCATACCTGGGAACCTCGTTACGGAGATATCGGGGTCAGTTTTTTTTTGTAAATACATATACACATACATATATTGATAAAACTCCACCTTAAACAGCTCTACGAAGCTAGTACTATTCAATGCATCCATCAACATAATGTTTTAAGTGCGTTACATTGAGTCCTACCGTAAAACCAAAAGTCGTCTCCCAGCAATAATTTTTACGTTACTTAGTTTAGAGTTACTTAGTTTGATGTACAGAACGCTTGGTTGCCGGCTTCGTGACGGTCCATTTACACCTTGTATAATACATACCAGGTCTTTCAAAAGAAATAATGAAACGAACACCATATTTTAATTACACAATAACTTATCATTTTTCAGATAACAAAAACCGCAAATAAATAATCCTAAAAACCTCGTCCATGTGCGCAATAACCTAATAATGATGTTTATCTTGTACCATAGCATTACAAACAGCGGTCCCAGGGCGCATCGTTTGCGGACATCAAAGTTTCTAGTCCGCTGGGACGAGGGGACGAGGGGACGATGGTAGGATGAGTGGATTGAAAAGAGAGAGTTAATTAATAAATCACTAGTGTTTTGTGTGTTAGTAGGAGAGCGCTTGTGTTCTTATTTACTTTTAAGATAATAGAATATTAATTTCACAGACCATTCATCGGGGGTCGGCTTCCAGACTACTCGGATGCAGCTGAATACCAGTATTTTACATGGAGCGACTGCCTATCTGACTTCCACAGCCCACAATTCTTGGCAGATGTGTCCTGAACACGCGAAAGAAGTTTGAAGGTACATAATAAAAGAGTGGTCAGACTGAACCACAGCCATACTGGGTAATACAGTACCCCTTGGTAAAATTGCTCGTCAGGCTTTCAGGTCACTGACTACCTGTAACGATTGTCAAAAATCTACAAATGATAACCGGGACCAACGGCATAACTTGCTTTCTGAGACACGGAGGAAACTCGGTATGTAATGGTAAAACCCATCCACGGACCAACCTGGGCAAGCACGGCTTAACCTAAAGATCGACCCGAGCAGCTATTATTATTTAGCCACAAGCTTCTCCTTTAGAGTATTATTAACTATATTACAAGGCAGTGAGATAGATATTGTATGTGGGCCAATAAACATACAAAATAGAGTGTAGTTTATGAAGACCACTATCCGACATTGAATAGCAAAAGTTGAAGTGCATACATATATTTTCTAAAAAGAATAAATATATGCACACAGCAATGTCGGCATAATATTAAGATACCAGATATTTTGAAGTAGAAAAAAATCAAAGCATTTATTTCAAAATAGGCCAATTACAGGCACAGGCAACTAGAAACTATATAATACAATAGTTATTATGGTAAAACCTCACGGAACTGATTTGGAACCTCTAATTTTTAGATTCTATTGAATATACTTAGACCGTCAATGTTTTTTTTTATTCTCACAAATATCCTATACTTTATATTGATATATAATACGTTTTCGTTATATGGCGAGATGTAAGAGGGATCTTAACTCCTGATTAGTATAAATTACTGAACAGGAGCTTCCAAAATTTTAAAATAAATCCACCATTTTATTTAGTTTGAAAACATGCGCCAAATATCACAATTTCAAAAAATCACCGTCTACGGGCGCGGCTCCTAATCCATTAACGGTCGGCAGCGGTATCGATTACGCGGCTACACCTCCAGGGACCCGCCATTAGGGACGCACGACCAGCAGTGGATGGCTATATAAACATTTATGGCGTACGCTTTTAGGAGGGGGCTCCGGTTTCCTTCGTCTATTGTTGAGGGGGTCTTTGGAGTACGAATGTTTTTGTTTATAGCGATATGATGATCCATGGAAAATATCGGTGTTTATTATTACATTGTTGTCACTTAGTACATTGATATACTGGTCCTCATTTATATTTTGCAACGCCCAAGTACCTAGTTGTACTATTTATTCTGTGACCAAAGGCACCAATTTATAAATGGTCTGAAGACGTAGCTTGATTCCTAAATAAGCACAAAAGAGTGATCCCGAAAAACGTCAACAGTTTTTAATAGGAGAGCGTAAGCCCAACAATAAGTCGTTGCTTACTGCACAAAAAAAAGTAAAACAAGATAAAAACTTAACAAGTACCTAGGAATCTACAAGGCCTTTAATACTAACGTTTCGCCTTGAATTTTGCGAGGTGAATCCGGTCGATTCGCGAGTTCCTCAACCAAGACTACTTTCTTCGCCAACACCTCGTTTCCTCGCTACTATGCCCATTCTTATTAGTAGCAGTGAAGAAATGCATACCTCTCGACGCCACAAAACGTGTCAGAGGGAACCAACCTTTCTTTGTTTAACATTCTACATAAGATTATGGTACTGGTCCATTCGTCATAAGACCTCGGCATTTGCGACATTCTATGTCCAGCTAATTTGACGTTATACGTTATACGTCGGTATCATCATCATTTTCTTCCTAACATTTTCGCAAGTATGTTGGGGTCGGCTTCCAGTCTAATCGGATGCAGGTGGATACCAGTATTTTACATGGAGCGACCGCCTATCTGACCTCCACAACCCAGTTAGTACTAGCTAATACGTTGCCCTCGGTAAGACTGGCTGTCAGACTTTCGGGCCATTGACTATCTGTAACGACTGTCAAAGATCTACAAATGACAGCCGGGACCAACAGCTTAATGTGCGAGTATACGTCGGTATACTCACAAGAGTTACAACATAATGTACAATGAGTCTCACAAGTGACAACATAAATAGTAAACAGCTTTCCTTATAAACTCCGATACATACGTGTACTCCAGCACGCCACGCGCTTTATCCCCTCGATCCCTCAACAATAGTTTAAACAAATTGTTTACCCTGCATTACTATAGCATTTGTTTACCAAGTGCAGTCTCTATTGTCAATAGTCTTCGCTCCTTGTCTACGAAGCTATCTCTTGGAGGGAAGCTCTTGTTGGGAGAAACCGTAGAACGATGTTTGTTTTTAATTAGTTGTTTCGTTGGAATGATTAAGATGTTAGTAGCGGAGTAATTTTGTGCATGCAGCATGCAGCAGCCTGGATTAATTAGGTAACCCACATTGCATTGAGGACTGGACTCCAGCCTATGTATTAATTATAGCCGAAATCTAAGAGCCTTCATGTTTTGAGGGAATAGATAGCTTCTTGGCAAGCGTGATCCTTCGTCCACCGGGTGTTTCTTTTTTAGGGCTCCGTACCTGAAGGGTAACTAACGAGACCTTATTACTAAGCCTCCGCTGTCTGTCCGTCCGTCTGTCTGTCAGCGGGCTGTATCTCATATCCGTAACAGGTGGACACTTGAAATTTTCACAGATTGTGTATTTCTGTTGCCGCTTTAACAACAAATACTACGATGATCCTACTACGATGGTACGGAACCCTACATGCCGCGAGTCCGACTCGCACTTGATCGGTTTTTCTCTTAAATTAAACGTGATGCGTTATTGACGTGTTCTGGTTTCCATTGTCTGTATGTAATATCTCTGTGTATTTTTAAACCAATAGCAAAGCAATAAAAAGCATAAATGTGCCTTTAATGAAGGTCTGACCCTCCACCAATAAATTGATAATACAGGGTGTAAAACAACCCTTAACGAAACCGAGAGGTACTTGTTCTTCCCGTCAATGCGATAATTTTTTTGTTCTAGATCATACCTGGGAAACCTTTAGTTACGTAGATATTGAAGGTCAAACTTCCAACTTTTACACAATTTATTTATAAAAAGTGGAGCGTCCTCAAAAAAAAACTCCATGCATTTGTTTTCATTGCCCCTTCATAAACAACCACAATTTTCGCCAACTCAGCCACTACCCCTTCAGGGAAAACGATGATACTTTAGTTTACACAAGTGATACCCTTAAAATAAACATTTATTTCTACCCTCATTTCGAATGTACGCTCGTTAAGATGCCACGTGTCGTGTTGTGTACGTAATCACTTGAAATTGTGCCAATGGCGGGTGTGTGCAAATTGCTGAATTTTATTACTAGTCGCGTTTCGATGGGATTGCTAACCAATCTCTACAAATACATAAAATTGAAGTGTCTGTTATAATGTCAAAATTAAAGCCTATAACAGTATTTTAATGAATGCATATGAAAGTATATAATTATGGTACTGTTTAGCAAAAATATTTTATTTAAATTTTTGTCTTTAAATGTTTGTTCCGGCTAATCTCCAAAACAGCTGAACTGATTTTGACGGTACTTTTACTGGCAGACAGATAGCTGATGTTATTAGGAGTTTAAGGCTACTTTTATTTTAGAAAAAAGTTTTGAGTTCCGTGCAAAATAAAATTATACTCATGAAAATGTTAACAAAATCAGATTCAAATAAGGAGTAATAGTTTTATAATAATTTCACACGGACGAAGTTCGCGGGCAACAGCTAGTCTGAAATAATCTTATGTCTTGATTGTCTTTTCGTCGACTGGGACACATTTTTTTAACGCTAAATCTTTTTGTAGCTATGTAGTTATGGAAAAACGGTACAATCATGTGTTTGTGATTAAATTTTCACCGTATACTAAAAATCTCAAGTAGGTAGCTATCTAATACGTACCTATCTAGTTAGACAGGTACCTACTTGAGATTTTGAACTTTCTACACTTTACTTTTTACATAATAATATGCACAAGTACTTACTTGTGCATATGTAAATTAATGTAAAAAGTTACAAAAAACTGCTAGTAAGCCGAAGTCGGGACGTTCTGTAAAATCTTGAAAGCACACATTACGCTTTCAGAAAATCTCAATCGTTTCTTCGAAAAATATAAACAACCCGTAGCCCCTAAGATTAGGTAGATCGAATAACAAAAAAAAAGCTACTATTGTACCAGTATCTATACATACCAACAATTAGCTAAATGACCACTGACGTGTGCCCCTTCACCGCTTGTCACGTCTTGTCCCAACGCGAGACCATCAATATTTATCGAAGCGGGACATACACAATACCGACACGCGACCTTGTAGTGATACGCGGTAGTTGCGATTATCATCAAGATTTTCAAAAATCACATAAATTGAGTAAATAAAATGGACTGCCAAGTTTTAAAACGCCCCGTCTACAACCTCTAGCGATGCGACATGCGGCGTGCCTTGTGTCAAGAGACGCGGTGACTCGTGGCATGCTCTAAGCAAGTTATTTCATTTGTTTTTCGCAACACGCGTGACGCCTGAGCGTGTACCTTGTGGCGACGCGGTAGGTAATGCAAAAAGGTGTTTAAAATTAGAATGTTAAAGAAAAGAAAAATAAACATTAACAATATCGATGATTAGCTTAAATGACCAGTGACGTGTGTCCCGTCCCCGCTTGTCACGTCGTGTCACAACGCGTGACCATCAATATTTATCGAAGCGGGACATACACAATACCGACACGCGACTTCGTGTCCGTTGCGATTATCTGCAAGCGTTATAGGGTTAGCATTGATTGGGCTTATTTACCCATGGTTTCAAATGACATATTTACCGTAAGACCCCGTTGGGGCCTGTGAGGCTGCGACACGGATAGAGATACCTACTATCAAGAGGCTATCAGAAGATATGTAATAGAAATGTGTGACCACCTGTCTCAGTGACACTTACTTGGATATGTTAACTTTTAATGCTTTTGGGATCCCACTGTCAATACGGTTAAAAACAAATGCAGTCTAAAACAGCACGGTGAACACCATGTAACGGGGCCTGATTGTTTCTCATAATAAGGAATGGAAGATAATATTTTGATCCTTTAGACGCGTTATTTCGAGGAGATATCATCATCATCGGCTTAACCTTTTCCCAACTATGTTGGAGTCGGCTTCCAGTCTAACTGGATGCAGCTGAATACCAGTATTTTACATAGAGCGACTGCCTATCTGACCTCCACAACCCAGTTAGTAAAGGGTAATACGATACCCCTTGGTAACTAGTTGTCAGAATTTTTGGGCCACTGATTACCCGTAACGACTGTCAAAGAACTACAAATGACAGCCGGGACCAACGGCTTAACGTGCTTTCCGAGGCACGGAGGAAACAAACAGCAAAAGCAGAATACTCTCTACCACTCTCCACAAAACAGCAAACTAAAAACTGATACTCCAACAACCCAAGGCCCATTCAATACCAAATCACCTTCCACAAACCAGTTCACAAAGTAAACTCAATATAAAAGGCGGTCCAACAAATGAGTGGAGGTAATAAAATATTCCGAGCGCATCTGTTAGAAAGCATATTTGTTCGGTTCTTAATTAACTGGAGTATCATTGTGGTGTTTGCTGAGCACACAGGGTAAACGACGAGTGCGGTGTGCGGTAGCTATAGGAGGTACGAAGTTAAGAGAAATGGACAAGGGATTGATGTTTCCCAAATGGCCAAACATTTAAATCGCCGTCACTAGAAGAAAAGTGAGCACAGAGCATAGTAATGTAGAATGTCATTGTCGACGAAACAGTAACGCGATCGCTACTGACGCGTTAAATCTTTATTTTGATATTAATATTCGTCCTGTTTAGAAGTATGGCCATTTAATTTGACCTTCATTTTAGCTAGCCCATCATTTTTCACTTAATTTTTCAGCCAATCATTTTTACTGTTGAGAGGTTCAGGATACTCCTCTTAAAACTTCTTACGGATACGTTTCGTGTAGAAAAAAGGAAGAAATCGGAAGAAATCTATAGACATCAGTGTCTTCTACAGAAATATTTATGTATTTAATTGAAGTGAATACCTCCCCTGTTTTTAATCCATTTAACGATTGAAGTCTTCAACAATGATCATTTGAGATTTACTATTAATACTAATAACAGGATATTTACCATGTTTACTGTTTGCTATGAGTTCCCGATATTTCGGTGTTATTTTGGTGCTTGCAACAGCGCTGAAATATCGGGAACTCATAGCAAACAGTAAACATGGTAAATATCCCGTTATTAGTATTAATAGTAATGTTAGTGACCATGATAGTTTAAAATCATTTGAGATTTATTTTTCGTACGACTATTTGTTTGACTTTCTTTAGTTTCAGATCATTTCGAAACGCCACATCCATCCTCCTTTTCCCTGCACCGCCGACTACTGCTAGGCACACAAAGTACTCGTGGCATCGTTTCACGTTACCCGTCTACTCGAAGCTACCGGACTCTTCGCCATGCCGAACGTATGCACTTTGATTTGGAACCGCATCTCTTTGTTTGTTATGATATTGAACGGCAAGCCGATTGCAGTGAGTAATCTGTGTGTTTTGGTGGCGTGTTTCGTCATTATTTTGTGGTGATTATGAATGAAAGTTTGAAGGTATATTGTGACTCTTAAATGGTTGATGTTTCTAGAAATGCCCTTTCTTTGGAATTGTTCGTCGTGCCGTTGAGCTCCTTGGGTTATGAGTCGAGCTACACGATCACTGACAAATGCTTGCACTGACTGGAAAGGTCCACTCAAATCTGTGTGGTTATTTCTGCACAAGAGACAGCCAATAATCGGCATGGTCCTCATACGTCTTGACCAATGTCTGGACTTTAAAAGAGACAGTGTCCTCTAAGTTTGTTTCGGCTGTTCCTTCTCAGAGAAGTCAGGTACGAAAGTCGAAAGTCGGGTAGTTTTAAAACATAACATGATGTGACGTGTAACTGTTTTGTAATACCAATTTACAGAAATAAATATGAATTAGAAATTTGTGATGACTAGTGGCCCGACCACGAACGCGCCACATATTTCATCATCATCTGCCCTTGTTACTTGGGGTCAGCGCAACACGTTTTTTTCTTCCATTCTCCTCTATCAACTTTCACGCAATCATTTACTCCTTTGTCTTTCATAACATTCCTCACACAATCCATCCATCGTTTCCTTGGTCTTCCTCTCCCTCTCCATTCATCGCATGCACGACGTAATTATTAAGTCAATTAAAACTACATCAATCCGTAAGCATTTCGGTTTAATTTCTGCGAACATCACAATTAGTATTACTCACAAGAGACAAGAATAGTCGACGAATGTACGACTGAATATTAGTTGCGTAAAGAGATTCTTCAGCCTAGATCTGGATCTGTTGTTTTCAAAATTTCATCACCATCGCATCAAGCTTTCTTGGGCAACTGCTTGCTCAACTATTTCTACATCCTTATACAGTAGGCCAACTAATCTGAAGTATCAGATGGGGCGCGAAGAGCGCATGTGTCTTGTTATGCTCCTATCCCGGCGTTTGAGCGATGAGTATGCAGAATTCTGCTTGGAAGCCTATGACGACGGGTTTTCTTTACACAGTAGAACAACTAACCTGAACAATCATATGATCCAGCTCAGCCAGCGCCCGCAATAGATGCGCGGTGCGGGCAGCCCGCACGAAGCCCCCGGAATGCTCCAGTCCTGCGCCTTGAGCGAAGAGCATACAGAATTCTGCGCGGGAGCCGACGACGCTGGTGCCGAGGGCGCAGCGGAGGGATTGGATCGCACATATGCGTTCGGAGCCCTATCGAGGACGAATTCGTTAATGTAAAATTCAATAAGGTAGACGCCAGCACTTCAAGCTATCCGAAACTGTCAAATTTCCCCAATCAACCTTGAACCTAATGCTTTAGTGATAAAGTTGAAAATCTATTAAAGAAATTTGACGGATTGTAGTAGCTTGAGGTGCTGGCGTCTGTACATGCATGCCTTGAAAAGGTATGACTTCAGTCTTCCATGTAATCCTGGTTGTTCTAATATAAATGGTGGTCCACTTGCACCAAAAACTACTATGTGCGTTTAGCATCAAACACGGAAAGCATCTGCCTGCCACTTACATCTTCTCCCGATCAGACCCAGCAGAAACCGAATGATATTTTATTGACGATAATATGAGAATTAGCTTGGAAACGTTTTCCCAAGTGTCGAGCCTAACGCGAAGACTTCTTTACTCTATTCAAATTAAACTAATCGTCGGCTTAAGTCCAGGTTCACACTCATTTACACGAGAACTGCTAGTTAATGTCAGGACAACTCAATCTTCTTGAAACATTCTGCATTCTCTCTTCCATTAAAAAAAGTATACTCACAGTATCGATCTCGCAAGGATGGCAGAGGTCAGCGGCGACCGTCAGTAAGGTCTGAATGCTCTCCCGAGCGGAGCCGGCTTTCTCAGCGCGAGTAATGCAGCCGGTCAAGCAAATGTAGCTGTAACAAGAAATTATGTTTAGACTAGCTGTTGCCCGCGACTTCGTTCTCGTGGAAAAATATAGATAAAATAAATAATAATAATCTCTATCAAAAAAAATTACAACCAACTACAAAAAGTATAATTTTACTGGGGATCGAACTTGCGATGTGATGCACGTAAAGCGGTCATGAGACCGTTCCTCTATTTGCTTCGCTGACATATACTTCGAAATAGACGTTGTTACGCATATCATGGCTGAAACGATAAACAATTGAATAATACTAACATAATGCAATATTGCTCATCCCCTTAAGCAAGTAGCGTGATAATATATAGCCTAACATTTGAAGAAGCCTATTACAGATATTTGTGCAAAATTTGAACAGGATCTACGCAGTAGTTTTTGCGCCAAGTCGGAACATCGGACCGGATTTTAACGATTTTATTATATGTAGAGAAGAGAAGAGATAAGGCTGGCATTGATAAGTTTGCAGAAAATGTATTTCGATAAAATACTGTCGCATACTTTTTTATTGCCAATGAATAGCCCTGCTCTTGACCTCTGTCTCTGCCGATGGAAACCTATTGTTATTTAAGTTTTAAGAGAAGTTCAAATTCAAACAAAGGTGCTCGGCTAACAAAACGGACCGAAGAAGTTTATTACATTTTTAAAGATCATAGACACACTATATCATAGAGAATCTGATAGAACTAACTAATTAAGACAAGGTATTTGAGCACATTAGTAACAAGCAACCAAACTGTCAGAAATCTCCCTAGATCCATACGCAAGAAGTATACAACATTATTTTTAGTATATGCGAAACCTGAATATAGTTTGTTCAGAATAAGTAACTGAATCGATTCCAATAATTTTTAAACCATGTTATATTTTGTCCCAAAAATATTTAAAAAAGTTACAAGTTGGACACCGAGCGACATTAAGTACCCATCGCAATTATTTAGGTACCTACTGCCACATAACTATTATTAATGAGCTCAAGACGATGCTGGAGGCGCGCGCGCGGGCGCCCTGCGTGGTGACCACGTTTTTGCGCGGACAACCAGGTACCAGAACAAGCTTATAACTTTGTCATTTTTCATGATACAGTTTTGAAATTTTGTACATAGATTCTTTACATAAAAATACTAGACACGTGTTTCAGGTTTCGTATATACTAAAACTAATGCTGTATAAACGACGATCAGTTTGGTACGGCCAATCAACAAACTCCTGAAACAGCTACTACAACATTTTCTCTCCAACATCACCCACATACAACATAACATAACACCGCCACAAAATGCCATCCACGGGTACTTGTAAATCCTTATTGAACACAAACATGTTATGTTTTGTGTTACAACAATAACAAAAGCTTTGGAGAGAATGTTTTGATGGTCAAGCGCACCTTGGGGCGGTACATGGCTGTTGTGTTAGGATTAGAAAATGGCGCCTGTTTCATGTGGGAAGTTGGGTAGGTGTGGTACGTTTAATTAATAAGGAAAACATGCATTATGCCCGTTCACACTACAGCTAAATAATTATAATGCTTAAACTATACAAAGAAATAAAATTGAAGTATCTGTTTGTAATATCAAAATAACAGCTGTTTACTGAATGCATATGAAAATATATACGGCACTTATAACAAAAACAATTTTTTTTTAATTTTTGTCTGTCTGTGTTTGTTCCGGCTAATCTTTGAAACGGCTGGACTGATTTTGACGGGACTTTTACTGGCAGATAGCTGGTATTATAAGGTCTAAAATAGGCTACTTTTATTTCAGAAAAATAATTAGGGTTCCGTACAAAAAAAATTAAAACCTTTGAAATTGGTAACAAACCAAGCGAATTTTGTTTATGGCTTCACTTTGGATGGTGAAGCTATTTAAAGTTTAAATAAATGTTACAGAAAATCATATTGCTGACTCAGTTTATGGTGATCCAGTCAAAATAACAACAAAAAATCATATTAGTTCACGTGGGATTTGAAAACAGAATAAATGGAAATAATTTTCAGAAACCAGTGTCTAAGACAAAGATTTGGTTTTGGTTGTCTCCACTGCCGTTTTTCACAGATTTTAAAAACCCGATAATGTTCTGTACCAATATTGGATATAACCAATCATCTCACGTCTGTAAACCCCAACTAAAAGAGGAAGAGGAGCAAAAAATTAAAAAATCTCGCTTTGCAAGCATCTTCGCTGTACATCCAATTATGCGCTGCGTCAATATTTGCGTTACTTGTAACCAGGGTCGGACGCGGTGCTCAAACTTGCTTTACGGTTTAGTAGGAGATATATTTTTAATCAAGGACTTTGATGACATAAGAGAAGAGGCAGATAAAAACATGAGACAAGAATGGTTCCCAGAAACATACATAATAAGACTACGGCGTTCTCACTGTTTGGGCATCCTCTCAGTGACGGATTTGGCCAAAGCCCACCAATAAGCACTGGTCCCGTGTGATGGGTTGCTCACAGAAGAAAGAATTGTAAGTCCAAGTCGTTACATGCGAGAACCGGGAAGGGAGACCTATATTCAGCATTGGATGATGATTATTTTAAAGAATCGTCGATCTAAAGCACTCTGCTCTGCTTTCTGTACTCTAAAGAATACATCTTCGGTTGCTGTACATCCAATTATGAGCAGCGTCAATATTTGCGTTGCTTGTAACCATGCGGTGCTCAAACTTGCTTTACGGTTCGCGGCAGGGCAAAATGTTATGGCGCAGTTTGGGCGAGTCTTAATTCCAGCAGAGGACTGCTGTAGGCTGAGATCGATTTTGATGAAGATATAAAAAAATCTAGGTATAGGTAAAAGTGAACGGAATATTGAAGTACAGGTAAGGCAAGACCAGCACAGGTATGGAAGTTCTAAAATACAGCAAAGAAGAAATGTGGAATTTGACGATGAGACGGTCAAAACAGGATTGATTTTAGAAGAAATTAAACACAAAGAATTATACCCAGGAAAACATTAGTCAGCTGGCTCCACCCGCGTGGAGCTCGTAAATTATCTCAAGGTAAAGTTCTACCGGCAAAGGCTAAGTCAATATAAGAAAGAATAACTTTCGAAATCACTCAAGTTCGCTTTACAAAGCACTTTAGTATTCACCTTGGAAATAAACAACGAAGTCAATCGACAAGTATTCCAATCTGTAACAAAACTTTGGGAAATCCAGTCCTAATCGAATCTAGCGAGGGTAACCACTAACCGGTAAGTTTGGTTTGGATTCGCGGATTTCAGCAAGTACAGATTTAATGTTCGTAGTAAGCGGTGTAAAATATTGATGGATATTGAGGGAGCTTAAGAAAAGATGGACGGATTGTGTGTGAGGAATGATATGAAAGAGAATCGAGTAAATGATGCCTTGATAGAATAGAAGAAGAACAGGTGTTGCGCCGACCCCAAGTAGAATAGGACAAGGGCAGGAAGATGTGGAGTAAGCGGTGTAAAATTGGAAGCTGGAAGTCCAGTGCTTGAGATGCACTGCTTTGTAACAGAAGATTTAAATCTATATCCCTCACCGCACTTGGGCCAACGAAAACGTATTCATACTGAGAAGAAGGACCTCAAACATTCCGCATAAAATGATTGATGCGATATCCAGTGTGATGAAACAGACAATGCCACTCAAATGTCATTGTCAACGGAACATAAACGTAATAATTTAGACAAACATTGCCTGAATTCTTTATGCTTTTTTCACAGAAACAGAACAAGAAATCATTCATCTGCATAAATGTATGTTTACAAACAAAATATTTTTTTATCAATATGTACGATATGCTAGGGCTCGTGGCTAAATAATAACAGCCGCTCGGGTCGATGTTTTGGTTAAGCCGTGCTTGTCTAGGTTGGTCGGTGGATGTGTGACCACCTATTACATACCGAGTTTCTTCCGTGCCTCGGAAAGCACGTTAAGCCGTTGGTCCCGGGTGTCATTTGTAGATCTTTGACAGCCGTTAGGTAGTCAGTGGCCCAAAAACTCTGACAACCAGTCTGGCCGAACCCAACATAGTTGGGAAAAGGCTAGGCAGATGATGATGTAAGATATGCTAGGTTGATAACTTTGGTTATCGCTTCATTGGTAAAAACTTTATTGCTTCGACATTCATCGATTGCTGAATGGTCGAACGTAAAGCTATTTTAATAGAAAGCTATACATTGCTTTAGACTAGTAGTAGTAGTAGTAGTATTATGCTAATTAGTTATTCCAATTAAAGTTGATTCCATTTAGTTTATACGTTACGCTCATTAACATACCTACATTATTAGCAGTATGTAATTAAAACTTTACAATGCACATAAAACCAATCAATACAAATAACAAACATTTTATCCGTTCCAGAAAATCAATTAAAAAAATATCCGAAAAAAGATGGCGCCGTTGGTACGTCAAGAATTTCAAATTTGGAATCCGAGCTTCGCCTTCTGATTGGTCACTCACGCGCGACGATATGTTTTATACCAAGTCTTCTTTACTGTTAATTTATTGGATTTTGGACTCTACAGCTTAGAGAGATAAAGTTTGATGTGAGTGTATTAGTTTGTTGGTCAGGTTGTAAACTTCTTGATAATGCCAGACCTCCTTGTAGAGACGGGTTAAGATAGTGTAATCTTAAATATTTGTGAGACTTTAAAGGTCACAAAGAATGGTTGTTGTGGTAAATGAGCAGAGATTGATGGCAATAAACTGGATTGAGAAAAATAAAGCTAAATGTAAGTGTGTTATTGCCCTCGTCCGTTTTATTTTATGAGTCAAAGCGATATGGAATCGCAATTTAGCTCTTGTTCGCAAAACGATCTGTTTTTCAAAGGCTGATAATATCGGTACAAAATATTTGTTTGGTTCGAAATGAAAAGATTCGACGGTTAGGGAACGAAAAGAAGAACACTGGTCAAATTTACGATGCGGCATCAATCTAAATCCGTCTCTTTTAAGATTGCGTCTTCCAGTTTAATAGGACGAAATACCCCTGAAATGTCTGCGTCATTCCACAGCTGGGCAAAGGTTCTCTCCATGACTTTCAGTTCTTTCGATACAGTGCTAATGTGGACCACTGGTCGTTGGTTTTGTCTGGCTCGTCCTGCCATCTTTTACGAGGTCTGTCGCGACGCCTTCTGGCTGTGTCAGGGCTTCAGAAAGTGGCTCTTTTGGCCCACAACTCATTGGGCATGCGGCAGACGTGGCCAGTCCAGTCCCACTTCAGCTTAGCAGCTTTTTGAACAAAGTCAGTAATTTGTTTTGGAGTTTTCATATTTGAATAAATTACTTGTGACTAAAGAACTAACCCAAAATCTACCTAAATACAAGCAACGCATAACCTAAACTGCTTGGTCAAGAAGCAAGATTTTATACAAACGAGTTCCAAACCTAATTATAATGAAAATGGCCTATCGGACTAAAGAAGCACTTTTGAACATTTCGCCCTTAAAGGGATTCTAAAGGGTGTAAAAAGACCCTTAACGAAGCCGAATGGCACTTGTTCTCCCCGTCATTGCGATCATTTTTTTGTTCTATACCTGGGAACCTTCTAGTTACGGAGATGTTGGAGGTCAAAGTTGCAATTTTTCACAAGTTTTTTTTTTAATACATGTTTTAAATGTAAGATTTTTACTTTAAACACCTCCAACCCCCGCACTACTCAATCCATCCATCAGCACAATGTTTTGAGTGCGTTACATTGAGCCCTACCGTAAAACTTGTTTTTTTTCACCCGAAAAAATAAAAGTCGTTTCCCAGCAATAATTTTTGCGTAAAGTTACTTAGATTTATGTACATGATGCTTGGTTTTCGGCTTCGTGAAGGGTCTGTTTACACCCTGTATAATAATAATACCAGCCTATAACTGTCCCACTGCTGGGCAAATGCCTATTCTCATACAGAGAAGGTACGGTACCGTTACAAATAACCACTTGTCAATGCATTTATACCACACACATGTCAACCTACTTAGACCAGTGTTGGCTGTAGCTTCAACACGTGATGATGTATGAAACAAATGACGGTAGATATTTTAAATATCGTAGTGAACATTAACGTGCTTTTGGATTTTCTACTCTCGGTGCTGCGTCGTAGGTTCAAACTCAAAATCGTCGACATGTCAACCTACTTACATGCAATGTTGACGTGATGTATGAAACTATTTGTTTCATATACTACGAATGATGGATGTCACATCTCAGCGCGTATGATATAATGACGTGTCACTGTACTACACAAGTGAAGCGAACTGTTATTTTCATGCGGAGTATACAGGGTGGCAGCGTAAGTGCTACTGATTCGGAAGCTTCGAGTAGGAACATGATAACATCTTATGGATGCTTTTGGATTTTGATTTTTCCTTTTGAACGCCATTGTCACATATACGTGACAAGCAAGCGCGTGCCCTGTACGCCAACGACATAAATATGTGACAAAAAATGCGGGGCACTATAACATGAAATAAACAATTAAATCGTTTTGGAATATCAATATTCTTTTTGTAGGTATTTGCGTTGAAATTGTGGCTTGGCGTGGAGAGCACGCGCGTGTTTTACGCTCTGGTGTTCACAAGGTTTAAAGAATGTCCCTGGAGTTTAGTGCCCATTCTTCTTCATAGAGATAGCTACGCTTTGTAATGGGCAACTACAGTACTTTCACAAGTTATTATGCCTTGTGACGGGGACTGTACCTTCATCCTTTTGTTTTTGACAATCAAAAGTCCCTGTATTGATCTAATTGAAATACATGACTTGAGTTTGATGGTCGGTTTGTATCTCACCCGAAGGTTTTACTACTTATCCTAGAAAGTTTAATAATCAATATTGATACTATGTCACTAAACAGCGTACTGTTTAATTTCGAAGATTTTCAAGACCCACGGCGGGGACAATTGGTTATGGGCCTTGAACAACAAAGGACCTAAATAATCAAAGAGGAACACTTTCAGCCTGTCTCATTGGTCTAGTGGTTGCAAGTGCCGTTTGAGCATGAGGAAATGTCCATCAAGAACATACTAGTAACTAATGTCTGAATACCAAATAAGCCAATAAGCCATTATTGAAACATTTTCACAAAAACTATAATCTGGCATCTAAACACAGCATCCTGTATACCGTCTCAGCGCCGGCGCCATGATTCATCGCCCCCGCCGGCCAATCGCGGCGCGTTCTAAATTCAAACGCGCTAATGGAAGGCGATCATACGAGAGGCGCCTGCGCATCTATCCGGATCTGTGTTGCCAGGTGCGGGTGGATTCATTCGTTTTAAGGATAATTCTATTTTATAATGATATATTTTGGAAATCAGTGGTTTTTTTGTATATAATACAAAAAAAAATACTTATTTTAGTTTTGTCACTAAGATACCTGAATTTTTACACGAAATAGCCCTGCGATTGACCGTATAACTTGCTTTTTTAATTCAAATTGTGACAGAAATACTCTCGTTGATGACATTCTTTACCTGATGGAACCTTTTTATACTACACAGGTAACTTTAAAAAGAAATATCCCGCAATGGATATTTCTTTTTCTTAATTTTTATTCATTCTTCAACAGTCATGCAAAATTAATATTTATTTGAAATAAAAAGCTCATTTCGTTATCAACCAAATCTTTAACCACAAAATTCACCCCACAGCTGGCAACACCAAAAGAGAGCACTCACCAAAGAAAAATTTATGGCCCGTTTAAAATGTTTTCGTTCTTAATTTCAGTTAGATAAACGACTCCGGCGCATTTCGGCGCCTTTTACAAGGTGAAATACGTATACCCATTAAAGACACTATGTCGCCTTTGATATTCCTCGAGACTTAAAACGTCCAACGTAAAAAGATCTCTATGATTTGACAAACATCTTCATTTGTCGGTGATTTTTCTTTGGAGGCAAGGGGCAGAGGAGGTTAGACCTTTTTGGACACGGTGTGGCATTTTAAGTGTGTAAGGTATGTTAATTTTGTGTGTGGATTTATTTTAATTGAAGGAAGTTGGTAATGAAAGGAAGCTTCAAATGGCTGCTTCAATATGTTTGTGTATTTTATAGGGAGGTTTTTTTTGTATGACAAATATTATTTTGTAACTATTGCTCTCGTCTTTGGCCGGGTGGATAAATGATAATTATTTTTGTGGTTTAAAAATAAAACACTTTACTCGTCACATTATAGTATATTTTAATATAAGTGGGGATACTTCGTTATTGCATTCGAGGCGGAATAAGTATCAAACGACGTTTTTAAATACACTTTCGAAGAAATAAAATATTAGAACGGAAAGTATTTTTGTCAGTAATTATAAGGAAACTGATTTAATTTGCTTTTTTTCCGCGCTTTGTTTTCGCCAGGTTGAAGAAGAAGCAAAGGTATGATGCTGCTAAAGAGCCTAATATAAAAAATAGAAAATTCTAATATTTGTGAATTTAGAACACAAATAAATGTTAATTTGTTCATAAAAGTAAATATTTGGTTTAAATAATCATGTTTGCCTATGATATTCTATTTTTAAATACAATTTAAATACTCAAAAAATATTTACGCCGTAAAGACGCATATATCTCTTTGCCGAGATTTAAAAAAAAAAACAATCACTGCAGGCTATAGTCATTGAACCCATTTGGACTTAGTATAAGTATCTCTGGAAAATTTTATTTCCACACGTGTGCGGAAAAATATTAAAAATCTACGGGTGTGAAATACATTGCGTGTTGAACGTAGTGCGATAAGAATCAGTTTTCGAGAAAGTGTATTGAAAAAATAAAAAAATATTTTTCAAATTATGATGACGTCGTTTCATCCTAAACGACTACTCTCGAGAAGAAACACCTAAACAAACCCAAAGGTCACTGACTCTTCTCAAGTCCAGACAGAATCTTGGTCAGGTCATATGAGGACCATGGTGAGCAGAGATCCGATATTATCCCACGGGATCGCGGTATCGGTATAAAAAGTATCTTATATCCGCCCATTGTGTCACCCTGTGTGAAATGTTTTATTTTATGTATTGAAATTTGTATGGTATACATAAAAAAGAGTATTCTATATTACCCAGGCCATTGTCTAACAAAAATATCATATCAAATATCATCAAAATCCGTTCAGCTGTTAGGGTTAAAAGGTAAGACGACTTTAAGAAAGATGTAAGGAGGGACGCCATCAGGCTAGATGGAGCGATGATCTTGGCAGGGTGGCTGGTAGCCACCCTGCTGGAGGACGAGAGTTGCCGAGAATCGAGTGATTAGGGAATCCTATATCCAGGAGTGGACTGCTGTAGGCTGATGGTGGTGGATGATGATGGGAGTAGGCGTGACAAACAAACTCACACAACATCACGCCTTGTAATCTCCGAAGGGTTAGGCAGAGGTGTACCTAATAAGTACACCCACATTTCGCCAGTTATGTTTAAGTCCCATGTAATACGGGGAGAGCCTATTGCCATCAACTGGGCACAAATCCAGACTCCGTGGCCGCTTCTGAGAAATTCCTGATGGAAAAACCCAATAACACTGCCCGACCTGTGAATCGAACCCAGGACCTCAAGCTCAGCAGTCGCGCTTGCGGCTACTAGACCAACGAGGCAGTCGCACACAAACTTACTTTCACATTAAAATATTAGCTGGGATCTGGAGTGGTCGGTTAGATGCATGTTTTGATTCTGATCGGTTTTGATGTGTGAATTATTGTTTTAATATATTGTGCGGACGATAAGATCTTAAGTACATTTTGTAATAATTCTTGTGCGAGATACAAAATGTGGCAGATGATTCGCTGGAGCTTTAATCTCTGCATAATATATTTTTATGCGATATTACACTCTGTAACTGTCCTATTTTATTTTCATACATGACATAATTCAGACCCGAAAATTATTATCCGAGAGAGGAACTAATATTCAAATGCATAATCTAACCTAATTATAAATCAAATCACAACACCATGCAATTTACTTTGTGAAGGTAATTTAATCACCACTGCTCTCAAAACATTGTAACTAGACCATTAAATTATTATTATTTACTTTCGTAATACAGGGTGTAAACAGACCCTTCACGAATCCGTCAACCAAGCGTGCTTTACATCAAACTAAAAAACTTTACGTAAAAAACTTACATTAAAACATGTATTTTAAAAAAAAAAGTTGTGTAAAAGTTGGATCTTTGACTCCCAATATCTCCGTAACTAGAAGGTTCCCAGGCAAAGACGGTGAGAACATGTGCCTTTCGGCTTCTTAAAATCTATTTACACCCTTTATAGCAGAGACTTTTAAAACTCCTTTGTTATCTTTATTCTAAGAGCATAACTATTTTAATGTTTGATCGATTTTGAATGCCTAATCCAATTCCTCCAAAATGTTACTGTGCCTAATTCGATAAAACTCAAAACTGCTTGCTCCATCCAGAATTAAAAACCACTAAATATTAATCCTCATTCTCAATTAAAATAACTCCATATTTTAACTAACAACACTAACAGGTGTTGCTAACATAAAAATTAAATCCCATAATTCCATATGGGTTTCATTTGACGTACAAGGGGGCATTGAGACATCAAATTTATTTCTCTTTAATAAACGCAAATAAATATGTAAATTCAGTTTAAACAAATTCGCGCGCCCCCCAACAAATCGACCATAGACCGTAGGGGACAAGGAACACTGTTTGATTGCAACCTTACACACAGCGCTGAAAGTTGAAAATCCATCATCATCCTTAATGTTTCTTACGTCATTTAAATAAACTACACTCAGAATGTTGGTTTAGTTGTGCGTGAATAGAAATGAAATGTGGAGCTTGAATAGATATTAATAGTTGAAAGGGTCTGTGCGCTAATAAAAATATTAAGTCAGCATTGCAATGATTTAGCACAACTCGTGTTTTGGAGTGATGCGATGCAAAACATTGCAGTCGTAAAAATATTTAAAAATTATGTGAGCAATACGGAAAAACGTGTGGAACTATGGCGATGAAGAAATGATGTCTGTAATCCCCAAAGGGTTAGGCAGAGGTGCACCTAATAGTACACCCACATTTCGCCAGTTAAGTCCCATTTAATGCTACTGAGAAATTCCTGTCGGAAAAACCCAATCCCACTTTGCCAAACCTGGGAATCGAACCTAGGACCTCATGATCAGCAGACGCGCTTGCGACAGTGAACGAGGCAGTGAAAGATGGTATAGGAAGCTAAAGTGGTTGACATGACGGACGAATAATAGAAAGTATGAAAAAGGACAATGCTGAGCCGGTCCCAAATGAATTGGTATAAGGGGAGGAATACGAAAACAGTAAAGTAAACGATAGTTCGTTTGACTAAAGTAAAACCTAATAAATAAGTAATGTAATAGGCCTATGCTACACATAGAATGAAAGTAGGTTAAATAGATAGGCACAGATGAATATGACGATGGTGGTGCAGTTCACAAAATACGATGAACTAGAAAACAGACAATCGGCAGCATAGACGAAAGAAGAGACAACAACATCCAAATGCGATTACGTCAATACTGGAAACAATGCCAAACAACGGAGGAAGCTTTATATTCTTTTCTGCGATGAGCTCCAATCGGATTGCAGGGCTTTATACCAAAAGCTTAGTGGTTTTATTTAAAAACAGAAGAAAAACCAGGGGCTGCTTGTAAATAAAAGTATTATGAATTGAAACTAAATAACAAGGCTAATCAAGGAATAAAACGCAATCATCATCAACATAACCAAACTGATTTTAATGTCTGGACAGAATCTAGTGCTAAACGATAACGTATTGATTTAGACTATTCAAAAGTTTAGTGGGATTATTTAAAAACAGGCGAAAAACCACGGGCTGCTTGTCAATAAAAGAACAATGAACTGAAATTAAATAACAATGCTAATGTAAGAATGAACACAATACTCATTAACATTGCTAAACTAATTTACTCATGTTAATGTCTAGACAAGATTCTAGTGCTAAACTATAATGTACAGATTTAGACTATTCAAAAACTTAGTGGGGTTATCAAATAAAAGAATAATGAATTGAAACTAAATAACAATGGTAATGAAAGAACTAAACGCAATCATCATTAAAATCACTAAACTAATTTACTTAATTTACAAGATTCTAGTGCTAAACGATAACGTAGATAAGAGTGCCGGTATTTAAATGCAACATGCCAATTAGCTGAAGATACGCGTCTTACTAATAAGAGTGATAATCAGTTGGACATTAATCGGTTGTAACTTACAACACTACTTTACATTTGCGGTAAAAACGATCACTTATACCGCAGATGTTAGGAAATAGATCAGTTGGTGGAGTTTAGTGTTAAATCGATGTAAGTGGCTGTCAATATGTGTGGCTATGTAATCTAAGAGGTAGAGGAAGCGTGTATCTATTACCTATTTGAACAAGTAAGGAGTAACGTATATCAAAACGATAGAGTAATGTAATTACCAATGAATTTGCTACAGACGGGAAGAATAAATCTGCTCTAAATCGGAAGATAGTCTTCTTCTTTGCGTCTCGATAGACTCAAATAATACCCGAACACGTGTGCTCTTTCGTTGGCTGACGATGACGGGAGATAGTTTGAAATAGAATAATTTTAAGCAAGATAACCAGCAATATGGTTGAAATTAACAAGGTGTCTAAAAGAGAGAAAAGTTTGTTAACGAAGATCATCATCATCATATGCATAGCCTTTTCGCTATTAAGCTGGGATTATCCGGGTGTTGGGTGTACAACCGGAGGCAGCTGAATACCTACCAGTGGTTGTTTCTTTCTTTCGTGTCGATGGTACAACTACTAAGGCCCAGTATGTGGCCACGTTAATCGCGGCGTCTGTGGCGTCTTTTAGGTTGTCTAAATTGCACATTCCAGCAAGTGGGACATCGTTTGGTCGAGAACATCGCATTCACATTGCGTGTCGGAAGGATCTTAACATCTTTACCAGTGGTTTACCCCTCGGTATGTGTGATTGCCAGACTTTCATGATTTGACTACCTGTAACGACAAAGGTAAATAACAGCCAGGACAAACGGCTAAACGTGCTTTCCGAGGCACACAATCTCGATGGTCGCATTGATCATGAAAAGGTCCTTGATGTAACAACAGAATATGATGATAACAATCTGCTATCGTCCTCTGCTTCAATACAATGTAATCAAAGGACCACCTGACACTACACTTACGCACAATTGAACAAATAGGGTCGAGAGCGGCTTAAAGTACTCCACAGTTTAATTATCATTGCCGTTTTATTTAGCCCTCTAAAGAGCATGACAACTGTCATTATTATAAACAAGTGTTGCCTATCTGGATAACAGCCGCTCGGGTCGATCTTTAGGTTAAGCCGCGGTTGCCTAGGTTGGTCCGTGGAAGGTCCCATTACATACCGAGTTTTCTCCGTGCCTCGAAAAGCACATTAAGCCGTAGGTCCCAGCTGTCATTTGTAGATCTTTGACAGTCGTTACAGGGTAGTCAGTGGCCCGAAAGTCCGTCAATCAGTCTTACCAAGGGTTATCATATTACCCAGTACTAACTGGGTTTTGGAGGTCAGATAGGCAGTTGCTTCATGTCAAATACCAGTATTCAGAGAGTTATGAGTGTTGTTTTCTATCATTGGAAGAGGTTTTCTTATGATAGTAGCTTTGCTGTTACGAAAAGTGGAGGGAGGTCCAGTATAGTAACGTAATATAGTAGTGGTTCCACAGACCAATCTAGGCGAGCGCGGCCTAACCTGAAGATTGATCTGGCTGTTATTATTTAGCTACAATCTTCTCAACACTCGCAACTCTGAACCCCGAATAATGCAATCAGAAGTTTTCCTAACCACTTAAGACATTCACAACACCCAATCAAATGCCTCTTCAAATGCCAAACACGCGGAATGGGGCATTTCCATTAAGTACTAAGACAAAGTAGCCACTAGAACAATCTAAAAAGAAAGAATCACGCTTCAAAACAATTTATTCACGATTCACCTGGTATTAACACCATCATAACGTCTATCCCTAATTATTATTATCAATTAGAAGCTAATGAATCCAATGATATGCTTTTAACGCATTTTTGGGAACGGGTATGGCGTTCTAATTTGGCAAACGTTCAATTTGTGTGATGCATGTTTTTCTTTGAGATCTATTGGGTTTTCTGGTGTTTTTTGATTGGATATATGGAAAAGAAGAAAGGAAACGATGGATGGATTGTGTGAGGAAAAATATGAAAGAAGAAGGAGTAAGTGATAGCGTGACGGTTGACAGAGGAGAACGTCTTGCGCCGATCCCAAGTAACATGGGACAAGGGCAGGTAGATGATGATATGGAAAAGTTAAATAACCCTATTTAACTTTTTAAGGAAAACGTCTTGAGGAAACCGTGATATCTACCAAAACATAATGGGCTTGCGTGGTGGATTATAGCCCATTCAATGTCAGGAGGAATGTTAGTGTTACAACAGACGGAACATTATAGATCGTTTGCGCTTTTTTTTTTTCTTTTAACATAGTTAAATCATCAAATGAGTCCTCCCACCCAGAGCAGAGCGGGAGGGACTGTCAGACTTGTACTGACTAAAATCCACGGTGTCCTTCAGTAGCCCTTTATGTTCCAGGGTCACGGTAATTCTATGAGTCCCGCGACCAGATCGTTTGCGCTTGTATGGATTTTAATTTTTTTCAGATTATGTATTCTTAACTTGGGCAAACCGACCGTTCCTCTGAACGTCATCTACTGTGATATCTTTATCTCATTAGATTATCAAATATAGAAGAAAACGGCGCACCACGACCATTAACAACAAAGCTTTCGATCATTCAATTCATAAATCCTTCTCATCTCCAGCATGCGAAATATTCAAGTAAAAAAGTCCAGAAAAAAGACCCTAATTTACTCCCAAAGTCGGTCATACACTTCGCGACGTAAACAGAAACCCATGTACCACCTTATCATATACTACTCAAAAATTCAGACCTCGTTGCTTATTTACATAGGAAAAGTGTCGAGGGGAGAGCGGGGTATCAGGGTAATCCGGATAAGTAATTCCCTCCCGGTAAGTAATGCGTTGATAAATGAAATTAAATCGCACAAACAAGCGTTGCCGTACGACCCGGCGCTCCCCTTTCATGTGTCCTCTTGAAAGCTTGCGTAGGGATGTGGTAGGTTTAGAAGATGACTATTTTATCGATAAGTTTTATTTATAGTGGCTTATGCGAAGAACGCAAGAATTTATCATTCTTGCGAAATGAATATGACTTTTGTCAGGCATTGCTGCTGAGGGTCACTTGATTTGATAGCCTATAGGACAAACAAATGAAGCAATGATTATATTTAATTAAAGGTACAGACACCAAAATATATTTAGCAATTTCCTAACTGTATTGTGCGTTCGCACTCGCAAAATGTTCACAAAAATACAAGTTTCCTGATATAAATAGAAAATTCAACTAAGAGAAGAAGAGAGGGAGAGAAATAGAGATTTTAACAGGATTCTTGTGCGAATGTTGCGCCTGTGTGGACGGACAGTTAAACGCCTATAAATAAATAATTCCAACAACAATCAATCAAAGTATCGACACCCATCCCCACACTAAAACACACTTTGCAAAAAGAACATCGCAACTCGACATGTGCGCGCCAATCTGTCGCTGTAACGCGAATGCACTTCAAGCACATCTCCCGTCTCCTGCACACGCGTTACCTTACCTATTGTTATCTCATTCGCACGCCCTTTCACAAGTAGACCCTATTCGCGGCTGTCGCAACTACTTAGCGATGGCGCAGCGATAATCGCTTGTTTCGATGTATTGGATTGTTCCGTCCGATTCGATTATTCGGTTAAAAAAACAAGGTTCTCGAGTTACGTTACGATTATTTGATTACAGAAGCTCGTTTTGAAAGGCGTGCTTTGATTGTTACAGTTTTTGATGGAAAGGAAATATGGTGGATCCTTGTTGAAAGTATCGCGCAAAGTCAAAGATTGCTATTTAGAAAGATCCCATTGCTAAGCCTCCGCTGTCCGTCCGTCTGTCTGTCTGTCAGCGGGCTGTATCTCATAATCCGTAATAGGTAGACAGTTGAAATTTTCACAGAATGTGTATTACTTCTGCCGCTATAACAACAAATAATAAAAATTAATTAAAAATTAAACGGGAGCTCCCTTTAATTTTTAATATTTTTTTATTATTTGTTGTACTACGATGGTATGGAACCCTTCATGCGTGAGTCCGACTCGCACTTGGCCAGTTTCCGTTTTAAGTTCAACGTAGTTATAATCATTGCACGATATCAGCAATGCCTCAACTTGCGCTGAAGAAAATGTGTGTGCAGAATGGAGTTTTCTAGAAATAATCCCTAAGATTATTGGAAACTCCACTCTGCACCGCGCACTTAGGAGCATCGTAACGGTATCACCGCGGATTAGGATTGACTAACAAAAATGAGTTGAGGTGATGGAGATACGGTGCAGTTCTTATACTCTAATAAGCACAGCTTATAAACAAGCTTTATTATAATGGACAGAGTGTATTCCAGTTTTTTTTTTTTTAAAGCATGAAATCTTCTGAAACATGACATTGATGAAACACAATTTTGGTTCCAAAGCAGAATAATTTTAATTCAAATACGTCCTCCATAATCAATCTTGAATTAGAATAGATTATATCACCTCCCCAAATAAAACAATACAAATTATAATTAATCCTTACAGCTTTACGACTACAGATCCAAATCAAAACAGAAACTAATCGACTAAAATCAAAATAACAATTTAAAATCACTGACCCCAAAAGAAATAATCTTGTAAATCAAAACAGCATTGTACATTCTCACTTTATAACCTACAGATCCAAATCAAACAAAACTAATCAAGGAATCAACTAAAATCAAAATGACAATTGAAAATCACTGACCACTGCGACCCCCAAACAAATAATCTTGAAAATCAAAACAGCAGTGTTCATTTTACCCCCAATTTAGTCGCGCAAGTGTGACATATCTCACGTGGGAGACAGGGGGCGAGAGGAACACCTGGAGATTCGCACGGCACTTAACACTGGGTCGATAAGAACGAAGCAACAATTTTGGAGGGTTGATTAAAATTTTAAGTATTGGAGATATGTAAGGCTGAACAAGGGACATCTGTGAACATTGATTCGAATGAAGATTAAGAAAAAAAGAGTTCTCGTATTTTAAAACTGAACATGATTTGAACGACTTGTCACCGGTTTTGCCTGACCCAGAATTTAAGCAGGAAATCTACTACCGAGCATGTATATTACCAACTGCCCGTTGGTATAGTGATCACATACGCTACTGCTGGAGTGCTGAGCAAGAGGGCTTGGGTCCGATTCCACGATTGGGCAAAGAGTTATTAGGTTTATCCATCAACCTGAAGTCAGGGCTTGTCCCCAGTTAATAGCAATAGGCTCACCCTTTGTACATGAAACCACCCGATAAAATGTGAGTGCCTATAGGTCAACTCTACTAAACCCTACGGGGATTACAGGCGTGATGTTATTTCATGTATTTGCGCTCTCTCCGAAATTCTATTAAATGAGAATAATTTCAATCTCCACTAACCAAAATATTTAAATAACACAACAATAAAAGCTGCCCTAACGCGGCCACACGGGGCGACCTATCAAAGGCGTTCGGTAGGCGTAAGCACAACAGCACAGCATGCGGCGCCGCGGGGCGTCAATTGAGATGTTAGCCGATTGTATTATTAGCGTGTTTTGGTTGATTACGCTTCGTTAGATTCGAGAGATATGGCAGGATGAGAGGAATTTATGCTACTGGGTGAAATGGAAAAGAATATCAAACTAAGAGTTTTAAAACTTCTGTAAATGGATGGATATACACTTTTTTTTTATCGTGGTAAAATCATTAAATGATTCCTCCCACCCAGGGCAGAGTGGGAGGGACTGTCAGACTTGTACTGACTAAAATTCACGGTGTCCTTCAATAGCCCTTTATGATCCAGGGTCACGGTAATTCTATAAGTCCCGCGACCATGGATATACACTTTCAGCGAAATGATAGCATATGAAAGAAAAAGGAGTAAATGATACCGTGTCGGTTGATAGAGGAGAATGGAAGAAAAAAACGTGTTGCGCTGACCCCAAGTAACACGGGACAAGGGCAGGAAGATGATGGCCTAAGCATAATAAGCCTATTGGAGGGAGTGAGCCTGCGTGGTAGATTCCATATTCCAACAAGCAGACCCGCTCCTGACTCCACTGTAAATAAATAATTCAATCCTACTACATTGAAGAGCCGTTGCTAGCAACGGCTCTTCAATGTAGAAAAAATGATAGCTAGCTATCATTTCAAAGGATTTAGAAAATTCTTTTTTTTTTCATTTCTAGCCGAGAAAATAAATCAAACGATAGGTCAGGACAATTGATAGTATCTCTTACACTGCAAGCGTAAAAAGCCTAGATACTGCTACGGCTGGGACAATGTGTGAGAGAGAGAGCAATAAACACAAACATTGCAAAGAATTGTATTTTTTGAACAGCAGGAAATAAAGAGCTCTATCGAAAAGGCCAATCCTCTGGAAATTCAATGACCCAATTAGAAAAAATACGAAACTAGAATAAAATCCACCAAAACAGGCCAGATGTTAATAAACTTTCTATTTATACAATTTTGGCGTATTATTTGGTAAGGACGAACATGTGACGCCCCTCGGTGTCAATGTCGTGTGACTGACAGACGTCATTGGGGACTTGGAGTCACTGTCACTGCGCATGATTTCTGGAATGGTATAGAGTACTATCGAGCGAATAGTGAGTGGCGGTACCGGGCTTTTTGAGTGCATAATTAAAATTGGGTCATCTTGGACAGCTTTGGCCATCTGTATCTTCATTTAACACGCAGAAGAAGGATAATTAGATGCGGGTGAATCCTAGACTTCTTGAACATAAGCTTTTTAACTGATAACTAACAGTTAATGATACTGCTGCCCTAAGACGTACCGAAGACGAAGTGGACTCAAGTGGAAGCAGCTCGTCAGCGATCTCAGTATCATCATTCTCCTGGCCTTTTTTTTCGGATGAGAAATCATTAAATGACCCCCCGCTCTGGGCGGAGTGGAAGGGAGTGTCAGACTTCTACTGATTAAAACCCATCCATGTTCTTTCTTTGCCCTTTGTGGTCCAGGGCCGCGGTATCTCTATCGAACAGTCCCGCAACCCCGGCAGATTCTCCTGGCCTTATCCCAATTTATTTGGGGTCGCCGCAGCATGTCTTCTTCATTCATACCTAGTCATATCATCCTTCACACAGTCCATCCATCGTTTCTTTGTTCTTCCTCTACTCTTAAAGCTATCTACATTCATACTGAACATTTTCCTCACTACATTTTCCGTATTCCTCCACATCACATGTCCATACTCGTCAGCGATCTCGTCAGAGCTTTTAAAGACGTGCAAGATCTTCAGCAATAAAGACAGCGAACAAGAATACAAAGAACAAACGGTTTCATGGTCTTAAATAATCTGTTGTCAAAACACAGATTTTTATTTGCTTTACGAAATCTAACAATAGAGGGAAACTTGATATCTCGACAGATTTCGATTCAAAACCACATGCGGATTCTTTTAGCCCTTCACAAAATAGGACAGAAAGTCCCAAACCACAAACCATCTGTTAATAACCTTTCTATTTTTACAATTTCGCGCATATATTTACTACAAGCATGTGTCACGAACTCACGACAGCCCTTCGGACGGTGTCACTATCAGACACTCGTCGCTTGGGAGCCACAAAGCGCACGAGTTTGTCATGTGCAAGTTTCGAACTAACTTCTACTGTGTATTTTCTAATCAAAGGGTTCTTGATCGTCACTTGTTTCTTCCTTTGCTACTCTTTCGGGGTACAATTTTCATCGGTCAGTCATTGAATTTGTAATGTACCTATGACGTCTAATAAAAATCAACCAAAACTGAAATACCGTGGTCTAAGTCCGTGCGATGTGCGATTTCAGTATCGAAAATTGAAACTCTAAAGCCACACCCCATATGTTAATAAACTTTCAATTTTTTTTCACCACATGACGACCCTTCGGACGGTGTAACTATCAGTTCTCTCTTAGGAGTCACAATTGCATGACTTTGTTATTGGTAAGTATAGATATAACTTCTACCGATACTGATACTGTTAGCCTGCGTCATACCACTGCTGAGCAAAGGTCTCTCCTCATTACTTCCAGTTGCTACGATCCAGGGCTAATGTGGGCCACTGGTCGTTTGTTTTGTCCAGCTCGTCCCGCTATCTTCTACGAGGTCTGCCACGACGCCCTCTGACTGTGTCAGGGCACCAAGGGCAAAAAGTGGTAACTGATAACTTCTATTACCTATATTTTTTCGCACCAAAGGATCTTCATCCTCGTGATCTTCCTGCCCTTGTCCCATGTTACTTGGGGTCGGCGCAACACGTTTGTTTCTTCCATTCTCCTCTGTCAACCGTCAAGCTATCATTTTCTCCTTTGTCTTTCATATCATTCCTCACACAATTCAACCATCGTTTCCTTGGTCTTCCTTGTCCTCTCCATCCATCAACATAAAGGATCTCACCAAAGGATCCTTAATTATTTGCTTCTATTATAATCTTCAATTGTCCCATGATTAGTAGATTACCAAACCACACCCCATCTGTTAATAACCTTTCTATTTTTACAATTTCGCATATATTTACTACGAACATGTGACCCGACCCTTCGGACGGTGTCAGTGTCACTCCTCACAGTTCCCACTTGGGAGTCACAACAGCACGAGCTCCAACTCACTCCCTCGAGCATACATAGAAACCGCATTTGTGGCACGCTTTATGATTATGAATATGGGACTTGTAATTTTTGGATAATGTTTTTAGTTTGTTTTGCGTAGAGTACTCTTAGCACTTGAGTGCCTTAACATAAATATGAATGTACTTTAGACGTTACGCAAAAACTAGAACATTTCATACGGCAGCGGGCATTGTTTATGCTTATTTAAAAAAAAGAAAAATTTAATTTATTATACTGATCGATGCATCCAGGTTACTCTGATAAGGTTGCTAAGTACTGCCATCGACCCTGCATTGCCACACACTAAAAAGCAACCGCTGAAAGCCAGAATCTACAATGACGAACACCAGAAAAGCACCCAGCTAATGAAGTACGACGAGTTGAGGACAAAAAGGTCAATTGTCTTGGATCCCGCAAAAAAAAAAAACAATAAAATACAGCAGATGAGTAGCTTTTATTACAATGAAAAGAAGAAAATTAGGTTTATCTATCAACATTGAACGCGTTTACAAAGTTTCGTGTCCGTGCTATTAACCGTTGAGGAGTTCTCTCGTGAGGAGGCGGTCCTGGCTGCAGGATCAAGTCATAAAAAGCTTAATCAAGTGAAAGTGGTTGGTGTTTTAGGAGGGTGTTAAAATATGTTGGAATATGGCGAATGTTAGGTTTTTTGTAGAAGAAATGATTCTAACAGGCAGAGCAGGGTTTTTTTATAAGCTTTATACAACGTGTAACATAATAAACGCAAGACCTCCCGTGCGGTGTCTCAGACCATGAAACTGAACAACTTTTGTTCGACGAGTTCTTGAAATTCGCAAAAAAAAAAAACTTTTTATAGGACCGGACGCAATCAGCTGATCCACATGTATGGTAAAACTAAAAAAAAGTTATGAATTTCCAAAAGTCATAGAACAAAAGTTGTTCAGTTTCATGGTCTGAGACACCACACGAGAGGTCTTGCTTTTATTCTGGTACACGCAAAACCTCTGGTAAAGCTTATAAAAAAACCCTGCTCTGCCTGTTAGAATCATTTCTTCTACAAAAAACCTAACATTCGCCATATTCCAACATATTTTAACACCCTCCTAAAACACCAACCACTTTCACTTGATTAAGCTTTTGATCCTAATAAAATAAAATGTCCTTATGACGCCATATGCGCAAGCGTTGCCCGTGAAATTAAAGCAAAACATCGGATGAAAGAAGTGCGTTCATTATTGTCGGTACATTGCTTCGCGCCCTTTAATTGGACTTGATGGTCATAGAGAACGAGAGAAAGAAAGAATGAAAATAAGTTTATTTAGCACATGTCACAAAAGCTAGTCTGTATAGTAATGTGGGGTAGACAGTGACAAATTCTAAAACTTCTATTAAATATTTGTAATCTAACTTGGTTTGGCATCCGTTTTAATTTCAATTAAATAAGTTTATTAATTGCTCCTTAAAAATATAACATACTAGCTGTTGCCCGCGACTTCGTTCGCGTGAAAGTTTTGATGTGTGTGCCTCGTTGGTCTAGTGATGGTGTATAAACCGGTTGAGGATCGAATCCGCGAACCATGTTTATTATTTTTGGAAATCTTACAGAATAAAAAAGATACAAAATAATCACAAAAAGTGGATACTGGCCGCGATTCGAACTCGCGAACCCTAGTTTATAGGGAGGTCGCTGAATAGTCACGCCACTTACACCGATGACATTTGGTCTAAAATACCTGCTCTATTCTAATGCATGTTATGACAGTCGTCAATTGTCAAACAGTTGAAGAAATGGACATAATGCAATATTGCTCATCCCCTTAAGTTATTAGCGCAATAATATATAGCCTATGTGTTATTCTAGACTGTAGTCTATATATGTGCCAAATTTCATCCAGATCCGTTAAGCCGTTCTGGCGTGATTGAGTAACAAACATCCATCCATACATCCAAACTTTCGCAATTATAATAGTATATATATATAGTAAGAAGTAAGATAGTAAGATTGGACAGTATTTAAATGCAGTATAACATATTGGACAGTATTTAAATGCAGTTAGGATTAATCACAAAGAATAATATGAGCAACTGCGCCTGAGCTAGGCCGAGCCTGTATTTCAGGTCACAGTTCTCTTCCCAGATTTATGAGCAGTATTAACAGTGGTTGTTAAGTGTTTTACTAATCATATGCCCCGACTGTTGGTTAGTAATGGTCATGTGCATCAATATTTCTGCCTTCTACGGTCAATGTCCCAGAAAATTGACCTATTCTCACCAGTAATTTGATGATTAACCATCTGCCTAGTCTTTTCGGCTTCTAGGTTAGCCAAGAAGTCAAAAAGACTGACGGATGCAGCTGGATACCAGTATTTTAACTGATTATCTGACCTCCACAACCCTTACTTAATTACTGGTCAACATGATACTCCTTGGTGGATGTTTATTCATCCACGATTCGATCCCGGTAAACTTAGCTTAACCTTGATCGATGCCCCTCTAATAATAAAATGTCATATGCGTAGGCGTTGCTCGTGTAATAAAATCAAAACATCGGATGAAAGAAGTGCGTTTATTATTGCCGGTACATTGCGCTGCGCCCTTTAATTAGACATGATGCTCAGTGAGGCAGGTTCTTTGTGCAATCATTACGTGTGTTCAGAATGGACATTTTTCATAATAAAATCACCAGTCTTACCAAGTAGTATCGTATTACCCAGTACTACATAGGTTGTGGAGGTCAGATAGGCAGTCGCTCTATGAAAAATACTTGTTTACACCTGCATCTGGTTAGACTGGAACCTGACCCCAACATAGTTTGGAAAAGGCTAGGCAGATGATGATGATGACTACCGTACTAAAGAGCTAAGGCCTCTTTTCGTCCATCAAGAACTTGCTTTGAACGCTGCAAGGGGGTAGCGTGGCCCAGTGTTGGCGGCCTCTACTTACGCACAGTAAGTCGTGAACCCAGGCAGGCGCATAACTTTGTGTAATTTAATTCATCACCACTGCTCTCAAAACGGTGAAGGAAAACATCGTGAGGAAACAGACATGTCCTAGAATCAAAAATTCGAAGACACGTGACATCTACCAACCCGCACTGGGCCCGCGTGGTGGATAACAGCCCATTCTCTCTCATAGAGAGTAGGCGTGAGTCCCAGCAGTGGGTCCATTATAAGCTGATTATGCTATGCTTAGGCTCAGAACCTTCTTTTATCCTTGTCCACTGTATGATAGGAATTTTAGAAAAAACTTAACCAGTGAAGCTTTTTTCGTAGTGCAAAGAGTTTACTGCATTAATTTTATTGCAATTTTAAAACCGTTGTATCTTCGTCCCTGCAATAAATCATGACAAAACCGTTGCAGTTTTTTTTTTCTGTTATTCTCAGAACATTTACAAAAACTATTTCCCTTCAACTTATAATAAAGACATACTAGCATAACAGTCACACACTGCATCAGTCGCGTGCCTATCCTCTTGGGTCACAGGTTCGATTCCCGGCACAATCCTCTAGGGCAAACATTGTCACATACACACGTGCCGATGAACTTTTGAAAATGTTATCTTTGCACTTGGCGAGAACCTTATTGGTGAGGAAATAAGGTCGATTTTGCTGAGTCTTGTGGGATTCAAAGTTGGTTTTGTTGCATTTGAGCAAGATTAATATTTGCACCCCAAACGACCCTTATTTTTAAAGACATAAGGTTGCAATTGCTTTGAAAAAGTGGATTATAAATGTAGCGAATAATTTTAGTTATTGGTCGGGCACGTGTCAGGAAATTATGTGAATTTGTATAATTGTATTAAGTTATGTGTGAGATATGATTCGGTAATTGCTTTGTGGGTAACCACAGTGGTTATTGATATCATAATAGGAGGTGCCATTTGTGATGGATTACCCATAATTGGTGGGAAATTTTTCTAGGATAAAACCAAATGCGACGGACGTAAACAAAAGAAGAAAATCGAAATCAGTAATAACAACATAACATCACGCCTGTAATCCCCGAAAGATTTGGCAGAGGTGCACCTAATAGTACACCCAGATTTCGACAGTTATGTGTAGGTCCCATTTAATAGGGAGCGAGCCCATTGCCATCAACCGGGCACAAATCCAGACTACGTGGCTGCTACTGAGAAATTCGTGATAGAAAAACCCAATAACAATTTGTCTGACCCGGGAATCAAACCCGACCGCCCGCGACCACTAGACCAACGAGGCAGGAAATCAGTAATGTAGTTGAAAATTGCGTAACCTATTCTTTTTGCATGTTTACGTTTAGCTACTATTAAAAACTTTAAAACTAATATTTATTTAAACATGTTATTCAAAACAGCTCCCACACAATACAACCAATCCATCAAAAATAAAAGTACAAAACGTATTCAAAATCCCGGTACATGTAAAACAGCCCCTGCCTATCAGAATTACAGTTTAATAGACAGAATGTGACATACGGACAATGGACACAGATAATAAATGTTGAACAAACACGAGGCATCAAAGAGCGGTGCCTATGTAACATGTTTAACGGTCGTATGTCGTGCTACTGTAGAAAGTTAACACAGAAAGCGAGTAGCTAAATGTGGCAAGAGATTTTAAAAGAAAACAAAGGTATATATTTACAGGACTAGTATTTATTTTATATGTGTATACTTGTATGTATGTTTATTTTATATAGGTATAATTTTGTTTTAAGTTCCAGTTTCAATTTTCCTGTTATGTCTTTTCTACACACTGTGTCTACATCTCTAATTCTACTTTCCTCTCGCAGGTCTGCTGGAAGAGATTTCTCATGAAATAAGCAGTACCTTTGTGCTCTTCTATTTGAATGTAATCTCTTATTAAGTATTTTGTGTGTACATAAATAAATAAATAAAGAAATTATAGAAAAAGAAAGGAAATAAAATCAGAAAAATAAAGAAAACGCAACATAAACTACAGCTAAGAACAGAACCACGTAGCCTAATTTAACAAGATTGTCTAATGCAGCAATAATATACAACGTGTAACATAATAAACGCAAGACCTCTCGTGTGGTGTCTCAGACCATGAAACTGAACAACTTTTGTTCTATGACTTTTGGAAATTCATAACTTTTTTTTTAGTTTTACCATACATGTGGATCAGCTGATTGCGTCCGTTCCTATAGAAAGTTTTTTTTTTTTTGCGAATTTCAAGAACTCGTAGAACAAACGATGTTTAGTTTCATGGTGCGAGAGACCACACGGGAGGTCTTGCGTTTATTATGTTACACCTTGTATAGAAATAATGATGTGATTCACCTATTAGATATTACAGTTTAATAAATAGTAGTAGTAGGGACGGTAGTAGTATTAGGTGACTTACGAACAAAGAACACAGACGATAATGTTAAACAAACACGGACCAATACAGATGTAATGCTTGTATGTAAAACTACTACAGGGTGAGTTGACAATGATACCGTAGCAATAAAGAAATAGAGATGACGAAGGGATGAAATAAAGGCAGGAAACAAAAGAAAGACAATAATTATAAACAGAAATGAAAGAGAAGAACGAGAAATGAGAACTAAGATCAAGAAAGAAAAACATGAAGTAAAGAACAAATTAAAGAAGCAGACGCAATTTAACGTGTGTTAGTAGTAGTGGCTGAGCGATCGGCTGCTGCCCTGCGTGTCGCGGGTTCGATCCCCGCACGGATCAAATATTTGTATGATCTACAGGTAGTTGTTTCGGGTCTGGCTGTTTGTGTATGTGAATTTAAATGTTTGTAAACGCACCCACGATACAGGAGAAATTCCTAGGCAACGTTTTTTTAAAAAAAAAAAAAAAACAAAAAAAAAAAACAATTTAAACCGTATGAAGACATTCCCGATTAACCAATAAATATTAATATAAAACAAAAATCAAAACACCAGTACCAAAGAACTAAACCCATGATTACAGTCCAAACGCGCTTACTACCCATCCATTACAAACCAGGGGGCACAAACACAAAGTATGAGCATAAACGTCACCTGCCATTAAATCGAGCGCGCATCATTGACAACACACAAATTGAATGCGACCCCAACGTAGGCTACCCCTGCACCCCTTCGCGTTATTGAATAAATATTGTTCGCAGCATTGAGTCGTAGGATGTGACAGTTGGATGGTCGGGTCATTTGCAGATGTTCTGTACTTGTTGGGACAGAGATTGAGAGTCAATTAAAATCTTAAGTTTAGTAACAGCCTAAAGGATGATTTACACCAAACGGCTCGCAAAGAATACGAACGGATGCGGCGACAGCCGTTGCGTCCGGCGGGATATCGACGCATACGATCGACTCCGTATCGTCGCTTGCGAACTTTTCCGTTTATGCGCCTTTTTAAATAGTTTCATTGCTACCGTACGCTCTCGACGACAGCCGAAAGATTCCGATCGGATACGACGACAGGCGGACCGAGCTGATCGGGCGTCGCAGCAAACTTTCGGCTACGATCGCGTGTCGCGGAAGACGACCGCGGTCAAGCTGCTGTGCGCGGCTTGGTAATATAGACTTTAACTACTGTGGGCACGATTTAATATCGTTTGATGATAGGAAAAGAAAACAGGAGATGGATTTTGTGAGATAACATTGGAACTTGAAATCCAATCTCCACCTTGGCGAATTGAAATGGCAAGAAGATGGAATAGGGCTGAGAACGGCCACTGAGTCTGACCTACTTCAGATCTTTAAATTTTACTGGACAGCTCAAAGTTTGCGAGTTTTTTAAAACATATTAAAAAAAATGATAACATGGCCCAAAAAGGAGGAGGCCTGTACTCAGCAGTGAAGCTGCAACTATTGATCTAGTATTTTCCTACTAAGTTACACTCCATTAAAATGTGTGTCATTTATTAACAACACCAAGTCAATTTATTAGAAAGAAGACATTTGTCCAACACAATTTCAGTAATAGGGCATACAAGCAGACTCTACCTCCAAAAATAAGTTATCTATCTTTTTATAAATAGAAAAGTACCTACTATCGAACTATCCATCCTCGTCAATGTCATTTCAAAGAAGCTAGACGACAACACTAACACAATTTATATAATAAGACCTTATTACGGTAATAAATAAGGTTGTATATTGAAGGTCAGTTATAAAACTAATCCACTAAATGTGTCCTCAATACCAGGAGTACATAAGCAGTGAGCAACTAATATATTACGAGAAAACAATCAAGCAACGACAAACACTCGACGTCCAGATGCAAACAGAATGGACGCTAATAAAAAATAAATATTGACTTTGAATATCAAATAATCATCGGGCTATTCGGGCATTTTTAATAAATTAAAAATGTCCCTGTGAAATTATAGGGCATAGGGCGTGGTGCAACTGCGAGCGAGGAACCAAAATTGCAAAAAAAAACCAAATTGAAAAAATCATATTGGAACACGCCAACAATATAATTTAACCAGATTTAGTCAAATAAGTTACGCACTGCCATGGATGTTTTTGATGATGAACATAAAAGTGATGGACAAGGACATGAATGTTGATGGATGGAGAGGAAGGTCAAAGAAAAGTTGGATGGATTGTGTGAGGAATGATATGAAAGAGAAAGGAGTAAATGATGTCGTGACATCTGACAGGGGAGAAAGAAAGAAGAAAACGTGTTGCGCCGACACCAAATAGAATGGGACAAGGGCAGGAAGATGATGATGACTGCCATGGGAAGTTTTTGACCATAACTTTGTCGCGGGATGGCGCCAAGTGTTTTGGTCGCTAAATGGTGGCTTTTATTCAAGATGACTTTGACAAGAGACAAATACTCAGTGCTCTCTCGCCGCGAAACTTCAAGTCTTAGTAACGGTCTAAATTGACGACAGTTTATTTAAGGAGAAAGTTTTTTTAAGCTTTTCATCCATTAAAGGCTTACAATCGGAAAGAGGGAGAAAGGAGATTACCCATGTACAGAAGTAAAACTCTATGGGCCGGTTTCAACCAAAGCGGAGAGGAACGGAGCGGATACGCGCACGTTCAAAATTCGCCAAATCATTACAGACGCGATGCAAATTGAAACCAACATGATTGGTTGATTCCAGTCTCCGCTTTAGTAGAAACCAGGACTATAAGACCTATTCGTTTCAAAGACAAACTATTCATCCCGACAATTTATCGCTCCGTTCAAGAACTCGCTTACACTACAACCCCAACCAAACACCACGGGGTACAGGGCTGTTTTCATTTACTTAGCAACGCGACTTTTTAATACCAATTGGTGGGCGGAGCTCAGTGATTGGTCGTTGGCGACATGCTGTCTAATTATAAAGCAAGCTTATTGGCAGATCGCCCAGATTGGAGTGCGTTCTCTTTTGCAAACTGTCGTCAAATTAATTTGGGAAGTAATTATAATGAGTGGTTTAGCCTTGGCTTTTGAATTTTATGTGACGTTCGTTAATTGAATATTTGGAGAGAATTAGCTTTTGGTATGTTATTAGTATTGAGTGAAAGTGACGACAGTAACAATATTTTTAAAGACTCAATTTTAAGGTGAAACATGGAGTGTTTATCATCCTCATAGAAGACGGCGGGTCGAGCTGGACAGAACCAAAGACCAGTGGGCCACATTAGCCCTGGATTGAAACGACTGGAGGTCATGGGGAGAGGCCTTTGCCCAGCAGCAGGCTGACGCAAGCTACCAGTATCAGTACATGAAGTGTTGACAATATTGAGAGTTGATTCAGTCTAGCATTAAAACTAGGGATTGGGAGTTATGGGGGGTAAATTGTTAATTCAATTTTGATTATTTTCTTTTTAATATTGTGTTAAACTATTTACTTAAATTTAAATTGGATTGAATTAGTAATGTGGTGTTGTATATGTAATGTGACTGTGTGTGTGTGTAATTATTAATTATTTCTTGTATGAGTCAGTGATGCTCGAATTAAAATGTTTTTTCATTTTTTATTTTTTTTATTTAAAAATTCAAGTTTAAAGATAAGTACGTCATTGGGCTGTTTCACCCTCGAACAGAAAATATGCGTTTTTTCCTATTGGCACTTGTCTTATTTAAGCAGTAGCTATACAAAAGTAGCCGCTATTCAGTCGACATTAGCAGCTCACTAGTGAAAGCACGGTAAGCCGTTGGACCCGGCTGTCAATTGTAGATGTTTGACAGTCGAGATGACAACCAAGTCTTACCAAGGGGTATCGTATTACTCAGTACTAACTAGTGTGGAGGTCAGATAGGCAGTCGCTCTATGTAAAATACTGGTATTCAGCTGCATCCGGTTAGACTGGAAGCCGACCCCAACATAGTTGGGAAAAGACTAGGCAGATGACAAGCCCTCAGAGTTTCTAAAACACTCTAAACAGCAGGAAAAGCGCACACCAATTTCACCCTAACCGATCCATTAAAAATCAAAAAAGCAGCATCGAATCAAAATCTCAGCATACCGATGAAGAGTATAACAACGTTATCGAGTACTCGGTGGAGAGTTTAATTCGATTCTATTCGTTTACAAATGGTTCTCGATAGGAGTAACGAGTAGCCCTTTGATTGAAAGGGAAACCCTTTTATTTAGGGTTGGTAGGTGAGTGGGGGGTATCAAATATTGGTGTTAAGGGGTCCTTTGTAAGGTGTTACTTAGTCCAATGAGGAAAGAGCGTGCCCCATTATGGATAAAATGCTAGGTACTAAGGGTCGGAGACATAAAGAACTAAAGCGTATCATTTTATAATGTTCCCACTGCTGGGACAGGGCCGTTATCACAAGGCCACCAATGCTCGAAACATACGTGGTAAGTCGAGCTATGTTTCATTTCCTTTTAATCGTTGAATTAGTTTTTTTTTTTTTAATATCTGCCATCAGCCCCAGAGCTTTAATCAGAATTGTTAATTTGTTTAATCTCTTTCCGATTTGCACATCTAGTGATGTGTCATCTCCCGTTTTCATACAATCATCAGATTGAGGCCAGTCTTGTCCTTCAATCGGAGCAGGTCACCAGATTAAGAATTATTTTGTCCAAATCTCACATACATGATTCCTTACCTGTAGACTACCATAACTTATATTAACTGCAGTATATTTTAGTATTTTACCAAGATTAATGATATTTATTTTCTAAATTAATTTTAAAATATACTTTACACGTCATATTTTTTCTTTGAAACTGGATGAACTCGGCATTTCCTACCCAAGACTACGCTGAAAAGACCTGTATATATTTTAGATATCATGCCGACCCTGCCAACTAAAAGACAGTTAATCTCACAGAACACACGCCAAGATAACAATCCACCAAACAAACGTTATCAATCCTCACATATGGCAACAAACACCGCTAATTTATTACATCTTGCAACCCTAACTGTGATGGTATCCGATTGAATCGATAATCGGCTGTAATCTACCGAGTATCGATGTCACGGGGTAGGGTGGAGAGAGTGCGCGTGGCGGGAACTTTAGTTTAATTTAATTATCTTCCAAGCTCGTCGTGCTGTGCTGGCGCTGCCGCTGCGGCTGCAGAGAACCTCAAGCGGCGTAAATATAGAAACCTTTGTGGTAACTATATTTTCGAGCCGTTTGGGGTTGAAACTCTGGGGTCGTGGGGTCCGAGCGCTCATAGCCTTTTTAAAGAAATTTCGAAACGCCTAGTTGACGCTTCCCGTGACCCAAGGGCTGGCTTTTACTTTGGCCAGAGGCTAAGTGTTGCCATACAACGTGGCAACGCCGCCAGTCTCTTGGGCACATTACCAGCTGACAGCGTTGAGGAGGAGTTTTTTGATGCCCTTTTATAGTTTGTTGTTAGTTTTCTTATTTTAGGTTATTTAATAGTTTTTAATTAATTATGTGTTTAGATAGTTTAATGCTTAATAAAAGTTTAAGATTTAATTATCTTGTTGATCTGATATGATGACGCCTTATCATCGGTATCACTTGCTTCGGTGAAGGAAAACATCGTGAGGAAACCAGCATGCCTGAGAGATTTTTTTTGACGGCATGTAAAGCCAAGTCAGAGGCCTGGGCGGCATAAAAACTCTCGACCCCAGGTTAGGCACTAACCACACGATAAAGAAAGATCGGTAAAAGAAATACCACCAATTTGATTATTAGAAATCGGCATGTCTTATAACCAAAAATCCGAAGACAGGTGGCATTTTTCAATCCACACTGGGCCTGCGTGGTAGATTACAGCCTACTCCCTCTCATAGAGACGAGGCCTGTGTCCCAGCCTTGGGATCATTATAGGCTGATTATACACAACCTAAGACAATAACTGATTAATTGTCCCAGTATCCGATTGAATTGATAATCGTCTGTAATCTACCCGAGTATCAACGTTGCACCCTTGCGCCACAGAGTATGAGGGCGACAGAGAGCACGTGGCAGTAATTTTAGTTTAATTTGATTATGTTGATGATTTGATATGATATCTGTGGTTGTAGACCAGCTGATGTCTTCCCTCGGGTTTCATATGCGTAAAATGATTATGTTAGATGGACGTTTTCCACAATAATAGTCATCAAGCTCCACAAACTCTTTGTCAAGTGATTTTAATTTTACAGAACTGTCTCCTGAAGTTAATCATTTTTAACACAAATTAATTGAACTTTGTTGAAGTGATGCGATTCTATACAAGGGGTCAAATAGGCAGTCCCTTCATGTAAAATACTGGTATTCAGCCGCATCAAACATTCATTTCCACAATGTTTGGGAAAGGCTAGGCAGATGATGATGCAGTATGCTCAAGAAGGATTTTGTTTGAAAAACGACAACTTTAATAAAATACCAAAGAAGTATGATTAAAAACCTATCCGGTGACAGACGAACAAACATTGTTATCCGATAACTTGGAACCAACACTACTCTATGTCCTTCCTACTTAATGCGTAGATGCAAGTGAATTCACAGCACATATGGACACAATAGAGTGCCAGGCACTATTGTTGGAAGGCACTGCAGTGTTCTGTTGTGTGTGGGGTCAGGTCAAGTGTGTTAGATGACGTTGTGTTTAATTAAAGTGTGGATAAGTGTAGTGTTTGGGAGAATTTCTAGCAATCTATGACTTCACATTTTTTTACGAGATCTCACTGTACTTATTCTAGTTAGCTTCTAGGTCTGCCAGTCTTTTTCGTTCTAATTAGAGCGTTGAAAGTAAATTTAAAGCTATAAAGTTCTAACGGTTTTAGAATATTAGATAGTTAGTCAGAATGTTTCTGGCGCTGACTCGTTAGCGTCCCTGACACCAAGTTAGGCACTAACCGAACGAAAAAGAAGAACGTAGTATAAACTGAGTAAGAAAATGCTAAATTTTTGTGTAATGCCGACTTGCAGTTCCAAATATGCACACACTGAAGATTTTGCTCACAAATGCAAATATTGTAAGGTAAGCTCTATCAGGCAGTTGATGCATGGTTTCAATGACATACTAGCCATTACTCACAACTTTATATGAGTTCTCCCTAGCTAACACTAGAACGTGGCGAAGGCCGGCCGTTTTCGGGGACTGTCTCTAGTTAATTTTTGCGTTCAAAAAGTGCAGATTTTCAACCGAGTTTCAACAACAAAATATTATAGTTTAAAAAAACACGCTTTAGAGTGACGTCATTTTATTTCTCGTATTCTTCTCAGCAAACCCTTTCATTTGATACCCATATCATGGGAATGCATAAAAAATAACTAGTCCGCCATCTTTGGGAGTCCGCTATATTGGATTTAGAATGACGACACTTAGCTTACCATGCATTGTCATCCAAACTAAACATGTGTGCAAAATTTCAGCTCAATAGGAAACCGGGAAGTGGGTCAAATTTAACTTCGAAGATTTTATTACACAGTTACAGGTGAAGCTAATAAAAGCGTGTTAATAAATTACTTTTGATTTTAATTTCGGTAAGCCGTTGTGGCTTGCAGATATTGACAACAATTCATTTCAATTTAATACTTTATTACATATCACATGTGTGTAACAAGATCTTAAAATAACATATGTGCCAAGCTTTTAACAGATTATAAAATGCACTAAAATCGACAAGACCAATTCAAAACCATCGAATTTAATTAAAGCATACAACGAACGCGCTCCGGTTTCACTTGTTGACGTAAACATTCAAGCGACGTCACTACAGGCGTATTGTTCGTATAGTGACGTGTCGGCTTTTTAACTTTTAATCAAAGCTTTTTGTGAATTACTTTAGACAAGGAGAGAATGTTGAATGTGTGTGTGTGCAAATGTTTGTGGACAGGTGTTTCCAAAACGCGGTGCTTTAATACAATTTGATTGCTTGGTCCATCTAACTTTTGAATAAGCAATATCGAGCTGTTAAAAAAGGAAGTCTGAAAGTGGCGCCAGTGACTGAAAAGTTGAGGGGTAATCGGATGGCTTGGTATGGAAGAAAATGTCGTGAGGAAAGTTTTGAGTATCAATGTGGATGGGTATAAGAGTAGAGGAATACCAAAGAAATGATAGATGGACTGTGTGAAGGATGATATGGCAAGAAAGGAGGGGTGTGACGAGATGATGGGTCATGGCGAAGTATGGAAGAAGACATGAAGCGCCGAGCCCAAATAAATTGGGACAAGGGCGGAAGAATCATGATGAGCTTTACTAGAAGAATCTTTTCTTTCTAGTAACATGCGCCAGGAAACTAGAATTAATTCTAATACCTTTTAAAGATATAAGATTTAAACTAAATCGGGAACTCATAAAAAACAGTAAACATGGTAAATATCCCGTTAGTATTAATAGTAATGTTACCTTTTAAAGATGTTTCAAAATAGTTTTTAGTGGCCTTATTGAAATAAATGGAATGACTAACTTTGACTGGACATAGCCAGAATAAGAAAAATGCGGAGTGATCCTTGAAAGTGGTTTTTTTTTTAATACTTAATAGGCTTTTTTTTTTTTTTTTTAACGTGGTAAAATCATCAAATGAGTCCTCCCACCCAGGGCAGAGCGGGAGGGACTCTCAGACTTGTACTGACTAAAATCCACGGTGTCCTTCAGTAGCCCTTTATGTTCCAGGGTCACGGCAATTCTATGAGTCCCGCGACCATACTTAATAGGCTTGCGTTTGACCGCAACTGGCCTGATGTGAAGCGATGATGCAGCCTAGGATGGAGCACGCTTGCCTAGAAGATACCGATTGACCCGAACTCTGAATAGATCAGATTATAATGATCAGGGAACAGATAAACCGCATTGAATTCCACAGACTAGCGGTTCGCACAATAAATGTGACAGGATAGAGCTCTGTTCGGGAATGTAAGTTTATTCATCAACAAAAATCAATTGATGAATTTTTCTGCATGTTGCTTCGAATCCCACAAAATGACTTTCTTATCAGGTCCCCGTTTCGCCGTTAGGTCGCGACCAAACATCTGAATGGAACATTATCATTACTTGCAACTGTTGAATATATTTTAGTCATAGTTTACTTATAAGTACTAATTATACTATTGTATGAAAAATAGCACACTGCGCCTAAATGTACACTTTCTGTGTAAATGTATACTTCTCTACATAGTATAAAATAAAGTCGCTTCCGGCTGTCTGTCCCTATGTATGCTTAGATCATTAAAACTACGCAACGGATTTTGATGCGGTTTTCAATAATAGATAGTGATTCAAGAGGAATGTTTATATATATTGCACCCATGCGGAGCCGGGGCGGGTCGTTATTTTTAAATAAATTATTCTTATAATTATTCGTTTTCAGCAACATCTTATTACTAGTTAGCTTAGTATTTCGTAACATACGTCCAGTCTTCTGAACCGACATTAAAAGCACCACCACCATACCATGCGAACATAGTTCAAGATCGCTCTATCCATTTACTAGAGCATAATCTAATTTGTCTAATGCGTTCCCGCCTCCCTGTAATTTGGTGGAGGGACCGAAGTGGGTGCGTTTTTTTATTATTTTTGATGTGAAAAAATAAACTATGTAGTTGGAGTGTTTGCGTTTGTGATGGGAAAAGCAGGGAAAATGTTGCAAGTTACTTTATTTGTTTAAAAAAGATAAATAAAATAGTCGAATTTTTAAATGCATTACTATCCGGTGGCCCTACGACGAACACGCGACGTAAATATGGTTTCATATTAAACGACTCAAGTTCTTTACTTAAGAGCGTTAACGTCTTACGGCATTTCATCCAAACTTTCGAGTGATTTTTTTTCGAAATGATTGAACCGATTTTAATGAAACTTCGTACGCATAAGCAGGATACATAAGTCTAAAAACTTGACAGAGTACGTTTTGAAATGTCTTTAAAAAAAAAAGATAATTGGAAATTTCTGTTTCTATGGAATATTACTTAAAATATTCGCGACTAAGCCTTGAACCTCTTAGTAAAGAACTCGAGTCGTTTTATTGATTCAAGTCTTTTCTAATGACTCGAGTTCTTTCACCTTAGTAACAAGCCTCAAGTCGAATTTTTGGAGTCAAGTCTTCAAAATCGATGTTGTCTTAACTATAAAGGTTATTCTCGATAAAATAACTTTTTACAAATTCAACATTTTGTAAATTCAACATTGTGGTCCGGATGGGAAATTCAACTTTTTACAAATTCAACATTTTGCGAATTCAACATTTTGCAAATTCAACATTGTAGTCCAGAATGGTTTAAAAGCCTCGAGTCCTTTCATCACTATTTTTGAGTGTATGTTTTGTGACACACGAGTATTTTTGTAATTTTAAGTTCGTTGGAATCCATGGTTCTTTACTCCGCGCGATCGTACTAGGACCGCAGTAAAGTAATAGAGAATGGAAATTTCCGTAGTCATGAGTGTTTACCAAACAATCTTAGAACCTATTGTTTGTTGTTTAAGCTAGCTTTGCATTCAGCAAGCTAGGTAGCGCTAGCGGTTTACCTGGAAAGTACACGAACACAAGGGACCAACACGCTGGTCGTCAAATTGAAAAGTCGCACGTCTGAAAAGTCCTAGTTTCATCTATCTCTTTCTAGCACGTTGATGGTGCAGTATCATTTATCTTCCTCTTACCTGATGAGCGTATGCGCCCTCTTTCGTAGTGTGGTGAAGCAGTTTCATTACCTCTTTGCAGTTTTCACATATTCGGGTTATCTTCATTGCGCGAATGAACACAGCACGGAGCCTATTGCTAGCACATTAAATGTAGTTTATCATCTGTCTCCCTCTTACCTGATGAGCGTATGCGCCCTGTTCCGTAGTGTGCTGAGTAGTTCCACCTCCTTTTTGGACATTTCCGGGCTCTCTTCGTAGATGCGAGTGGTACATAGCACGGAGTCCATTGCTACGGCGAGACAGTCGCTTGCTTGCTTGGCTAGGTCCATATCGCGTTGCTCTGTGTGAATGTCTTTTTCCTGTTGATGGGGAGATTTGGTTTAATTCTTATTGTTGTTTGGACAAATCTACACTAATAGTATAAAGAGGTAAAGCTCGTCTTAATCTATGGTGCACAGACTTGGTCTTTGACTAACATCCAGGAGTCCAAACTCAAGGTTTGCTAACGAGCAATGGAACGCAATATATAGGTGTTAAATGAACGGATCGTGTTCGAAACACAATACTGCGCTCCAAAACAAATCTAGTTGACGTGGCTCAAAAGGCTGCCCTACTCAAATGGGGCTGGGCAGGACATGTCTGCCGCATGCCGGACAAACTGTGGGCCAAAATAGCTGGAAACTGGTGCCCTGACACAGTAAGGCGGGGTCGCGGCAGGTTCCGTCAGAACTGGAAGGTGGACGCACGGGTTCGCGAGAAATGAAGGAGTGGAAGGAAACCTTTGCCCAGGAGTGGAACAGAGCAGGCCAGGAATGGAGATAATAAGAAACTACTCATTCGATTTCGAAAAATTCTTTCGCTGATGTAAAGCTACTATCACCAAGTGCTATAAAACATGTTTTAAGTCGTGGGCATACGGTAGTCAAAAATAATTGTAGATAATATCAATTAGTTGCTCGTTTATATATTTTAAGAGTTGTAAATGATACAGACAGTATTTTTAATGCAAAATTGCTGTATTAGGCGTTTGTCCCACGGAAGCGAAGTGCCTGTATTCAGTTTTAGATTAGGACTAGTCTTAATACGAGTGCCGGGCTAACAAGAATCCATGCATATATCAACCCTCACGTTAACCGACTGCATTGAGTTATACTGTGGCATTACTGTGCCGCGTTTGAATGAGCGAGTGTACTTGCTCCAGTAGCGGTTCTCAGTGGACAGTAAAAGGTTATTTATAACTTTTTACCTTTTTGCTTTTTAAGCTTTCTTCCTAGCGTACTATTTATTTAAAATTTAAACTGAATAATAAGTTGATTAAGGCAAACTTCAACTCAAGGCAGACACTGCGGTATCTCATAGTGCTTGAGGAGGCTATATTGTCGCTGAGGTCTGTGGTTGCAGTCACCTTCGAGAGTATAAGTTTATCTATACCATAAAATATTTACTGAAGATCCCGCTTCAGCTCAGGTTTAGAATAAATTTTCTAACGTCATGATAAACCAAACGGGCGTCTTACGACCCGGACTTACGCCAGCACCCCTTAGATCTCGTAAATAACCATTTAAAAAAAAATACGCAACCCAAATGTCGGCCAAAGATGTTATCAACACAATGTCAATCGACCCTAATAAACAACTAGATTTACGAGAAAAAAAAAGGGAATACACTTCGAATTTCGCAAAAAAAATCCAAGATGGCGTCAACGATAACGACCAATTAACATTGCCGCGAGTGTACGAGTCAATAAGCTGGTTTTAATTGCGACTAATAAAATAAATATTTTTCGGGTCCAGTAAGTTATGTAAATTTCGCGGATTTTGTGAATCTGGTTGAGCAGGTGATTGTTAAGACAGGCTCAAGTTTTTTCGACACCAAAGGACTAATAAGAATGTACTAGAAGTGCAAACAACTAAATACACCTACACATCTGTGGGATAGATCTGGTTAAAACTTGCGTAGATCAGGGAAGAATAGCACGAAAGGGAGAAGGACTGTACTCGGCAGTGGGGGGGAACAAGGCTGCCAATGATGATGATGATGATAATTCTGTGGTAACACTTTAAGATTGAGCAGGCCTGCTAAAGGCCATAGCATTGAGGCACCAATAGGATTGTCCGGTTAAGCTGAGGACAGCCTCCTAGGTAGACCTGCGAGATGCCATTCAGCAAAAAAAAAGATTTTGCTACTCGCAGTCCACTAAACTATCATGATAATTATCAGCTTTTACGCGGTTACGTTCAAAAAACTGATACTGCATAGCGACAAAGAAAACGTGTAATATCAAACAGTAGGTAGGCACAGTCGTACCGTATCTTATTTATTTTATTAACCAGAACAATCTGCAGTAGACCGAACCGCGTTTTATGTCCAAAGCAATTTTGTTACGGAACTGCATAAGTTTAAAATTCCCAATTTTATTTTTATTACAAAAAATGCAACAATTATGATACTTTTTGGCGAGTTTTTAATAACATTTTTTATTGCGCGCGATTGTACAAGCCGTGGGAAGTCGTAAGGATGGATATTAAAAAATTAATCCTTTATTACGCTTCTTTTGAAACAATGCGCGTTTTAAGTAGTTTGAAAGTAAGGGCACTAGTGTGATTAAGATTATGTTAAAGAATATCTCAAAAGCAAGGCAATCCAGTCACTTCCCAAAATATTAATAAATCTCGCAATTGAAATATGATTGTCAGACAGAAAGTAAAATTAAGTTTGCTGTTCAGTCTGTTCTTTTTGGTGGTCAATAAATGTCACTTAATTTTGCAGGTTGCTCGAATATGCGAAACTTTGTTTTCTTCACTAATATTACAGAGGTAATTTCGTAAGTTGGATGTAAGAGGTAAACTCAAAACTACTGATCATACTTAAACTAACTCATCCGATTCCATCATTATTTATAATGGAACTTCTGGGTAGACGTAGACTATAATCACAAACTGAAAACCACATGGACGAAGTCGCGGGCACAAGCTAGTACAGAAATAAAACGAAACACCTAAACAAAATCATTCCCAATCATCTAAAACCTTAAATTTATAAGTCCAAGTTCTCTCAATATCTTAGACCTGTCCCTAAAGATAAGCCGAGATAAAAAGCGAAAAAAAATGCCTTTTTTATTTATATAACGACTACAGAATTTGTATCAAAGAGTCGGTAACTGCCTAATTAGAGGTCCGAGTTTTTTTTATTATTTTTTATTTTTATAACAAACTGTAAAAGCTTACGGTAAGAATATTCCGGGATTTTTATTTCTGTACACGGTAGCGAATTCAGATTAAAATCTTTATAGTTTAGCGGAGATTGTATTGTATGTGTCATTGTTTTTGGTTCCTTAAAGTTGTATAGACGAACTTGAGCGCACTTATCAAGAGTTTATACAATATTTTTATTACAGTTTAATTTTAAATAATTGGTATGAAAGTTTGTCCAGTCGTAATCGCGAGACAAGTGTCCAAAATGTTGAAATAAAACATTACCTACATAAAAAGTAAGCAATCAAGCAGCTGGAGCAAGTATTTAGGCAAGTCCTATGGCGGTGTAAACGCACCTGAAACTAGGTCATAATTTAAGTAATAAATAATATGTATGTAATGTATTTTTTATTCATTATTGACGACAGTATTCTAAGTACCTAACATATTTTAAGTTTAGTTATCACTAAACTAAATGGTATTATAATTTGTTTGATAATTCCGGGAAGAACCTGTGTGAAGACGTAACTAGCATGGTAATTTCCTATTAACGTCTAATCTAAACAGTGCGTTTAATTCCTACCAACGTCAGGTGAGACCGTAAAAACTTATTAAGAATCATATTTTAATCAACATAAAACCAGCCACTGGCTTGCAAAGTGCAAAAAACGTAAGAAAAGTTCAGTTTCTCGGGCTACTCTGCGGTGCCACCTTAAGTGTGCGTAATTAGAAATGAATTTCACACTAGTAACATAACTACGAACGAAAATATCTTTCCACAGTTACACTTTCTATCTACGACTATGCTATAGCATGCAATTAATAAAGGCCAACGTCTCTCTTTCTCATCGTATCATCATATTTCTACACACACTGTTGTCACTCTTACTCTCTACGACTGTACCCAACAAACATTTCAGTCGTATAAATAAAAAATATGCGACTCAAAGTGTTGTAAACATCGCATTGAAGTAATTTAGCGTGTAATACGACTTAGAGCATCTTATTCTTATATAACTTTTAGTCGTATATTACAGTCATATAGAAATCGTATTAACTTCTATACGACTATTTTTATGACTTTTATACAGTTTTATGTAGAAACGGCGTCCTTTAGTGGTAAAACCAGTTTCGTGATCTTAGTGACGTCTATATGACTTTTATCCCACCATTAATCGTACTAGAATCGCGAAAACCACCTTTAAGTGACGACCATTTAAGAGTGATAAATTGCACCTTTATACGGTTTTAAGCCAATTTTATAACTTTTATACTACCGTTAAATTACTGAGTGTTCTATTATAGTGCTTACAAACTGCAAAAAAATAACCATCAAGTTTCGCTTCTTTTACTCAAAATGAATAAAAAAACCAGGGCAAATGTAAAAAAAGTGGTGCTTTTAAAAGGAAAGTGAAAAAGAACTATACTGCGCTTCTCTCGTCATGTTGTGTTATAACGAATATTTCTACACGTAACGACAATAATGTACAAACTGGAGTTGGTTCCGTACAAGATTTTATGAATACAAAAGAATTGATTTTGATGAAGATTACAAGTTACATTTAATATAACTGACATAAAGTGCAAGATAGCCACTGCAGAAGTGGCTCAAATATTTATTTTGTACCACTTATTCATACTTTGAAGTAAAGGTGTAAATAAAATTAAAAAAAATCCAAGATTTTTGTCATATTTATTATTAATAAACGTATCTTTACAATCACAGTTTTATCATTCAAAATAAACATAATAGTAACAAATGAATTATTTTACTTAATTTACTTTGTGTTTGGATCAAAGCTCTTAAGAATATGTTAATACGAGTGTTTTTAAAATAAAATTAGTAGGTAATGCATAGTCAGCATAGTTAGTTAGGATTGATCTCAATTATATAAAAATTCACAAACACTCCTCTTTGAAATATGTTTATATAAGTAGGTTTAGATGATCAGTTGTTTTGAAAATAATCTGTTCTAATTACAATATTCACATTCATCCTCCGGATAATGATCGTATATGACAGAAAATCATAATTTATCATATGTTTAATATTTTCCTCTGACACTACAAAATGTGCAGGTTTGTTTTTGTTGTTTGTTATCATAGATCCGCAACCAAAACAACGATCTGAACGTATAAAGTGAGTAGATATCCAGGGCCATCTCAAACACCAACGTGCAAGTGTGATGAAATCAGATTTGGTTAAAAACTTATCGATGTCCACTATATCACAAATCATGTTTTGTTAGATCCGAGGCCACCTATAAATAAATCACCATTTTAATTAGGTACGTAAAGAAACTTCAATCACTTTAACTTAAAAAAAGCAGCTTTTGACACTAGTTTTTAATATGATTGAATGAATGAACGTACTTTACTGACACATGACACAAATATAAAAAAATAAACAGTCTTCAAACCAGGAAAAGTAGGTGAAATTGTTTTTTAAACAATTTCACTAGGGTTCCTTTGTAGTGACAAAGGAACCCTATTTCAGTTAATATGGCTGACAATATTGAACAAAAAGTATGTGCACAGAATAATTAGTCGTTTTGATGTTGTAATATGGTTGTATCTTTAACTCTAAGTCGTATAGAGGTGACTGTTAGCACGTTTACTAAAAATATACTTGATTAAATCACTTAATTTAAAGAATTTGCATGGCGCGTTAATTAAATTGTCATAATTAGCTCATATTACCCGATAGAATTAATTTCCCAATAGATTGAATGGGTCCAATGAGTTTCAACACAATAGCACTCATAGCATTTTTGTACTCACCTTCAAATGGATCTGACAGAAATAAAACATTGAAGTCATGCAGGCATAATAATTTACGGCATTTTATCACAAAATCCTGTTTAAAAATAATACTACGCTACCTATTTGCAACAAAATGCCGCAAAGCAGCGGTAATAAACACCATTACTCGACGAAAACGTGGGTTTTGCAACGACTACACAACCACTATCTGACCAAAAAGTGGTTTATACGACGGTTACGTTACTCTTTTAAGACACTGATTCGTATAAAATGGGCCTATTCTCGGTGAAGCCAACGTGATGGCGACGTATTTACGACCAGCTTATGGAACCAAATGTAGAAATCGGCACGTTGTGGCGACTTGTCAAATGTTTGTTGGGTAGTATAGTCACTACCGCAAGAACTAGGCAAGTCGCGGGGTGACCACATCTCTCTAGGTACATGTACGTCATCATATTTCTAAACTCTATTGGCACTCTTACTATCTACGACTGTAGTTTAGCTACAAGCGCAAGTAGTTAGGCAAGTAATACAGAACAACTTCTCTCTATGTATGTATATCTCATCATATTTCTACACACACTGTTGTCACTCTTACTATCTACTCACTATTATAGCTACTAGCGCAAGTAGCTAGACAAGTAATAAAGGACGCTGTGAACGGTCGCGCGGGATGCATTAGCGGTGCTTTTAGGGCGCCCACCCACTCAACGGCTACTGTCGGTACAGCACAGGGCTGGCACAAGGGGTGACAGTTTATTTATTAGATTAAATGAATTTATGAAGAATTTACAATAAGTTAGTTTTTACAGTGCAATCTTGCGTACACATTTAAGAGTAACGACAGAAACAACAATACCCGAAGAGTTACCCAGAAGTGTACCGAAAGTAGAAATAGGCACTAGCAAAGAAAGGCCTATACTTACCCAGCAGTGGGTGAAGTCAGGCTGGGAATGATGATGATGACGGTGATGTTCCATTATACCAACAGGTTTCTGAAATCCTATGCGTGGGACACCCAGGAGCGACTTCATGCTTACTGAGCATACTAGAGAAAACTATTCAGCAATGTACTTGAAAACGCAACCCACCTCCCTGATGTCAAAAGATGATGCGATCGACGATGACCTTTGGTGAAACTAAGTTATTCAAAAGCAACTCTCACATTTGTAAGTATAACACTACTAGTATACTAGCTAGTCGTTGGGATGAGCATTTATTCACTGGAAGACATCACAATATCTAGATAAGATTATTATGATTTTCTACCACGTGCCACCCCTGTATACGACGCTCGTCATTCGTCTCATGGCGCGGCGTCTAGCGGCGTCTACCACACACCTACCTACTTCTCTATACATACACATATAGGTATATAATGTAGAAATGTATAGAACCGTCACGACCTCTCCCTTTAAGGGGAGAGCTGAGTTACAGCGTGGTACGGGAAGGTTGGAAGTCGTGAGTATGAGTGTTTTTAGATCAGTTTGGAGTATAATGGCAAAGTCTTGTAAGAAAATGAGACCTATTTTATTTAGGCTTCCGTAGTGCACAAATGGAGCTCGTGGCTAAATAATAACAGCCGCTCTGTTCGATAAGAGTTATACGGGGTGTAAACAGACCCTTCACATAGCCGTCAACCAATCATTCTGTACATCAAACTAAGTAACTTGACGCAAAAATTATTGCTGGGATTCGACTTTTTTTTGGCGTGAAAAATCACGTTTTACGGTAGGACTCGATGGAAAGCACTCAAAGCATTGTGCTGATGGATGAATTGAATAGTATGGGGGGTCGTGGAGGTGTGTAAAGTAGAAATCTTACATTAAAAACATGTATTTAAAAAAAAACTTGTGAAAAGTTGGAACTTTGACCCCCAATATCTCCGTAACTAGAAGGTTCCCAGGTATGGTCTAGAACAAAAAAATGATCGCAGACAGGGAGAACAAGTGCCTTTCGGATATGTTAAGGGTCTATTTACAACCTTTATAGGATAGGAGTCTTCAGGTTAAGCCGCGTTTGCTTGGGTTGGTCCGTGTTCATACACGGGCCCAACCAAAACCCAAGCAAACGCGGTGACCAACCATTACATACCGAATTTCCTCCGTGCCTCGGAAAGCACGTTGTCAATTGTAGATCTTTGACAGTCGATACAGGTTGTCAGTGGCCCGAAAGTCTGACAAGCAGTCTTACCAAGGGGTATCGTATAACCCAGTACTAATTGGGTTGTGGAGGTCAGATAGGCAGTCGCTCCATGTAAAATACTGGTATTCAGCTGCATTCGGTTGGACTGGAACCCGACCCCAACATAATTGCACAAAGGCTAGGGCTAGTTGATAGAAGATAACTTTATTATGACAATGACACAATTTTTCCAGATTTTTTTTATGTAGAAATCATGATGATCTTCATAAAAGTCTAAAATTCCTAATTTATCGCATAAAACCCAACAATCTGTGAGACAACCACTTTGACAACTGCTACCCCTTTACTTCAATAACAACGAAGACCATAAAAGAATACTATAGGGGAAGATCCTAAATAATCCAAATTCATACCAATTTTCCATAAAAAAAACTGCCAATAAAAACCGAAATCAGCCGAGCACTTTCGGAGATTACAACGAAAGTTCGGACATACACATAAACTAGCTACCCTTGCCATGTCGCCGTGTAAAGGGTAACGTTTTCTGCCTAGTTAATTTTGATGTGTTTCAATCTGCGTACTGCTCCTGATTGAGTTTGGTAGTAAACGATTCGGGACTGAAGTTTTTTTTGTAACTTTGTACTTGGATTTAAAGGGGTAGTTCGAACCCAAGACACGCACCTCTGATTTTTCGGATTCAAGTGCATTTTGTATGATTATCACTTGCGCCATGGGCGGCATAAAAACTCTGACACAAGGTTAGGCACTAACCACACGATAAAGAAGAAGAAGAAGGGGTACTGGTGTTTTCTGAAAGAAAGGTTTGAGCTGAGAGATGCTTGATAGAATAACAGTCTGCGCAACAACATTTTTCTTAATGGTTCATAGCTTCATCCCACTTAGTTTAACCAAAAGATGATTTCATACAAATTCTGTTTCATTTTTCAATTTACAGGACATTGCCCATTTTCCATCCTGCGCTACCCTGTTACCTGCACACTTGAGGTGAGGGCCTACAATGGCTGCGTCAGCGAACGGTGTTCGCGTTACTGAATTATTTTAGGCCGCTTGGCCTGCTTGGTGCGAATAAGAATGTAGGTATATAGTGCCTATAGCGCACGGCTGAAAACGATTGATGACTGACGATTGAACAATTCACCGAAGCAGACTTCGCAGACTGCGACAAGGAACAACAATTTCTTAATCGAATACCTACCTACAATCAACTTTAAAATAGTTTTGAAATTCCCCAAGTGATGTATGAGTAGCCATCTATTGGTCAAAATTTTTAACCTATCGTTGGCAGTGGAGTATTGGATTAGATCGCTAGATGGCGTTGTATAAAATCTTATCTACAACACACGAACATGCTTTGTGGACTGCGGCTATGTTTAGGTTCATAAAACAAACGATATATGACGGGTTTTTTTAAATATGTTCGCATCATTACGACTAGATGAGGAGGGAAGATAGATAGAGTTACGTTCTAGAAGAGATGTGAATTTAAACTTTTACCGATCCGTCAAGCACGAGAAACGGATAATTATGGACCTTATTAGTTATTTGATAGCCACACTATCACTTATGGGCAAAAAACTGTAACAATATGTAGTTGCACGGCTGTCCCACCGTCAACGAGGAAGCGCCTAGCAATCGACTTGCTTAAGAATCGTACAAAACAAATATAGGTCCCGTGTCAGAAAAATAGATACATATTTTAGTATCGCCTTCACACTACCGCATACCGTCGAGAAGACTGTCACAAAAAACTTGTTATTAACCCGCAAAGATAAATGGCGGATTTTAAAGTTGATTATAAAAACATAAACAAATGAAAATAATAAATATAATGAAAAAAAAAAATTAAATATAAATATAATGTTGTATGATATAATATATGTATATATCATAAAACATTTATGTTTAAAAACAATTCGAAGTGACAAATCGTAAAAAAGGGAAAAAGTCGTATGGGTAAACATAATAAAAAAGTTAAATCGTCTGCGAAATCTTTCACGTTACTAAACTACAAAGCTGGAAATAAAAAAGTAGTTGAAAAAACTAAAAAACCCGCTTTCTACTTTTGTTTAATTTAAATGTGCTTGATTTTTGCTTTCCGGTTTTTTCAGTCGGGTTTTTTAGTTTATTTAACTACTTCTTTTTAGTTGCTAGCTCTACGCGCTTCTCGCTTGTCTCCGGCGAAGGGCCATTTGTCAAAGGAGAAAATAGGTTTTAAAAGTGAAAGACTCACCAATTGCATGCTGAGCAGTTTGACGACGTAGACACAAGCCGAGGTGCTCATGAAGTACGACGCGCTCATCGTGCACGCGGATATCGTGCGGGACACGATCAGCACTGTGGTGTACAGGGCCCTGGGGAAGGAACTTATGGTAACAATAGGGAAGATCGGTCAAAGCCAACAGTAGATGGCGATCCTATAGCTAGGTCCCCATCTGACCAATGAGGTAAAACTATATTGAAATAACAAATGCCATTAACGGATTTTCAACCAATGACGATGTTTAAAACTAGTTATGACAGCGCCATTAATTTCGCAGTTACCTTCCAGCGTGAAGATAATTGTGGTTTAAATAAAAAAAAGTCAATGAGTTTAATACTGAGGTGGTAAATCCTAGGTGGTGTAACATTTCGTTAAAGCAAGACAGAGAGAAAACAAGCTTATTTAGCACATGCCAGAAAAACACAACATGAAATAAATAAAAAAACTTAAATCCAAACAAAAAAAAATATATATTGTGTGTCTCACGGCTGCGCCAAATTGGCCTAAGGATAAAGGTAAAGGAATTATCCATATCAGCTCATACGAAAGAACCATGTAGCTAAACTATTAGTTACACCTCCGCCTACCCTTCGGGAATTACAGGCGTGATGTTATGCGATGGTAAGATACTTACTTGGTAGTGAACTGCACCGTCAGATCCTCGCGATCAACAGCGATGGCGAGCAGCTCTCCTATCACTTTGAGCAGATGAATCTTGAATAAAGACGTCTTTTCGTGGGGAGACTGTAACAATGACGAAATTACTAGTCATTTGTATGTGTGTTACCCATTAACTGGTCCAGTTTTCTGTGCCTCGGAGAGCATGTTAAGCCGTTGGTCCCGGCTGTCATTTGTAGACCTATGACGGTCGTTGCAGATAGTCAATGGCCCGAGAGTCTGACAACCAGTCTTACCAAGGGGTATCGTATTATTCAGTACTAACTGGGTTGTGGAGGTCAGATAGGCTGGCGTTTCATGTAAAATACTTGTATCCAACCGGTTAGGTCAGTATGCTGTAAATAAAGTCTCGGTGTTTTCGAGTTAAATCTATAAATAACTTGAAAGTTACTCGGTCGTTTTTGGTCCTTCGAGCCGGATGGGCCACACATCGTCGCGAAAGTGGGGTTACTTTCTAATATTGTCAAAATGATAATGATTTATACGATCATCATTCCCGGCCCTAAAAAAATCACCGTCGTAACAAAAAAAAGAGCAACTTGACAAATTTTAAAGGTCGCCATTATGGTATATTAGTTGTGTTAGTCAATAATTGTATCACTTTATCTTACCGCAGGTTTCTGTCGCAGTCCGAATCCAGGAGCGAATACACGGCCCAAACCGCCGAGTTTGACTCGCTGTTGGTTTGCACACTACATAGATAATTAAATAAAAATAAAACATAAAATAAAAGAAACAAAACATAAAATAAATCGTGTTGTGCCGACAGGACCCAAAGTCGCATAGGATATGGGCATGAAGAAAATAATAAAAGAAAAATACAAAGAGAAATGTTATTTAATTAAAATGTAGCATCTAACAATCCGCACAGAGCTTGCCTTTTGAGATTGATAAGAGCCCACTCACTCTTACAGAGGGGAAGCCTATACTCTACTAAACTATGTAGTATGTGTGTGAGTACTATGTGTGTCTTTGTATGTAGTATGTGTATGTCTATAGGAAGACCGAATAAGCCATGGATAGACAGTAAAATGTGGTATGACTACAAAGAAGAGAAACTCATGAAATTAAGTTTTTTTTTTTTTTGTTAGCCTCTTTGAGTGTCCCACTGCTGGTCAAACGCCTCCCCTTTCTCCTTCTAAACCTCTAATAAATCGAAATCGAAAAATAAATCGAAATCCCTGTCCAGGCGGTCTTCCTTTGGAATGCACTCTCTCTGAACATCAGGATGACCACTAGTAGGTTCATATATAAAGTAAAAGCTCGCGAACATTTACGCGAACACGAAGCTGGTTGACTCGTCTCAAAATTAAATTATTGTTAATTTTTCCCGATGCTCATACGTATTTTTATCTCTCTTTACTTTGTATGTATGAATTTATGTGTTTAACCTTACATTCTATTCAGAAATATTTTCTTGAAATTTTCTGTTATGCTGCACCTACTGTTTTGTCGCTACATCACCCTAGGGTACACTGGTAGAAAATGCGCAACGGATTAAGTCAGACTTTGTACAGTGTTTTTTATACATGTGCACAAAATTTTAATAAATAGATAAATAATAGAGAAGAATTGAAACAGAAGACATGCTGTGCCAACCACAAATAAATTAGGATGGGAGAATAATAAATTAAATTAAAAATTAGTCACAACTTACCGTCTTCTCAATCAGCCGATACAGCTCATTCAACTGTTTCTCAAATGCCTGCACGTCTATGACCGACAGTTTAGCCTTGTCCAACTTGCTGGACCCAAAGCTCATATCGCTAAGCGACGAGCACACCGAGTTAGTCTTACTAAGCTTCGGTTTATCCTTGTCGCTGCTCTTCTTTTTTTTCCTCTTATTATTACTCATTGTGGTATTAGCATTTGACGTCTCGATTTCGGTGTTTTTCTCAATTATTTCATCGTTCTCTTTAGTTCTTGAATCTGGAGTTTTGGTTCTTAAATCTGTATCTTTGTTGTTGTTATTCTCGCTTTTTTCTCTTTCCTTGCTTGATCGCATTTCTACTTTCCCGTTGAGAATGACCTTTTGGAAGAGAAATAGAAGTTATTTATTTGCTTTAATGTATTTCTAGAGATGCATGATGCGGCAAGATGGTCAGACGCGGTCAAGAAGGCTGTTGGAGGCAGCCTGTACCGAGCGGTTCACACTGCAGGAGACCGCAGGCTCAGAGACGTGTCATTTGTGGTCGCGATTCTCAGCAGTGAGGGAACGATGAAGACGAAATATCTAGAGATAAGATGTTTTTTTGGGTTTCGTAGTCAACATGGAAAGGAACCCATTTTTTTTCGGATGGGAAATCATCAAATATGAGAGAGAGAGAGAGAGAGAGACTCTGGGCAGAGCGGAAGGGAGTGTCAGACTTGTACTGACTATGGAAAGGAACCCTTGCGTTGTTTTGAGTTTGTATGGCCTACAGATAGTTGTTCCGGATCTGGGTGTTTGTGTATGTGAGTTTAAATGTTTGTAAACGCACTCACGATACAGGAGACGTTGCTAGTTAGAGGCAAAGTTTCTTTTTAATAAAAAAAGCCACAAAATTCGCACTCTCTTAATAAAATTAATGTGGTTTGTTACCTTGTTCTTCTTCCTCTCGTTCTTCCGTGCGGGATCGTCGCTGAACCCGTTGAACTCGAACGACTTGTGGGTGACATCCCAGGAGCCTATGCCGATGGGGTGCTCGAGGAATGGAGTCATCATGTGGGATATGTTATGGATCACTTTGCATGTTTTAGCTGCGGCCGGAGAGAGGCAGTCCATCACGGTGTTTCCATCCATTACTATTGTTTCGTTGGCTCTGAAAATAAAATAGAAAAGTTTAGTTGTTGTATTGCAGGGTACATTTTTTGAGATGGAATTTCTGGGCGAAATCGCACGAAGATATAAGTACCAATTATATCTGTCATTCTATCATATTAGTCATTTTGATATATCTTTCACTTTTGAAATCTGAGAACCAGTTTTATCGCTTGATATCGTGTCTCACAGTAACTTGGCAGATAGGCAGTCGTTCCATGTAAAATACTGGTATTCTGCTGCATCTGGTTAGTTTGGAAGCCGATTCAGACATAATTGATCTAAGGCTAGTCAGATGATAGACAAACGCGCATTCGATCCTTATGGTGGATGACGGCCCACTCCCTCTCACAGAGAGGAGGCCTGTGTTCCAGCAGTGGAAACGTTATAGGCTGGTAATGAATACTCATGTGCTTATAAGCTTCTGTTTAACCGTCTGCGCCTATTAATAGCTTTGACTTCCCATCTCTCTTTCACACAGTCATACACCCACTCTTATCTATCTCACTTTATTCTAAGATACACTTACGTGCTTATAAGCTTCTGTTTAATCTTTCGCGCCTTCTTCTTGACAGCTTTCACCCTCTCCCGCTCTTTACGTTCGAGCTCGAGTCGGTCAGCTTCGTCTTGTAGCTCCTTCTCTTCTTTAGCTGTCTGGTCTTGGCTCTCGGAGGTCGTCTGTGAAGAGTCGAGTTGATTTAAGTGGTAAAGTCTTTTTATTCTCCATTTGAATGAGTTTATATCCAAAAAATATACGGTTTAGGGATAATTGAAGAAACCTGACTGGCAATGAATGCTCATGCATACTCTGAATGAGAGGCTTTTACCCAGCAATGGGTACGATATTAGATGCTAATAATAAGGTCGTTCATACATTACAGGAACTGATGAACGTTACCGAGCCAAACTCAAGGCTAGGTTGTGGGCCGACACAATTTAGAGTGGCTAAGGAGCAGCTACGTACGGGCTGGCGCGGCCCGGTGGCCTTCTCTCGTATGGCCTGCAGGTGGCACTCCAGGCGCTGCTGGCTGGCGTCCTGCTTGTCGCGGATGCGCGAGCGCAGCGCCAGCGCCTCCATAGACGCCGCCGCCGCCAGCGCAGACAGACGCGACTTCACGCCCTCCGCCTGGATAACCAACAAGAAAACATCACATCTATACAGAGAATCGTGACTAAAACTAAAAGACCGACTCGAATCGTACGCACGACGACCAATCATGTTTTACAAAACCAGTTTATGCCGATCTTTCATTGTATTGAAAATATATACAAAGCGAGTCCATGTAAAACCGGAAATGTATAGCTTGATATGTCGCTGTGTGTGCTAAGAAAATTAAGCCCGAAGTCGATCTGTCGGTTACCACACCAATCGCTCATCAATCGATGGTAGAATGGATTAGTCGAAAAAAAGAAACTATCTATCGATGTCGACTAATCCCTTCTACCATCAATCAATGCCATTTCACATCGAGACCTCTCCATACCTTAATAAGCACATTACGCTGTTAGTCCTTACAATCATCTGTAAATCTCTGACAGAATTTACGGATAATTCAAAGCCTGATAGTCTGACAACGTCTTACCAAAAGGTATCGCACTACGCAGTAACTACATTGTGGACGTCAAACTAACATCCGCTCCGTGAAACTTACTGGTATTCAACTAAATCTGGTTAGACTGGATTACTGGAAGCCGACCCCAATGAAGCTGGAAAAAAGCTAAGCAACTGAGGTAGATCATGCGCGCCTTCTGAGCTACATCTTTGGCACGGCCTACAGTTGACAGAAAAAAATTACCAGTTTATTCAGTCTTTCTATCTCACCTTCTCTCTTGCCGCGTCATCTCGCTCCTGTTTCTTCAGCTCCTTCAGCTCCTCGACTCTCGCGTCTCGCTCCTTCCTCTTCTCGAGTAGAGTCTCCACGTGTAGCTTGCGAGCTGCTTCTAGAGCTTGTCTGCGAGCGCCGACTGCTGCCTCGCGGGCTGATTTTTGTTCCTGGAAAATAGAGATTATAATATTAGTGAGATAGCAGCAGAATCAAAATTATTTGAAGTGCCAACGGCCTTTACACTTTAGTTTAAAAAAGTGACTGATGATGATCTTTATCGTGTGGTTAGCGCCTAACCTGGTGTCAAGAGTTTTTATGCCGCCTATGGGGAGGCCCATGACTTGGCTTTTCATGCCGTCGAGAAATATCTCTCAGGCATGCTGGTTTCCTCACGATGTTTTCCTTCACTGAAGCTAGTGATAATTATACAATACGCACAAAAATCCGATAAATCAGAGGTGCGTGTTTTGGGTTCGAACTCGAGACATATGACTTGGCAGTCCGACACGGTAACACCACTAGGCTATCAGTGCTTTAGGTGATGCGTACCTTCTGAGCTACATCATTGGCACGTCCCCAAATTATCTACAAGGTGGAGACGACAATGCGACAATTTTGGCCAAGGTTTTTGAAGTAGCGAGTTGGCAACATGTGTTTAACGTTTATACCGATGCGGGATTCGTTAACCTGTTGGTGGTAGCCTATTATCTACACTATGTAGAAAATGCTAAAAATGAAAAATAACGTCCTGTGAATAAACTGCATACAAAATTCAATCGAAAATATCCAATAATTTTTGATTGAATTTTTGTATGCAGACTGGGAACGTCATGAGGTAAATACAGTTTAATTTATTGTCGCATTGTCGTCTCCACCCTGTATAAGTTGTCTATGACTAAATAAAAGCTAATATTTACCAGTTTAGACAGCCGATCCCGTCTCATCTGCCTCAGCCGGGTGGTGTGAGAGCGACATTGGTCCAAGAACTCGTGTCGACGGTTCTCAGCTTCCAGCTGTTTGATGAACGCTATCTCGCGGAGTTTCTCTTCTTCGTCGTGAGCTTTGCGGACTATATCCTGTGGAAATAATGAAAAATGGATGAATGAAGGTTGTGGAGGTCCAATAAGTAGTTGCTCCATGTAAAATATTGGTATTCAGCTGCGTCTGGTAAGACAGGAAGCCGACCCCAACGTAGTTGGGAAAGATGATGACGTCTAGACACCAGATTTTACTGTTTAAAATAAATGAGTGCTAGTTTAAAGGCAAGCTAGCTTATGCTTGCGGCTTCGCCCGCGTGGAGCTCGGTAACTGTGCCACGGGATCGCACTACCGGGACAATAAAAAAACAAAATCCTGCGTTAATCGAGATTATTAACTATTTTTGTGCAAAATTTCATCCAAATCCGATCAGTCGTTTTTGCGTGAAAAAGTAACAAACAAACATCCATCCATCGCACACCTTTGGATTTATAATAAGTAGTAAGATTAAAATAATTATAACACAGAATTCATTACTATAATGTTAGATAACGTAAATTTATTTATACCTTGAGATGTTGATCTCTGTTTTCAGCGGCCTTCTGAAGCCGCCTTTCCATGCGAAGACGCTTTTCTTCGATCAACTCATTTTTAGCAATCTGCGGAATAAAAAAAAAAAACATGTTTATTTCAAAGTTAAGCAACGCTTGTCGGAGGCGGTCAGTGCATGGTGACCTTCCAAATGAAAGACAGAAGAGAAAGCACGTGAAGCAGTTGGTCCCGGCTGTCATTCGTAGGTCTTTTACATTCGGTTCAATGCCAAGGGGTGCCGCGTTACCAGTAGTTTACGCATCCATACGGCCCAGCACCCGACCGAGCGCGGCGACCTACGTACCCGCGCGAGCCCCCGGCGCACACGCATACGCTCCACATTACTAACTACGCGTGTCAATAATTATTGTAACTATGTATGAAATTAGTAACTAACAAAAGTGTCATTGAAGAGCTCCCGAAGTCCTGAAGACCTCACATACACACTTATCACCAACACCGGCAATTGGGTCGTGAAGCTCAGATAGGCAATAGCTCCAAGTAAAATACTGGTATTCAGCTGCACCTGGTTTTCAACATAGTTGCGAAAAAGCTAGGCAGATGATTAGATACACACCTTCACTTCCTCAACTCTGGCTAACAGCTGATGTATCTTCCTGGCTCGTTCTGTCTGGTACTCGATCCTCTGTCGCTCAGCGCGCGCTTGCTTCAGCTGCAGACGTCGTAACGCGTCTTGTAAGCTGCCGCGCCGTTTGATGCCTTGGGAGAGTTTGGCGTGCAGTTGTTGGGCTCGACCTGGGAGGGAATGGTGCTTTAGAATATAGTTTTGTGTTCAATTGAGAAAAATATAAAGGAACCAAATTATTGTCAAGGTAAAATAAAATTAGGTGTATGCGTAAACTTTTGGTGGCGGCTGTATTTGTAGATGCTTACGGTGCTTCAGGGTAGTCAGTGGTCCGAAAGTCTGAAAACGAGTCTTACAAAGGGGTATCGTAATACCCGGTACGAACTGGGCTGTGGAGGTCAGAGAGGCAGTCGCTCCATGTAAAATAATGGTATCCAGCTGCATCAGGATAGACTGGAAAAAGACCCCAACCAGAGCTAAACAGATGATGATAATGTATCTTTTATTTACCTGGATCCCTAGCGACCAACGCTTCTAATGCGCCTAGAGTATCGACTCGTTCAGCCCAGGACATCCCAGCTAGAGCAGTCTCGTACTGGTTTTCAAGACTCGCGGCTAAAGACAGGTTCTCGGTAGACTGGCAGGAAGCGCTAGCTGATGTGTCTTCGCAGAGAATTTCTGCGTCAGTCTGTTATAGAAAAAAATATGATATAGGTACATGAATTGGTAGCACTTAAGAGATCGGTAGTGGATGTGGATCCTCCCTCTAAAATCCCGGATTATTTTTTAATTATCGTTATAAAGCTCTTAAATTAGAGGGAGATATTAATTATCCTTATGTTACTTACATACTTGAAGTTTCCATCAAGTACAAGGTAGACGGGACACCGACGCTTAAACGGTTACCACGTATTCAGTGCATCAAGCTGAACCCCCACATAGAATTTTTTTCGGCGAAAAAACAGCTGTTTTTTTTAATAACCGACGTAAAATTATACTCAACGTATTCGAATCACTAATAATATCACAGGAAGAGCTTCATACAAAAAAAGTCATGTAGTTTTATGATAATTTATTGGCACAAAATAACTAATCATGTATTTATTTTTTATTTTTTCATTATTTATTTATGTATGTTGTCGTAACTTTATTGTAAAGAAACACATCTAGGTTAAAACTTGATCTAGGAAACGCTCGAACGTGACAACTTAGATTCGTTCGTATCAGATTGGACCAAAAATGCCACAAAGAGAAATGTGAATATCTAAGAAGAAGACGCGGTTACGCGGTTAAGAATAACTAGTTGATGCAAAATTCATAAATTACTTACTTCAGTATCATCCGTCTCTGTATCCAAATCAATATCAGAAACTTGTTGCAACTCCATGATCTGTCTGTTCAGTAAATCCTCTTCCTCACACAACTTCCTCTGATCAACCTCCGACTGGAAATCTAACGCCCAGCTTATCTTCCTCTCATTCTCCTCAATTTGAGACGTCATCTCCGCTATCTCTGACATTTCTGATGGATCTGCTGATTTCAAAATCTCGTTGTGATCATTCATTTGATCATCGTCTTCTAAGAATTTGAACGTGGTCATGAATTCTGACTTCCATTTGTCGAAGTCAAACGTCTCTTCGGTTTTTTCTTGAGATCTGGCTAATCCTGTTGTTAGACTTTCTAGGGATGAATGTAGGCGGTTTTTAGTCAACTCTGAGCCGTCGTCTTTGGGAGCATTTTTGTTCTTCTCCCGTTTCAAAGCTTTGCTTCGCGACGAGCGAGTCTTCAATCCAGTTACATCTGATTTCTGCCTTATTATTGACAAATCTTTCTTCACCTCCTTTATCTGAGGTTTTGGTTTCACAATCTTCTGTTTCTCTGGTATATTTTGTGGCTGTTCTGACTTTGCTCGATCCAGTTTTGAAGCTGAAACTATCTCTTTGACTTCTTGTTTAGGAGATTCTATCATGTTGAGAGTTGGCAGGCTAGTAGTGGCCGAAGGCTGGTGGAATCTGTTAGCCCAGTGTGATTTGGAATGCTTCTTTGATTCGCGACTCAATCGTCTAGACTTCACAGTCAGCCATCCATCATTATCTGTTTTTGCATTATCAACGTTAAGAACTTCAACAGAGTTAGCGAAATCTCCCTCTTCTGCTACCAAAGTCTTTAAACTCTCACTGGATTCAATCCGAGACATATCAATTTGAGTGACAATAGTCTCTGAGCTGCTGTACTCTTCACCATCTTTTTTATCAAATGACGGATTGAGTTTTTCTGTTTTGTCTCCTTTCTCATTGATTTTGAGATTAATAGAGATAGGTCTAGGAGGACGTTTCTTCAGATCAATTTTAGCTGTATTTTTAGTATCTCCTGAACCCATTTGAGCACGATTGGGGTTGGGAGGTTTCTTAGTTACAGCTTTATTAGCAGGGGCATCGAAAAGACTAGTTCTTCCTGTAGTAAGGTTGAAAGGATAGCTGCACTTGCTAGTCTGATTCCGTTTAGGGAACGGCCTTTGGGCTTTCGAGGTGGAGTTAGGACGCATTTCAACAACAGTTTTGCTTCGAGCTATCAACCTGGTTGGAGTCTTGACTTCGGTTTTTGTTGTCGTCACAGGCTTTGGCTTGGCCGCTGCCTGAGAGTAAGCCGGTCTTGTGCTCGGCTTTTCAGCTGCAGTTTTGAGATCAATCTTCTTTGTATCGTGATCTTTTTTAAGTTCTTTTACTTCGGTGAGTGGAGTTACTTTGTCTGTATTTTCATTAACTTTAGTGATGTCGGATTCCTTTATACCATTTAATGGTGATTCACTTTTTATCTCCTGTGTGGGTGATTGATTCTTGGCACCCACGTCTTGATCTTTGATTTGTTTCTTATTGATTTCTGGCGAAACAACAGGTTCTTTAACGCCTTTTGTGGCAACTTGATTTATTTTTTCTTCGGTTGGGGAAGATTTTCCATCGCTCGACTTGCAAGAGCTCTCATTTGATACATCACCAAAGTTGTCTTCAGATTTAACTGGCGACTCTGTTGAGACGCTTTCTTTTTCATCTGGGACCGTAGCATTTTCATAGAAAGCATTACTTTTCTCAGCTGATTTTATTTGTTGTTCAATTATTAGTGCATAATCATCTGGGTCATCAGCCTTTTCAGCGCTTTCAATCTCTTTATCAAGATTAAGTTGATTCTCGTTCTTAGCGGCATTTTCAGTGAGTTGTTTGGCTAAGAATTCATTTTCCATAGCATCTAGTTTGGCAATGGTGGCCTTGGCTTGGCTGGAAACATCACCATTTGGTATTGGCTTGGCTTCATCTTGTAATACTGTACGTTTAGGTGATCTAATGACCACCATTTTTGGGCTCGTGTTTGGGCATTCCTTTGCTTTGCCTAATTCTACGACAGGTGATTTGTTTGGCTTATCTTTTTCGATTGCTAATAGTATCACTTCTTTCACTGGTTTATCTTCTTTCTCATCAACTGTAACTGTGATCGCATTCTCATCAGCGGTATCTTTGCAATCCTTTTCCTTTATATCAGAAAGACGTGATAACTCCTTAGCAGATTTCGGCTCAGGTTTGGCGGTGATTTTTGCAGCGATTTTGTTGCTGAAAAACTCGATGTTAGCTTTAGGACTATTGTGTCCGGTAACTCGTGGACTGACTTTTCCGCTGCCGGGACTAGCTTTACCAGTCAAGTTTGGACTATTCTTGCCGCTTGGGGTGTTATTTCCTGAGAAGCAAGGGCTATTTTTGCCTGACACTGACGGAGAGCTTTTGACTGAATACCCTTTTCGTGATTCTGGCCGCACGAAATCAGTCTTTCTGATCTCCCAAGCCAGGCTTTGTGGCCGTTGAGGAGGTGGCGTGTTATCGTACTCCCACTTAAGCCGAAACCATTCGCCGAGAGCTTTGAAATCACGAGTGTAGTTCTCCAAAACTAGAATGACTTCTTGGCACTCGTTAAGATTTTCGTGAGCCTCAACGGTATTGTAGATTTCGCCGATCTGTGGACAAATAAGTTCATTGTATTCATAGAATGGACTTGTATGAGGTAATAGGTGGAAGCTTCGAAAACGAATGTCTTAGGTCATAAAGAGCTTTTTGCACAAGATCGAAACAGACATTGCCTCGTTTCGGTTCCGAGTTTCCGACGAAACGACTCGACACGGCGCCGCATTAAATGCAACAAATGTGGTAACACGTGTTCAGCTCAAGTCGCAAAGTGTGGTCACTTCCTTACGCTTTTAACACATGGAAGAACTCCATACTCAGCATTTATAAATTAACTGAGTTAATTAAATAAGTTATCTTCACAAATATACAATTGATACAACGCAACGCAACATCCATCACTACATTGTCGAGATAGCTATATAATAAATCAATACCAGTTCGGGAAACTTCCGGAAAACTTTTAACTACGCACTAGTGCAGCAACATTTATTTTTCAACCCTTACGTAAAACAACACGGCGCAATACTAAAATGGCCTTCGAAATACGAGTAAATAATTTTTCAAAGAGCGACGCTGTCCCATTATTCAAAGCTATACGATGCAACGCCATCAAATTGAATTCAGATATTGAAGCATGAAGCTTCACAGTATCGACACTAAACAGATAAAGTACAGAATTTCCACTCCATAAAACGACCGTGAACGCACGCACGCATAGACACGCTTCAAATACAGAGTGCAAGCGCACTCGCGACTGGCATAGCATTTATTTGAGATCGCCGTACGTACGCGTATATCTGTGCGTGAGCGTGTTTTCACTCATTGTATGCATCTAGCCTTCTGTTAGCTGTTTAGTTAGTGGCTCCGGGCCCGGGCATTATTGATTTTGTCTCGCTGAGGGATGTTATTCCCAGAATGAAGCTGAGGTCAGGCTGCCGGTGCTTTATCTACCTAGGTGTTGCATTGCATTCAAGAATTTTCGAGAGATATCGTTTTGAATCGTTGGATGTTATAATATATGAGGTTGAATAAGGGAATATTTGAAATAGGATAAAGAGTCTCTTGGTGGATGGATGGGCTGAGCGAAGGATAATATGGCTAGAAAGCAGGTGACTGCTGAGATGACGAGTAATAGAGAAGTATGGAAGTAGAGGACATGCAGCGCCGACCACAAATAATGTGGAGAAGGGCAGGTGAATTATGAAAGTCTTTTTGTTACGTTTTAGGAACTGTTTTCGATGAAAGGTGGGTAGGATAAGGACAGTAGCTTAAGATGCACAGACAAAGACGCGGGTATTTATCATCACTCTCCTGCCCTTATCCCAATTTATTTGTGGTCGGCGCCGCTGTCTTCTTCTTCCATACTTCTGTATTACTCGTCATCTCATCAGACAGCTTCTATCTTGCCATATCATTCTTCACACAGTACATCCATCGTTTCTTTAGTCTTCCTCTACTTCTATACCCATCATCCTTCATACTCAAAACTTTCCTCACGACATTTTCCTCATTTCCTCACACACATCCTCTTGACGTGGGTACTTATATGCTATCATAATCAGCCTATAATATTCATACTGCTGGGGCACAGTCCTCCTTTCTATGCGAGGGACTGTAATCCACGAAGCAGACTCAGTACGAGTTGGTGGGATAATGCATTTTTTAATAAACGCCGGTGAGTATAAAATACTTGTGAAGTGTTAACTGGAGCGTGACAGCTCTTGAGCTTGAACTCCGACCTTTAAAGTATTGACGTCAGTTTTAACCCCACCCGTTGCACTTGACGTGAGACCACCCGTCGGACAAGCGTACCTCGTGGAAGGGTTTTAAAAGAAATACTACTTACTCGACTCGTACGTTTTGGAACACATTGGTTTTAATCTTTGTAATTGACAAGTTTAAACCCAAATACAAGTTAAGAATGATAAATATATATGTTGATGGATGGAGAGGGAGAGGAAGATCAAGGAAACGATGGATGGATTGTGTGAGGAATGACATGAAAGAAATGATATAAAAGAAAAAGGAGTAAAAGATAGCGTGACGGTTGACAGAGGAGAATGAAAGAAAAAAACGTATTGGGCCGACCACAAGTAGAATGGGGCAAGGGCAGGAAAAAGATCTTAGAAAATCACTTACGAAGCCGCCGGTTGCAGAAAGCCTTTTCAATTTGTTTCTTCTGTTTAAATGTTGTGTATTTGGTCAACCAATCACAGCATGGGATTTGCCACATCAAAAATTAAGCAAAAATAAACAAATTGAACAAGTTAGGAGAAAATTTTGCTCTAAGACTTGAGCAAGATTCCAGAAAGTGAGAGTTTAGAATTTCAGATCAGGATCATAAAAAATCGCCTACCACTCTGTTCGTAAACTGAAACTCAAAGCATTTCAAACACTCAACAGCGTCGAAATATGGGGAGCTCAAAATAATGAACAATCACGGAAGATATCCCGTAAGTGATAGTATAAGCTCAAAGCCTTTATTTCAATTAGACCATTACAGACTTTTGAATGTCAAAAAACAAATAGATGAAGCTACAGTTCGAGTCACAGGGCATAACTTGTGAAAGTATTAAAGTTGCCCAACCACACATGACTACCCCTTCGCAACTATGTAAAACTTAAGTAGGTACCTGCGTACCGGCACAAAGGCGTACCGATTAGGGTGCTTTCGAAAACCTTTGATTTTTGACTGAAAAGTGTCTTTTACGTTAAGTATCTTTGTACCAAATATCCAATCCATACCTTCATGAAACAATTTGCCATTGTAATATGCTGCGCAAAAGCAGTTTCGCGCTTTTGTACAAGAGGCATCTTTTACTAGAGTTTTTGTGCATGCTTTAAATAAATAGTTGTAGAGACAGCTTTATAGGTATACCGGCCACTGAGACCAAAGAAATGATAGATGGTGGATAATATACAAGCTGTAAATGGACCCAAGAAGCCGTCAACCAAGCATTCTCTACATACATCAAAATACATAAGTAACTCTACGCAAAAATGATTGCTGGGATACGACTTTTTTTTTGGGGTGAAATATCACGTTTTCGGTAGGACTCAATGTAACGCACTCAAAAAATTGTTCTGACGGATGCATTGAATAGTACGAGAGTCGTGGAGATATTTAAAGTAAAGTTATAACATCAAAAACTTGTGAAAAAGTCGGAACTGCCCCCAATGTCTCCGTAACTAGAAGGTTCCCAGGTATGGTCTATAACAAAACAATGATCGCAATGACGGGGAGAATAAGTGTCTTTCGGCTTCGTTAAGGGTACCTTTACACCCATTAGAGATGGATGGAAGAACCAGGCAAGCTGCGCCAACGCAAATAAATTTATTTATTTATTGGATCTCCAACAGAAACTAATAATAATGCATAAACAACCTATAATGTTCCCACTGCTGGGACGCACGGCCTCCTCTCCAGAGGAAATGGGCTATAATCCACCACGCGGGCCCAGTGCAGGTTGGTAGACGTCACAAGTCTTCGAATTTTTGGTTCTAGGACATGTCGGTTTCCTCACGATGTTTTCCTTCTCCGTTTTGAGAGCAGTGGTGATAAAATAAATTACACAAAGTAATGCCGCCTGCCCGGGTTCGAACCCACGACTTACTGTGCGTAAGTCGGGGCCGCCACCACTGGGCCACCGCTGCTCCCCCAATGTATACTTAAACGCAATACTGATACGGTCCTTTATAAAGTGACATCAAAAATGTGCGCGACTCGCGAGGATCTTTCCGCTTGGTGGAAACTGACCCTTACACCGCACGCCGGTCACAACAATAACAGAGTAATACTCACAGCTCGCTGCAGATCACCGAATAGTAAGGCCCAGTATCTCGCGCGAAGTTCGGAGCGCTTGTCCCGACCGGCCGAGGCGGAACGGAGGCGGGCGGGGCCGCGGGGCGTCGCGCGGCGAGGTGGCGGCGCCCCCGCGCGTGGAGGCTTGCGTGAGATGCGACCTGTGGAGGCGTGAAGGTAGATGTAAACACAGGTGCAACATAAACAGACATTCGGGACGTAACTTCGATTTGCGAAGGCTGCATCAGAAGCACATGAATGAGATTTTTTTAATTCATTCACGAATAGCTAACCAATTCGTAGAAGATGGCGGGACGAGCTGAATAAAACCAGCGACCAGTGGTCCACCTTAGCCCTGGATCGAAAAAATTGGAAGACATGGGGAGAAGCCTTTGTCCAGCAGTTTGACACAGGCTAACAGACAGTATCAGTATCACCAATAGCAGTATTATCAACCAGTTTATAAAGAACTCTTCATCTCAGCGTATCGATGACAAAAAGTTCGAATGTGTTTAGCCAAAACTCAGCCACGCGAACCTCGCTCACTGTTGCACTGATAATGACCTAAGAAACAGCTTTCGTCTGGCAAGTCTTTTCAGGCAAAGATTTATATACCTATGTGTACACTCATATTTCCCTAGCTATGTTTAAGTCCCAAGTAATGATGGGGAGCTTATTGCTTATCAATACAAATCTAAATTTCGAGTAGAAAAATCCAATAACACTGCCCAAACCGGGAATCAAAGCCGCGGTGTGGCTTGCGTGAGACGCAATCTGTGTAGGCGTGAAGGTATATTTAAACATGGATAGAAAATACATCGTTCAATCTGTACAGGTTGTAATTAGTCTTAGGCCACACAAAGCAATTATCAAATGCTTGAACTTGATTTAAAGCTTGATTCAGCCAATAAAATGGCTTTAAATCAATGCGAGATCAATGTTTGAGTATCTTCTAGAATACGGACCTAAGGCTGGTGACAAATCTGGTGACAAATCTGGTGACAAAAAGTCGCATACAATGTATATTGTATAAGAGAGCGACCCTATAGCCTTTAAGCTGGCACAAAAGAAATTCCATATGCAAAAACCCAATAATGTATTGCACGAAAGCGCAAAAAGCGTTAAAGCGTTATTGAGTTTTTCCATATGGAATTTCCTAGTGGTAGCCCGGTGTCTAGTTTTGTGCCCAACCCGGAAACCGTACCCAGAAACTACATATTCAGCAGTAGCACTTTCAAGCACTGGACCAACATGGCAGTCAAAGACCGTTTTCTGAAAGCAATTGAATTCGTCTAAGCTGTCATGTTTGTCGTTTATCTATGGGAACATACAATTTAATTCACACAATAAATAGGTAAATCAGGGCTCTCACACACACTCATCACAGGTTCCCTGTACTTCATCGCCCTGCAATATCGATCATAAATTCTCGGTAAAGGATGTGCCCTATTCGCGAGGTAGCTCTCTCCCACCCCACACTATACAGGGCTAGATAGGTACTACTGTGTGACCTAGATATCTTCCGTTAACATCAACTATCACGTTTACTGGATGAAAAGTCTGTTGTTTTGAATGGTGTATCTATCAATAAATTGCTTTGATTTGAAAGCTCGCTTTTAACGAACGTCATCCGATTTTCAATCAGGTCAAAATTTCTGTTACTACACCGTTAAGAATTGGAAAATTTAAGCACCGAAGCAAATACGGTGGAACAAATGGAAGGAGACCTGAGAAAACTCCTTGGATGGAATGAAGGAGTCTGACAAAAAATGTAGCCAAACTGACCTCTGCGCTACCACCGACAACGCGGTGATTTTGGCAATGATTTTGAAAAACAAAATCATTCAAATCATGCAAGCCACCCGAAAAGAAGTGTGTATGGCGTTAAAAAAACTGTGGTGGGACTCTCACAAAAGCCTCTAAATAGAGAACGTAATACAGGTTTAAGTTTTCATCCGATTCGGAGATCATTTTAGTAGAGTGGACACTGGACGCACGAACTAACTGAAAAAAATATGTCCCCAAAAACCTGAAAGTAATAATTACAGCCATGCAAGCCATCAAAGCAAACACAAATTGCATACAAACATAGGTACAATATAAGCCTTTGATGAAATGTGGGTGGGAAACGCAGCCCCTATGTTGTCAGTGTAATTGCTATTGATCACATTTCAAAGAGGATATTTCTCTTTCAGGTTTTCCCAGAACCATTGATTAAATTTAAAGCTACATAGTATGCAATTTAATATTGATATACTGGTATAATGTCATCCCACTGCCGCGAAATAAAGAAGGGAAGGTAGAAAATATGTTCACCTGGCATGTGGAGGAAATTGTTGTGAGAAAGGATTTGAGTACGAACGTGGATGGCTATAAGAGTAAGGGAGGACCAAAGAAACGATGCATGGAATGTGTGAAAATGGCTAAAAAAAGGAGTGATTTATGAAGTTACGAATTAATAGAGAAGTACGGAAGAAGATATGCTGAACGATAGGGCCAGAATGATGATGAGAGATGCCATCTGAAATCGCATACCTACTCACAACTATGATATTGTGGTGACTAATGAGATGAATGGAAGAAGATATGATGCGCCGACCCCATACAAATTACGATAATGATAGTGATGAATATCACCAAAGCTCCTACCAACTATGTTAAGATCGGCTTCCAGTTTTAACCAATGAACATCAGCAGGAGCAAATAACTACCGCTTAAACCTGGCAACCCAATTATTTGAATAAACAGAAAAGCCAGAGAAAAATGTTAATAATGACCTCAAAATATTAATTGGTTGTATTTGGTAGGCGTTTGATCTATTCCAAATTAACCCTTGTCCTCTAATTTTCTTCCAATATTGATACAAAGTCAACAATCGAAAAACAACAATAATAAACATATCCATTTATGTAGTTCGTCCTTTACATGTGCTTATTTCCCATCGTTAACAGCAGTAGATGTTTTCTTTTCAATACATTGTCTGTTTGTATTGCAAATTATTTAGTTTCTTCCATAAGCCTAAGAACTTCAGATCTGTAGTAGACTTGAATCTATGGTAGACCTATAACAGACGCGAAGTTCAAATGCTAATTTTTGTGAATAATATTGGTTTGAATAGGTCAGGTGCGCATGCACTTATAACCGAAGTGCGCGTATGATTAGATGTCTAAACGTAGCCGAAGAAAATGGAGTATGGCAGAATCGCAGAGTTGGCGTTTTGTGATGGTTTCTGCCTTTTTTGGGCAGCCGTGTAAAAAGGCGTGAGTTTATGTATTTATATTGGTTTCAGTCGTAGTCGAACTAAGGTAGACTGAAACACCAAAACACAAATACTTGCTGACAAAGCATGCGATCACGTCAAGTCCAGTAAGAATCTTGGTCTACCGAAGGGATATATCTTGGGGCCACTTCAAATTATGTACACATCCAAAAAAGCTTAGAAATCCATCACTTTTCTTTATAACAAACGGTAATAGCGCATACATATCGTCCCAATGGCTGACGATGCGACTCGATGTGCCGCGATGCGTTACTTACGATATCCGCACAATATAACCGAATAGCACTCTCTAAACTTGTGTCTTTTCAATACTAGTATTCGGCCTGTTAAACAAAAGTGGCCGGAAATTTGAATATTGGACCTCCTCGTCAACACATCCCATTCTATTTCATAGACCATGTTTTCAACTTGACTAATACAAATTATAATCTTAGTGTGTTCGTTTGTTTGTCACCCTTTACGATGTAACATCTAAAAGTATTTCAATGAAAGTTTGCACACAGATAGACCACGACATGGTTTGACCTGTAAGTTAAGTTCTAAAATCCGCGCAAGCAAAGCCGCGGGCGAACGCTAGCGTATTCTAGATGTATAAAGAGGCATAGAAGTGTGCCCTCAAGCAGAGACGGTTCTGGCTGCAGCATATTGAAATCTCAATGTCTCTATAGAACGCGCAGCTCGCGTAGAAAGGGGAAGTTGTAAAAAGTGAGCAAGCAACAAAAAGAAGCAAAAAAAAGCTTGTAATAGACCTACCTACCTTTTAATTAAAGCGCAAACACCCAAGTTCTCCCTAGAAATAACCCGGAAAATCATAAGGTCGCGCTTTCACTACCCTTTTGCTCTCGTTCAATGCCGAGCGCGAACTGGACTTGTTGCGACAGCATCAAGGGATGGTAAACATTTTGTCGCCTTTTGACGCTCGATACGTGACATTTGTGAGATCGACAGAGTGCAACATGAGGCGTTGTTTCGTATCGTGCTACAACGTTGCAAACCATTTGCCGGACTTTATATGCAATGGATGTGACTTTTTTTTTTGTGCAATCAGCAATAATATTCGACTCCACCCACTGCTGGGTGGCCTTTCATTTTTACCCGACTTCTAAAAAAGGAGGTTGTTACGTATTCCACCAGCAACTCTTTTTTTCGTGTATGTTCACCGATTTCTTCGTGATTACTGCCCCCGTAGCATGACCACCGTAGACAAGGATTTCTTTGACGGAAGAATCGACAAAATGACAGATAGTGCAAAGAAATCTGTCATTGTGTCGACACAATCTGTCATTTTGTCGATTCTTCCGTCAAAGAAATCCTCGTGTACGTGTACGGTGGTCAAGCTACGGGGGCTGGTCCGATTTAAGTGATTCTTTTTTCATTTGGTAGGAGAAGCTTGCACGATGGTTCCTTATAAATTTTATTATCTTTACTTCGGTACTTTATACGCCCATCTCGACGACGGATGCCCAACACTTCTCACTCCAATCACGACTCGTTCACATATTTACTCCACCTGTCATCATTAGAGTCGAGAGTCCTACCAAACTACATTGGTTGGAGTTCTACAGCGCAATTCCCAATATCGAAATTGTAGCAAGCCATCAATTACCTACCATAGAACTATAAGCAATTTTAATTGATGATCTAATGCAATTACTTGTTATATTGAGACCATTAATTCCTATTGAAACAATTAAGAGTCTTTGATGAATTGCAACTTTTTAATGATAGTAGGTATAGTAGTCTCTAGGTTTGCTGTATTCGTCATCTGCCGAGCCTTTTCCTAACTATGTTGGGGTCGGTTTCCAGTCTAATCGCAGGCAGCTAAATACCAGTATTTTACATGTAGCGACTGCCTATCTGACCTTCACAAACCAGTTAGTACTGGGTAATACGGTACCCCTTGGTAAGACTGGTTATTACTTTCAGGCCACTGACTAACACTGGTTGTCAGACTTTTTGGGCCACTGACTACCTAACAACTGTCGAAGATTTACAAATGATACCCGGGACCAACGGTTTAACGTGCTTTCCGAGGCACAGGGTAAACTCAGTATGTAATGATGATCACCCATCCACAGACCAACCTTGGCAAAGAAAGGTAATTTGTTTACGGTTTAGGTATTGTGATGAAATCATCAATATCAAGTAGGACAAGAAGGTAGGTACCTACAAGTATACTAAAATCGAAATATCTCACCGTAGAGTAAGTAGTTATTCTAATTTCAGACATATGACTAATCAAGAGAACTGATAACAAAATAAAAGCCACAGCTGTCTAAACTTGTCTCATTAGTCAACGAACCATTATTCTTGGAATTAGTATGCAAATACGAGTCCATAACGCCATATTTGACGCCTGGTGGAGTAAAATAAGTGGGTATAAATAGATGGTGACAATATTGTTATGAACTGCAGGATGTAGCGCTAATCACTCTTGTAATGTTAATATTTCATGAGTTTTTTTCACCTCTTACCCTGTCCTCTGAGCCCTAAAGTCATCCACAGGATAGTCCAGTTCAGCAGAAGCCAGCCTCATAGATTGAACTGCGATGGTATAGCTAGAAAGGAGGTGACTGCTGAGATGACGAGTAATAGAGAAGTATGGAAGAAGAAGACATGCTGCGCTGACTTCAAATAAATTGGGATAAGGGCAGGAGAATGATAATGATGTTAGAATTAAAATATTGGTATGCCAGCAACACAAAAAATGATGAAAAATTGTGTGGATATCAACTTTACCCCTTGTTTCCCACTAGGCAGTCTGATAAGAAAAATGTAGAATCCAGCTGCATAAAAATTCAAATTAATTTCTGCAGGTTACGAGTGGAAATCATCAAATGATGTTTCAATTTATTTGGTTATTATTCATTCTTGAAGCAAATACACAGCAGTTTCATAATAACATAAACCTACATGGGCCTGCATGGTTGTAATTAGTTTCCTATTGAGAAGAACTTTCAAGAAACTATGGTTAATCTTACAGTGTCGGTACTTTCATACAAGCCTACAAGTTTGGCTTGCCCTTATAACCTACTACTCTTCATGATGTTGGAGTTTCTGAACGGTCTACTTACCTTATAGGCTTGCGGTATTGTTGGTCCCTAGGCACGCCACTGATCTTACAGCGGATACCAATAAGCTAAGAATGATTGAAGGACTGATTGTCCATCAAATAATGGCTTCTCAAAACAGTATTCAAATACGCAACTAAAAAAATTATAACGGTATCTCAATTTCTGCACAATTTACTGTATGAAACTGTAAAATCTTTACTGTAAATTTTCAATAGATTGAAAGTCAGGGAAATGTGTGCACAAATTTATTAATGAAACAAGTATTTTTAGATTATGAATGTTATATTTGATGGCAATAGGCTCACCCCTATTACGCGGGACTTGAAGGCTTTAACAACTGGCAAAATGTGGGTCTACTATTACGGTACATGTCTGCCTGACCCATCGGGATTACAGATTTGATGCTATATTATGTAGTGTTATACAGGGTGGACGGGACACCAAGGGACACAAATTTTTCATCAGATATTAAAAAAAAACAGCTGTTTCCTACTAAATTTCAATATTTACAAGGTCAAAATGGAAGGAAATGCTGTTTTTTTAAATTACCAATGAAAAATTTTGATGTGGTTGGTTCAGAATGATGTACTGAATATGTAGTAGCCATTTGTAATTCGGTGTCCCTTGGAACAGCAGTGAGGATGTGATCTTTCTTGGTTAGATTTGAGCTTCATTTTATTTTGATTGTTTATATTGTGTGCACTTGTGTGTAAAAAATACTGGTATTCAGCTGCATCCAGTTAGACTGGAAGCCGACCCCAATATAGTTGGGAAAAGGCTAGGCAGATGCTATTGAGTGTACTTGTAACATACAGTGCTAATAAATGTCTTTACTTTCTTTCTTATACTTTGATTAATGTAGCTAAGTGATATTGTCGTTCAAGTTCTAACACCACATAAGTCAAAAATAGCAATTTTACAGAGGACTGAAAAAACTGCATAATTATACCTAGGTACAATTCCATTTCATAATTTGCGTTCACTTCAAATTAGATAGAAACGTTGCTTGTTTCTGATTAGCTGAAACAACAAAGCTCCTGATTCTCTAGCAAACGGTATCAAAAATAAAATGTTCAAAACAGCCAAAAATTTACTTACATGGTGTTAGAACTTCAACGGCGTTATAGTAAATGCAAAAAAAACATGATTAATGATAGTTAGTTCTGTCTTGTGACATAACACAAAAGATTTTTTAGACATAGTTTAGCAGATGCATAAGCTTAGCACTAACCAAATAGTTCAACAAAAAGTATGGAGGTCAGTGGAATGCTCTTGAAGGGGTGCAAGTTCATGCTGATTGAGCAAGTAGACAGACCATGTTATGTTATGGTTTTATGTTCTGCAAAACTCACAGAAAAATTACTAAATGAAACCAGGACGATTAAAAAACTTAACAAAAGGTCTCTCTCTGTGGACTATTGTGAATATCAAAATCAAGGTTTATTCTTAAATATTTATTCTTAAAAACAAGTACCTTAACCCCAGGAAAAATAAACATCTCATTCAAAATACAATCACACAAAGGTCTGCTTTCATTCTAGCTATTATTGTAAATGAGTATACAAAGGTAACATTCAATACAATGTTTTAAGAATATTTACGTCGTAAACTGCGCTTAAGTACCACTCCTATACTCAGAGCCTCTTTCCGAAACAAATATACTACTACCGCCCACGGCAAAGAGATTTTGACATGCATACCCAGGTACATAAATAAATAAAATGCATTTACTTGGTGTGTCGACGGCCACATGGAAAGCAACGAGGTTTCGCGCCTCCCGGCCTTCTTCTTGCACCAGCTGCCTCACTTCTTCCATCGCAAATCAACCAGAAATTCTATCTTTCTGGACAAAACAAAAAGGAAAAACTCGATACATCACTCGTAGATACTAGTCACTTTGAGAACATCTGAATGCACTTTGAAACGAAATTTGATAGATGTAAATTAAAAGATGCCGTAAATCAAAATTTAATAGTTTAAACGTTATCAACTGGCGAAAATGCGAAAAGTAATTTAGCGAATATTTTCATAACAACTCGCGTTCTGACAGTTTCGTTTATAAATGTTGCCAGTTCCGAATCCAGTATAAGGATCAGGGTTGCAATTCCAATGAGATTTTATACTACAAGTATCAAAAAATGAAAACTTCCATAAGTTTACACGCGTTATTGTTTTTATTGCGCATGATTTAAGTATGATGCAAGAAAGTTTTTATACAAACCTTTTTAAGAAAAAAACTGAAGGCTGTGTGCAACAACAAGTAGAAAAGTTAATTAAACAGTAATGAAAGAACCCTTAAAATGTATAGATTTCATATAGTAATTGAATAGATTTTATTATCAAAATGAAAATGAAGAAACTCTATAGAAAATAAAATGTGTCAAATAAAAAAGCTGATTATTCTAGTACTCATTTTGAATGTTTTTTTTAATTAATTGGAAACATTCTTTGATTTTTTCGTAGGAGAGTACAGTTGTTATTAATTTGCAACACCACCTTCTTTTCGTTGTCAAGCAAGATGGCGGACCAGGTACGTGTTGGTTTTCTGGCTAAATTAATTTATAAATTAACTAAATCATTATGAATTCGTGCACAAAGTGACAATAAATACTGAAAGCTTAATCTGCATAATACTTTTCAAGTGTAAAACAAGTGTTATTTGTGAAAATGTGGTTCCGAAGTTGGTGCACGTGGGAATCGGCTTTCCCGACAAAAATTCGGACAAAATGTGTTCTAAAATGTAACTAAAACTCAGAATTTTCAACTAAATGGTGCTTTAAAATGAATAGATTTTAAAATCTGTAAATCATCATGCTAAAACTCAATAAAACTCATCATGGAAGTGTGTTCAATCGATAGGTTAGTTCCGCTGTAAAAGTGCGTTCAATTTCGTCAAAACCATGCCTAAAATGACAAAGTCTGGTTACTCAATACTAAAATATCTACTTGTTTAACAGATATATTCAGAATAAAGATGAATGATCAATAACTCAAGGTTGATAGGTTATGTTTACATCTAAACTTCAGCATATTCAGCGGCTTTGCCGAACTATTTTTATTAATAATCTTGGTTGACTTGAAATTAGGTCGTCTAAATGTTCAAAATTCTAAGAATAAACTAGACAAAATAAATAGTTTGAAAATTATACCACATTCTCCCCTTTGCTAAAATAAACTATATTTTATAAATAAAACCCTGAAATAGCAATATCTTCTCACCAGTGTGTATTAAAATATCTTACTACACACTACACACTCACTCAGGCTACGTTTTTCAGATAGAAGTATTAAAACCATTAAAAATAGATCAATCTATCAATATGAACCTCTGAATGATTGGAGACGCTTAACTTGTAGACTTTAAAATGATGATACCCACACGACGGTCTTCTGACAACCATATGACGAAGAACGTGTTCTAACCCAAACTCTGATTACAGTCAACAAGTGATCTTCAATTTATCAAAATATAATTTTCAAAGTATAACCTAAATAGCTGCTAAAACTCAATAAAACTCATAGAAAGCTGCTATAGTTTAGAGTGCAGTGGGGCACCACTGCACTTTGAACGAGAGGCCTCTCTATAGGCTTCTGAAAGAATTGATTAGAAAAAAAACTACTCAATGCTCAAAGTCATTAAAAAAAAAAAATGAAAACTGAAGACAATTCTGCTCAATTATTAAATTTAAAAATCAAAAATATTAATTTCAATCGCTCTCAAAGTTACAAAAAATCATTGGTTCGCTGTAGCCGTTATGATTAATTATTGCTTTAATTTTATTGTGTGCATTTATTTGCAGGAGTAGTTTGTTTGTAGTTTTGCTTAAACTTTTTATTAGTAACTTAGTTTTCTTTTCTATCCTCTTCCCACACTTCTTTTACCCTCACACTATCCGTAGTTAGAAAACCTTAATCTTTTATCAATAACAAAACTAATGCATTGATAAAATTACAGACGGAACGTTCATTCCAAAAGCAACCAACAGTTTTCTTGAACCGTAAAAAGGGTATCGGTGTCAAGCGTAGCAGGAAACCACTGAGGTACCACAAAGACGTGGGACTCGGTTTCAAAACTCCTCGCGAGGTAACGCATGATGTGTGAACTAACGTGTTTATTTTTCCGTAGACAGAGAAAGCGTTTCAGAAGCAGGCGACCGTCTTCCTCAACAAGAAGGGCGTGATCAAGAGGAAAGACTTGAGACATTCTAAGAATGTCGGTCTCGGATTTAAGACTCCGCTTGAGGTGTGGTACTTTTAGTTATGGTCGATGGGATCCAGGCTTGCAACGGTGGTGGCTACTACGTTGTTTGTTTTGTGTGTGATGGACTATAATTTTACATTTGGTTTTTATAGCCACATTTCTGGTTTTCTAAGATTTCAATGAAAAAATTGGATTTAAGCCCAGTTGCACTACAAGTTGCTTAATATGTGAAGTGGCTAAATAAGTTTAAGAAATTGTTTATTTCTGTTTTTGTTGAACTTTCTTTGGAAGTTTGAAGATAACAGAGAAAATAATGTTTGAATTATGTTTAGTTTTCAGAAGATTTGTGATTTGTAGTGCGAAATTCCTATTGCAAGTTTCTAAAATAACTATCAAAAATTTAAGCTAAAAGAAAGCAGGTCTGTTTAAAACATAAGAAACTGTGACCTAAAAGTGGTGTTCCAAAATTCTAAATAGTCCATTGTTCACGAAACTGGTCCATGTTGGTCGGAGGAAGAGCTTGCTTTAACATGTGCATGGTTGGAGTTGTCCAGCAATATCAACATTCATTGGATCAGATAATTTTGATACTTAATACAACAAAATTTGCTGTAGATAGAAGTTGTTTTTCATGAAATTTCAATTTGAACCTCTAGTTAACAATGATGTAAATAACATTATGTATATTTATTCAAGATTTGAAGTAATAACAGTTATGTACAATTCAAAAAGTTAGAAATTAGTTTTTAGTTTTTACTTTAAAGACCTAACAGCTTTTGATCAAACTCCTAAGGATGTTACCAAACCAATCGATCGATGGTAGAATGGATTAGTCGACGTCGATCGACAGTTTCTACTACACCAATTAATCGATCGATTGGTGATAGTCGACGTCGATCGATAATTACTCTTTCGACTAATCCATTCTACCATCGATCGATGTCATCCATAGACGATCGATCGATTGATTGGTGTGGTAACATCGTAAGATGTAATACACAATCTGTTTACTTACACAAATAAAACATTGAATTTTATTCGTCAGGGAGATATTAAGCTAATGGTTGTAAAAAACAGCACAATTTAAATAAAATATGCAATTGACCTATACTATATAAATTGTGCCTTGTGCAAAATAAACCTTTCCTGCATGCCAAGTATCAAAACTTTCTGCTCCAATGCCATCAGGTTATGGTCGCCATTGTGTTAACATATCAGGCTCGGTGCTATCATCACATTTGGTTGAAGGTACAGTATGCATGCTGCTCTTGATGTAACAATGATAATATTTAGCTGTAAGATCATTTTTCATTATATACTAACTTTGAATGTAATAATTTAAGGATTTAATTCATACAGAAGCGATTTTCTCAAAGCAAGTCTAACAAAATGTAAAAATTGGTTCATAGGTTAAGTATGAATGGGGAAAGGGAGTAATTATTACAGAAAGATTGTTGCAACAAAGGAAAATGGTCTGTAAAAATTTCGTTTACCCCTTCGAGTTACAGAGCTAATTGTGTAAGTTCCAAGTTCTAGATTGAACTCTTCAATACTGTTTCCAAAGTCCAGAATTGTTAAATACAAAACAAAAACGATCAATCAAAATAGAATTACTTGTACTGTGGAAGCACACATTGAAAGAAGTTTGGACTTATTGTTTCGACAATGCTATGCAATTAATAATTAAATAAATGAGTTGCAGAAGCAAAGAAAAATAACTTTAAGATAGACGGGCAGAATAACAGTAAAATTAACTTAATATGCCTACCTAAAATTATGGTGGAGGAATATTTTAACAAAATAATCATTGTTGTCTCTGATACTATGAAAGTTAAAGACACTTGCAAAGACTGTCAACATGATGATACCCACACGACGGTCTTCTGACAACCATGTGACGAAGAACGTGTTCTAACCCAAACTCTGATTACAGTCAAACAAGTGATCTTCCATACAATAATAGTGGGGAGGGGTATAAAGTTGATCCTAAATAAATTCTCATCATTGGTTATGGTTATAATTGCAACACTTTTTGGCATAGGAGTTTAGCAGTGAACCTAGTTATTTTTTGGACTCAATTTTTCTGTAAATATATACGTTATTTGACTCATACAAAGCCACAGCAAAATAAACCTTGGGATTGGTTATTTTAGGGTTCACGTTGTATCAGCCAAACGACGCGAATATTGAACATACAGATAGATCTATGCCAATTCAATCTTCAAAATCATGATAAAAGCTTCACTGTTACATTCCTACTCAAAACAAAATATCAAATAAGAGGGCAAATCACAAATCATACAACAGGGCGAAGGACCTAAACCGCTTTACACCAAATTACTAACTTCCCCACCCACCTTTACAAAATACTTATCCAAACTTTCTCTAAACAGGCGATCGAAGGCACATACATTGACAAGAAGTGTCCCTTCACTGGCAATGTATCCATCCGTGGTCGTATCCTAACTGGAGTCGTTCAGAAGATGAAGATGCAGCGGACCATCGTCATCCGCCGTGATTATCTGCACTACCTCCCTAAGTACAACAGATTCGAGAAGCGTCACAGGAATATGTCTGTGCACTTATCGCCATGCTTCAGGTAAGGAAGTTTTTCTTTTTAAATGGCGTTAGCTGTTGCATTCTACATGTATGAAAATGCTGAAGTCTACATTAGTCCACTTTTTGTGCATCAGTTTCTTGAATCTACATCTATGACCCCATGTCCCACTCAAAGCGATATTCGCGCCAACACGCAACCATCGCGTTCATTTTTTTCAGCAAACTTAGACTTATTTTCCAAACAAACTAATTTGGTGATCGAGTATCGCACGACTGATCGCCTTTGTTTGGACGCCGGCTGATGCTGTAACCCGAGGCATTTGTAAAAGTGCTGAAAAAAAACATTCCTGTTGGCAACACTTATCAGCTTAGTTTTTGACCCACTTCTAAATAAACCACGGTACAAAAATAGATATTATGGAAAATATGCGACAAAAAAAAAGGACTTCTGTGAAAACAGTGTATTAAAACATGGCATAATATGTAAAAGCAGTGTTCTTGTCCATCAATCACTGTATTTTTAGGATTTAAATGATGATACTCACACGACGGTCTTCCGAACTACCTATTGACGAAAGACGTGTTTGTTAACCCAAACTCTGATCTCATACTACCCACATAACTACAAACCTGTGCAGTACATAATTATATCTACAACATTCCATCTTGTTTACTTCCAGGGACGTGGAATTAGGAGACATTGTGACCATCGGCGAGTGCCGGCCGCTCTCCAAGACCATCCGTTTCAACGTTCTCAAAGTCACGAAGGGCAAGGGCTCCAAGAAATCCTTTAAGAAGTTCTAATAAACTTATGTTATAAGTAATTTTTGGTGTTTTTGTTTGACCTCTGCAATTAGTTCTAAGGCAGCATATAGATACCTGACCTACAACAATAAAATACTTTAGGTCTGGTTCCACCAAAACGGAGACGTACGGCAATGGCTAATCACATTGGTCCAACTCCACGAATCAACGATTCGTCTATTGATCTCCGATTAAATGGTAACCAGGTCTAAAGGCTGCCTGTCCTTTGTCGCGGGGCGAGGAATTAATGCGGAGTGGTGTTGTTGATTGTGTCTGACCATTGAAGCGGAGCAGAACTAGGCCGACAGCACGCATCAACATTGTAAACGAAATGGTACGGACAAGAGCTCTCCGCATTTAAAATGTGTGAAATGGCAATTGGTCAAAATTTGCAGGGCTCCGCTCCAGTGGACAGGCAGCCTTATGTAATTCATGATGCAGCTGGTATCTACTGTAAAATAGCTATACTGTCTGCTAAATGTACAGCCATGATGTGGGGTCATCCATCGTACCAAAATGTCTCCTACCACCTAGCCATAAAAATTTACATCTGGCTGGCTCGATCCCGTAGCTGTAGCTAATGAGAGAGGGCAAAGCTATATGGAAGATATTATCAGTCATCTCGGTCTAGGAGTATTCCTACTCTTATAACATTTAAAGGTTGCCGTGAGCCCGTGAGAAGTGTTACGTGACCAACGTCACGGGTAAAGCTACATTGAGAACAACGCCATCTAGTAAAAGGGAAATTCTCAAAAAAATATTTCCCCACGACAGCTGAAAATGACAGCTTTATTTTGTCAATTGTCTATGAAACGCGTTCAAGATTTACCTTTGTAGATTTCCAGATATTTGGCTACTCGCCTCCGCTAGAAGGCATAAAAGCTTAAAAGGCAAACAATTCGGATATTTATAAACAGGTGAATATCATTTGGTGTATTTCCCGTCCATAGCATGTCGATCTGAAATGGTTACATGGTAATTGTTTAGTAAATCGCTAACTAATTTTAAATGCAATATCACGTAAGTAGAATACGTAGGTAAATAATCATCGATTTAAACGAATATTCAGGAATGTAGGATTATTTATTTCTATCTCCTTCCGTCTCTCACAGTCTCATTGGAAAGTCAAGTCTTCCTTCAGGCGTCCAACGAGTAAAATAGATAAAGTTTTGTTTATCTTTCGGTTACATTCGTGCTACGTGGCCACTCCAACTTCTGCCAATAGGTTGTTTGTCTAAAACATTAACTCCTTGGAGTTCGATTCACCAATGCTCACACAAAATGGTTTGATTTATGCGACTGAAGGTTTTATCATGTAGCTGTATCAAGACACATTGTAAAATACTTAGAATAATTGTCAATTTATCTGCGAAGCTGATTCTGTGAATTAAAAGATATTATTAGTAAGAACTTTTTTTTTGTTTTTGATTGCACGAACGCATCTGTAACCCATAGACAAAGTACGGGAAAATAACAAGCTCCAACAAAACAAACATGTCCGACTTGTGACTATAGAAATCAGTAGAACACAATACTTAACTACCAACGATATGATATCGTTCTTCTCAAAACTCACTTTGAATAACTCACAAAAACCACCAGTGGAGCTTGCGAAGCCAGCTTATATGGACAAAAGTGCGACACTACAGGAGTTAGGGTATAAAGATGAGAACGACCTGAAAGAGACGATTTACGGTTTGTTTTGATCAGATTTCGTGTTGTTTTGGACTTACTGGGTTGGTTGTTTGTGGCTTTAACGTGTGTTGTGGTGTTCTAGACTTTTTGCGGACGATACGGGATCCGGAAAAGCCGAGTACGCTTGAGGATTTGAAGGTGATTTACGAAGAAGGAATTTTTGTGAAGGAGCCTACTGCCGATAAAGTTCCCGTGTTACGTGTGGAGTACAATCCCACAGTGCCTCATTGTTCGTTGGCGACGCTTATCGGACTGTGCATACGGATCAAGATACAAAGATCGATACACCATCCTGTTAAATTGGATATCTATATCAAGAAAGGCGCACATACCACGGAAGATGAAAGTAAGTACACACTACACACATAACTTCCCATGTTAAAAACTTCAAAATAGGGCGAATTTATGTGTGAAATAGCCTCGTTTTCCAAACAAATAGGTAAGCGTATTGAAGTTAGACCTAATTCACTAAAGTACCCAAGGTTTTCATATTCAAAATCATTATTATTTACGTCACAAATACGACACCTGTGTTTCCTATTGTTGTCAAACCAAGGATTACAAAAATAAAAGGCTATAGTGAATAACAATAGCCTACAGATGCTATCATTCTGGTTTTCTTAGAATAATACAGAGTGTATTTTGTTTATTTTTAATTAATTTTGATTGTTTTATAAAATAATATAATTATTTTATGGAAACTACTGTACTATATATTTTTAGTTGACCTTATTTGTGTCATATTTTTGTTCACCAGCTGACTATGACAGTAATTAAATTGTTAGTTTTTGAGATAAAATTATTCAGCAGTAATTAGTCACTTAAATAGTTTGTTCCATACACTTTGTAGTACACCAAAATTTTACCTGTCTACCTTCAAAGCAATAGTGAACAGGCATCTTCTGAGCATGCTTGTTCCATCATAGACCTCATCCATCGCTTTCGATCAGGCATTATTGAGGTCAAGAGCAGAACATTTAAAAAAAAAAAAAATTATACACAGCTCTGTTTCAAAATTGGTAAATTCATATATTAAATTTCAGACTTATTTTTGCATTTAGAATGTTCTAATGAACATAAAATATGAAGATATTCTCTACAAAAGTTCAGTAGGTCACAGACTAAACAGTATTGATTTAGAAAGGAACTCACATTTCTAAATATAAAAAAGAAAACTATTTCAAAAATCCTCTAAACTCTCGCAGTGTGATCATTTCATTGACCTATTCAGTCTGTATGATATTATAGTCTGACTGTTCAAGAGTACAAATATTTATCAACATAATTATTATCACAATGCTGTTGTAGATTTAACAAGTAACTGTAATAACAATGAATTTCTGGCCATATCCTGGCTGCAGCTTCAAAAAACCTCTGCCAAATAAATGCAAAGTTAACAAAAAAAAAGAAAGAAAGTACACTTATTTGCATACACATAACAAAAAATATATAAGAGGAAAACTACAAAAAGAACAAGGAAAAAATAAGCGAAACATTCACACCAAAAGGACATCGCTAACAAAAAACAAGTATTCATAGTTTAAAACTTTAATAAAGTCAATATCATCGGAGCCAGTTGAAAACATCTGTGGAAATATTGTGAATTGTCCAGCAGCCCATTTCCAATATTTTCTATGAAATTTAATCATGAGTTGTCCAAAATTAGCTTACAGATATCAATCTAAACATACTATACTAACAAGCCAAACTCAATAAGATCTTGTAAAAAACATGTTTTGATTACATAACTATCTACCAAGTCTTTGCCACTCAAGTGTGAACAGATAATATTGGAATTTTCCAATTCCTCTGTTTGTTGATTCAAGTTTTAAATAAGTCCAAACATTGAACTGATGAGTCATGTCATTGAATTTATGTTAACAATGGTTTTTGTGTCCCAATATCAAGTTGGACAATCTTCAGAAATGTCTGTTTATCTCTTCAAATTCATAGGATTATTTTATGGTTTATTCATCATCTTCCTGCCCTTGTCCCATGTTATTTGGGCCCAGCACAACACATTTTCCGGTTCTTCTCCATAGGAAACGACCAACCCGAACCATGCACCTTTTTGTCGACGTTTTACAAGTGCCCATCGAGGCCTATGTGCATCGCCACATACGCCGCTGTCCTGGATACTTCATCTAAAAGATTCCTGCTACCGCCCCCGTGAAGGTCTCAATATGCCACAAGAACTTAAAAAAAACTTGTCGCATACTAACTGAATCAGACTAAACTTATACTGTCACTTACGGGATATCTTCCGTGATTGTTCATTATTTTGAGCTCCCAATATTAAGTTTAGTTGTAAACCGTGAAAGCTTATAACAGAGTGGTAGTAGCCGTGAGTAATTATTCTAAATTAAGTAATTTAAGTGAGACAAACTCGGTCAATGCACTTAATTTAGCATATCTGCAAAATTCACAATGCAACACTCATTATAAACAGCATAACATTCAACCAGCGATTGTTAAGCCAGGGTTAATATTATGTCTCCTGTATTTGATAATAATTATGTACCTACTGCTACTTACATTCTCATGACTCTATTGAACTTTCCTATCAATTAGTAACTGTTTATGCAAGAAAACTTATACAAACTCTCTTGTATTGGAATCTTGTCATCAATTATTACCTACTATTAATAGAATAAATCCTGTATTAATTAGGTACTGACTGTCTACGTCCCTGTGTGCACTGGCGCTTCTTTTCTTCCGCGCACGGGACTTTCGACTCTCTGCGTTGAGCCCAGCATTAAGGATCCAACACAGCTCATTCTAGCGCGTTTAAAAAGCACGGATCAGCGCAGCTTGGCTTCTTCTATACTTCCCTATTGGCCGTCATCTCAGTACTCACTCCCTTTCTAGCCATATCATTTTTCACACAGTCCATCCATCGTTTCTTTGGTCTTCTCCTACTCTTATTTATAACCATCCACAGAACCACATACCTACTCGGACCTTTCATTCTGAAAAAAATAAACTCAAATGCTGAAAATACCTCTTCTAAGGGTCAGGTTCCACCAAGCGGAAAAATCCTCACGCACTGTTTTGATGTTACTGAATAAAGAACTGTATCAGAATTGCTTTTAAGTATAAAATTGGTTGAGCACACGCGAGGAGACTTGATTCTGCGTCGAATTTTGTACTTAAAGGAAGCCTACCCTAAAGTCAACCCGGTTCTCCGCCTTCATTAGACCCACAGTCAGTCCTACCTTTTTCAGGTCATCGATCCATCCAACCAGTGGGCGTTTCACACTTGCCTATCGATAAACAACGTAATGAATGATAAACGATGCAAATACTATATTATTTCTTCATGTTGTTTGTTTAGTTTGCACATGGTAGCAAAAAGGAAAAATAAGTATTCTAAAAAAATACATAATATGCAAAACAACTTTGTTCTAGATTTTACACTTGATGTAACAGATTGCAAGTAGGTAGGTACTTATCTGTTAGAGTAATATTATTAAAATAGACAACATTCACTTCCGTAAATATGCGTAAGTACAGACGCCAGCGCATCAAGTTACTGCAAACTATAAAATTTTCTCAGCAGAACAGCTTTACCATCAAATTTTTAAGGTTTAAAATCATTTGGAAAAATGTGACGGTTTGTGGTCACTTGATGTGCTTGCCACTGTACCAACTCACCATTGTGGACAGCCTGTGTGGCCTTTAGGGAATATGCGGGGTGGAAGGGACACCGACGCGGAAACGGTTTCCACGTATTCAATATATCATTTTGAGCCCCACCCAACATAGAAATTTTCGTGCGCTCGTGTGAAAAAGGCGTGAATTTATGTATGCGTATGCAGTTATGCAGGTATAGATGAAATTAGAAAAGAATTTCTAGATTGCCTCAACAACCATCTATACTCGTCTACACCTCTATTAAACCCAATTGATTTGTTTACCATTACCAACTATTGCGCTCTAGGATCAATTGAAATGTTTATATGCGAGTCTCTTTCATAATTGCCACTCATTCGCATACAGTCCAGTATAATCGGCCTATAACATTCCCACTGCTGGGACGCAGGCCTCCTCTCTGTGAGAGTGTAGTAGGCTATAATCCACTACAAATTCGTATGTCATTTGTCTTCGAATTTTGTCGCTACTAGCCATAGGCCTCTCTCAAGGGTTAGTTTCCCCTGAGCCACAGAATGTCCTGTAGCAAGACGAAATATCGAAACATCACGTGTTATTTTTTTTAAATGAACCCTACTACTCTAAAGATAAGACTAAACGTATTACCGATACATCCCTACTCTGGTTAGGCGCTCAGGTAGCAGGCAAACAATAGGTTGCGACGAACCCTTTTTTTACTACCCGCCAGTCTGCCATAGAACTTGTTGTGTTCCGGTACTATCGCGCATGCTAAATAAAAATTTGTGTTGTTTGGAGATTCTTCTAGTTTTGTACTTTACAGGTATGACTTTTTATTTTTATTTTCTAAGAATAACATTGTACCTACGCACCGGGACTTAAAGCTTAGTACGACCGTTATTCCAAGCGCGTACGATGTGGCTATGTTTGAGCCAATTGAGCCTGGTTCAGTACCTAAGACCCTACTGAATATAAACCTACGGTTGAACAAATATTGAAGAAAACAATTCTTAAGTTTTGAGGTAGTTTTTCTATATGTTATTGCATTTCAATAATAGTAAAGTTGTATAGCTAAGTCCAGTCGAGTTGTAATTCATTTTTTTATTAAGTTGTTACGATATTCTTCTTTCGATAACGCGCCTCAGAAAGTTCGTGTTTCTGTGATTGCGGACCACATATTAAAACACTACAATATGACAGTGTAACAATGTTCTAAAAAAAAGCCGTCAATGTATTTTCAAAAAGATATGTGAACAGTTTCGATATAGATGGACTTTGAGAGGAAGACGCGACGATCAGTTGGAAAAATTTTATTCAGAGTGATTGAACTCATGATAACAAAAAACTTTCCCAAATAATTTTTTATACTCATTTATTTATTATTATTTATTAAAAACTTTATGCACAAGTTACAAGACTGCACAACGGCGGACTTAATGCCATAGGCATTTTCTACCAGTCTACCTTAGGGTGATGCAGAGACAATAAACAGTAGGTGCAAAAACAGAAAAAAGACTAGAAAATATTTCTATTTAAAACATATAGGAATATATACTTATATACATACATATAATAAACTCATTCACTCATTCACTTTTATCACAACAAAACTCTGCCTCCCGACTGTTTCACGGTACGATAGTAATGAGATAGAACAGCGTCACGCGGCTAACAGCTGATAGAAAGTGAAGTGAGTATTTAAAAAAAAAAAAAACCCTGATCCATTAAACTGATTTTTTACAATAAACAGTTAAACAAATTTAGTTTTGTATGTTTATATATTATATAAAACGAAAACAAATCTCCCATAATGAAAGGCGATCGATCACGATGTAATATTACCTATAATAGTGAAATATCAATTTAATAATTACTTAGTATTTTTGTCCAGCTAGCTTCTTCTACAGGACAGTCTCGCGAGCGGAAAATTCCTCGCGGTTTTTTTGATGTCGAGGATGCGCGAGCGGCTAATTTTGTACATAGCGGTAATACTGATACAGTCCTTTATTCTGTGACAACAAAAAAGTGCGAGAGGATTCTTCCGCTTGGTGGAAACTGACCCTAAGGGGCACCGCTACGGTGGTTCTTCGATTTCCTCATCAAGTCGGTCACAGTTACCTTTTTAAGAACACTGAAGAACACGACAATTACCGAAACAGCTAACAGAGAGATCGATATCACAGAAACCTTCGGATAAAAATTCTATAAAGGCAAAACTGCCAACAGTTTGTTTTCGTAATACTTTGTTATTGAAGTTATCTCAGTGCTTGATACTTGATAGCGCTCTGAGCAAATATTTATAGTGCGGCGCTTATAATATCTTACACAAACAAGGTTCTTGAAGACACGATAAATGCTATGATATTGTGTGATCTTTGGGGTGATATTCCGATCATCAGACATATTATAATATTATCGGGATTTCTAACAATTTTTGTCTCCTGTCCTGCTTTTTAAATTGCAGAATATTACTTAGTTTTAGCCAGTCTGCTGGTCGATCTCTCCACTTGGTACGCAGTCTGGACTACAGAAGAGAATGCCATTTTTGTATCCAGGCTTCTCCTTTGAACTTCTGCTGCAGTATATCTGACAGTGGCGAAGGTTCCATACAACTCGATTCCTACCGGCTTCCCTTTGAAATATGGCACAGTCAGTATTCTATAGACAAATAATATAATCACATTAAAGATATGTACTTCGGCTTACCTCATACAAAAATTGACCCTTCGCTACTGATATCTGATTGTCGGATTGGTAACAAAACTGACAAATCGTATCTCAAGATATCGACACTTTTCCCGTCGTTCGCCGTCCAGGTAGACCGCGGCGAAGGTGGTGTGAGGATCTGATCATGACTCACTGACGCCAGAAAGTGCACAGGATAGAGAGGTTTGGAAGGAGAAAGGGGAGGCCTTTGCCCAGCAATGGGACACTCAAGGCTATAAAAAAAAGAAAAGGTGAATACTAGATTATGCAGTTTACACATGCATATCCTCTATCAACCCATGATTCTTGTCGACATTTACGCTCTTCTTAACTCTCTCATCTTTCGTACTGATTCATAGCTGATTGTCTCATCATCTGCCTAGTATTTCTTCAACTATATTGGGGTCAAACATACTGTCACTTACGGGATATCTTCCGTGGTTCGTGAATATCGGGAGCTCAAAATAATGAACAATCACGGAAGATATCCCGTAAGTGACAGTATAGTTGTAAACCGTGAAAGCTTGAAACAGTGTATATTAGAGTGTATATCAGTGTAATTATATTATTAAGGGTCGGTTTCCAGTATATCTGGATTAGGGAATGCAGAGCCAGTTCCGGTTCCGAGGGAAATGCTGGTTCTTAAATTACTAGTGAATTGGTACCGGTTCTGCATGCTCTAATCCGGATGCAGCTGAATACTAGTATTCTACATGGAACGACTGCCTATCCCACCTCCACAACCCAATATAGTATAGTAAAGGGTTATAGTAAAGAGCACTCAGTATTGTAAAGAGCTACGTAGTTATAAACCAGTAGCACTACAGAAAAACTAATTATAAGTCGATTACGAAGGCCGTGATGGTGGTCACAACTCATCTTTGCTCAGCTGGATACAAGGCTTTATATTTTATTCAAGCTTGTGTCAAAACAAGTGATTAAAACGATAGTACTGTTTTGTTTATACTGTAATGCCTGATAAGCAGGCATCTTGATAACGACTTGTTTATTTGCAAAATTCGAGAATTTCTAGATATTCCTGTTGCTTAGTGATGATAATTTAGTCTAGATACTAACAGCGTAGATGTCTAATACTGCACGTGCTTAACCTTTAGTCTTTTCTATTTATAATCATCTTAAAATGATATCCGTTCGCTTAGATTATATTGTAAAGCATTTCTCGTTGCAAGGTTACTTCCTATGCCTATTTCTGGCACCAAGGAGTGTTCCGGTTGGTTGGGTATGGATGCCGGTGTTATTAGGACGAGCTCGTGGCCAAATAATAACAGCCGCACGGGTCGATCTCCAAGGTTAAGCAGTGCTTGCCAAGGTCGGTCTATGAGGACGATAACCATCTATAACATATCGTGGTCACGGCTGCGATTTGTCGATCTTTGACATTAGTTACGGGTAGGCAGTGGCCCGAAAGACTGGGTTGTCGAGGTCACACAAGCAGTCGCTCCATGTAAAATACTGGTATTCAGTTGCATCCGGTTAGACTGGAAGCCGACTCCAACCCATAGTTGGGAAAAGGCTAAGCAGATGATGATGGATGCCGGTGTAATTTCAGCTTTATCTCTGGAACAGCTCTGGTAATAAACGGACAGATGTCTATTGGTGGCAGTGATTACTGGTCTGTTTCTTGCTTGCTTGTTTGCCACGCAATATCATCATCATCATCATTGCCCTTATCCCAATTTATTTGAAGACTTTCTTCTTCCATACTTCTCTATTACTCACCTGATCCTTCACACAGTCCACCTGCCACTTAATTCATAATAATTTAAAATGGAAGGTGAGTTAGCAACATAACAAATGAAAAACAAATATCAGTAGCTAAAAATTTGTGACAATTATCTTCCAATATTTCGACGCAAGGTCAGATCTCTATTTTATTTTGACAATTAAATCATTTTGTGTGTCAAATTCGCCAAGTCATGAGTATTACGCTGAATGACTAGTATCTCTATGATTAAATCTCAGATGAAAAAACTGTTTGCAAATGGTTTGTTTACGTTCAAAAGATCAATTTATCTAAGACATACACGTATAAGATCTACGACCGGTTTGATAAGCATCTATGTTTAAACCGGTCTAGACGTCTTTCAGCCTCGTTGCATTTATAAGCACTGACGGTCACGGTAGCGTGCCTTTAGGGCTCCCGGCTTGGAGTTTTATTATATCATAAACAATTAAATACTTCACTTTTCACTTTCACACGGTATGAGGGGTTTTTAGGAAAAGGGTGAGGTCATTGTTCTAAAGTTTCTTGGCGATCGTACCGAATTACATCATAGCAGACTTGGGTACTTTATTAATCTTAGGGATCTAATCGTAATTCGCGCTCTTGTCTTTGAAAGCTAGCGGTCTTTGTTGGCGTCGTCGATAACACCCTTTGTATTGTCAAGACAATTTATCGAAATCCATTGTTTGTGTGTCGATTATAATAATAATTGTTTCTTTTGTTTTGTTCCAGTCAACAAACAAATCAACGACAAAGAGAGGATTGCAGCCGCTATGGAGAATCCGAACTTGAGGAATCTCGTAGAAAACTGCATCGCTGACGAAGAATAAACTCTCACAAAAATGGCGCCGGACGCCGCTTTCTCAAACATAAGTGACAAAAACGAATTCACAAAGTTCACAAAATTCTTAGCGTATAAAGGCGTCCAAGTTATAGTAGAATCGAGGAAAGGGGTTAAAATAGAACCGAATAGTAAACCGCAGTCGTCTGATACTGATTGGTTCAACCTCCAAATACCTGATACTCCCGAAGTAAATCAAGCAACCAAGAATGCTCTCCCATCGCACCGAGTCCTTGAAACTATCAGATCTCAACTACACGTCGAAATATCGGTGCAAACTGAAGATGGCGACGAAATGGTACTCGAGTTATGGACTTTAGAACTAGATGAGACCCAGTTCGACACATCGTTGAAAGCAATGAACACAGTATACTTCCGAATGGGGATCTTGCTGAAGTCTTTAATCACAGTAACGAGAATAACTCCCGCATATCATCTATCAAGGAAGCAGAGAACGGAATCCTTCACCATATTCTATCGAGTTTACAGTGGTGAACCGAAAATTAAAACTTTAGGCGAATCTGTCAAGAAAATCCAAGCTGGGATGTTAAAGACCCCTTTGGGAGCTATATGCTTCTCAGTTTCATACAGAACCAACTTTTCAATATCCCCAAATAGGACAGAGAAAAACAAACTACTGTTGCTAAAGAGTGACCATTTTGAACTGAGTCCAAAACATGTGATATTCGAGTCGAAGAAAAAGAAGGACCAAAAAAAGGAACCAAAACCTTTTTGTCCTGTTGACTTGAACAGGCCCTTGCGATTAGCTGCTTTCGTCGACGAAAACGTCGTCAAGCAAGCATTCGACGACTTCTTTACCAAGATCCCTATCCCTAAATGTAGGAAACGGCCTAAAACTCCACTGACAACTAGTCCCATAGAGCTCCAGAGTACACAAGATTTGGACATCTCAACATTGTCCAAAAGTCCGACCTCTCTAGAGATGCCACCGAAAAAGTTCACAGGGTTTCGAAATGAGAATGAGCCGCCTTTAAAACTACTTTATTTTCCTTTCGCCGACCACCATCCCATAAGAGAACTCGCTGAGTTTTACAAGGACTTCTTCAACGCTCCTCATTTGAAGTTAGCTGACGATCTTGTCACGAAGTCGAGAAGTCCCGAATCTGTGAGAGAGATGGAATTAGCCAATGAGGATTTGTCAAAGGACTTGGAGTTGTATGAGAACTCTGTTCTGGAATTTGATGAGTTGCTTGCGGATATGTGTAGATCTGCTGAATGGAGCGGGAACTGAGGGATCAAAGAATGGCCAGAGAATTGGTAGAAAGGATTCCACTTCGCAGTGAAGGACTACTAGAGGCTTATGCTCAGATGCAGATAATACGACCACTGTAACAATTTATTCTGCTATGGGTCGAGATTGTTACCTTCCAACTAATTCGAACAGTTTTTGGCAATCGATAGTTCCTCATCTACCGCTCCTAGAACTGGGTTGATCTACCAAATTTCGTGGCACAATAAAGGTTGAAGACTGATTTATCGGACGATTTTAATGTTTTTGCATATAAGGCTTGGGATGATTGACAAATGAACTGTGAACGTTTTTTTTCTCAACAAACTATACTACAAAGTGTATCTATATTGTAAATATTAAAACCTGGACTAATTTGTGTTTTTACGTAATAACTATACTGCAATGTTTCAATGTCTGTTTAAACGATATTTTATTCAATAGATGCATGAATAATAATTCAAGTAATGCTAAGAATGCCTTCAATGTGTTGTAATGTATAAATCTAGTAACTATGACTATTTTAGTGTATAGACGTTCCCAAGTTTCACAAAACTTTTGTCAATTTTCGTTAATTTAAATTTTGATTCGGTGTATGGTTCCAAAGGTGCAGTGATGCTGCTAAAACTTAGTGTTTGTATATATTTATTTACTTAATTATATATATTTTAGTTTGCCTATTCCACTTATTTGTAATTTTACCTATTATGCGTAGTTTTTATTGCCTCACAGGGGGACCTTACCTATACATGCATTATACGTAAGACATCTATACCCAGAATGCTTAAACGAACTAACGACTTGTCTGTTTGCTACAATATCTTGTGCTTTACACAATACAAAGCGACACTTAGATGAATGCCTCAATAATATTATGGCACTGCTGGAATTTCAACTCTTAGCGTTGAGCCGAGCGTTCAAAATCCAACACTGATCTTCCACTGAGGCATTACTTATTGTTTATGAAATTAAATATTAGAGTGACAGAAATTAATAATATAGACTATAATGTTCGTTTATGAATTAGGCAGTAGCTCTGTTAAATAGAAATGCCGATTTCAAAAGTGTGCGTTTGAAAGCTGACATTAATCTAAATTGGCAGCTAAAAGCTTTCCGTAGACATCGTAAAGTGACAAAAAAATAGCGGTATTAGTATTTTTAATCAGACTCCTTGTGGAAGTTCCGCATCTCAAAATATGCAGCAGATGCAGACCTGTTATAAATAATATGTATACAGGGTGGAAGGGACATCGATGTAAAGACGGTTACCACATATTCAGTACACCATTCTGAACCTCCCCCCCACATAAATTTTTCATCGTTAATTTAAAATGAAATCGGCTGTCCCTTACATTTTGACCGTGTATGTACTGCACTTTTGTAGGGAAGCATCTTGCTACCACTAGCTTCGTATGAATTTACGTTGGGTAAAGATAAAATACTCTGCCTATCTCTGTCTACCGTTCCGATGTGCGCTGGCTAATTCATTAAAAATACAAAAATAGTCATGTCATGTTTGTTAGTTATATATTTGACAGACAAAACTCATTTTACTCTAATTGATCTATTTTCTCTGCTCCAAGGAACTCAAAGCTGTTCTATGAAGTCAAGTAAAGTTAAGGCCTATTTAGATTGGCACAACTAGGCAACACAGATTAGGGCGTCCTCTAAAACACACGCGGGTGCACGCTCGTGTTTGTTCTGAAAAATAGTTGCTAAAAAGCGCGGACGCGTGAGGCATGTTTTCTCAAGAATATTTTGACAGCGAACCGTGCACCCGCGCGACTTTTAGCGGATGCCGTTACATTTGAAACACTCGAACTATGAAAAGCGACCGTAGGTCTACGAAATAAAAGATATGTCAGACTTAAAGTTTACGTGCGTTTACTGACCCCTTATAATCGATATCGTAGACTTGCGAGTTCTGAAATCTTTTGTTTATGTAAATAATATGGGTTTTCAAGTTCCTTATTTTCCATGATTAGGTACTTATAAATAGGATAAAATAAAGTTTTATTGATTATTATAATATTTTAAACTTATGTTTTTTTTAATTTTATATTCCTATATTTGTGACTTGTGGTACAAACTACTGATTATGTTTAGTTGTTAGAATTAGATAGCATGATAAATCTGAATTCTGAATTGTTTTTAAATGAATGGGTTAATATTTTAGTTTATAAATCTTAGAAATAATTTGCTCACCGTTTTTGTAGGTAGATAATGGTCTGAATAAAAGTATTTACCAATTTGACTTCGTTTTTTTTTCTGGTCAAACTGTAGCGTATCCTGTGCGGGACGATAGTCGCTCGCGGTTTGTGTCAATTATCTTATACGGACATCATACAACGCAGACATTAATCGTCTCTTCGCGCGTGCTTGAGGATGTGCGCGAGCCCAATTGAGTGGCTTCAGACTAGCGTATTTTGTAGCGCGTTTAGGGCCTGCGCAGACGACGGACTTTTTGTCCGCCGGATAGAAATGACCGTTCCTGTTCATTGGTTGTTGTGTTGTTTTTTCATGTATTCAGTGTATTCATGTATGTAGTCCATCGTCTGCGCAGGCCTTTAAGCTCGTACCGGCTTACGCGCGCTATATTACGTGCTTCAAAAAAACGAACGTGCGTATACTAGTGTGTACGCGTGGGGATAGCGGGCGGGCATAGAGGCGGAGGCGGCTCACGCTTATAAGAGCTTATTAGCGCGTCAACTCTCGTACGAGTCACGCGTGAAACAAAAGGCACGAATGTACGCTTGGTCACGCGCTTCCAAAACCAATATGCTAATCTGAAACCGCCCTTAAAGGCAACAGGTATAGATATAATCCTTAAGTAAAATTTAAAAAGTGTGTGAGGATTTTTCCGCTTGGTGGAAACTGACACATACACACACCTCCCTTAAAACGGTTTTCAAAATGCCTCGAACGGAGAATTTAACTTAGAAACAAAGGCGCTGGCATAGGTAGTTCCTAACATTCGCAATTCATCGGTGGTTTAAAATCTGTGAATTTCATTTCAAAATAACTTGACGTCAAAAGCCAGATCATCAAGGCGTGCAGTCGTTTAAATCAAATCATATAATTTATTCACATAATATGGGTAGACAGATGATACGTAAATGTTACATTACATAATAATAATGGTAAGGATCCTCATATTAACCATTTATACTTAAACGAAACATAAAATAAAAGCTTTTAATAACAAAGAAACGAAATGGGGGACATGCCTATACATAGGTCCTCTTTTTAATTTTATATTAACTTATCAAATTATTTACTAGAATAGGAACATAGTGAGGTGGTAAAATAATTTTCTATTCTTATAACTAAGGTATTCCTGGGGCGTGTAGAAACATTTATTGATTAACTAGGCATTACTGCGCGGGATTCGTTCGCCTCAGTTTGACCAGCATTACTGAAGTGGAGCAGGAGCGGGGAGCATGGCCAGCCTGGCCAGGGCCATATTTTTCGTAAGAAAGAAAAAAGAGAATATTTTATCTGTGGGCAGCTTTGCTTTTTTAAACATGCGTTCGAAACATTTGGTTATGTTACAGTTATTCTTAACTGAAGCCAATATATTAATTAGAAATTAAGTGAATATAAACATTACATTTCTAATTCAAAGTTTTGTAATTAAAAAAAAAAAATAACTTCAATTTATATAAAAATCTTTCAATATAGATTCGGGTACAGGGCAGTTGACAATTATTGGAAGCTTCGTTCAACACTTCTGATCCGGATTTCTGAACGCTCACTATTTTGTTGAAGTGTCAAGCGACGCAACGGCATCAAAGATAAACAATTGCAAATTCGATTAACTCTCAATAAGATGCTTTAATAATTCCATTAAATATGTGAAAACATTGGCTAAAAGTGTCATCGTATCTATAATTTCAAGTTTAAGTAATTTTTGTAACATAACCTAGAAATCGCCGCGATCGGAAGATGTTTTCGGTTTGCCGGCAAACGCACCCTGCGACGGGGATTGAGCATGCCGTGAGCTGCTGCTTCTTCAACAATGATGATACGTGTCTTATCACCGCTGGAGCCAATATCCTCAAGGTTTTCAGGTTGTTACCTGAAGGCCAAACTAAGGAGGTTAACGCCGGTAAGTTTTTATCTATGGATTTGTATATTTTGATTCTCATTTAATTGAAAATATGTAGAACAGAGGTTTTATTGAGATAAAGTAAATATTAAATGTAGTTTGTAGACCCACTGACCTAGATGAGTGTTATGGTCCATCAACTAACTAATAAATCTAAAGATCCTTGAAAAAAATATTTGCTATTTTATAACGTTCTCCAAGTCTATTATAAGAAAAATATAGAAATTTTACATCTTAAACTTCCTCCAGTATTATCTCTTCCTTTTCGCTGTCCATCCTCTCATCCAAAGGCTGCCTAGAAAAGATTGGTTTTATGCCATTGTGTCACCAACCCTATGTCAAATATTCTTTGTCATATCATTAATTGAAAGAAAAATAAATAGTATTGTATTGTATAACTGGCTGGTGTCTGCAACTCTACGTTCAAAGCACATATTTTTCATGCGGAAAATTTAATAAACAGTAATGTTCTATCTAATTATAAAATACCAAATCAAACATTAATAATACAACTAAATGTCTTTCTCAGCTGGCCAGCCAATTCCACCAAAGATGAAGCTAGAATGTCTAGCCACATACACATTATGGGGTAATGTAATGTCCCTGGCATCCGTCCGCTGCCCCAGTGCCGGTAGAGATCTGTTGCTGGTATCATTCAGAGAAGCCAAGCTGTCCGTGCTACAGTATGATCCACAGACCGATAACCTTATTACTCTGAGTATGCATTATTTTGAGGAGGATGATATGAAGGTAAGAGCTTGGTTATATTTCATTCTTTTTATCGTGTGGTTAGTGCCTAATCTGGCATCAGAGTTTTTATGCCGCCCATGGGCCTCTGATTTGGCTTTACATGCCATTGAGAAATATCTCTCAGGTATGCTGGTTTCCTCACAATGTTTTTCTTCACTGAAACATGTGTCACTTATACAATATACACATTAATCTGAAAAATCTGAGGTATGTGTCTTGGGTTCGAACTTAAGACGTATGACTTGGGAGTCTGACGGTTACTCCACTAGGCTGCTTCTTTTATAAAAATGATTGTTGTTGTGTGAAAATGATTGTTGGCAGAGTGGACTGCCCCATCCAAAGACACTGGGTAAAATAAGTATAGGTTTATGTTAGATTGAATTACGTACTAATAACACTAACATAGTGTATAAATCAGCACAATCTGCTACGTTACTAACCACTAACAACTTATGCACTGTTATTGGTCTGAAATAAAAATATTTTATTATTTTTTCTATTATTTATTTTTACACATATTAAATACATTTTTAAATATTCTAATATAAAACAATAAAAAAAAAATATAAAAAATAGTGGTCCGCCGGTATCGGGAGCAGGGTCCAAGCTACCGGTGGTTTGGGCTCCAGAGACAGGAAACTCCTCACAATGCGAGCCGTATCGAGGAGTACTGCCTTCTGAATGAGGCCCTTTATCCAACCGCCTTATCCTTTAATTATTTTATTTATTAGTTATATTTCGTGTGCCATAGAAGCAAGGGGGTTAAAATACTTGAAAATAAAATAGTGAGCCAGATTTTATTCGATTTGTTCAAAATACAATATCATGTACCACTGCATTCGCTGTTAATGTGATAGCGATTTCACTGAATCAAATTATATAGTGACAGCAATCTAGAAACTACACAAATTCCAATTTTTGGTTGATACTACCACTTTTAACCCTTATGCTCTGAGTATTATGGTTGAAAAGCGGTTGACCATCAATGAGTGTGGTAGTATCAACCAAAAATTGGAATTTGTGTAGTTTCTAGATTGCTGTCACTATTTAATTTGATTAGAATTCATTGCTACTGCTGTAAACTGTACTTCTTAGTATGTTAATGGCCAAAAGGTACAAATGTGTTTGGTCCAAAATTCACCTATGTGAACTCTACTTACTGATGCAGCCATTGCAGGTCAAGTCATGTACTTATTTTCATCAATATGGTTTAAAGTATTTTTTTGGAGATTATTATTGGGGTGCTGGACTAAGGTCGTCCCCATAGCTTTCCACTTCTCCCATTGTATATCTAAAAAACATTGTTTTGTTTTAAATATCTAGAGACATGACACATAATACAACATTGAATAGTTCCTCTGCTTTTCCAGAATGGCTGGACAACCCACCCCCACATTCCATGGATCCGAGTGGACCCTGAGTGCCGATGTGCAGTCATGTTGCTGTATGGCAAGAAACTGGCTGTGTTACCGTTTAGGAAGGACATAACAAGTGAGGATGGAGATCCATTGGAGGCAAAACCTCTGGATAGTAAGAAATCTGTAAGTATTATCTGTTAGTCCTAAACTAGGTATTGAATAAATTAGTTCAAGGTTCAGTTAACACAAACAGTCAAATCAGGAACGACTATCTGTAGGCTATACAAATATCCGTGTGGGGATGGAACCTGCGTCACTTAACACAGCAGACAGTTGCTCAGCCAATGCGCCAACAGTGCCGTCAAAAAAATAGATGATTAACTATTGCTTCCCCCTGCTTATGCTCAGAACCAACAGCAAATTCAAATGCACTATTTTTTCCAAATTTTTAAAAGAAATCGCTAGTTACAGGGAACCTGTTACCATTACCTAAAACCAGATAAGCATAGAAAACTTATCTACATTCAATATGGCCCTCAATATATCCCCATCTTTTAGACGGTCAATGCAGCTCCGAAAAAAAACTGGTCCTAAAAATATAATAGTAGTCTTTATAGGTTATTTTTCTTCCCTAGAAAACTATCCAATTTTTTTCTTTTTCGTAGCCTTTTTATGTCCCGCTGCTGGGTAAATCCTTCCAGGTACTCTTCTCTTGATGATGATGACTCTTCTCTTGCGCCACCTCGAATCAGCCTTCGTGATCCGCGTCCAGATCATCGCATCAATTTGTCACCTCTTTCTAGGCCACCTTAAAAACAACCCATGTAAATCTCAGCAACCTTCTGTTACAGCAACCAACACAATCCATCAACCGAGCGCCCACCCTAGCCTCCTATGTCATAGTGCTAAAAGATCTAGACGAAAAAATAGACAATATTCTAGACATACAGTTCCTACACGGTTACTACGAACCGACGCTGTTGATACTTTACGAGCCAGTCAGGACTTTTGCTGGGTGAGTTATGTTACTTAGTAGTATTGGATTTTGCACTATGGACTCAAGCCTACCACTACCTCTAGGCCTTGACTACCTCGTTAGTCTAGTGGTCGCAAGCGCGACTGCTGAGCATGAGGTCTTGGGTTCGATCCCTAGGAGGGGCAAAGTGTTATTGGGTTTTCCATCAGGAATTTTTTGGGAGCAGCCACGGAGTCTGTATTTATGCCCGGTTGATGGCAATAGACTCGCCCCCTGTTCTATGGAACTTAAACATGACTGGAAAAATGTGGGTATTGAACAGGTAAAATCTGTCTACCGGGATTTTTTTTTTTTTAATAATGTTGCCTCACACTAGGAATTTCTCCTGTATCGTGGGTGCGTTTACAAACATTTTAACTCACATACACAAACAGCCAGACCCGGAACAACTACCTGTAGATCATACAAATATTTGTTCCCTGCGGGGATCGAACCCGCGACACGCAGCGCAGCAGTCAATCGCTCAGCCACTGCGCCAACCGTGCCGTCAAATGGACCATCGCATTACAGGCGTGATGTTAAGTTATCTATTCCAGTCGCACAGCGGTCCGTAACGACACATGCGCCATGTGCGGTGTGAGTCTCAACATGAGCGCTCGCGTACATCCAGTTATTTGGGCCACCGCGCATCTGCCCTTCGATTGTCTTAGAGCTGTGCCCGTGCAGAAGCCACTTGGTAAGTTCATCAATTAAGTAACACTAAAAGACTCTTCATTCTAAACTTACATTTGTACCGATTTTCGCAGACACTACGTTACGATTTCTGATTTTTTTTAGTACTCCAACCTGGGTTGGTCCCATAGAAGTTTTTGATCAGTATTGTGCCTCTTTATACACGTACAGTCTGTGGGCTCGCTACACACAAGCTAGCTACGGTGCCCTCCGCGTCCAGTATAACAATGCGTTCAGGGCAGTGTTGGGGCTGCCTCGTTTCTGCAGTGCCTCGGGCATGTTTGCGGAAGCGCGCACCGACTGTTTCCACGCCACCATGCGCAAGCGGTGCGCGTCCTTGGTGCGCAGGGTGCGAGCCAGCTCCAACGCTGTCCTGGCAATGATTGCGGGGAGACTTGATTGTCCCTATATGCGGCACTGTTGTGACCGGCATGTTTTTAAGGCCTATTAGCTTTGTCCTATCTAATTTGACATTCAATATTTCGAATCTTTGATTTCACATTTGGGAATGTTTTAATTATTGATAATTTATTTTGACATTTTAATTTATTCTGATTCGGTTATGTATTTTATTTTTGACTTTTTAATTTAATTCAGTAATGTTTTTTTTTAATGTAATGTAATTCTGTTTTTGGCTATAATTTATGTGTTTGTGTTTGTATTTTTGTCTATTTTTGGTTTTTATATGGGTCTTGGACCTGAAATAAATGGAATTATTATTATTATTAGAAACAGGTTAGATTGGCATCAATATTTTTTTTGTATTAAGTGGTAATTTTTTTGCTGTTTTTTTTTTTTTTTTTCGTCTATTTGCAATGGTAATACAAAGTTAACGGATAATTGCAGTCTATAAATTTAAGGTTAGGTTAGGTTAGAGATATTAGCTGATAATGTTGGAATTTAAGGCCCGCTTACACCACGAATCGCTAATTGCGTTTAACATAGAACGCATTTAAAACATCGCTCTGTTTCTATCAATCGTTTAAAGATGACAGAGACAGAATGATGTTTAAAATATGTTTAGCGTTAAACGCGTTTAGCGGTTCGTGGTGCAAGCGGGCCTTAGTTTCAGATGACAGATGTTACAATTGAATTTCATTTGTTTACAGGTGGTTGTCTAATAATGGCTGTGAACTCCCTCATATACCTGAATCAGTCGGTACCTCCGTATGGAGTATCGGTGAACAGCGTAGCAACACACACAACCAATTTTCCTCTCAGTAAGTACTTTGCAGTGGCGAAGGTTCCATACAACCCGATTCCTACTGGCTTCCCTTTCAAAAATGGCACAGTCAGTGTTTTATAGCCAATAATATTCTATACAGTAAAGATATGTACTCCGGCTTACCTCTTACAAAAACTGACCCTTCGCACTGGTACTTTGACTACCGCGTTGGTCTAGTGGTCGCAAGCGCAACTCCTGAGAATGAGGTCCTGGGTTCGATTCCCAGGTCGGGCAAAGTGTTATTGGGTTAATCCATCAGGATTTTCTCAGTTGCAGCCACTGAGTCTGGATCTGTGCCCGGTTGATAGCAATAGGCTCGCCCCCTATTACATGGGGCTTAAAACTGGCGAAATATGGGTGTATTTTAGGTACACCTCTGTCTTATTCTTCGGGGATTACAGGAGTGATGTTTGCGCACCGGTCGCTGTAACTCGTTCTTAAATTCGAAGTAGGCTTCACCTTTAAAGGCTGAGCCATGTTTAAGATTGGTGTACTAGACGCCGGTTTAGTACACTAAGATTTAGGAGAAGCGTCTAGTTTAGACACTTCTTCCATAACGGTTCGATCAACGCGACCGCAATTCTGTTGTCACTATATTATGGTGCCACAGTACCCAAGACAAAAATGACTTTTATTTTATTTAGTAGCGGCACCACTATCCAAGTTTTAAGCCCTTAATACACATGCCAGTAACTTGCACATAAACGTACGCGGTAGTAGGCAAGCCGTTGTAACATTCACAAAGGAGGATGGGCAAAAATGTATGGAAGCTGGTGCACGAAAACCAATGGCAGCTAGTAAAATTTATTTATATCTAGTTTTAAAGGTCTTATGTAGAACAATAGTCGTTAAGGAGGAAAATCTCAGATCGTTGTCCTTTCAGAGATATACAACCACAAACGTTAAAAGTATTCACAGACGATCGAACTTGGTTCGGAACGGACCACGACCATGGTGCGCTTCGGACCAAATTCAATCGTGTGGCGCACGGTCCGCTTATTAATGTACGGCTGGTTCGGAGCGCTCGCACATCGAACGCGGTGCGTTCCGAACCGAACCGATCGTGTGGACGGCGCACCGAACCAAATGTCGGTCCAGTCGCTATTGTGCCACCGTACGGAATCGGAAATCATTCGAAGATATATACGAAAATCTTTATCATCGTGAGATTCATATGACTGTATTGTTGTCTGTTTCTGAAATAAAATTTTGCCCATTCTTTTCTTCTTTTTCGTTCGTTATGTAATGGCGATGTAGCAACGGTAGTTGCCGTAACTAATGCCATTTTGGCCTGTTTTGATAGAATAGGCGGAATGTCGAGGAGACGTGTTCACTCAATGCTAGCACAATAACCGACTGGACGGTTCGGAGTCGTGGGTTCAAGTGTACGTGGGGCTTTATACTAAATACCTGTCTTGCTTAACAGGAATCCAAGAAGGCGTATGCGTTACCCTGGATGGGTCATGCGTAGCCCCCCTAGGGGAGGGTCGCCTGGCGCTGTCCCTGCGCGGCGGCCAGCTGTACGTGCTGACGTTGCTGGCTGACTCCGTGCGCACAGTGCGCAGCTTCCATCTCGACAGGGCCGCCGCCTCCGTGCTTACTACCTGTGTGAGTTGATCGGTTTGTGAGTTGATGAGGTTGAGAGTAAATGAGTTTCCGAGTTGGTTGTATTTGGAGATTATAAATTCATGTTTGTGTGCTGTTATTTAGTCAAAACTACAATCGCTGAGCTATAATTGGAGACTAGAATTATTATCAAACACTGTTTTGAGCTTTCACGGTTTACAACTAAACTTATACTGAAACTTACGGGAAATCTTCCGTGATTTTTCATTATTTTGAGCTGCCGATATTTCGACGCTGTGAACCTGGTGATACTGTGAGTGTGTTTTGCCGTGACTTAGTGTCGAGTTCCAATAGTGCAATAGTGCACGTAGCAAAAGACAAAGAACGAGGGTAGACGGATTTGTGTGCTTATAATAATTTATTTTCCATCAACCCGCATTCCCCAGTCTACCCGCGATCATGACGCTTGCAACAGCGTCGAAATATCGGGAGCTCAAAATAATGAACAATCACAGAAGATATCCCGTAAGTGACAGTATAAGTTTAGAATGATTATTTTGTCCATAGATGTGCGTTATAGAAGAAGACTTTCTCTTCCTGGGCTCTCGACTGGGCAACTCTCTTCTTCTGAGAGTGACTGAGAGAGAGAACAGGATGCTGTTCTCAGTAGACAAGCCGTTGGAAGCCACTGTGGACCTCACGGTGTCGGAGAGTGGTAAGTGCCACCTAAAATACTACAACAGACACTAAGCAGTTCGGTTTTCAGAATTTCAGGCGTCTGACCAAGGTTTGATCCCCTGGTTCAATCTATTTCCAATTGATAAAAGCTGTGGTGTCTATTACCTAAAACTAATCATATTTATTAATATTTTAAAGTACTACCCTGGCATGTGAAAAAGATGATGAATATAAATGTTGATGGATAGAGATAGAGAGGAAGACCAAGGAAACCATGGATGGATTAATATGAAGGAAAAAGGAGATTGGCAGAAAAATAACGTTATAAGTTTTCAACTGATATGGACACTAACATTTTGCACCGACCCCACATAACAAGGGCAGGAACATGATGATGATGATTAAAGTACTGCCACTTCACATACATAACTTTTGTGTATCTCCATATGACCGATATCGATATCTAATTTATCATAATTTAAAGACGGCTTTCAAAACATTATTTCTAGTAACTACAACGCCAGTGGCTCTTGGCCTGGTAATCAAGTACAAAAAAAAACAACAATCAACATTTTTTTCATCCGTAGTAAAATAGAAAGAAAGAATAAATATTTATGTGTCGCAGGAACATGACGTGCATAGAAAATGACAAAAAAAATAACATTAGACATACAATGCATAACAAATATTAATACATTCAAAAGGAAGGAACAAAAAAAAAAGTTAACAATTTGCACGTCGTGACTGCGACAAGCAGGTTACCACTCAGCATGACGGTGTGCTAAAAAAAAATCAGCCTCTATACAATTTTGTGTGGGCGAAAAGTTAAAAAAGTGTACAGATAGTTCAGTAGTAGATATAAATTATAGTCATATAATAGTGTTATAATTAACGGCATAAAAACGAAGAAATAATTCTTAGAGTAATGAAGCGACTTGCCCGATCTACGTTTTTTAAAGCCGTGTTTCAGGTCATCTCTCAACTTATCGAAAAGTTGATAACCCAATGAAGTTACACAGGGGTGTGTAGTTGGTTGTAACATTAATTAATTTAAGTTACACAATGTAATGTTAATGCACTTAAGGCCGCTTTCACATTAGGACGTTAGCTGCGCGACAGTAGCGCGGCAGAAGCACATTCGCAAGCAAAAAGTACGTTTTTTACCGTTTGGACGTTAGATGCGCGACTGTTGCGCTGCTAAAGTCGCCTAAATGTGAAAGCGGTCTAAGTTATATCCTTTTCTGCAAATCTCGCAGTCAAAATTTGGATTGCTATAATAAAACCCAATTCTGGGTTAAGCTCGCCATTGTACATAAGCTATATTGTTGCAATTTGTATGTATATTTGTTTTTTGTGTACAATAAAGAATAAGAATCAGAATAAGTTTCGCCTACCTGCTCTAATTTTATACATATTCTTTGTTGCAACAGAACAACAAACCCAACTACTGAACAAGGAACAGCAGCAGCGGGACCTATTGGATCCCCTGGCGAAGAAGCGTCGTCTCGACACGATCAGTGACTGCGTCGCCACCAACGTTATAGAGATCAGTGATAAGGACGAGTTGGAGGTTTACGGCTCTGATATCAGGACCTCCACGCAGCTTACCAGCTATGTTTTTGAGGTGGGCGGTGTTTTTTTAATATTTCTAGCCTGCTCAGTCCCACTCCTGAAAGAAGGCCTCCCTACACTCCTTCCACTTCTCGCGAACCCGCGCGTCCTCCTTCCAGTTCTGACGGAACCTGTCCAGTTCGTCCCGCCATATCCTTCGTGGCCTGCTGCGACCCCGCCTTACTGTCAGGGCACCAGCTTCCTGCTATTTTGGCCCACAGTTTGTCCAGCATGCGGCTGACATGACCTGCCCAGTCCCATTTGAGTCGAGCAGCCTTTTGTTGTTTTATTCCGTGGCTGCTGCTGAGAAATTCCTGATGGAAAAACCAAATTAAACTGTCCGACCCGGGAATCGAACCAAGGACTTCGTGCTCAGCAGATTATAATAAGAAAAGGCGGTCATCATTAGAAGTCCAACTGTTTTTTGAGAACCAGAAAGACTCGAATCGAAATTTTAAAGAATTGAAATTTTGACTAAATGAACACTTCGAAGGAAGAGAAATCGCGCATCTCTGAGCCAATATAAGTAAGTTAGTTAATATCATCATCTGCCTAGCCTTTTCCCAACTATGTTAGGGTCGGCTTCCAGTCTAACCGGATGCAGCTGAATACCAGTATTTTACATGGACCGACTGCCTATCTGACCTCCACAACCCAGTTAGTACTAGGTAATATAATAAGGCTTTTTGGGCCACTGACTACCTATAACGACTGTCAAAGATCTATAAATGACAGCCGGGACCAACGGCTTAACGTGCTTTCCGAGGCACGGAGGAAACTCGGTATGTAATGGGTGGTCACCCATCCACAGACCAACCTAGGCAAGGACGGCTTAACCTGAAGATCGACCCGAGCGGCTGTTATTATTTAGCCACGAGCTCCTCCACGAGTTATTAATGTTATTTAATATTCCTATTTTTATTCCCCAGGTATGCGACTCCCTCCTAAACATCTGCCCAATCGGCGACGTATCAATGGGCGAGCCACAACTTCTATCAGAGGAGTACAGTCGGCAGCAAGATAACCCGGTCATAGAACTCGTCGCCTGCAGCGGTCGAGGCAAGAATGGGGCGCTGACTGTACTACAGAGAACTGTTAGACCTCAGCTTATTACTGCTTTTAATTTACCTGGTGAGTTTTTGGTATGTTCTAATAAATTTTCTTCGTCCGCGTTGGGTCGAGAATTATCCCACTGGAACTATTTGTGGGATAAAAAGTATCCTATCTCCTAGGTCATTGTCTATCCGTGCCATATGTCATCCAAATCCGTTTGATGAAAACCTTTAAATGGCGCAAATACAATAACCACATTGGTACGTGTAGTTCAGCCGTTTGGTGTTGAAATACTAGGGTCATGGGCTCCGAGTGCTCACCTAGTCTTTCGGGACATCGGCAAGCGGTTGATCGATTCCTGTCGTGGCATCTGGCCACGCTGGCCTATTTATAACACGGTTTTATTAGCTTCACCTGTAACTATGTAAAAAATCTTAGAAGGTAAATTTGACCCACTTCCCGGTTTCCGATTGAGCTGCAATTTTGCATAGAGGTTTAGTTTGGATGACAATGTTTGGTTAGCTAAGTGACGTCATTCTAAATCTAACATGGCGGAGTCCCAAAGATGGCGGACTGGTTCTTTTTTATGCATTACCATGATATGGGTATCTCATAAAATGGATTGCCGAGAAGAATACGAGAAATAAAACGACGTCACTCTAACTAAAGCGTATTTTTTTAACTATATAATTTTATTTGGCCAAAGAATCACGCATTGTCATCTAACGAGGCAGTGCTGCATTAGCGAAGGGTCAATTTTTGTAAGAGGTAAGCCGGAGTACATATCTTTACTGTATAGAATATTTTTGGCTATAGAATACTGACTGCCATTTTTAAAGGGAAGCCAGTAGGAATCGGGTTGTAGGGAACCTTCGCCACTGTAGTGTTGCCAGCCTTCTGGGCACTATTCCCGTTGACAGCGATGCGGACGAATTTTTTGGCGCCCCTTGATTCTGCTTTTCTCCATTTATAATCCAACAACCACCAACAGTACCAACAGTATCTTAAACGTGATTGCTAGTCGCCTGGACTGTGTGTATGTGGGTCGCTGTTGTGCTATCACTCATGGGTTGTCGCAGCAGTGATCCACCGTTCTTTCTTGTGTTGTTTTGTTTTTATATAGTCGTAAGTTTTACTAACAGTTTTTTGAGTCATAGATACTCGAATAAAGAGAAATTCTATTCTATTTGTAGGAGCAAAAAAAAAAAAAAAAATATTCTTCTATAATCCGTTTTGACTAGAAAAAATAAAAAAGACAAAGTAACTTTCTTATTACAAAAATAACGACAGCACAAAATGTCTTGTTACTTTTTCATTTGTTGTGTTAATCGTTGACTTATGCTCGGTTCGGCCCGTCACATTTCTAGCTAAGCCACAAGACTTTCTCGAACATATCATCATTTTCCTGTCCTTATCCCAATTTATGTAGGGTCGTCGCAGCGTGTCTTCTATCATACTTCTCTATTACTAGTCATCGGTCCGGAACAACTAGCTTAGAGTTACTTAGTTTTATGTACAGAATGCTTGGTTAACGACATCGTGAAGAGTCCGTTGACACCTTGTATGTGTAACATCACCAGTGATCGGATAATCGGATGCATATTTACCTAAAAATCATTTTTGGTTAGGAAATTATGGAAGCGGCTTCTTAAAACATATTTTTTAAAATATAAATCCCAGGATTCCAGAAAATTCGGGAATTCGAAACTAGCCTGTAACATGGTGAAGAAACGTCGTCTTTAGCATGTGGTATTTATTTAAAAAAAAAACAGGAGGATTACATAATTATTAATGACTAATTTACTTGAAGTTAATTTTAAAAAGAACAATAGGAACTTCCTTCGGGTACCTACACACAAGCAGGAATATAATTTGATTTTATTACCTGATTTGATTCTGTATAATAAAAACAGTAAATTTGTTGATTCCGAAATCGCGGATTTTTTTTGATACAAAAGTGCATTCCATAATATTAGTCAACACCTTAAACTAAGTAAATATTCCTACACCCGATTTGTTTGATTCTATAGTAAAAAAAACTAAATTTGTCGATTCCGAATTCCCGGTATTTTTTTATACAAAAGTGCATTCCATAATAGCCAACACCAACACTTTAGGTAAATATGCATCCGATTATCCGATCACTGAACATCACTTAACTCCTATATTCCTCTCTTCTCAGGATGTATAGACATGTGGTCGGTACTGGGCGAGAGTAGCGACACAGCGAGAGAGGCGGAGGGCTCACACGCGTACCTCATACTCACTCAGGAAGATGGCAGCATGGTGCTACAGACTGGTGAGTGATACTCTACAGGTATAGTCATCATCATCTGCTTAGCATTTTCTCTAACTATGTTAGGGCCGGATTTCAGTCTAGCAGGATGCAGATGAATACCAGTATTATATATGGGATAACTGCCTATCTAACTTCCACAACCCAGTTTAGTACTGGGTAATACATTACCACTTGGTAAGACTGATTGTCAGACTTTCGGGTCACAGACTACCTGTAGCGATTGACAAAGATCTTGGAATGACAGCCGGGTGTAACGGCTTAACAACGGTCGAAACTCGGCATGTAATGGATGGCCACCCATCCTCGGACCAACCTTGACTGCGCTGCTTAACCTTAAAGGTCGTATCGACTGCCTATTTGAGCTCCACAACTAACAGGGCTGCCGAGCTTAAATAGGCAGGCGCTCTATGTAACATACTGGTATTCAGCTGCATCCGTTTAGACTGCAAGCTGACCCCAAAATAGTTGGGAGAAGGCTAAACAGATAGATTTTTTTTTTTTTGTTTTTTTTTTTTAGATTTTTTTTGTTTTTTTTGTGATGTTCTATCAATCCAGTCAGTTTCTTTCACTAATATTGAAACCTGTTCTTTCCATCCAACAGGACAAGAGATCAACGAGGTAGACAACTCAGGCTTCATGACGGGCTCCCCTACGATATTCGCGGGCAACCTGGGCAACAACAAGTTCATGGTGCAGGTTACTACCACGGGCATCAGACTTATTAAGAGTAAGTTCTTTATTTTTTAATGGGAAATGTTTCATCCGGTTACCACATAGAAATTTTTCATCGGTAATTTAAAAAATAACTTTTTTTTTAAATAATATGCGAAGAATTTATATGTGGGGGTGGAGGGGTTACAATGATGTACTGATTACGTGTAACGTCGATGTCCCTTCCCCCCTGTATATTCACCTTCTACTAACTTAATTCGAAAAAAAGGTTAATACATAGTGGGCACTAAGAATTTCTCCTGTATGATGGGGGTGTGTACAAACATTAATCTTACATACACAGACAGCCAGACCCAGAACAACCTATCTGTAGAATTTATAAATATTTATTCCGAACCGATCGTTTGGCCATTGCCTATTCGGAACTGCCTCATTGGTCGAGTCATCTCGGGAATCGAACCCAGGACCTTTTGTTCAGCATTCGCGCTTGCGACCGCTAGACCAACGAGGCAGTCAGTTGTACAAACTCCAGCCCATCAAGCTACCCGAAACTGTTAAGTTTTTCCCAATCAACCTTGAACCTAATGCTTAAGCGATAAAGTTGAAAATCTATTAAATAATTTTGACATACATTACACACTTTACATACTTTCTGTCTTATTGTTAAAGTAATGCTCCTGTCCAGAGTCCCAATTAATATTTTTTTGTTTCTTCTTCTTATGTTATTTGAGTTTGTCTCCACAGACGGCGTAAACCTGCAATCGATACAGTTAGAATGGACAGCTCAATACGCGGCCACAGCGGACCCTTACCTGTGCGTGATGTCCATGTGCGGGCGGGTGTTAGTGCTAGCGCTCAGGGAGTTCCGAGGGAAGGATGGCGCGGTGAGTACCCTTGTGCCTTACAGTATGTCGACTGACCGCTATGGTGCCTCCGAAAATTGGCAGGATCATAGCCAGTTACGTTTCAGTGCCACAGAGGCGGAAAAGTTGTAAAAGTTTAGTTGTGTGCGTGGGCCCTACTAGTTCAGCCAACAACAACGCCCCCAGGGCAACATGCAATCTCTGTAAACAAAAGTTTCGTAATTATTCTAGTAAATTTAAAAAAATCGTCAAGCTAACTCAAAAAGCCCAAAATAACCACTTACTTCTAAACTCACAAAATAAATCAAAGACAGCCTGGCATATAATAAACAACAATAATAATATTAATGAACCCATCTCTAAGATAAATAATCACGATGTCATAATAACTAACCCTAAAGACATCGCTGAAGCATTTAATGATTTTTTCGTGGATCAAGTCTCGGGTTCACCAAAAACTGCGTCTCATCGAGTTAAGGAAATAGATCATAATCCAAATTAATTTTTCATGTCCCCAGTTGTACCGCAAGACGTTTCAAGGGTAATAAGATCGTTGAAAAATAAAAAGAGCTTTGGTTGCGATGGCATTACCACAAAAGTCATAAAATTCGTTTCTAATGTAATTTCTGGTCCCTTAAGCCACATTATTAATGCAAGCATATCTTCCGGAGAATTTCCTAAGAGTCTCAAAACAGTAATTGTAAAACCTATTCATAAAAAAACAATAAAGAAAATATGTCAAATTACAGACCTATTGCTCTTATTCCTGTTTTCTCTAAAGTAATAGAAAAAATCGTCTATGAACAAATTTACAATTTTTTGTCAAAGTTTAACTTACTTTGTAACGAACAAAAAGGTTTTCGTAAAGATAAAAACATCAATATGGCTATATTCGATTTATTAAAAACTGTAATGGTAAACGTAGATAATAAAACACCAGTCTGCACCATCTTCACGGATATGACAAAGGCTTTCGACTACGTAGATCATATGACACTTATAAACAAGCTTCAAGCTTATGGGATTCGAGGAAATGCATTAAATTTTATTAAATCCTATCTTACTGGTCGTACCCAATATACTGAAATTTGTAATATTTGCTCGGATTCAAAACGCGAAATAAAATTCAGATCCTCTTATAGAAACATCAAATATGGCGTCCCACAAGGAAGCGTTCTCGGTCCGCCTTTATTTTTAATTTATATTAACGACCTTCCACTCCAAATAGACCATCCAATCATATTGTTTGCTGACGACAGTACAGCAATAGTAAAATGCACAAGTAAAGAAAACTATGAAAATGATATTAACAACACTCTTAGATCTATAGTGAATTGGCTTAATTACAATAATTTAAAAATAAATATTCAAAAAACTAATATCATGCATTTTTACCAACGAAATAACCCCGAAGACTTAAACGTCAATTATGATGGTCATAAGATTCAAAATGTTAAGGTAGCAAAATTTTTAGGGATATTAATTGACGATCAATTAACGTGGAAACCTCAAGCTGAATATATTTGTAAAAAGCTAAGTACTTACGCCTACATGTTATACAACCTATCTAAAAAAGTCAATAACAATACAGTCCTTCTCGCTTACCATGGCCTCGTAATATCAACGTTGAGGTTTGGCATCATATTCTGGGGTAATAGTAGTGAAAGAGAAAACATTTTCAAAGCCCAAAAACGATGCGTTAGGTCAATCTTTAACTTACAGGTTACAGACAGCTGTGTTCCTAATTTCAAATTACATAAATTACTAACCTTCCCATGTCTGTACATCCTAGAAATAGCCATTTTTGTAAAAACTAACCAGCATCTGTTTCCATCGTTATGTGAGATACGAAAGAGGACAAATTGTATGAGATCTCAGTATCAAAATCTATTACACACAGGTAGCTATAAAACCACACTTTTAAAGAAAAGCGTCATGTGTATGGCACCAAAGGTGTACAATAAGTTACCTAAAGTTATTAAAGATCAACCATTTAGAATATTCAAAAAATGTCTAACCGAGTTATTGTTGCAAAAATGTTACTATTCTATATCCGATTTTTTGAATGATGCTTTGTAATAGTCTAAAGGAACATGCACTGGTAAGCTATAATGTATTATGTATGTACCCCGATGTCGTCTATCCATAAATGTTTGTATGCCGAAAGGCAGAATGTATAAGGACTCTTGAACATTGTTAACATCTTATTGTAATACCTACATTCTAAACAAATAAAAATTTCTTATTCTTATTCTTATTCTTATTCTTATTCTGTGGGGGTTCGTGATGATATACTGCATACATGGTAATCTTTTGTACGTCGATTTCCACACTGAATAGGTTAAAAAAACTACCTTTTCCTATTTCTGGTTTTGAATCCCCCAAGTGTCGACGCATTAAGCGGTCCCGTGCGTCACGCATCCTTCGGATCCCCGCAACCTTCACCAGGTCATCGGTCCACCTAGTAGGATACCTTCCAACACAGCGTCTTCCGGTTCGCGGTCGCCACTCCAGAACTTTTCGGCCCCATCGGCCATCCGTTCTGCGAGCAATGTGCCCTGCAGTGGGCCACTTAAGTTTGGCTATTCTTCGGGCTACGTCGGTAACCTTGGTTCTCTTGCGGATCTCCTCATTTCTGATTTGATCACGCAAGAAAACTCCGAGCATAGCCCTCTCCACTGCCCTTTAGGTGACTTTTAGTCTTCTGATGAAGCCCATTGTGAGCAACTACGTTTCGGTTGTGAATAATTTAACTTATTATTTTTCAGTCTTCGGGTCGCCTGGCTCCAACGAGACAAGCCGTGCCTCACCGTCCACCGTTACTGCGAGCGACGGTATACCGCGACCTCAGCGGACTGTTCACACCGCCCGATGCTGACAATACGCAAGTAAGTCAACTTAGGCAAGCATGATTTTAATTGTTGCGGGCCCAAAAGTGTTGTTGTAGGCCCAATAAGGTTTTTGCGAGCCCAAAAGGGTTGTTACGCTCCCATTAGGGTTGTTGTGGTCCCATTAGGGTTTATGTGGTCCCAATAGCCGCATACGGTTGTTCCGGGCCTAAATGGGTGGTTGTAGGCCCAATAGGGTTTGTTGGGGCCCAATAGGGTTGTTCTGGGCCCAATGGGTCAATAGGCTTCTTGCATGTCACATATCTTAGAACTTTCGGTGACATGTCGTTACGATACCAGTAAACCCAAACAATGCTTTTCTTCTGCGTGAAGGCATATAAAAACATTGTTTAATTAAACATATGGGTTTCTGGTTAACGTAGACGTCCATGTGTTTTTGTTTTTCTGTTTTCCGACATTTCACCCCTAAGGGGGTTAAATAAGGGATGAAAGTTTGTATGGAAGTGTTCTTATACGGGGTGGAAGGGACACTTATTCTGGACAATGGACATCATACTGAGCTCTCCCACATCACAATCGCGAAAGTATACAGTTAGTTTATGTTCCATTTTTCTTTTTGTGTATGTGAGTTACCTCATAGCTCAGGAATGTCTTCACCGAATTGTATGATTCTTTTTTTGTTTGAAAGGCATATTTCCTGTGATGTTTTATTAATGTAGTAAGGATGTCCGTCTCTGACTGTTCCATATAATAACCGTGTAGGTATTGCACTTTTTTAGGAAATAGAGGATCATCAAAAATCTAAAGACTGTATACATCGATGATATTTTCGCTTACTCCAAAACCTCGCTGTCTCTTTGGAGCAGTGCGCTAATATTTGTATTTGTTTTGTGTTTTTTTTTTTTGTTTTGTGGCGTCGTGATCGAAACTTGAAATATTTCCGATGATATTCGACATTTTACACGTAGTTTTTTTTTTTAAACAAGGTGAACTCGTCGCCAATGATCTTTCAGCTACCGAATGAAACCACCGTTGCGATTGGATACTAGTTTATTACCGTCGTACCAACACAACATCATAATGGTGCAGGCACGCACACATACATACACGTACATCAAAAAACGGAAAAGTAAAAAAACTTTTTTGCAAAAAATAAAACCGACTTCAAAAACACAAAAAAAGTGAAAAATTACTTTAGCTTCAGAAGTCGGTGGCATAAAAAAACTGAATCAAATAAACAAAAGTCACCGACTTCTGGAGCTTTTTGTTTAATGTCGTTCGACCACTTTTCCACCTTATTACTTACGCCATAAAGGTGAAAAGTGGCAGACCCTCAGTGAAGTCGGGAGTACCTAACAATTTTTCAAAAACAAAATATGAGTAAAAGATAATTTCTTTGAGTTAGAAACTTGAAACCACAGCACAAAAACCTTATTAATAACGAAGCGAATGATGACTTAATTTAGTATGCCAAGTTAGACGTGGTCAGTTCTAATCAACTGAAATTATTACATTTATAATAAAAATAAGGATAAATTAGTGACATTTTTAAGCGAAGATTCACTGTTTATAATTATGTAAATGCGATGCATCGCACGTGATTAAAGCTTGGAGCGCGATAATCGGCCTTACTGCTACGAGATTAAGGTGCCACATGAAAATATCAAATGTTTACCTACGTAATATCAACTATCACGTGGTTTTTCAAAGTAAAAAAAATATCGAATCGTTTTATGAGTCATCGTAATCAAGTGTTTGTGCTCTACTATCAACGATACACAGGAATCCTAAAGAATGAGAAAAAGACTAAAGTTAAGAATTTAGTGACATCATTTTCTTCGTTTTACAAGCGTTATAAAAGCTTCGTAACCGTTGATATAAAACTGACTATTATTGTTGCGATACAACTGTAAGGCAACGCGCATCGACGGACATCTGTTAACATTCACATTTTCGTGAACAAAAAGTGAATCGATACTGTGCCTTTCATCATGTCAATCAACGATACCGAAGTACAGATTAATGAAACGAGTGAAAGTGTCGAGGAGTTTTACGAAAGCCTGACGATTATTGAAGGAACGAAGATTTTTGCTGTGCGCAGAGTAGAAATATAGAAAATGAGAAGTTGTAACTAGGAGAAGTGGGTTTGTCAAGAAGAGAAGACAAGGTTGTCAAAGCTCTCAACACTCGGAGCTGTCGGGTGGGTGACCATTTTAAAAGTAACCGATGTCTGGATACACAACTTAAGCTGATTAAATCCGAATCGACTGCAGTTATTAAGAAGTCGGTCAAGTTGAGGACACCTGCATTCAAGTCATAGTAACACACATCACCATAGTAAAGTACCAGCATTGCCTTTATGTGTGATGGGAGAATATTTTTCACTCGAAATATTGCCCGCAACGTTCCAGTGACGTTTTTGCTCACAGTTGCAGGGCAAGTGTCAACATCCATTCCTAGATCCTTGACGTTGGAGCCAAACGGAATGACTGTGCCGTCAAAGGTAACCGGTTTCACCGTTAAGCCATTTAGCCTAGTACGTAAGCTACGGAGGCTTCCTACAATAATGCACTTGGTTAGGTTAAGCGCCGCCCCGAAGCGATCAGACCAGTTTTTTACTACTCCTAAATTCCCTCGATCTCATCAGAGTTGTCTATACTTGCCTGACAGTAGAGCTGTAAGTCGTCAGCGTAAAGATGATACACACACTGAAGTTCGGTAGTTATGAGATCTATAGAAATAGCGAATAAAAGTGGAGATACAATTCTGCCTTGAGGGACGCCAGTTTTAAGTTCATACCAGCTGGAAGAAGACTCTTCAGCAAAAACTGACTGCTGACGCCCCTAAAGATAGGATGAAAACCATTCTGAAGCTTCGTGAAAGACCATTTGATCAGAGAGGATGAATAAAAAGACTTCGTGACTGACTGTATTAAAAGCATTAAAAAGATCGATCAATACTAAAACTGAAACTTCCACTCCCCGCCTTGTACAAGTCGGTCCCTTTAAGGAGAGTTGAAACTGTACCTGAACCCAGATGGAATGGAGTAATGAGGGAATTTTGAATGCCACTTTTCACCCTTATGTCCTAAGTAATAAGGTTGAAAAGTGGTCGAATGTCACTGTACTCGGTAGTACATAATATAGCCGAGTGGGATTAGCCAAAAATTTCTCAAAAGGTGGAACAAATTTTTAAGTGGTCGGATTTTCATGGGACTTCTTTTATTGAGTTCCTAGAGATACGCTGCTCGCGATTTTCCGATATTTGCGAATTTTTAGCCACTACACTCATGAATGTTGTTTTCTTGAACACTTATGTCCAGTTATCTGTGAAAAAGTATCACCAGTTACTTATTCTTAATATCTTTGTATTTTAGAAATAATTGAAGAAAGTAGGAAAGGACATCGGGCAATTCGTACCCAAACAAAAAACGATTTTCTTATGGAGAAAAACACTCAAAATGTTTTATTATTACAACGAGAGTCTAGCGTTAACCCCCTTCTGTTGCTATTTAAGTTTGAAAATATTTAAAATCATAGTTTCATGTAAACAGTTTAAAGCGTAATACAGGGTGGCGACGACAAGACGACAATACGACAATAAATTAAACTGCGTATACCTCATAACGTTCCCAGGCTGCATACTAAAATTCAATCGAATATATCCAGTAGTCACCGGGAATTATTTTTCATTTTCATGCATTTTCTACAAGATGTAGATTAATAGACTAGCACCGACAAGTAAGCGACTCACGCATCGGTGTTAACGCTAAATACATGTTGCAAACTCACTACTTCAAAAACCTTAGCCAAATTCGTTACTTTTTATTTCCAGATGTGAATAAATGCAATTTATACCTAAGATTAGTGATAAATGATGTTTTATTTCGTTAACAGTTTTATGCTATTTAGGTTGTTTGAAAAAAAAAAACATTATTTAATTTCGATGTGAGGATTTATTTGTTAGTTTAAAAATATTCGTATAAACTAGTAGTAACAGTGTATATTGTATTGAAAAAAAAAAAAAAAGGTTTTAATTGAAAATAAAATCCTGAACTGTTTTTTTACTGTGATAATTTATAACATAGGTCTACAATTAACCCCTGCTTGCTATTTGAGGTTGAAAGTACCAAAAATCATATTTTTGCCAGTAGTGCTTAGGACAAACGAATTATTGATTAGCTGGATTTCAGTTCTAAACTTTTGATTCCGTGGTAGACAATCACAAGAGCGTTAATACGCAGGGTAGGGATATTTAGTATGATAATAGGTGTTAGAAATATTAAAGTCAGACCCGTAATGGAGGAGTGACTGAAGTGACGGCATGGTGACCTCACTTTCCGGCTTACACAAGTACTCCTCGCGCATGAGTGCTTCGGAAAATACCCGGTGTCGTGTGGGTCGGAAGTCGACGCCCGTTTGTCACCACTGCGATGAATGCCCAGAGGACACGGTGACGCACACTCTGGGGGACTGTCCACTCGTAGACAATGCAGCGCCGTAATCTCGTCGCGGCGGTCGATGCTGCCGATTACCTCTGAAGGACAAACATAACCGGGCGGTTCGTTTTCATCTCCTCGTAAGGGGCCTGAATTGAAAAGTCAAATCTGATCAAGATAATGTTATTTAAAAAAAAAGGGGTTCTCGTAATTTTTTTGGTAAAGCTGGCAGAGATGGAAACATTCTCTATTCAAGGTGTTATTGCAAATATGAACCCTTGCGCTCGATACCCTGGCTGACATCGACGTTATTTGTTAAAGATAGTTCGTTTTTTAAAATAGCTTCAACACCTCTGCTTAGGCCATCAGCTGCGAGTTATCTAGGTTTAATAAATGATCATGGGATACAAATGTAGTTTTAACCTAATAATAGAAGAAGGTTATTATCCGTGTGTATCAATACGGTGATTTTTTCAAGTATAAGTAGTTAGCATTAGTATTAAGTTCGAGTTTCCTCTTCGGGGAATATCCTTTATACTAATAATAACATGTGTAGGAAAAACGAGAATTTTGTAGGCCTAGGGTTATTTAGAAACAGTTACATGTGTATTTAGATGTGTCATATTCATCTCTGTGCGTCATTTTCAGCGATACACAGGAAAACTAAAGAATGAGGACAAGTTTAGAACTCGAGAGAAATCATTTACTCCGCTTTACAGGAATTATAGAAGCGTTAGAAGCGTTAACTAATGAAATACAACTGCTTGTGTTGTGATACCCCCGGAAGGCAACGCGCTTCGACGGACATCTATTAACAAACAAAGTTTCGTGAACAAAAGTGAATCAAAACTGTGCCTTTCATCATGTCAATCAACGACACCGAAGTACACATTAATGAAACGAGTGACAGTGTCGAGAAGTTTTACGAAAGCCTGGAGAGGGAGCTCCGTACCGTGGCTTTATACCGAGATAGCGAGATGACTATACACTATATTATGCTCGCGCTGACAATAGCTACGTTGATATACGGAGTAACATCATGGTGCGTCATTAAGAAATTTCGCAATTACAAAAACTTTGTGTTTCTGAGCACCATCATAGCAAACATCTTTGGCATTATAGTGGCGTTGAATTCATTATGTTTACCCTTCGTGGTGTTACGAATCAAATCCGATGTATTCTTCTCCGTCACCGGACAGTTTCTAGTAATATACGCAATAACAGTGAGGCATCACTGGTTGATCATTATTTGCAACATGTTTTACGTAGACATTGCAAAAGTATTCAATAGACACATCCGTAGAAGATATTTGAAAAGCTGCGTCTTTGGCTGGGGCGTGAGTTTTATAACAACAATAATAATTATCATTAGTACTTATGTTCATTTAGTAATTTATAAAGCAGTAAGAAGTTTCCTCAATGTTACATTATTTTTGATTAGTTTGCCTGTGATATTGAACTGTATGCTTTACATTGTTATTGTTTGTTCACTTTTTCGCAGTTTGAACGCGAGAGAACATTCAGCTACGAATATACGGACTCGTTTGTATATCGCTACTTTGATATTTATACTTAGCGACCTCATATTGTTTGCTGTATATATATTAAAGTACGTCCATTACATAGCGACAGTAAGCGGCTTTATATTGTTTAGTATGCAAATGTTCTTACATCACTTTAATCCACTACTGTTGAACATTTATTTTGTTGTTGTAAAGAGCAACCGGGAAGTGTGGCATGAATTTTATGTAATTAAATTAAATGAAAAGCAAACGAATCGCGATATCCAAATGAACGTTCAAAATTTTCATGAAACTGCTGACACGGGAGTTATTAATATACCGGATTAATTATTAAATATCATTTTCAACCCCCGACGCAAAAAAAAGGGTGTTATAAGTTTGACCGCTATGTGTCTGTGGCACCGTAGCTCTTAAACGAGCGAACCGACTTGGATGCGGTTTTTCTTTATTTGAAAGCTAGTTTTTTGGCGACGGTTCCTAAACATGTTTTATCAAAATCGGTGCAGCAATTTACTAGATATGGGGGATGAAAGTGGGTATGAAAAATAGAATATTTTCAAATATACCCAGTGGGGTATCAAATGCAAGCGCATGATGTGTATATTACAATAAGACATGTTTTATCAAAATCGGCTAAGCCATTTTAGATATGGGGGTGAAAGTGGGGATGAATAATCGAATATTTTCAAATATACCTACCCTAGTGGGGTATCAAATGAAAGGGCATTATGTGTTTATTACAAAAAACTGTACGTTTCATTAAATCGGTCATTGGAGAAGTCTCCGGCTGCGTGTTTACCAAACGACTCGTACTGCAACGGTACAGCTTCGCAGGGTGAATGTAAGTGAATAATTATAAGATAATTGAAGGTCAATAAAGTCGAGTACTTACTCAATAAACTAGTTTTATTTAAATTTTCTCCTTGAACTTAAAGTATAAAACTTTTTTGCATTAAAATACAACCGACTTCAAAGAAACACCATATAGTGGTAAATGACTTTAGCTTACAAGAAGTCGGTGGCAATAAATAAATAAAACGGACTACTTACCGTCGTAGAAGTAGTTTACCTAATAAAAAAATTGAAATCAGTTTACAATGAGGTTTTTTCTAGGCCAGCTTTCATTAAAACATTATAGATGGCGCTGTACTTGACTCAATGTAAAAAAAATGGTTTTGGAAGTCTGTTAAAAATAGTCGTATTATTACGGAATTTAGTCATTTGTTTTGAAACGAGCTCTTCAAATATATTTCAAGGGCTCCGTAAAGAAATAGAAACAAACCGAATACTTTGTAATATACAGAGTGATTTTTTTAATGGTGCTCCCTCACCGCGAGCATTCGCCTGTAATGTAACAGTCCAAGATTCGATTTTGTACTGAAACAAGTGAATCTGAACTGTTACATTACAGGCGAATGCTCCCGTTGAGGGAGCACCTTTAGTGGGACAACAAGGGGAAATCCGAATCCATAAGAGATACCGGGAAACTTTCTTAAGAAATTTAAAAAATAAAATTTGGTTACTTTCACTCGTTTTTATATGGACACACGACAATAAATTAAAAATGGCAAAATTATTTTCCAAAAAAAGAGCTAAAGTTCCCAAGAAAGTGTATCGGTAAGAAAGTGTATCGGTGTGGATTCGGATACCCCCTTGTTGACCGACCTAAAAGAAACACCCTATAATAATCGGCTCGGGCGGCGTTTGTCTGTTTGTTATATCACGTGCATTTTCTCCGAAACTACCAACGAGGCAAAGTATCACGTCTGTTTCTCTGAAGAGTAAGGATTCTCCGAAACTATCTATTTATGTTTGCTTGTGGCTAAATAATAACAGCTGCACGGGTCAATCTTAAAGGATAATCAGCGCTTGCCAAGATAGGTCCGCAGATAGGTGAACATTACAACATACCGAGTTGCCTCCGTGCCTCGGAAAACACATTAAGCCATTGGTCCTTCGTCTTTGACACTCGTTACTGGTCGTTACTAGCCCAAAAGTCTGACACCCAGTCTTCCCAAGGGGTGTCGTGCCAACAAGGTTGTAGAGGTCAGATAGGCAGTGGGACCATGTAAAAGACTGGTAATTAGCTGCATCCTGCCACCGTCTTATCGGTCTACTAACTTCCCGATTGATCTATTGCATAGCACGTAGACGGAATGAGGAAAATCTGGATGCACACTGCACAGTAAAGTCTTAGTTCAGGACATATGACACTACCTATTGAAGCTACGGTACTGAGCTGCCCATTGGAAAAAAATACATACATTAATTAACTGATAACTAAATTAAAATGGCTTACAAGGTGTTTGACCAATGTCGAGTTGACGTCACCATTTTGATGGCAATTTTATGAAATAATTTTGTATTAATTTTTTTAATTAAACCAAAGTCTGCCAGTTTTAGTTCGGTCTGACATATGCAGTCCTTTCGTAGTTATTTTACCCCTGAGAATAAAAATTTGTAGCAGTATTACAAAAAGTACTAAGGCGCCATCTATGACACAAATGAAGAACTAACATGCTGAAATGGCGTGTTAAAGTTATCCACGACTAAGACTATTTAGAAAATTACCGACAACAACTGTCGTGCACCAGCCCACCAGACACAACACCCGTCTGGTCAGAGCATCCTCTAGTAGTGGTCGAGGATTACACTTGGCCGTTTGCCCGTTTGCGGATGCTCGAAAGACTTCACTTGAATTCGGGCACCCGATGCATTTATACACTACGAGTAGTTTGAATGAAGTCGAACCAAGAGTTTCCGAAGACGGGCGTACACGACCCCGTTCATTAGCACTTGGTCGTTGCCCGAATTCCATAGGCAACCGCATTCGGCAGAACGACTAACTGTAATTGCGCCATTAAGGAGATGAAGGTTAAAAATACTTGATTGTAGTAGAGGTCTATTTATAGCCTTTCGGGGAATACAAGGGTTGTGTATTTTTTTTTAGCCTACTCTATCCCACTCCTGGGCAAAGGCAGCCCTCCACTCTTTCCATTTCTCGCGAACCCGCGCGTCCTCCTTCCAGTTCTGACGGAACCTGTCCAGTTCGTCCCGCCATATCCTTCGTGGCCTGCTGCGACCCCGCCTGACTGTCAGGGCACCAGCTTCCTGCTATTTTGGCCCTCAGTTTGTCCGGCATGCGGCAGACATGTCCTGCTCCGACCCATTTGAGTTGGGCAGCCATTTGGCCACGTCAGTCGTCTATATTTGTAGTTTCGGACACGATCCGTTAATTTACGGCCTAGTATACTGCGCTCCCTTGCCTGCTGGCAAACCTTGACTTTGCACTTCTGGATGTTAGTCAAAGACCAAAACTTTGCACCATAGGTTACGATGAGATGATGCTTGAGATGTTATGTAATAATATACTAATATCACCAGGTGAAAGGCGAATTCAGCGGCAAAATGAAAGGCAAGAAGAACGTGAAAGCTGAGGGGTTCAAGCCGGGTGCTATTTACGAGCTCAACGATGAGGATGAGTTGCTATACGGCGGAGATCAGACGCCCGCGTCCATGGCTAGCGTGAGTACTTCTTTACTAATCCCTCCGTAATGTCTATAAAATATACATTCATACAAACTACTTACTTACTACGGTACTTATAACAAAAAAACTTTTTTTTTTAATTTCTATCTGTCTGTCGGTTTGTCTGTCTGTTTGTTTCGGCTAATCTCCGAAACGGCTGGACTGATTTTGACGGGACTAACATTAACAAAATCCGATTCAAATAGGCAAGTAATATGTTTATAATAATTTCACGCGGTCGAAGGTCGCGGGTCACAGCTCAATAAGTTCGGTTAACCCTCTCCGAACCGTTAAGGTATTATTGGGTATCGAGATTCGATTATATTTTAATGTAATCCTTTTTAGATGATTTCAGGAGTTCAAGTGTAAAAAAAACCTACGGTGATGTCATGTTAAACTGTTTTTTTGATCCTGCAGATAATGTTAGCGGAACAATCGAAGAATCCGGGCGTTCCTCGTCGAATATCCCGTTGGTGGAAGAAGTACCTCGTGGAAGTGAAGCCCACGTACTGGCTGTTCGTACTGCGCCTGAATGGCAACCTCGAGATATACTCGCTGCCTGAGATGAGGCTTAGCTTCCTTGTCAGAGATGCCTGCGCTGGGAATAGGGTAAGTTCCTCATCATCTGCTTGCTTATTGATGCTTGATGTACTGAATACGTGGTAACCGTTTTCGCGTCGGTGTTCCTTCCACCCCATGTAGTGGTCATCTTAGCAGACCGCTTCTATATGTATACACCCTAAGGCTCTTTGTACCGCTCTATATAAAAGTTATACTGGAACATATCGTTCAATGAAACCTCTTTTTCACAGATCCTGGCCGACAGCCTCGAATCAGTCCCGATTCCCAGCAGCGGCATCGAGGATGAGGAACTGAATAGCGGTGGACAGAATACTGATGCCGATAAGTGTAGGGAGCTGCTGGTCGTAGGAGTAGGGCATAAAGGCACCAGGGTGCTGATGCTTATGAGGTGCGAGGACCAACTCATGATATATCAGGTAAGGGAAATTTGTTATCATCATCGAAACAAATGTGATGCGAGAATCTTAAGGTTTGACTAGCTTTCGACTTAAACCGTTTTTTTACACAAAATTCTTTTAAATTACGCTGTATACAGGATGATTTTTTCAAGTGGGCGTGGAAGACCAAATCGGAAAACAACTCGTATATAGTGTATAACAGAAAGGTGTGATCTCGACTTACATTTATCTATATAATTACATAACAGGACATTATATTAAGATGGAAGAGCACAAAGGTAAGACGCTACCTTAGACCTGCGAGAGGAAAGGGAAATTTAAATTAGAACTTAAAAAATATGTCCATATGTATGAGACAGCTGATATTTTTTTCGCGATAACGATGATGGTTTCACGGAAAAAGTTCAGGATGGCCTGAACCGCACCCTCAAATATGAGCACACATTTCTGACACACGCTGTATGTGTTTACCATTTAAGTGCAACATTCCCAGGCTTACAAGTACCCGCGCGGCAACTTGAAGCTCCGCTTCAGTCGCGCGCGCGCGTCCTACCCGTGCGGGTACAGCGCCGCGCCGCTGTCCGCGCCCGACGACTCCTACGAGACCGCGCTGCTCAAGGAGAACGTGCGACACTGCCGATACTTCAGTAAGTTATTTCAGCATTTTCGTTCACCCTCAACCCTTGCTAGAGCCAGTAGTTTTAAATTAGCCCCTAAATAATCTGACTCAGATCCAGCCTGTCCCCTTGCTCCCCTCCCCCAGCGCCCCCCAGGCCGACGCTGGTACCCCGGCAGAGCGCGCTGTAGACAAGTTGTATGCCTTACACTCAAGGCACCCACAGGATAGTCCTGTTAAGCAGAAGCCAGGCCCTGACCTCCGAGATGCCATTAAAAATAAAACATTTTCATTCATATTTGTACAAAGGCGTTCCCCGTTTCCTTCCACTTCTCTCTATGTTGCGCCTCTTCTCGCATATTAATGAGGAAGCCATCCAAAGCGCCCCGGTCTGGTGAGCATGAGGCCCTAAGTTCGATTCCTAGGTCGGGCAAAGTGTTATTGGGTTTTTCTATCAGGAATTTCATATACCGGGTACAAAATGAAATAGAATTTTTGCCTATACTGTCACTTACGGGATATCTTCCGTGATTGTTCATTATTTTGAGCTCCCGATATTACAGCTCCCGGTTTTTATAGTTGTAAACCGTGAAAGCTTGTAACAGAATTTTTGCCTAGTTGATAGCAATAGGCTCACCCCCCATTAATTACCTAGAACTTGAATATAACTGGCGAAATGTGGGTGAACAATTGGATAAACGTCTGCCTAACTCTTTTGGGATTACAGCGTGATGTTATGGTGTTATGTAACTATATAATTTAACCAATTCGTCCTCTGTGAAGGTAACGTGGGCGGTTACAACGGTGTGTTCATCTGCGGCGTGTCGCCGTACTTCCTGTTCCTGTCGGCGCGCGGGGAGCTTCGCCTTCACGCGCTGTGCACGGAGGAAGCGCCCGTGGCTACCTTCGCCCCCTTCAACAATACGAACTGCCCTCAGGGCTTCTTGTATTTCAATGCTAAGGTAAGGTCGTAACTTAGTCTCGAGTAATAGCTAGTTAGTTTATATTTAAAGTGTCTCTTTGTAATATGAAAATAACAGCTTTTTACTGAATGCGTATGAAATATACTTTCATATGCATCCAGTAACAAGCTGTTGTTAATATACGGTACTTATAGCAAAAACCCTTTTTTTTTAATTATTGTCTGGCTGTCTGTTTGTTCCGGCTAATCTCCGAAACGGCAGGACCGATTTTGACGGGACTTTTACTGACAGATAGCTGATGTTATAAGGAATAACTTAGGCTACTTTTATTTTAGAAAAAGAATTAGGAAACCAGCATGCCTGAGAAATATTTCTCGACGACATGTAAAGCCAAGTCAGAGGCCCACGGGCGGCATAAAAACTCTGACACCAGGTTAGTCACTAACCACACGAAGAAAAAAGAGAAAGAAAAATATCATAATTCTCCTGCCCCCAATTTCTTTGGGGTCGGCTCAACACGTCGTCTGTTATATCATTATTAGCTTATGCCCTCGGCTTCACTCGCGTGGTGTTCGGTACTGCCCCACGGGATCCTAGTACCGGGATAAAAAGTATCCTACATGTTAATCCAGTTTATAAACTATCTGTGTGCTAAATTTCATCCAAATCCTTTCAGTAGTTTTTGCGTGAAAGAGTAACAAACATCCATCCATCCCCACAAAGTTTCGCATTTATAATATTAGTAGGAAGTAAGACTATTTCTCGTTACTATTTTCTAGTCATCTCATAGTCACAACCTCACTAGTTATATTATATAGTCATCTTTCACACATTCCATCCATCGTTTCTTTGGTCTTCCCCAACTCACACTATAACTTTCCTCACGACATTTCCTCATTCCTCCGCATTATAATATGCTGCTCATATTATGACAACCGGAGAGTGTGTACAGTCACCATAAAAGTGGATAAACGAGACATCGAAGGCATTTTTTAAATTTTGGTTTTCGTATAACTACATGTATTTGTTTTTTTTTCACTTATTGTTGTGGTAGGTTCCCCATTCAAATTTGTCGACACTTAAAGTGAATGTTGATAACATATTATGGGAGCTAACTTATAAATATAATATGAGACCAATCATCATCTGCCTAGCCTTTTCCCAACTATGTTGGGGTCGGCTTCAAGTCTAACCGGATGCAGCTGAATACCAGTATTTTACATGGAGCGACTGCCTATCTGACCTCCAAAACCCAGTTAGTACTGTGTATCAAAAATACCCCTTCGTAAAACTGGTTGCCAGACTTTCAAGCCACTGATTACCTGTTACGCTGTCAAAGATCTCCAAATTACAGCTGGGTCCAACAGCTTAGCGTGCTTTCCGACTCACGGAGGAAACGGTCTTCAGGTTAAACCGCGCTTGCCTAGGTTGGACTGTGAATGGGTGACTACCCATTACATACCGAGTTTCCTCCGTGCCTCGGAAAGTACTTTAAGCCGTTTGTCCTGTTTGTCATTTGTAGAAATTTGACAGCCGTTACAGGACCTTTACGACCTCTGTACTATTCACTGCATCCATCACCATGTTATGAATGCGTTACATGGGAGTTTTACCGTAAACCGTGATTTTTGCCTAAAAAAAGTTGTTTCCCGGCAATATTTTTTTGCGTAGAGTTACTAAGTTTGATGTATAGAATGCTTGGTTGACGGCTTCGTGAAGAGTCCGTTTACATCTTGTATACCTTCGACAGTTTTTAAATTCCTTCTGCTATTAAGTCAGACAGGATACATAACCTTTTCAAGTTAGTATTGCATATAATATTATATTCAATTACTTGATAACAATAAGGAAAATTGCATAAACCGTTGATCAATTTCAAGTTGACTTCAACCTAAAACTTCCTGTTCAATCACTTAGACGAATTCTCGAAATAATTAACTGTTTTCTGGAAAAGTGCAGTACCTACACGGTCAAAATGTATGAAAGAAAGGAATTTTTTCAAAATTAACGATGAATCTTTTTTATGTGGGGTTCGGATTGATGTATTGAATACTTACGTCGGTGTTTAGAACGTGAGGGCTATATTTAAAACGTTGCCGTGTGATAGTGTCCGACCATAACAAGAGCAAAGCCGCAGGCAAAAGCTAGTGTTTGTTTAGAGTGTATTGATTGTCCCGCAGTCGTCGCTCCGCATCAGCGCGCTGCCGACGCACCTGTCGTACGACGCGTGGTGGCCGGTGCGCAAGGTGCCGCTGCGCGTGACGCCGCACTTCGTGACCTTCCACCTGGAGTCCAAGACCTACTGCCTCGTGGCCTCCACGCACACGCCCACCACCTCCTACTACAAGTTCAACGGGGAGGACAAGGAGAAGAGCAGCGACAATAAGGGAGACAGGTAACATTTCGCTAACATTATTTCAGCCCGAATTCACCCACTTTAAAAAAAATATTAAAATACAACGTTTAACAAAGACCTCTCGTGTGGTGTCTCAGACCATGAAACTGGAAAACTTTTGTTCTATGACTTTTGGAAATTCATAACTTTTTTTTTAGTTTTACCATACATGTGGATCAGCTGATTGCGTCCGAAAATATTTTTTTTTTTGCGAATTTCAAGAACTCGTAGAACAAAAGATGTTTAGTTGTTTCATGGTGCGAGAGACCACACGGGAGGTTTTGCGTTTATTACGTTACACCTTGTATATATTTAATATTTTGTTTAGTAGAGTAAACTAACTATATGCATTATTAATTTAAAACTATTAAATAAACTAACAACAAACTGTAAAAGAGCATCAAAAAACTCCTCCTCAACGCTGTCAGCTGGTAATGTGCCCAAGAGACTGGCGGCGTTGCCACGTCGTATGGCAACACTTAGTCTCTGACCAATGTAAAAGCCAGCCCTTGGGTCACGGGAAGCGTCTACTAAAATATTAAATGGATCTACTCTTTACCTCAATCTTGTCTTGAGGACAGAGGATGTCGACGATGGAACGAGCTAACCCAAAAGAAGCCTATTTACTCGCGACTTAAATAGATTGGAGTCATATGAACTTGGGAACACCGTCGCAGGCAGGGTATTCCACTCCTTGACTGTGCGCATAGATATCTCCTTGTGTGTGTGAAAACGGGTAATATAAGTACAGTCATTTGGTAGTTTTACCTCGAAAGTTTTCCGGGAGTTTTGAAAATGGGCAATTTTATATTGTTTTTTTATTGTGCTCTTTTCGAATTTTAATTACATAAATTGAAGGAAAGGACAGTGGAAAAAATACCCACGGCGAACATTAACGAATTATACCTTATTTTAAAGCCTGAGATATATAGATTTAACAGCGTGAGGCGCATTATTGTGAGTAATATTCCCAAATATTGAGATATCCAGCAAAATATTTTATGTCATAATATATATATATTTTTTTTAATTTTAGTATGTTAATATGCTTATTGCTTATAGTTTTTATTGCTATTTATAAGTCCATAAGCAGATTACGTTGCCTTTATTTATTTTTATAAGAATTATTTGACCTGTAACCTAGATAGGTTAATAAAAGAAAAAATGCTGTAGTAGCTAAAGAATAAATCGCCAACGACCGGACCACAGATAACATTTTTCGTTTTGATGAAATGGATTCATCTTTAAAAAAATGTGATACCGAGTTAGCAAAAAGTGCAAACTATTTCTTGTTTGAGAGATGCTCATTTCTCAACATTCCCATTAGATATAAAAAAAAACAATACATTTAGGATGTACGTAATAATATTTTAAATCTACCATATGTTTCATTAATGTTTACAAAAATTCGGCTAGCGGGTCAGAAAGGTCCCAATGTCCTTTTCTCTGGTTTAAATTTAAACAAAATTAAATGTTTTTATTGTAAAATGAGTCGGAAGGGAGAGAAAAACTGCTTTTAGGCGCCATTTAGCTAGCTAGCTAGCTCGCCGTCCGGCCGTCTTATGACGACAGGCCGTGTCGACGGCGCCTGAGTGTTCCACGCGCACCTCAAAGAGGTGTCAGCAACGATGTAGGGGCCTGCAAGGGCCGATGCCTGCCAGGGCTGCGGGACTGTTCGAAAGAGATACCGCGGCCCTGGAACACAAAGGGCAAAGAAGGAACATGGATGGATTTTAGTCAATACAAGTCTGACACTCCCTTCCGCTCCGCCCAGAGCGGGAGGGGTCATTTGAATATTTCCTATCCTAAAAAAAGCCGCCATTTTTCCAATATGGCGCCAAAACTTCCGGAAAACTTTTCAGGTAACATCTTTCTTTCGAACTTAATGACTGTACGCACGACGGCCAATCAACCTATACAAAACCAGTTTATGCGGATCTCTCGTTGTACGGGAAATTTATACAAAGCGAGGCCATGTTATACTGGAAATGTACAGCTTGATGTGTCGCCGTGTGTACCAGTAGCGAAGGGTCAATTTTTGTAAGGGGTAAGCCGGAGTACATAATCTTTAACGTGATTATATTATTTGCCTATAGAATACTGACTGTGCCATTTTTCAAAGGGAAGCCGGTGGGAATCGAGTTATATGGAACCTTCGCCACTGGTGTGTACTATTACTTTAATACAAGTTCGTCGATTTCAGATTCCCGTACCCACTACAAGACAAGTTCTTCGTGACCCTGTTCTCGCCTGTCTCGTGGGAGATCATACCCAACACTCGGATAGAGCTCGACGAGTGGGAACATGTCACGTGTTTGAAGAATGTCTCGCTGTCTTATGAGGGGACTAGGTAAGTGTGCTGAAATTATTACTAGACACCGGATTATATGCAACTAAAAAAATATAAATATGCAAAATATGCATCATAAGTGCAAGAAATATGCAACACAACGAAAAAAGTGCATAAATATGCAATATAACGTTTGAATAAGAGCTAAAAAAACCGGCCAAGTGCGAATCGAACTCGTGCATGAAGTATTCCGTACCATCGGAGCCCTCTTTAATTCGAAGGGTAACCAACGGGACCCTATTATTAAGCCTCCGCTGTCGGTCCGTCTGTTTGTCAGCGGGCTGTATCTCATGATCCGTAATCGGTAGACAGTTGAAATTTTCACAGAATGTGTATTTCTGTTGCCGCTATAACATATTATAATTAAAAATTAAAGGGGTCTCCCCTATTACGATGGTATGGAACCCTCCATTTGCGAGTCCGACTCGCACTTGGCCGGTTTTTGGATTAAGGTCCTTTATTAGCAGTGGCTCTGGCACATTTTTGAAATTTCTAATACAGTTCATAGAAATATCTAAGATGTGTGTATCTCATAATATTCGTTTTACATTTCAGGTCTGGTCTGAGAGGGTACATAGCGATAGGAACAAACTATAATTACAGTGAAGATATCACTTCCAGGGGAAGGGTAAGTTCTAGTTGCTTTATTTATTTCTATACTAATTAATGAAATTTTTAAATATTCCTTAGAAAAAACAATGTAAAAAACATTTAAAAATATAAAACCATGGAGTTTCTTGCCGGTTCTTCTCCATAGGAAACGACCAACCCGAACCGTGCACCTTTTTGTCGACGTTTTATAAGTGCCCATCTAGGCCTATGTGAAATAAAATATTTTGATTTTGATGATTTTTTTTGAAAAGTAAGTAAGTTCATTCTGACTAAGTTTCTCCCTTTTATAACAGCACAAAATCATCCTTTTTATTTACTGTTATGTGTTTGTTTACGGTTTTCATAGGAATTATATCTGAACAGTTAAAATTAAAAAAGCAAACAATAGATGTAGTGACAAAAATTTAAAAGAGTATGCTCAGATGGTTTGGTCTTGTGGAGAGGATGAGTGAAAGGCGACTAACAGAAGGTATTTACAAGGCAGACGTGAGCGGCAACGTCGGGAGGGGACGCCCTAGAAGGACATACAGATACAATGACCTTATCGGTGAGGTTCTTCCCGTTCTTCAGAAAGGTCAAGTGCGTAGTTCTCGCAACCGGCGTGCGTGTATGACCAGATGTATGAACGTGGATGAGGCGAAAGGAGTTTGTAAGGATTGTAGCAGGTGGCGTTCTGTAGTTTCTGCCTACCCCCACGGGGAAAAAGGCGTGAGTTTATGTTTATGTTGAAATAGGGATGTTTCCTGAAAAAATGTAATTAGTCTGCCAGATAGATTTCCAAAAAATATTGGACACGACGATACAGTGCGTCGAAAACTCGTGTGACGTCATACTTGTAAGTAAAGTGTACTGACTTTTTACCGAAAAGTGACGTCAAAGGCCCCCCCACTCATGATCTTTGATGCGTTTTCATCGTCAATTTTAATTGATTTGATAAAACAAAAAATACGTATCCAATATTTTTCGATAATTTAACTGACGGATTAAATAGAATTATATTTTTTTTACAAAGGAAACCTCCCTATTAAACCTATCCCTTCTTCATCATCATCTGTCTAGCCAAGATTCCTTCCAATCTTCTAGTCTAACCGGATGCAGCTGAATACCAGTATTTCACATGAAAGGACAGCCTCTCTGACCTCCACAACCCAGATATCCCATAATAAGCCTATTCGTTGTTATTTCCAGATAATAATCTACGACATCATAGACGTAGTTCCGGAGCCAGGCCAGCCGCTCACCAAGAACAGGTTCAAGGAACTGTACGCGAAGGAGCAGAAGGGTCCCGTCACTGCGCTCACGCAAGTGCTCGGATATCTTATATCTGCTGTCGGCCAGAAGGTACGAGTATGAATTACACACATCATCAGCTGCCTAGCCTTTTCCCAACTATGTTGAGGTCGGCTACCAGCTTAACTGGATACAGCTTCTTACATGGAGGAACTGCTTATCTGACCTCGATAACCCAGTTAGTACTGGGTAATACGATACCTCCTGGTAAGACTGGTTGTCAGACTTTCGGACCACTGACTCTACGACTGTCAAAGATCTACAAACGGCTTAACGTGCTTTCCGCGACAGGGAGGGAACTCGATATGTAATGACGGTCACCTATGTACGTAAAAACCTCTCCAAGCGCTGGTTACCTTGAAGATCAACCCGTACGGTTGTTATCATTTAGCCACGAGCTAGTCCGAGCTATCATGTACAGCATAAACCTTTTTATTTGTATTTTATTTTTAAATGCCATCATTCTCCTGCCCTTATCCCAATTTATTCGTGGTCGGCGCAGCATGTCTTCTTCCATACGTCTTTATTACTCATCAGCAGTCTCCTCCTGTCTTGCCATATTATCCTTTACACAGTCCATCCATCGTTTCTTTGGTCTTCCTCTACTCTTATAGCTATCTAGATTCATAATCTACATTTTCCTCATTCCTCCGCATCACAAGTCCATACCACGATAACCGATTTATTTTATTTTTATAATTATAACCTTAAATCATGCATTATTTCTGTCCACAGATCTACATCTGGCAACTCAAAGACAACGACCTAGTAGGCGTCGCGTTCATAGACACTCAGATCTACGTACACAAGATGCTGTCAGTGAAGAACTTGGTGCTGGTGGCGGATGTGTACAAGTCCATCTCCCTGCTGCGCTACCAAGCACAGCACAGGACCCTGTCACTCGTGTCCAGGGACCTCAGGAGCGCGCAGGTACGAGAACCATTCTAGAAAGTACACGGCAATATAAATAAGTATAGTGTTGGAATAGAGCGTTACTTCGCGGAAATTGACAACGTTATATGTTATTCAAAATTATAAATATTTTTCACAGTTCTTGAATATTGCATCCTGCATCCAAGCCTAGATCTATTTGCAGAATTAAAACCTAAAATTTTCCATTTTCAAAATAACTGTTTTAGAATTTGTCTGACTATAGTCAGATCGCGATATGATATTTAGCAACAGTGATGGGCAACACACAGAAAGCGGGCGCACGACGAGCGCGGGAGTACGGTGGATGTCGTTTTTTGTACTTATGTGGACGACCTCACACAGAAAGCGTGCGCGGGACGTGTGCGGGACGTGCGCGGGTGACAGGTAGTGCGCTGCCGAGCATTAATATATATATATTTTTTAAATTACAGATTTTAGACATGGAATTCATGGTCGACAACACAACCCTAGGCTTCTTAGTGAGCGAGTCTGAAGGGAACTTGGCGCTGTTCATGTACCAGCCGCAGGCGCGGGAGAGCTATGGAGGTAAACATTGATAATAATAGTTAGTTTTTTTTTAAATATTATTTTGTAAAGAAATAAAAATGTAAATGTTATGTATAGAAATGAATAAAGGAAATAGTAAAGTTAGAATTTTGACATCCAATGTCTGCGTAACTAGAAAGTTTTCCAGGTAAGGTCCAGACAAAAAACTGATCACAATGAGGAGTACAACTGTGTTTAGGCTACGACAAGGGTATTTTTACACGCATTAGGACACTTTTTGCCCCAGTACGATCCTGTGGAACAATTACCGAACTCCACACATGCGTAGCCGCGGGCAAAAGCTAGCACATTAATCTGTCTTTACTTCAAAACCTTACTAACTTATCTTGGCAGGTCAGCGCCTCATCCGCAAGAGCGACTACCACCTGGGTCAGCAGGTCAACGCCATGTTCCGCATCAACGCGCGGCCCGTGCCCACTGCCTCGCACAAGCGGCACGTTACTATGTTCAGTGAGTTGTCTTTATTTATTTATCTTCATCATCAGCCCGCAGCAGTCCACTGCTGGACATAGGCCTCCTGAATCGCTCGCTGCTGAACTCGATCCTCAGCAACTGTCACCAGCCGGCCAGCCGGCTCGTACCTGAGGTCCCGCACTCGAGCCCGTGTACCCCAACGTTCATCAGTTCTACGGCTACCCTGGCCGGCCCAGTGCTACTACAGCTTACTTATTCTGTGAGCTATGTCGACAACTCTGGTTCTCTGTCGGTATTTATTAATAATATTATAAAATGAAGGTGATAAAGTTTGTATGTTTGGATGTTAGGGGTAATTTTCCGAACTACTGATCTGACTCCAAAGAAATAATAAGACTTCATATTTAATTTTAAATTTTTATTAAAAATAAAAATACATTTCGAGGTAAATTTTTAATTTTAAACCATTTATTTTACAGCAACACTGGACGGTGGTGTCGGTTACGTGCTACCAATCACGGAGAAGATGTACCGGCGACTGCTGATGTTGCAGAACGTCATGAATAACTACTGCTGCCATATAGCTGGACTCAACCCGCGGGCTTTCAGGTCCGTTCGATTCAATTAAATTGTTAATGAGGTCTAGGAATCATAATTCGATCTTATGTTAACACTGACTTGTAAACATAAGATCGAAAAACCTGAAAATCTTCGATCTTTATTTAACTAGTTATTTGTAAACTGTATTGATTTTTGCAAGCCAAACGACGGAATGTCAGATGCTAGCATATCAAGTTACCCGAAACTGAGAAATTTTTCTAATCAACCTTGAACCTAATGCTTTTTTTTTTTTTTTTTTTTTTTATCGTGGTAAAATCATCAAATGAGTCCTCCCACCCAGGGCAGAGTGGGAGGAACTGTCAGACTTGTACTGACTAAAATCCACGGTGTCCTTCAATAGCCCTTTATGATCCAGGGTCACGGTAATTCTATAAGTCCCGCGACCCCGGCAGGATTTCGCCCTCTAGAGGGGGGCCCCGTCATAATGCTGACACTCTTTGAGGCGCGCGTGGAACACAACGCGTCGTCGACCCGGGCATGGTCCATGGTCGGACAGCGAGTCGCCCATTACTCGCCGCCCGCAAGCCCGCGCCTACGGTGGCCGGAGATCGTCTGCCGACGTCCGGCGCCGTGGGCGTCTACCACTGCGGCTGGGGTGGAGGGAGGACGCTGTCCTCTCCCTCACGCGGCCCGCCTCCTCCTTCGCGAGCATGACTGCTTCGCAAAAGGAGGCGACCGCTTCCCACTCCGTCTCGCCCCGCAGCATGGCCTCGACCAATGCCGGGCGCGAGAGGTCTCCGCCTATCGCCGCCGTGAGGACACGGCGGTGCTCTGCCCAAGCGGGGCAGTCCTGCACCGTATGCTCCACCGTGTCCTCCGGGCGGTCCTCGCAGTGGTGACACCCAGGCGTTTCCTCCTTCCCCATCAGACACAGGTACCTCCCGAAGCTTCCGTGTCCGGTGAGGACCTGCGTCATGCGGTAGGTCAGGACGCCGTGACGCCTATCCAGCCACTTCTCAAAGAGGGGTCTTACCGCAGCGATTGCGGCGTGCCCGACGTCGGTGTCCCTTCCACTCCGTATTATTATGTTACGACTGCCCTTTATGTACCTACATTGAATGCAAATAAACTTTTTCCCTTGTTCCAGGACGTACAAGTCAGCGCGTCGGCCGGTGGGCGGCGGGCCCGCGCGCGGCGTGCTGGACGGCGACCTGGTGACGCTGTACACCACCATGCCCAACAACGAGAAACTCGACGTGAGTATAGCAGCTGGGGCTCAGCTCACTGCCAGTCGGACATAACCCTCCGCTCTTATCAGGGCGGAAGATATCTATTGAGGATTTGCGCGCTAGCAGTCACACCCGAGTAAAGTATCGGCGCAGGCGCAGACGGCCGGCCCGGGCCGTCGGCACGCGGGGCCCTAAGCAGAGAGAGCTGCATGAGATGCTGAGTTCAATACCTATTTCAATAAATTTTTCCATCAGGAATTTCCCAGTAGCAGCCACAGAGTCTGGATTTATGCCAGGTTGATGGCAATAGGCTCGGCCTCCATTAAATCAGACTTAAAAAAATAAATAGAGCAAAATGTTGGTTTATTATTAGGTACACATCTGCCTAACCCTTCGGGAATTAGAAGCGTGATGTTATGTAATATAATCTTAACATAATAATTATTTTGTTACAGATCGCCAAAAAGATCGGCACAAAGGTGGAAGAAATTATGTCTGACCTGTACGAGATAGACAGACTGACTGCTCACTTCTAGATTATATATAATTAAATATAACGCTACGATTAAACAACTAGTTAATACGATGTACATACTTTGTAAGGAATAAAAAAGTATTCGAGTTTTGGAACACCTTTGTTTTATTTGATAGCCTTTCTACCAATGTTAATGGATGGAGAGGGAGAGGAAGACTTTGGCCTCTCCCTCTCCATCCATCTACATTCATATCCATCACTCTTTTAGTCAAATGTATTCCATCCTTCCTCATTGCATGTACCAAGACATACGACTTTTTTTAAAATTTTTCTGTGACAGGCGTCACTTACAAACTTCCTCTAATATACTCTCCTTATTTTATCCATTCTTGTCAATCCACACATCCAACTCAACATTCTCATCTCTGCTACATGCAATCGTTTGTCATCCATCTTCTTCACAGCCCAGCATTCCGATCCATACAGTACGACAGGTCTAATCACGGACTTTAAAATACATTAACAAATAAAAATAAATTTCATTTATTTCAGGTCCGAGACCCATATAACACAAAAATAGATTAAAAAAACACAATTTATTGCTCAAACATACAATGGCAGAATTACATTAAGGGGCGTCTAAACGGGCTATATTTTACGACAATTTGTGGCTGCAATCCTGTGGCCGGCAACATTGCTAGCAATACCAGCCACACTATGCAATATTTTAAGGATGGCCATTGATTATAGCCACATATTTTTTGGTATGTCAAAATGTTTTTAAGTGTAGCCGGCGTGTGTGTGTAAAGGTTTCTGAATCAAAGGCCATACTATTGCAGACATATTGCAACATGTTGCCTGCAATTGATTGCTCAGCCATAAAATGCACTAAAATGTTTTTTTGATGGCTGGGCAATGTTTGCCAATAATTGCAGCCACAAATTGTCGTAAAATATAGCCCGTTTAGACGCCCCATTAGAAACATTATTGAATTATTTACATTATATACAGACTACAAATATAACTAAACTAATGATAAAAATAAGGCTAGAAGTAAGAAAATATAAACATATATATAACTAAGAAACGACGACAATAGGACTTAGGACTTAGGCGTTGAAGTACTCCTCCGCATCGCTGTCATCTGGAAACGTGCCCAGAAGACTGGCAGCATTGCCACGCTGAATGGCAATGCTAATTCTTTGGCCAAAGAAAGAGCCAGCCCTCTGGTCACGCGAAGTGTCGACCAGTCGGCGAGAGATTTCCTTAAAAAGGAGACGCGCACTCGGGCCCCATGACCCGAGCGTTTCAACCCCAAACGGCTCAAAATTGTAATTACCAATAAGGTTACAGTATTTGCGCCGCTTGAGGATCTCAGCAGCCGCAGCAGCAGCGCCTGCACAGCCCGCCGTGCTTGAAAGGTGAGATGGCGCAAGGGTGTCGACACAATTTGCGTCCCACACCAAAGGCCTACCCACCTTCCAAGGCACCAACGTCATGCCGTCTGTCTCTGGTATTTATTGAATTAAATTTACAAGTCACAAGTAAAATACACAATCGAAAATATGAATTAAAAAAAAAATTACAAGAACGATTAAATGTCAAATAAATAGGATAACAGCTGCTAGATCAACAGTGCCTCATTTTTTTTTTTAATTTTTTATTTAATGGGCCTACTCTTGACCTCAATCTAGTCCTGAGGACAGCGATGAGGTCGACGATGGAACGAGCTTACCCAAAAGAAGCCTATTAACTCGCGACTTCAATAGATTGGGGTCATAATGAACTTGGGAACACCGACGTAGGCAGGGAATTCTACTCTATGGCTGTGTGCACAATAAACAATGTAGCAAAGCGCTTCGTGCGGATGCGAGGAACATCAACAAGGTATGGGTGGATAACCTGCAGTGAGTCTGACATAATATATAAATATCATAAAAGGCAGGGACAATCAAGTTTGCCAGGATAGCGTTGGAGCTGGCTCGCACCCTGCGCACCAAGAACGCGCACCGCTTGCGCTGTAGAAAAGTACTTGAATTACATTACATCATAAGAACTATTAGTCTACACGGAAATGAAGACACTAGACACACCGCTGATTGAGCTCATTGTCTTAAATATAATAGGGCTAAAACAAAAGAGCTATTCACTGTACCCGGGTGGTACAGTCGCTGGTAACATTCAGAATAGTTTTTTTTATTATTTATTTACATGTCTGCCTAACTGGGTTGTGGAGGTTAGATAGGCAGTCGCTCCATGTAAAATACTGGTATTCAGCTGCATCCGGTTAGACTGGAACATAGTTGGGAAAAGGCTAGGCAGATGATGTCTGCCTCGTTGGTCGAGAGGTTCTGGGGTCGATTCCCGAGTCGGGCAAAGTGCTATTGGGTTCGTGCCTCCAGCGCCGTCTTGAGCTCATTGATAATAATAATTTGGCAGTAGGTACCTAAATGATTGCGATAGGTACTTAGTGTCGCTCGGTGTCCAACTTGTAACCTTTTTAAATATTTTTGGGACAAAATATGACATGGTTTAAAAAATATTGGAATCGATTCAGTTACTTATTCTGAACAAACTATATTCAGGTTTCGCATATACTAAAAATGTGTAGATAGACAATAAACTGGCCAATATAAAAAATCTGCTAGTAAATCAGTGTCAACATAGTTATTATCTGCTCTTATGAGTTATCTCATACATGTATAAAATTTACTTATTAATTTATTATGTTCAACAGTGAACAATCAAGCCATTGATAAAATCACCTCAACGCCATCAGCTAATGATAAAGTGTCGATGTAATCTTTAATCAAAGATTACATTATGAGGCACGCGCAGTTTCCCATTCACTTTTACTCTCCTTTCGTCTGTTGATAGTTAGGTACAATTTGTGCACCATGAGATGCATTAATCTTAAGATTATTCATTCACATAAAATATTGATCAGTATGTTTGACTTTGAGAGAAACACATGGATTTGTACTACTGAGAATATTGAACTGTTGAAGGAATGAACTAACCCTATTTCAGAAATGCTTATGGCACTTCGAGCTGCCATCAATCTCATGATCTGCCTTGCCTTTTCCCAACTATGTTGGGGTCGGCTTACAGTCTAACCGGATGCACCAGTATTTTACATTGAGCGACTGCCTATCTGACCTCCACAACTCAGTTCGTACGGGGTAATACGATACCATTTGGTAAGACTGGTTGTCAGACTTTCGGGCCACTTGACAGCCGGGACCAACGAGGCACGGAGGAAACTCGGTATGTAATGGGCGGTCACCTATCCATCGACCCGAGCGGCTGTTATTATTTAAGTGTCATCCATCTATACTACTACCTATACTAACATTATAAATGCGAAAGGTTGAATGAATGGATTGATTTTTGTTACTCAATCACGCCAGAACGACTGAACGGATCTGGCACAGAGATTGATTATAGTCTGGAATAGCACATAGGATTCTTTTTTTCACACTTACGCATCAAAATTTCCACGCGAACGAAGTCGCGGGCAACAGCTAATCTGTCCTAATTACAGTAAGTAAATTATATCACGGTACAATTACTAAGATATGCTTACAAACTTCCTTACATACCTACATACATTTATCTACGGACCTACTATTACATTTGAGTGCGACTGTACTCAGAGCTTCCGGTAAGAGGCGCACATTATCTAACTTGCATACTGCAGTTTTTGTTTATTTTTGTTGTTATTATATTATTACCCTGCATCACATGGATGCAGTATACTAATGACAAAATATCGACATTTCTGTGCTTTAGCTAAGTTAAATAATTAAGACACTTCATAAAATAAATAACAAAATCTATTTATTTTTATTTTTTATAATTTATTAATATTAATGTATGATAATGCTTCGTTACTCTAGTGCCAGTAAGCGCTGCTGCTGAGAATGAGGTCCTGGGCGTTTCCCAATCGAGGCAAAGTGCCGCTCTGCCTAACCCTTCGGGGATTAGAGGCGTTATGTTATGTTTATTTCTTAATTCAATTCTATTAATCATCCTCATCTCCATCTACAAATCCAGATCTACAAATGACACCCGGGACCAACTACTTAACGTGCTTACCGAGGCACGGAGGAAACACGGTACGTAATGGGGCGTCACCCATCCACAGGCCAACCTAGGCAAGCACGGCTTGACGTAAAGATCGGCCCGAGCGGCTATTATTATTTAGCCACGAGCTCCTCTCAGATAATATAGAATATATCTACATAATATATATTATGTGTCATTCTTTGGCTTTCATCTATAGTTTGATTTTTTTCGTTTTGCTGTACGATTTGGTCTGAAGATATGCAATATGAAAGTCGCCGTGAGATTATTATCAGTCAGTTCTTTTGTCTCGTCTTGTTTTTATTTGTATAGTTTTTGCTTTATTTGTGCTGTTTATTATGAACGGATTGAGTTCTCTAGCAATTGGAATGTATGAATTGTTTATTCTGTTGCAAGCATGGACGTCTGAGCGGCAAATATGTTTGGCTTAATGAAATGCACCTTATATTTTATCTAACCAGAGGATTTTGTCGGGATGTAACCCATGTCATATTTTCTTTAATAATTATTACTTAGGTAACTTCGTCAGAAAACGGTGTTATACATTGATATTACTTGCATATAGTGCATAAATATACAAAAGTTAATTTTTGGTACTCGCAAAAATCGAATCCGCAACTAAAATCTCTGCTTACGGTACCTAATCGAACCTGCAACTCTACGCGTATACACCAAACCACTGCGCCATCAGTCACGTCACTAAATATGAATCATAACATAACTAGATTTAAATTGCTCCGTTACTTAGCTGACCTGAAATCTAGCTCTCATTACTATCTAAAAATCATTAGACTGTGAAAGTCTAGGACATAATAAGATAGCGCTTGTTATGTGGGGACGTCATGCAATGTGTTTAGTTACGCTAGTAATATTGAATAACAAATTGTTGCATCTTCACGCTTTGTTTGATCTTGGGATGAGCAGAAGTCGAGGCTCTTGTCCTCTGTGCCTCGAGAGCACGTTAAGTCGTTTTTCCCGGCTGTCATTTGTAGATCTTTGACAATCGTAACAGGTAGTCTGTGGCCCGAAAGTCTGACAACCAGTCTTATCAAAGGGTATCGTTTTATCCAATTACTGGGTTGTGGAGGTTAGATAGGTAGTCGCTCCATGTAAAATACAGGTATTCAGCTGCACTCGGTTAGACTGGAAGCTGCTCCAACATAGTTGGGGAAAATAATCATAGACTGTGAAGTCTAGGACATAATAAGGACATGCAATGTGTTCAAGTAACGCTAGCAGTTTGGATGTGTCTTGTATCTTTACGCTTGCTTGATGTCGGATGAGGATCAGCAGAATTAATGGGTGTCATTATGTTGACTACATGGACTTGGTTTGAGGGTAAACTTAAAATTTCGCGGGGTTTTTAGATTCTTAGATCATCGCCTGTGGCTCGGATGTGAATTCCGCCTCGAATGCAATAACAAAGTTACCACACTTATATCAAAATGTACTATTTCGATTTAAAACTCGACGTACATATTTACGTTATGTTTACACCGCGCGCTCGTGCCTGGGCGCCTGGTAGCGGGACTAACCGCTTACTCACCGGACGCACGTAAGCCTCATCACTGGCGGAGGCTCTAAATGCCACAATCTTTGTATGATAGCATCTCTTCCTTATGTATTTCAATTCACAGCTGAGAATGTGAGTCTTGTCCGTTTGCATAATGTTTTACTTCCATCTTTGCATAACGCTGGCTAGGTTAAAAAGTAAAAATAAAACACGGTTGTCGGGTGTCGGTGTTATTATAGACACATATGAGACAGCTTTTTTACATAACATAGCATCAAGCCTGTAATACGCGAAGGGTCAGTCAGAGATGTAGGTACCCTATAAATACACTCACATTCTGCCAGTTACGTTTGTAATAGGGGGCAATAGGCTCGCCTATTGCCATCAACCAGGCACAAATCCAGACTCCGCCTGCTGCTGAAAACTTCCTAGATGAAAATCCTAGTTACACTTGACCGATTCGGGAATCGAACCCAGAACCTCATGCTTGTGACCTCTAGACCAAAGACGCAGTACACGGATAGATCATGCATATTCAGACTACAATGTTCCCACTGCTGGGAGACAGGGCGCTTTTCTGTAACAGGGAGTAGGCTGTACCACTGCAGGTTGGTGGATGTGAAGTCTTCAATTTCAGGGTCTAGGGTCTTTGTAATAAAAGCCGCCGCGCTTGCCTAGGTTGGCCCGTGTATGGGTGACCGCCCATTACATACCGAGTTTCCTCCGTGCCTCGGAAAGCACGTTAAGCCGTTGGTCCCGGGTGTCATTTGTAGATCTCTGACAGTCGTTACAGCTACGTAGTCAGTGGCCCGAAAGTCTAACAACCAGTCTTACCAAGAGGTATTGTATTACCTAGTACTAACTGGGTTGTGGAGGTTAGATAGGCAGTCGTTCCATGTAAAATACTGGTTTCATTGGGTTTCATACATAATATTCCAGTAGTTTGTTTTTTATGTCAATTTCATATTTTTTGTTTAAAGTTAAAGAACCCTGGCGAGATTCCATGTATTTTGGGACCCAGTCTTAGAGGTAGCATTCATTATGGCAACTTATACATACTTGTAAATCGACTAAAGACTAACAAAAAAGCAAATGGAAAGTAAGACGACCAAGTTGGGACAAAAGAGATAAACGTCTTTATACAAGATAACCTAAAAATCTTACGGTTAAGGTTTTTAACTGTGAATGTCTGCTTATTTATTTAAAATTAATCAAAAAATAATAATGTTTAGGATGAATCATAAAGGAAGATTCGAATAAATTACTCTTAGATAATTCCCTTTCCAACCTACCCGGTCCGTGTAAAAGGGTATAAAAGGCGTAGCGCGTTGTACACGGCCTCTTTGGATGATGCTCTGTGCTTTTTGGTTCTCTTTGGTTTTTGGTAGTAGGCAACTGACAGGTGCCAGGGGAGGTAATCATTTTGGTTCGGGTCGTGTTATATTATTCTGATGTACTTACTATTTACTTGTCTTAAGATAAAACCCGAATTTTTTGCCTGTACCTAATTAATGAATCATAAAACTGCCAGACTGCGTCTAGAGACTATATTGATTACTAACCTAGTAATTAGTTCAATCACTATTAAAACTATGTTGTTATGACTTTGATCTATAAGCGAATTATGGTCAAGTAGAACGATTCTTACTACGCTGAATGAAGATATACTTTTACATAAATTATAACAGCTAGAGCTTACTAGCTATGCATGTACGAGTACAGCTATTGAAAGGCAGGGTTTGTTGATTAAAAAATGTGTAATGTGACGTAATAAATCTCGTTTATTGGTTTTTTTACATGTTTTATTTTAATATTTTTCAACAGTGTTTTAGAAAAAAATATTATCTTATTAAAATATTATCTAAAAAGGAAGCGCAGCGATATAGCTCTGGTGTCTCGCAGACCCCATATACCATAATATGCTCATAACATGAGAGCAACAACCCGCTGTCCGTGTCCCAACAGGACAGTGATAACAATAGCCTAATACACCACTTCGCCCCTGTAGCCTTTTATCTACTACGATATACGTTTAATAGGACTTGCTTCCTATGTGCACAGATTTAATTCTGGCGCGTAAAATAAATGGGTGATTGCCATGAAATATTGGATAGGTAATAGGTACAGGATGTATTTCTACTGAACTTGGGGAGTGTGTAAAATCAGCAGAACTTCTGTAAGCACTATCCACCATTTCAATATCCACAATTTGCTCTCTGTTCAGAAGGTACAGGGTGTGTACTTTCCTCTGTACTTGTTGTGGGTACAACATTAGCGGAACTCCTCTGAGCGCGTTGAAAAACACTGGAATAGATCATCACAAATCTTACAGTGACAGTAGTGACGGGACTCAATTGATCACCATTGATAACGTTCCTTTATAAGATATACTACGAAATCACCATTGTTTCATTTTTATTACATGATTTTGCCTTGTTAATTGGCGTTTTAATATCAAGTTTACATGTTGTTTATAAATATTGTACATTATAGAATGTACAAAAACGAAGAGAAAGAGCCATTTACAGTAAGAAAACCCTTGAGAAAAAACACATGTCATTAGATTGGAACGTAATCGGAAAAAAAGTTGCGTTTTGTAATTGCACGATTACTTAATTTTGAGTAAATTAAAATATTTATAACTTTTGATTCCCGTGTCCTAAAAATTCAATATTTTTTAAATAAATATCTCATATAATTGTAGTTATAATTATTTTATATTTACACTTGCATGGAGCTTCGTTAATTTTTAGATTCTTTGGGTCCACTTTCGCCGCCCTTCTTTCAAATAATTAATTTTAAGCACTTGTTTACCCCCACCTTGGCCTCCCACTAGGTGGACCGATGACCTCGTAAAGGTTGCAGGGATCCGCTGGATGCGAGACGCACGGGACCGGTCAAAAAGGGGGAGGCCTATGTCCAGCAGTGGACGTCTTTCGGCTGAAATGATGATGATGATGATGACTTGTTTACCTACTTCCAATTTTAACTCTAGAATCTTGATTTAAAATTTTTGCTGTAAATAAAATAGTATATCTGAGCCGGAGAGGTGATCTGTACCTCAGGACATACCTACTTCTGACACCTTTCTCTATTAAAGATTGTGCATTTACCAGTACCTGTTACTTCTGATGTTGAGATAAATAAAGATTTATGATTATGGTATTCAGCTGTATCTCAATAGTCGGGAAAAGGCAGGCAGATGATGAACTTGAAATAATTGACATAAAGAACAAACAGTGCCTGTCTGAGTTAAAACCTACGACCTAGACCTACAACTCGTAACTGTGCTTCATAAACCTCTTAATTACAGGCATATAAGACATTTTTCAGCTTTTTCTCTGATATGGCGACGCATTTGTGATCGTCGACGCATTTGTGATCGTCGACGCATTTGTGATCATATGGCGATGCGTCTGGTATCGTATAATCAGCCTACATGGGTGGCAGACCTCCTCTCTGTAAGAGGGAGTGGGCCGATATCCACCACGTGGGCCCAGTATGGGTTGGTATTCCAGATGTCCCGAAATGAGACACTTTTAAGGGGGCAGCCTGCTTATGTGTCTGCGAAAAAGAAACCAAGAAATAGGTTTCCCGCGTAGCGTAGAAATTGTGTTGACGTTACCTACATAGTGAACGAAGGTACTAAGTACCAATTTAGTTATGTACTTTACAATGGACACGCTCTCGAAATACTCTCATTCAATTACTATACCGGATCGATCTGAAAATAATACTAAAAAACTAATGGCGGAACTAAATCAAAACTTCGACTGTCACTGATCTTTTTAAATCCATTGCTGGATAGAAACTGTGTGACGAAAGCATTGTTTGATCAAAACCAGCGATGTATTTTGAATTTAGAAGAATAGTCACTGTCTTTTGTTATTTGTAGTATCAGCCGTTTCGATGATATAACTAACCAATTTATGTAGACCTATCGGTGTCTATATTTTGTTCGTATAAAAGTGTCTAGTAAAGTTCGTTAGATAAATAGAACAAAATAAAAGATTTTTGTTTCGCATAGACACGTCATTAGGAGGTGTGGTTCCGTACAAAAAATGTTTTAATGATGTCTGTGGTAGTAATGAGAGGTTTTCTTGCTGTTTCTTCAGTTTTCGGTACCGTAATGTTTGTTTTTTAAAGGAATCTTGTTTTAAGTTACTTCTACTCCGTTTCCATTGAATAGAAATAGTTGTAGGTTATGTTACAGGGAGACAAAAGCAAGCAACATTAAGAAGATTGAACCTTTTTATGTTTTTGTGTATTTTTTTTAACCCGAAATTGCGGTGCGTTTTACTTTCTACCCGACTACGGCGAAGTCAAAAGGAAGGGTAATGATTTTAGCAGTCAGTATGTGTGTTTGTATTTAGTATTTGCGTATGTTCCTCCGTAGCGCCTAAAGTATTCATCCGATTTTGGATATGGGTTTAGGTATTATTTGACACATGTGGGTCTAACAGTAAAGAGAATCCTGGAACGTTCTTCTTTTAAAAAGACCACAAGAGCTCCTAATTTCTGCTCACCTAATTACCGCAATATAACAAATATCTAGTCAACCACAATAATCTTAACCAAACCAAAATACCATCTGTTTCTTTTTATCATCGTTCTCCTGTCCTTATCCCAATTTATTTGGGGTCAGCACAGCATGTGTTCTTCTTCCATACTTCTCTATTACTCGTCGTCTCAGCAGCCACCTCCTTTCTAGCCATATCATCCTTCACACAGTCCATCCATCGTTTCTTTGTTCTTCCTCTACTCTTATACCAATCCACATTCATACCCAAAACTTTCTTCACGACATACACCTCATTTCTCACCATCAGCGTCCATACGAAAGGACCAATATTATTCTACTTTCTGCTTACGGACCCCTAAAATCGCGGAGGCACAAAACTAATAACAGCGCCCGTCACCTGACTATAAAACTGCACCACGGTTTATTGTGACATCACAAACACTTGAGCAACGCTCTGCCTTACATCAAAATGTGCACAGTAATTTTATATGTGAGTTCTTTTGACATATTATTTTTTTGTTAAGTGAAATTGTGAATAAGTTTTATAGTTTTAATGGTGGTATTACGTGGGACTTAAAATATAACTAGCGATATGTGGGTGTACTATTAGGTACACCTCTGCCTAACCCTTCGGGGATTACAAGCGTAAGGTTATGTTGTTTTAATGGTAGTGGATTTCTGTCAAGACGTTTTAAATGCAGGGCGTTTTTTGGATTTGTGTACGTTACGCGGAGATAGCTATACCCCTGTCGTCATCTCAGGATATTTTACCCTGTTAAGACCGATCCCCGATCTTACTGATTTTTAACCCCCGACGCAAAAAGAGGGGTGTTATAAGTTTGACCGCAATGTGTGTGCGTGTGTCTGTCTCTGGCACCGTACAAAGTGTTATTGGGATATTCCAGGAATTTCTCAGTTCCAGCCACGGAATTTGGATTTGTGCCCGGTTGATGGCAATAGGCTCGCCCCCTATTACATGAGACTTTAACATAACTAGCGAAATGTGGGAGTACTAATAGGTATACCTCTGCCTAACCCTCCAGGGAATACAGGCGTGATGTTATGTTGTTTACAATAGCAATACCATTCATTTTGAGAGTTCGCAAAATATTTTTTCCCATACTAAGCAATGGATTGGGAAAAAATCAGCGGAGTGTGATAGAGAGTGTGCAATTAGGAAGCTGGGCTTTGTCAATTTACTTTAAGTTATATGTTCGAATATTTTTTTCATTCATTTGTTGGTAACGAGTGAAATGTGGGTGTACTATTAGGTACAATTTTTATTACAAGCGTGACGGTATGTTATGTTATTTGATTTTACTACGTGATATTTTTCCGTTACACTGTGGTACATACAGGAGAAGCTGTAGTAGGTACCTATGCGCCACAAGGTTCAGCTAAAATAGTCTAATACCCCGCTGTGTCTGCCAGCAACATTTTGCAGGGTTAAAATGTTGTTGGATTTTTAAAGTGAATTAATGTCGGTTATATTTTAACCCAGACTTCGGCTAAGCTATGTTTAAAGCAGGGACGAGGATGTTATACAGAGTGGAAGGGACACCGACGCAAAAACGGCTACCACGTATTAAGTACGTCATTCTGAGCCCCCCAACACAGAAGTTTTTATCGGTAAATTAAAAAAAACAGCTGTTCCGTACATTTCGACCGTGTAGGTATGCACTTTTGTAGGAAAAAAAACTGTTTTTTTTTATAACCGGTGAGAATTTCCATGTTTACAATTTGTTTGTTACGCCGAAATATCGGGAATTCAAAAAAAGTAGTGAAAATGGTAAATATTACGTTTGCAGTGTCATACCTGGACATGAGTTGCCATGGCTGACCTGGAAGTCTTTGAATAGATTCCAGACACAAGTTGGCCGAAGCAAAGAAAACCTGGTGGAGATTCATAGATGAATCTGCCCTAGAGTGCAAACGTGGTGCTGCCCCACAAACGATGGAACACTTGATATCGTGTCCTGCCTGTCCTGTTGTTTGCGCATCACAGTAACTGATGGACTCTACTGAAAGTGCGAAACTCGTCGCCAAATTTAGGGCTGACTCAATTTCAATTGTCATCGACACGCTAAAAAGAAATGTGATACGATATATCTTTTCTCTGTTAACTGATACCCAAGCAAAGTTAATAACCAGCTAATATCACGCCGCAATTTTTCATCCCCCGTTCGATGATAAAGCTTCCTTTGTTATTTTCTCATATCGTTAGATTTAAGCTAAAAACTGCTTTTATCTGCAATAAATAACAGGCAGGGCTTGTTGCTCGGGCTGTGTATCATCGCAGACCATTGGACACATTTTATACTGGCTTCTCAGGGTGGAAACATAGGGGAAAAGATTGTGTTGGGAAACGCGCCGATTAAAAGACTCAAGCGTAAGGTGGGACGCCCGCTCGGTGGAACGACGATCTTCGCAGGGTGGCTGGTAGCAACTGAATGAGAGTTGCTGAGAATCGAGTTGAGTGGCGTGCGATTGAGAAGGCCTATGTCCAGCAGTGGACTGCTGTAGGCCGATGATGATGAAAATACTCAAAAGTAGACAGCATTAAGAAGTTTTTAAGCAAAACTGAAACGTGATGTTATAACAGTTTGATTTAAACGAAGGGTTTACTTTTTATCCGATTCTTTGCGACGGTATTTTTGCAGGCGTTTGAGCAAGATGTCGTTAGTTGGGAAGACTCTTGTCATGATAAAATTTTTATTAAACACACACACACACACACAACACACACACTAACACACACACTAACACTTATCTTAAAAGTTTTATTTCATTGATTCATGTCTGTTTTGTGTATCGTGTGTGCGGTGCGGGATTGCGCTAATAATATAATATTAATATAATATAAATAATATATAATTATGAATTGCGAATACAATCTGCAATTGAACAAATTGCAGTTGCAAATAAAAAGAAAGTAGACTCTAGACGTTTCTTTCGTTTTTGCATACCAAGCCGAGTCATGAGAGTAATTGGGTGTTTCGTGTTCGTCTGAAAGGACCACACAGTTCACAAAATTATAATCTGGTTTCACTGTCTCTGGTTATTTTGTAGACTACTTAGTTTTTGTTATTATAAGTACATTTTCAATAATATTTATCTTTCAAGAACATTTTTTTCGAATACTTTTAACGGCTGGGACCCAAGCCTTCTCTCTTTGAGAGGGAGTGGCCTACAATACACCACGCGGGCCCAGTGCGGGCTGGTAGATGTCGCATGTCTTCCAATGATTGGGTGCTAAGGTATTTCAAATGCACAAACTGTTAATTTATTTAAGAATCTAATATATTCCGTATATTTTGTGAAGCTCGGCATGATATAAATATAATATTAGCCTATAACACCCACGAATAATGTAGCTCTCAGCCAGTAAAAGAATGTTTAGAATTGCACCATGAGTTCCGGAGATTACCCAAACAAACATACAAACAAATACCTCTTCATATTATTTGTATAGAAGTATAGATATAGATTCTAGCGGCCACGTTCCTTCTCTTAATCTCCCGTATACCCCCCACCACAGTATATCAGGCGCATGCTTCGAACAGCGAGATACACCTGATCTATCGCCACACTGCTCATAACGTATATTTTACAGCCACACGTAAACGTTACCCGTTTGCGTTTAGATTTAGAACATCATATTCTGAGCCAATGATACGGAGGCACGAACGTTTCCGAAGGAGGTTTTGCGATTTAGGATTCTGTTTTTGAAAATTTTCCGAATGTATTCAAGTAATATGAACTTTTTGACTAACGTCTGATTCTTAGTCATAACTTTCCCAACTTACGAGGAGGTTGTGGATTCAAAACTAGGCAAGCGCAGTTTTCGAGAATTTGAGCATCAATCAATTTACTGTCTTTCGGAAATATGAACGCATCCAATCAAAATCTAAAGGTCAACGCACCCACGATACAGGAGAAATCCATAGCGTTCGGTTTTTTTAAAGAAAAAAAGTGTTTCAAGAGGCAATTTAAATAAAAAGTAAATTTTACGATAAGTGAGAAGATAGATATACAAAAAAAGTACGTTGGATAGATTGGAATTTATTGCAGCATGGATATTTTGATGATGCGATAACAAACAACCGTCCTCACTAGTCTTCTTTCAATCCAAGAAGATAAACCATTCTTTCAGCCGTTTCAAGTTAACTCCACTTTAAAGATTTATATGTTCGTTTTATCTTTAAAACGCTCTTTTAAACGCTACACAATATATCACATTTTATTGGCTCTCTTCGTCTTCTGTACCATAAGACGCTCTTAAACTATTGAATGTTCCTTCGTGGCCCGGTTGAAAAGCGCATTGAATGATTTAGGATTATTTAGTATTGTGTTGTGTAACTGTACCTATTAAAGCTAAACTTATGGCGAAGACTGTAACTTTTATAGCTTACTAGCTTTTGCCCGCAGCTTCACTCGCGTTAATTTAGAATTTGACAATCATTCTGCTTGTAATAATATAATTCAATCATGATTCGAAAGACACGTGGAGCCATCTATTATCATAAGAATGTCATTGTTGTTTTCCTCGGGAACAGTACTTTTTTTCGTACCCTATGTCCGGTTCTGAACACCTGACAACGTATATGCAAAATTTCAGGCTGATCGGTTCAGTGGTTTAGGCGTGAAAAGATAACAAACAAACTTACTTTCGCATAAATTCTAATATTGGTTAGGTTAGGATATTGCGGAAATGTAACGCTTTACAAGATTTTGTCCCATACCAAAGTTGTTTGTATTGTTACCAGCTGTTGATTAATAATGGCTTAATGCGTGGCTGCTATTTTAACAATACAATAAAATGACGGAAGTTAGGCAGGTCAGGCTACATTAAAAAAATATTGCAACCCCATTCATCCAAATTTGTTCAGTCGTTGATGCGTAAAAAGGTTGGGACAGTTATACAGACAGATAGAGTGACTTACGCATTCACAATATTAATGACATTATTATGTATACAATTATTGCCATCTCCAACCGCAGTGGTCGCAAGCGTGACTTTCTGAGCATGGGGTCCTGGGTTCGATTCCCAGGTTGGGCAAAGTGTTATTCAGTTTTATCATCAGAAATTTCTCACTAGCAGCCACAGATTCTTTGTGCCCGGTTGACGGCAAAAGGCTCGCCCCCTACCCCCTCCCCATACCCCTACACATGGGACTTAAAAACATAACTGATCAAATGTGGCTGTACTACTAGGTACACCTCTGCCTAACCCTTCGGGAATTACAGGCGTGATGTTATCTCCAACCTGCTCACACAGTGCCCTCGTTGTTGATTACAACCCACTCACTCACACAATCTAATTTCCCGGCGTAAGATTAGAGAAGAAAATAAACTGATGATACATTTAGAAGCCTGGGGCCTTAGTATTACAAAGGTCAAAACTGTGTACATGGAGTAGGTAGATCTATTTTCAGGATGTGAAAACGGCTCTTCCCACGCTCATTCTTACAGTCAACTTAAGTGATTCTCAGACGACAATGCTCGTCCGCGCGGTGTGCGGAGGCGGCGATGCGGATGTACGTTCAGTGAGCTCGTCCGCGCGGTTCGCTGGTGTAGTGTGTATGTTACGGCTAATAGCCGAAGTGCGGCTACACCTAGTTTTAGCCGGCTAAACCTGGGTGCGGCCGGTTAAACATAGATGTATCCTACTTATCTTCGGTAAGAACATGCAACCAATTTGGATGTAGCGCTCGCCGGCCGCTGCCGCGGTACCGCTCGCTGCGCTCGCTCGGCTCGCGCACTTTTGGTCACAGTTCTAACCTAACCTAATCCATTTGGTCGGTGTGTCCTAGCAATAAAAAGGATACACAACTGTTACCGGCCGTACCTAGGTTTAGCCGGCTAGAACTAGGTGTAGCCGCACTTCGGCTTTTAGCCGTAACATGTATAAGGCATCAACAGATTTCGTACTGGCCAATGCGAAGTGAGATACGCGTCACCGCCTGACCGCGCGGACGAGCGGTGTCGTGTGTGAATCGCCTTATGCTCGAGCTACAATTACAGTTGGAAGCGGATTTCCTGAAAGATTCTCGGGTATTTAAAAGGTCAAACTTAATGTCCTTTGGGAGGAAAAATGCTAAAAAATTATTAGCTTTTTAGTACAAAATGGTGTTTTGTGTCTTGTAGATAAGACAGCTATTTTATTGGCAGTCTGTGATTTAAATAATTTTACGCAGTTTTTATACAACATAAGGTTAGTATATGCGAAACCTGAAACACGTGTCCAGTATTTTCATGTAAAGAATTTATGTACAAAATTTCAAAACTGTATCACGAAAAATCACAAAGTTATAAGCTTGTTCTGTTACATGATTGTCTGCACAAAAACATGGTCACCACGCAGCCAAAACTAGGCAGGTGTGGACGTATAGGTATAGCTGTGAATTGATCATAAAGATAATTTATTTGTTAAAACCACGCGTTTACACACAAATCGAGCATGCAAGATCGTTGTGAGTAGGGAAGGGTAGGTCCGTATATGTTTTACCAGGTGAAGGGTAGGTTTTTCTTTCAAAATCAAAAATCAAAATATTCTATTTCATATAGGCCTCGATGGGCACTTATAAAACGTCCACAAATAGGTCACGGTTCGGGTTGGTCGTTTCCTATGGAGAAGAACCGGCAAGAAACTCCATGGTTACTCTTTTCAAGTATACAGAATAAAATATTTCTATTTTAGCCATTGTTTTTCTCGGTAACTATATTGATAATAACCAATTATTATTTTATTGTTATTCTCTTTGAGTTACTTATTACAAATACAAATAAAAAATACAAATTGTCACGTCATTCATAGATGTACTAAGTAAGATCTATTTTTTCTATAGGTATTCCGTACCTCAATTCAGAAGCACATATAATTGTATGTAATTAACTAATTATAATAAACTGCCCCGTTAGTCTAGTGGTCGTACGTAAGCGAAAGAGGTTTCGGTTTTTCAATCAGGAGTTTCTGAGTATTACTGAAACTAGTCGAAACAGCTTTATTCCGATTCACAGTTTTGACAGTACCATACACACAGACTCGTAAAAACCTTTTCATATTAATAGGAAACATACATATTATGTCGGATATGTCAGGATTTATTCCGTTAGGCTAGTACATCATGTGGGCAGACGATGGGTTTCGTGCTATTAAAACACACTGGGTGCGATACACTGTTTCTAGCAAAACTAACGAATTACTTGAGATTACAAGTTAACACTATAACACGGAGCACAATGAATCGGGTACAGTTCCAAGACGTCTCAACTCCGCCGCGATCAGACATTGACTGTCACCCTCGCCTCGAGCTGGACATCAGGGCTCTGTAGAAGCACGCTGTGTTGTGACTGGTAAGTAGGTCGCGTGATGTCACCATTGCACACAGGCACGCTGTCCAATTCATTATATGTCCGTTCTAACGACCGACACATACATAAACTCACGCCTTTTTCCCATGGGGGTAGGTAGAAACCACAGAATTCCACCTGCTACGATCCTTAAAGTAATTGGAATCATCATCATAATTCTCCTTCACCTATCCAAATTACCTTCGCCTTCTTTTACCATACTTTTGCATTAATCTTTATTTCAAAGTAATACGTAATGATTTACCCAATGAATCTATAAGAAAAGTCACAAAATCTAAGTTTACGAAGCTGTAGTTTACCTAAAGTTGCACATGAGTTATGTCAAATGAGTTGCAGTCGGCAAACGGTTGTTGTTTAAAACTGATATGAGTTCATAATGTGTTCTGCGGTTGATGGTCGCAAGTTGCAGCTAGTTGTTATACAGGAATTACTGTATGTTTATGTGGGTATGCATATCTATGAACGCCTGCAACAATCTGCATAGTAACTCACGTGATAAGAGCATTGGCTCGAAAGGCTATTAGTTCTAAAGATCATTGGCTCGAAGGACCAAGAATATTGGCTCGAAGAACCATTGACTCTTAAAATTATGGAGGTTTTTAGAGTGAAATGATCATCTAAGCTCGTTGTTGTACTTTATTTTTAATTATTTAATGCGCAATGTACACAACCTATACACGAAACGAAACAATACGAATACGTATAAACGAACTGTATGATTATACAGGATGGATGCGACACCGACGCTAAAACAGTTACCGCCACAGGTTACCACGTATTCATACACGGTAAAGCATTTTGACCGTGTAGTTATTGCATCATCTGCCTAGCCTTTTCCCAACTATATTGGGGTCGGCTTCCAGTCTAACTGGATGCAGGTGAATACCAGTATTTTACATGGAGCGACTGCCTATCTGACCTCCACAACCCTGTTAGTACTGGGTAATACAAAGGAAGGACAATCACTTAACATTAATTTGGGGTTGTCCTTTTCACAATACTATCTAGTCTGTATGTGTTTTCTATTGTAGTTTAAGTACTAACACTAGTAATAAGTTATTTTATTGTTTACTAACACGTTGGATCATTGTTGTCCGAAAAATAAAGAATTATTATTATTATTATTAATACGATACCCCTTGGTAAGACTGGTTGTCAGACTTTTTGGGCCACTGACTACCTAACGACTGTCAAAGAAATGTCTACTATATGTCTAATGTCTACAAATGACAGCCGGGACCAACGGCTTAACGTGCTTTCCGAGGCACGGAGGAAACTCGGTACGTAATGGGCGGTCACCCATCCACAGACCAACAACCTAGGCAAGCACGGCTTAACCTAAAGACCCGAGCGGCTGTTATTATTTAGCCACGAGCTCCTCTCGTGTAGTTCTTGCAGTTTTGTAGAAAACAGCTGTTTTTTTTTAAAAGAAACGACCAAAACTTTCCATGGGGGGCCCCGAATGATGTACTGAATACGTGGTAATCATTTTAGTGTCGCGGTGTCCCTTCCACCTTGTACATCATGTCCATGAATGCAAGCATACCTCAGCACGAGGCCGAGGTAATCAGTTTGAAGGTGTCTGTGTACGTACATGAGATATTGGTGTGAATTTAGATGTATATTTCAAAGAAATTGACCCTGTCCACACAATACACAGTGATAGACTTCAACCAACATCTCTTTTGGTATAATCCGTGAAGCTTGGCTGTCCAGCGGCGCCTAAATGATTGCGGTTGAAATTTTAACTCTCAGCGAAGAGCCGAGCGTTGCAATTAGAATATAGCGCTTTTACTGATGCGTTTATTTTGGCTCGTTGTTCGACTGGTCGCAAGCACTACTGCGAGCATGAGGACCTGGGTTCAATTACCGGGTTGGGCAAAGTGTTATTGGGTTTTTCCATCTGGAATTTCTCAGTAGCAGCCACGGAGTCCGGATCGTCGCCTCCTATTACATGTAACTTAAAACACAACTGGCGAAATGTGGGTACACTATTAGGTACACCTCTGCCTAACCCTTCGGGGATTACAGGCGTGATGTTGTGTTTATTTAAGCGTTTATTGTTGTGGGTTCGTAAACCCTTCGGTAATCACAGGCGTGTTACTGCTAGTGCAAACGGCCGTAAGTCGGTAAAAACCCCGACATCCTATTTATGACCATCATTTTGATTCCAGTGTGTGAGCGCGGTGCTGGCGTTCAGCTTGGCCGCAGGTGAAGAGATGCAGTGGACACCATACAACAACCTGCTGCAACAGTACCAACAGGCGTCCTCGCCGTACCAGCAGGCGGCCTCACAACAGGATCAACAGGTGAGAACGAGATGAAAGGGAAAAATGGTCATTCTGACTCTCTCTTTGTGTGAATGATACGCGGGAATATCGACCTATATCAACCCCTAGATCTGTCAAAAGTGTATGTTATAAAGGGTGTAAATAGACCCTTAACACATCCGAAAGGCACTTGTTCTCCCCATTTTTGCGATCATTTTTTTGTTCTAGATCATACCTGGGAACCTTCTAGTTACGGAGATATTGGGGGTCAAAGTTCCAACTTTTTCACAAGTTTTTTTTTAAATACGTGTTTTTGATGAAAGATTTTTACTTTACACACCTTCACGACCCCCGTTCTATTCAATCCATCCATCAGCATAATGCTTTGAGTGCCTTCCATCGAGTCCTACCGCAAAACGTGATTTTTCACCCCCAAAATAAAAGTCGTTTCCCAGCAATAATTTTTGCTTGAAGTTACTTAGTTTGATGTACAGAATGCTTGGTTGACGGATATGTGAAGGGTCTGTTTACACCATGTATTTGTTTTTCCGATAAAAAAATCTTACTATCTGGTATTTCGAGGACTTCTTCTTTGCCTAACCTGGTGTCAGAGTTTTTATGCCACCCATGAGCTACATGCCGTCGAGAAATATCTCTCAGGCATGCTGGTTTCCTCACAATATTTTCTTTCACCGAAGCAAGTGACAATTATACAATATGCACATGAATCCGAAAAATCAGAGGTGTTCAGAGTTTTTGGGTGGAATTATAATAGTTCTCCCGTACATCGGCGCGGGTAGATAGTATAGTGCACGCGTGTGTGCGTAGGCACAGGTGCCCCCTCCCCTCACTCTTTCCCGATGGGGCTCGTAGTCCGAAGGCACGGCCATTCGACATGGCCGGAGAGAGACCAGTTAGGACGTAGACCCTAACATAGTTGGGAAAACGCAGATGATGAAGGGTCTTAAATTTTCAAAACTATTAGAGCGAGTCAATTCCTCAAAAAATATTTTCAATAACGTTCATCATTTTGAGAGTTTTTGTGGTATAATTATACTTTTCATTTAGAAAGAAAGAAAGAAAGAAAGAACAAATATTTATTTGTCGCAGGGACATGACGTGCATCATACAAAATTTAAAAAAAAACAAGCACAAACAAACAAACACAAGACAAACAAACAAACAAACAGACACACACACACACAGTTACAAACTCGACACTTACAATAAAATTCAGCCCTTCAATTGCTTTTTCACCAGCTTTAGTAAAAGGGAACATCCTTGTAAGCAAGTACATTTCCTTGATTGTAACGCCTGCTGAAAATATACCTCTTAAGCTTGAAAATTGGGACCAAATAATATCATAATACACGAAAACCTCGGTTTTATCATTCCCTTGAAAATGAGGGGCGATATTATTAATCCTGTACTTCGGTCTTTGATGTTACCACATAAAAAACATCCCCTTTGTATGTACCGTACTTATATTAAAAAATTCAACGGTAATACATTTGGGGCGGCCTATTTATTTCCTAGCTTCGTGGTGTGTTAGAAACAGATTTTTTTTGAAGGTTCTGCACAGTCAATTTCCTCCTTTTGTAATTTTGGTTTTAGATTTTTCTTCACTTTAACACATGATAATATTTAAGTCCTGTGGTTAATTCTGTTTAAAACGCCGCAAAACCAAGAGATATAGCACCGCAAGAACAGATGATAGCCTAGTGGTGTGATCGTCGGAATGCCAAGTCTTAGGTCTCAAGTTCGAACGCAAGACACGCACCTGTGATTTTTCGGATTCATGTGCGTATTGTATAATTATCATTTGCTTCGGTGAAGGTAAACATCGTGAGGAGGGAATCAGCACTTTCAGAACTTTAAAATGACATAAAACAGTCCCAAAAGGTTTTTGTTACTCTACTCGTATAAGGAAGGACCCCTAAATACTAAAAGTGTAATGTATATTTTCTTTAACAGAAATATATAAAATGTCATAAAAGCATATTATATGTTTTTTCTTGCCTTATTTCTTTTTTTATTATGTTCTCAAGGCACTGTAGACCTTGGTCGTGGTATCTTGATATAACTTTATTGGAAAAAAGTTCCGTAGATTTTACTTTTTATGGGTTTTGGCTGCTTGTGGTATTTCGTCTTACGATACGGACAGAAATATAAGCTTCAGATAGCCACCACTATGTTATTTCATTCACCATCTCTCAAGGCTATTTGAATCTATTTGAATCTTTGTCATTGAATTAATTAGTATTTTAATTTGATGACTTAGGTGGCTTACTATAGGGTTCACCTTTGCCTAATCCTTCGGTGATGACGGGCGTGATCAATTAATCTCTGGACAAAAATCACGATCTAGCAGATGGATGCATAACATTAATCTTGTTCAGTTTTACTTTTTTTTTGTATAAATTATCCACTAAGTACACTTTCACTACAAGAACACCCAAAAAGTGGGTCAGTGTTTAAACGCCTATTTAACGACTCAAAATTCCAAAAGAAATTGACAATCAATTTTATTGTTAGACCGATTACCTAACACTTAACTATTCTAAAAGTTCCGCTCTAAAAACTTTGTTTCCGAACGTAACGAACCGATTGGATAACCGTTACAAGAGTTACCGAACGAAAATAAAAACGTCAACGCAAAAAGTAATACGGACCACAGACTGTGAAAAAAAGAAAAAGGCGCCACTGACTAAATAGCGGGCATGTCGTTGCGCGGGAAACGCTTGCTTTTTTATTCGTATTTTTTTTTCAACGTTGTACTGTTATTAAATTGTCGAGTAACCGATTCCGGGGAATTTTGAACAGTTTTTATCTGAAATCTCTATTTATTGAAGCCGTTCGATGTCAAATAGAACATTTTAATTTTGGGATCAAGCTGTGAGATAGTCTGAAACCATTATAAATGAGCGTAAAAAAAACAAAATTGCTGCATCAGGAGCAAGTTTCATACATTACTTTAAAATCTTATAATAGTTTTGTTTTCATTTTGAAATAGTTACCTATTTGTATGAATTGAAAACCTACCACAAAGTAAAAATAAAACCGCAGCAACTAAACAGAAGCGGGTCACGTAGTTAGTATCAATGAAAGTAGACTGTGTCGAATTTCGTGCTATCTAGATTTTAAGCTTTCTGTTTTTGTTCATGAGAAACGGTTATTTCATTGCAGTAACAGTTATTACCGTTTTTATTTGATTATGATCAGTATTTTGCAATGTAGGATTATCATCTACGTGGGCGGCCGTTTCCACTCACTGCTGATTATAGGTCCTTCCTTATGCGCCGCGCTTCCTTGGTTTGCTCAAATCTCATTCAGGTTTTATTTTATTAATACCATTTATTATAAATAAGCCTGTTGTGTCCCACAGCAGAGCAAGGCCTCCCTTCCTTTTTCCTATTCTCCTCTCTTGAGAGCTATTTTAGCCCAGTCCTTTAAGTAGGAGTCTATCTCATCAGGGCAACTCCTTCTGGGCCTGCCGCGTCGCTGACTCCTGTTCGGAATCCGATCCGTAGATATTTTCGCCCAATTCTGATGCGACATGCGGCAAATACGATTGTATTTTAATTTGCTTTTTGTGTTTTCGGACGAAGTATACTGTTTCTTATACGGTCTTCCACGGGTCTTACCCACCGAATTTTTAACGTCATCTATCCTTTTAACTGTTGATCTACCAACAGTTTTCCTACGATTTGTTACCAACATACTTAAACTATTACTGTTCCACAAACAATAGGCCATGTCTTGATATCGTGTCCTGCGTGTCCTGTTGTTTGTTCATTACAGAAACTGATGGACGCTAGTGAAGGCGCCAGACTCGTTCAGTTCTGGGCCAAAACTATTTAGATTTTCATCGACACGCTAAGAAGAATAATATAAGATACTTGAACTTATTTTTTCTTTCTTCCACAGTTCCAGGCCAGTGACTTTTCGGGCGGCTTCGACTTTGGCGGGCAAGGCGGTGGCTCCCACGACTTCGGCAGCCATGGTGGAAGCTCCCACGATTTCGGCGGCGGCAGCTCAGGCGGCGACTACGGCGGCGGGGACTACGGCGGTCACGATCTAAAGTCGCACGTCTACCCCGTCCACCAACACGTCGAAGAAGAGAACCCTGAACCCATCAAACACTACAAGGAAATAATCGTCCCTCTGCCTAAGAACGTAGAGTTCAAAGTTAATCAGCCAATTATAATTCCTGTACCACACCCCATACCAATTCAGGTACCAGTCCCAAAGGCTATAGTCATCCCAATCATTAAAGAAGTAACGATTCCAGTTGAGAAGTCGGTGCCCTACCCTGTAGAACGGATCGTGCATGTTCCCACGTTCAAGAAGGTACCTTTCGAAGTCATTAAGCATATTTTGGTACCTGTAGAAAAACCTGTACCTTTCAAGGTTCCCGTTTATGAAACTATCATTCATACCAAGAAGGGGGGCAAGCATTAGATTTTATATGTGTTGTTGGAGTTGCTTTAATACATCAGGCCAAATTATTATGAATATCTTTTGCCTGCACTATTTCTAATCTTTGATATTACGCACGATTGGTTCTTAAATACAGGATTCATCGATTAGTATTTGGTGCCTATTATTTGCAAGAGAATATTGGTCTACATTTTCTAAACAGTTGTTGTCCAAAAATAGAAAAAGGACTCTTAAAGCTATATTATTCAGATTCAAAATTGGTCTGCTTCTTACCACCTTTCCAAAAGGGCATCTTAAATCTTTGCCTTATCTAGCAACTCCTATTCTCCAATAGTAAGGCCAGCCCGTATTGTCTAATGGCGAACAAATATTGTCTAAGCTTTTCCAGGCCAATTTGAGGCCACGACTTTAACAAATGTATACGTTTTATTTTGTAACCCTACCGCCTTATTATTATTGTTGTTGATTGTTGTTAAACTGTTGTTATGTTGTTGTAGTTTGTTGTTTGTGTGTGCATGTGTGTAAATAGTCTTGTTGTTATTTAGTTTTAAGGTGTACCTATTAAATAAATTTTTATACAGTTTTTGTTGTTTACTCGATACCTTATGATTGTAGACCTATTTAAAAGCACTAATGGCCATCCTGCTTTCCTTCTACATAATTATGAACTTTAACTATGCAAATCTCACACTACTCCGTGCGCGCAATGTGTTTGAAAACAGTTCACGAAGTTTTTTGTTCAAATATAATTTTACTTATTGGATTTGTCAGTATTTATTCCGATAAGCTCGTACATCACGTGGGCAGAAAATGGGATGGGCTATGAAAACACACTGGCTGCGATACAATGTTTTTATTAAACTAATAAATTACAATTTAACAAAATAACACGGGGCACAATGAATCGGGTACAGTTTCGGGACGTCTCAACCCCGCTGCGATCAGACACTCAATGTTGTCCTCGCCGCGAGTTATAAACATCACGACTCTGTACAAAAACGCTTTGGGGTGGGTAGACCGCGTGATGTTACCACTGGCGCGCTTTTGATTCATTTTATGTCCGTACCAATGACCAGTTTTTATTATTGAAAAGATTAAAATATATTTTGCATATTATGTTCCCACTGCTGGGCCTCCTCTCTATGAGAGGGAGTGGACTGTAATCCACTACGTGGGCCCAGTGTGGGTAAGTTGACATCACGGGTAGTCGATTTTTTATATTCTAAGTCACGCCGATTTCCTCATGATGATTTCCTGGTTTTGAGAGCAATGGTGACTACCTCGTTGGTCGAGTGGTCGCAAGCGCGGATACTTAGCATGAGGTCCTAGATTCGATTCCAGGGTCGGGCAGTGTTATATATTTTTCCATCAGGAATTTGTCAGTAGCAGCGACGGAGTCTAGATTTGTACCCGATTGATGGCAATAGGCTCGCCCCTATTACATGGGACTTAAACATAAGTGTTGAAATGTGGGTGTACTATTAGGTACACCTCTGCCTAACCCTTCTGGGATTACAGACGTGATGTTATGTTATGTGGTGACAAAAGAAATTACACAAAGGGCCTGTCTGGGTTCTTTGTTCTTTGCAGTACCTTTTACAATGAAAACATGGTGTAAAACTCTTGGTCGTATTACACAAATGCTCAGGACGGCCTTATTCAGCCCAGCCATGCAGCAAAATATTTACCCGACTGGTGCCGAATTAGGCAGACTCGAAGAATGATATCATCTTCATTCTCTTGCCCTTATCCCAATTCATTTGCGGTCGGTGCAGCATGTCTTCTTCCAAACTTCTCTATTACTCGTCATCTCATCAGACACCTCTTTTTTGCCATTGCATTCTTTACACAGTCCATCCATCGTTTCTTTGTTCTCGAAAGACTCGAACAATGATACCAGTACAAGATTTAAAACTATCATGGTCACTAACTCTATTATTAATACTCGAAACGGGATATTTACCATGTTTACTGTTTTTTATGAGTTCCCGTAAACAGTAAACATGGTAAATATCCCGTTTCGAGTATTAATAATATTGATACCAGTGCCAATATTTTATTTTTGCGCCTGCAAAAGTTTTCAGGGCAATACTTACAATATCTAGTATTGCTATGTACACAAGAGGTCGTTCTGGCGATCTACGTGCTTGCCTAGTTTGTTCCGTGGATGGGTAACCACCCATTACGTACCGAGTTTCCTCCGTGCCTCGGAAAGCACCTTAAGCCGTTGGTCCTGGCCGTCATTTGTACATCTTTGACAGTCGTTACAGGTAGTCAGTGGCTTGAAAGCCTGTCAACCAGTCTTACTAAGGGGTACCGTATTACCCAGTACTAACTGGGTCGTGGAGGTCAGATAGGCAGTCGCTCCATGTAAAATACTAGTATTCAGCTGCATCCGGTTAGACTAGAAGACGACTCAAACTAGACTGGAGTCTAACCGGATGCAGCTGAATACGGCCCAAACTTATGTAGGTAGATGTTAATGCTATATACACTTTAAAAGGCGTTAGTCAAGTATGATGAGTACGGAGCAAACGCAGATATATCTATACAAATAAATAAATCCTCTAACACACACACTGACGACACTTCAACTTTCTGTATATATATTTTTAAGCAACCATGGTACTTGCAACAGCGCCGAAATATCGGGAACTCAAAGAAAACAGTAAACATGGTAAATATCCCGTTTCTAGTGTTAATGATAATGTTAGTGACCATGATAGTTTAAAATTTTGTAGCAGTAGTACGAGTACTCAGAGGATCATTTTCGACCCTCCGAAAACCGCCGCCGGCTGGTCACCGGTCGTCGTCGGTGACGTCTGTTGTCGTGTCAAATAAATAAAGTTGAAGTGTGTGTCTGTGTTTGTAATTTCATAGTAACAGCTTTTTACTGAATGCATATGAAAGTATACACGGTACTTATAACAAACACACGTCTCTACTTCGAAAGTAGTATTTTCTCTTATAAGTTACATTCATTTTTTTTTGTTTTCTATTCGCGAAAGTAATATCAAGTTTTTAAACAAATAATACATATTTGCACTAACAAATGCCAGCTGACATAATCATTGAGTCAATCATTTGAAGGACAGAATAATCTAGATGATCTTAGCATTTACGTGGAAGCATCATCAGTATTTTCCCGACCTACAAGGCAAGTATATGGGCTATTGTTTTATTCTGCGCATAACCTACCTTATATGTGTTCTATTATGATCCTATACAAATGCTTGGTTGATATTATACATTGTTAATGCTAGTGTAGATTTGTCCATCGATTCAGAGCCACCTGTGGTGGTCTAAGTGCGAATAACCGTGGTTACTTTTGAAATTGGGTGGTTTTCTATGAGTGTTAGTGACAGTGTAGACAAAGTGGTTATAAAGTTGCAACGAAGTGGTAATCCTGAGAATTTGAGTGGTTAATATAAAGAAAAAGAAGATCGAACTCTCCAAGATGAAGTTATCACAGTCAACGTTGAAGTTGATCATAAGAATGTTAATTTTAATGATGTTATTCGTAATAATGTTTATGATTTCATCATTTCTGTATAGTGCAAGATACTGGCCTGATATATACAATTATATAAACGCGAACATCACTATAAGAAGGATACCTACTTTATCAGAATTACAACTGACTGTGATAGAAGTGGGCTATACTACAGAAATATATGACGACAATCACTACAGTACTACCGATAGTACCGATGACGATTACCTAGATGCTTCAACTGTTAACGGTCTTGATATCGAAGAATTTATGAAAGAAGAGATCAATTTTAATAAAAAAGTAAAAAGAGAAATTGTAATCGAACAATTGAAAGACTATATCGAATTACCTCCAAGACCTGTATTTGTTGATTACATATTTCTTGAAGAACCGATTAAAGAAGATACAGCTATGCCTAAAAATATAGCTGAAGATGATACTCCACCGAAAGAACTAGAAGAAGATGGTGATAAATTTAAAACATCGGTTACTGGAATAGTTATAGAAGATGATTTACCAAAAACAATGGTAAGTGAAGAACCAGCAGTAACAAAAAAGTATTACACAGTACAACCTACAAAGAGTAAAGAATCAAAAAGATGTGTTGACAAAGACGAAGCTACTGAATTAGACATAACGCATACCACAGAAATGGTTACAGTAGAGTATATCCCTGAACACAGTACAACTAAAGAAGGTTATTTGGTTGGTGACGATCCCAATACAAAGGTTGACGAGGCTACTGAAGAACCAATTATCTTAACGACGAAAGCGAACGAAAACGAGTTAGTTGATGATGAACAGGATACGAGGTTGATGAGGGATTCAGTTGATGTCAGCCAGCTCAGTACTAGGGGACCAGATGACGTTGAAATGGTTACGGGGAAACCTTGGAAACTGCAGATGATGGTAAGTTTATTTTAACAAGCTTTTATAACACTGTTTTAAGCTTTCACGGTTTACAACTAAACTTATACTGTCACTTACTAAATATCTTCCGTGATTGTTCATTATTTTGAGCTCCCGATATTCAACCCGCGATCTTGGCGTTTGGAACAGCGCCGAAATATCGGGAGCTCAAAATAATGAACAATCACGGAAGATATCCCGTAAGTGACAGTATAAGTTTAAGCTTTTATAATTTACTACCAACAAAATTACTAGACTCGCCAATGGCTTACATGGTTTTTATGACTTGAAAAACATATAATTTCATATTTTAAGAACTGATGAATTGCTAATACAAAAAACCTTTCGATTTCTCTTAATGGTGTGGTAAACCGCATCATCCACCGTTGCGTAGTTTAGAAAAACAATGTCGTCACGTAGACAGACACGAAAAGTGATTTTAATCTTCTATACAAATAAATAAAATTGAATTGTCTGTTTGTAATTTCAAAATAACAGTTTTTTACTGAATACACGTCATGAACAACAAAAGAACTTTTTTTTGTCGTCTGACTGTCTGTTTGTTCCGGCTAATTTGTGAAATGGTTGGACCGATTTTGACGGGACTTTCACTGGCAGATAGCTGATGTTATAAGGGGCAAATTAGGCTTCTTTTTATTTTATATTTAAAAAGGAGTAGGTGGTAGGAGGCCGTGCAAACAAATTAAAACCCTTGAAATAACCTAACCAACTCCGATTCAAATAAGGAAGTCGTATTTTAATAATTGCTTCACGCGGGCGAAGGTCGCGGGCACAGCTAGTTTATAAAATTTTTAGATAACGTCGGTCATGTTTAGATAATGTGCTGATTCCATATGATAAATAATTAGCAGGTACGTATTTAAGTTTACTTACGAGTATACATCGAGGGCAGAAAACGCAAATATTTTTTTTTTTGTATCAATATCGTAAGAATTTCGCATAAAGTTAGCTCACTCATTTACAAACATAACCAATCCTAAGAACAGAACTCATCATCATTCTCTTGCCCTTATCCCAGTTTATTTAAGGGTCGGCGCAGCATGTCTTCTTCTTCCATACTTCCCAATTACTCGTCATCTCAGCAGTCACCTCCTTTCTAGCTTAAGAACAGAACTATCTGAAGATAATACAAATATTGGTTTCGTGCTGGAATCGAAATTGAGACACAGCAACCAAAGAACCCACTTAGGCATGATGAAATTGAAACTATATTTTTTTAAATCTTGGTTGAAAAAGCAGTCATTTTCCACCCGGACGATATTTATTCAATGCACTAATAAGCATGTGAATTCTTGTAACGCCAATAAAAATCAAGTCTAATGTTCTAGAATACCTCTTAATTAGTAATTAACGCGTGTTCCGTCATCCATTACGTCTTATCTTCCATCAAATGACTCAACTAAGAACATTGACAGCATTGTTATGCAACCGGTCAAATTCTCATGACTTAAAACTAAGTTTACTTCATCTTAAAGAATGTTTTGTAATTATTTTTCGTATTTTGGATTACCAGATCAGTGTTACCAAAGGGTATCGTGTCGGACTGCCAAGTCATAGGTCTCGAGTTCAAACCCAAGACACGCACCTCTGATTATTCCGATTCATGTGCGTATTGTGTAATTTTCACTTGCTTCGGTGAAGGAAAACATTGTGAGGAAACCAGCATTCTTGAGAGATATTTCTCGGCGGCATGTAAAGCCGAGTCAGAGGCCCATGGGCAGCATAAAAACTCTGACACCAGCCCAAAATGACAGATAATGCAAAGAAATCTGTCATTGTGTCGACACAATCTGTCATTTTGTCGATTCTTCCGTCAAAGAAATCCCAACAAAAACATTCTGTAAAAAACTAGCCAAGTCTTATGGAGCTGCTTGTTTATCTCTAAAAAGTAATGAAATCTAGACAAAGTCGTGTCAAGTCTAAGGTTCCTTACTGCGATTTCTTTATTATTATAGTTAATGTTGTGTGACTTGGCCGTTGAAGGGTTCACAAGGGAAGTCAGTCTGTACTGGATATAATGTTTTATACTGTTTGTTTCAGGCTCGCCTATACATAAGTATTATTCAAATACGCAGCTTTATCAAGCCTACAATTGACTGGTTATTGAATCAAAGTTTTCCAAGTGGCAATTTTCCATCGTCAATGGGTAGTGGTTCTGGCGACAGATTGGTGCAATGGTGTCATGGAGCACCTGGTTTTGTACCCTTGTGAACCCTTCAACGGCCAAGTCACACAACATTAACTATAATAATAAAGAAATCGCAGTAAGGAACCTTAGACGTGACACGACTTTGTCTAGATTTCATTACTTTTTAGAGATAAACAAGCAGCTCCATAATACTTGGCTAGTTTTTTACAGAATGTTTTTGGTGGGATTTCACTTCTTTTTGTAGAATCGTGGGCATATTGATTTATTTGATTTATTTGGCCGTTGAAAGGTACACAAGGGTACAAAACCAGGTGCTCCATGACACCATTGCACCAATCTGTCTCCAGAACCGCTACCCATTGACGATGGAAAATTGCCACTTGGAAAAGATATCCCATGATCTGAAAAAAATTATTAAAGACCCCTTGATAGACCCCTTTATGCGTCTTTATGCAGGTTGTTTTTATCCAGATATCCTTGATATTAAAGATATTGCATAAAGATATCTCTAATACAGCTGAGACCAGCTGAGGGTTCTTATGCATAGGCGAGCCTGAAACAAACACTATAAAAATTATTAAAGACCCCTTGATAGACCCCTTTATGCGTCTTTATGCAGGTTGTTTTTACCCAGATATCCTTGATATTAAATATATTGCATAAAGATATCTCTAATACAGCTGAGACCAGCTGAGGGTTCTTCATCAGGATACTTCAGACCTTCGATTTTTAATATCAAATGAAGCGGCCCACCAAGTTGAATATTTTTTGTAAAGGCGGTATGTTGATCTCTAATAGTTTGGTTGGGCTCTTGTGTTTTCTAATCAGGGTTCACCAGGTACTCCAGATCTTCGATTATCCTAGTTTTTATAGTTTTCCCTTTATGTGGCCATTAAACCCTAACTCTGTACCAAATTTCAGCTCTCTGAGTTTATGGGAAGTACTAGTTCTATTTTGATGATCATGAGTGAGTGAGTGTCATAAATGCGAAACTTTGCTTTCGCTTAACTTCGGAACTAAATGACCTACAGACTTGAAATTTTGGATTTTAAGTATGTGATTATAGCTTACTGGATGACGAAAATTTCTGCGTTCTGGTCTTATCCAGAGGTTCTCAAATAGGGGCCTGAAAATGCGGCGAAATGGTTCCAGTAAAGGATGGTACGGCAGTGTTTGCTCCGCGCTCGACTTGGCAGGGGCACTGCCGTGCCCCCCGATCCTTGTCTACGGTGGTCATTTTACGGGGGCAGGTAAGGCACTAACCACACGATAAAGAAGAAAGAAAGAATTATTTCTTTGTATTTCGGATTACCAGATCAGTGTTACCAAACGGTATCTTGTAACCTAGTACCTTTGAGTTTGTGTTGGTCCTCAGTGTTTATTTCGGCTATTCTTCTAAGAGTAGATATGAAACACTGATCTCATCTAGGTGGAAGCCCACCCCAACATACTTGGGAAGGCGGTAGGCAGATTTGGTTGTCGTTTGGGAAAGTGGTATTCGGACTTTCCTCATCCCTTTCTTTTCTTATACTCGTATCTAAAGGGTGTAAATAGACCCTTAACGAAGCCGAAACGCAATTGTTCTCCCCGTCTTTTCGATATTTTTTTTGTTATAGACCATACCTGGGAACCTTCTAGTTACCTAGTTACGGAGATATTGGTGGTCAATGTTTCAACTTTTTCACAAGTCTCTTTTTAAATACATGATTTTAGTTTAAGATTTTTACTTAAACTAAAATACAAAAAAACCTCCACGACCCCCGTATTATTCAATCCATCCATCAGCATAATGCTTTGAGTGTGTTACATAGAGTCCTATCGTAAAACGTGATTTTTCACCCCAAAAAGAAGTCGTTTCCCAGCAATAATTTTTGCGTAATAGTTTGATGTACAGAATGCTTGGTTGACGGCTATATGAAGGCTCTGTTTACACCCTGTATAGTCAAGTTAAAGTAATAACTTTTGCTGCTTTATAATTTGTTGTTATAAAGCGGCAAAAGAAAGACACATTCTGTGATAATTTCAACTGTCTACCTATTACGGATCATGAGATACAGCCCGCTGACAGACAGACGGACGAATCCGCTCTCCCGTTGGTTACCCTTCGGGTAGGGAATCCTAAAAAAACGCATTAAACGGCGGGCAAAACCGCGGAGCACTGCTAGTAACATATAAGAATGTGAAACAGATACGAATTGTGATGAATAACAAACAGTTGATACATTATGTGTCTCTTGTAATATTGTGTCAACATTATACATAATATGTCGAGTACCTAGTAACGTTCGTAGTGTATGAATGAATTGAGTTTAGTAAACACGACCAATCAAGCTATGCATAACCATGTTAAACTGATCTCTCGTTGTACAGGAGGCTCACACAAAGCGAGGTCAGGTTATACTGGATCTGTTTAGCTTGATGTGTCACCGAATGTCTTTGAATTAATCATGAGCACAACGCTCGTGGTTAAATAATAATAGCCGCACGGGTCGATCTTCGAGGTTAAGCAACGCTAGCCGAGATCGGTCCGTGGATGGGTGACCATTCATTACATACTGATTTTCCTCCGGGCCTCAGAAAGTTGGTAGGAAGGGTTTAACTAAAGGGTATCAAATAGTGCCACATTTAAGTTTCATGTTATAGAGGGCGAGCCTATTGCCGTCAACTGGACACAAATCCAGATTCCGTGACTGCTACGGACAAATTCCTGACGGAAAAACACAACACACTTTGCCCAACCTGGGACTCGAACCCAAGACCTCAGCAAGGGCTCAGCCGTCGTGCTTGTGACCACTAGACCAACGAGGCAGTCGTAGAGGGGGAACGGGAGGCGTCGAGGTAGTCGTGGCCCTATTAGATCGTTCTAAAAGGCACACAAAGTTCCACCAACAATACCCATCAATGGGCACATTAAACCTCTAATCACAATGGCCAAGTAATTGGCGTGGACAATTAAAATCTTACAGTTCGTGATCGTGAGCAACTGTCAGAGCTTTGATCGTTAAGGCCACTGCCTCACAGCCTGGCCACGAGCTACGCGCTCAGGCGGTTCGCTTGTCGCGACATTGACTGCGTAGCAAACAAATTAAAGAAGTTGAATAAGTTGGTTATAGACAATAGTTTATATGATAGTTTTAAATATAAGTAGGGTAATACATGCAAAACTTTCATAGAAGAACCGACTTTCATAGAAGACACACCTGTAAATGCTAGCCGGTCGGTTGGGTCATTTGCAAGCATGCCATCACCGGCAAGACCTGACAATAAGGTTGCTTTAGTGGGTTTGTTATTTCAAACACTGTTTTAAGCTTTTACGGTTTACTAGTAAACTTATACTGTCACTTACGGGATATCTTCCGCTGTTTCGTACTTCTTCCTTCCTTTTTTTGCGCATGCAACAGCGTCGAAATATCGGGAGCTCAAAATAATGAACAATCACGGAAGATATCCCGTGAGTGACAGTATAAGTTTGGTTTGTTACTTGTTATAAAAATAGAAAACAACTGAAAACGTTACGTTATGTTTACCTTGTGTTTGCGCAATCACATCGCGCACGCATGACCAAGCGGTAAAAAATAGTTTTCTAGGTTGCAGCCAGTTCAACTGTACAGTTTTCTCCTACACCCGTTCGTGCATGCCTGCGCGGTTTGACTATACAGGTAAAACTGCACATGCATAACCTATCGTTTAAGGTCGGCTTCTCGTACGCACTCAAAGGGATCAAAAGAAAATCGCGCGTCTCTTGACGCAAGTCGTAACTTCTGAGGTCGTGTATGGGGCGTGAGGTTGCTGGGCGTCAATGAAGGCTCAACTTTTTAGAAGATTTGTTTTGTTAATAAATTAGAAGTCGTGTGTGCTGGTTTTTGCTTGCCTAGGTTTTTGTGGTAATAGTAGTGATTTATTAAAGAACCGCTTAGGAATCGAGAGTCTTTTATTACAAGGATGCGTGTACGAGCAAGATGATACAACGCAACTCTTTGAATGCCGTTTTATTCATTGACAGTTTAGAAAAATATGAGAAGAGAACAGAATTTGTGAAATAGCTCATTTAGCATAACGATCATAAAGACCCACTGAGATTTTAAAAGGAAAAGAAATTGCGCTTCAATAAGACTAACAGACTGACTTTTGGCCGTGGATTTTTACATTTGAATTATTACCATTTATTGAAAGAAAAAATAAACTTATCTTAAGAACTTTACCCCACAAAACCGAGAGTATAATGAGTTGGAATCTACTTATTATACCGATACTGGCATCAATGACAATGAATCAACCGTTCAATACACTCCATTGAACAATAACACTATACATAAGCCTATTATCAAACTTGATTATCTAAAGGAGGTCAGAGTACTATGACCCGCTTTCCGCTCCGTCTATCACTAAGCCCTCTCAAATCTCACTAATTATTGTGATCGTACATCAAAGTCAACGAAGCCACGAAACTTCCAAGGTGAAGACATTCCCAAAACAAAATAAACAGACGAATTTACACCTTAACGCAAAGATGATAAGGTTGATGAAGAAGATGTTAATAATGTTGTTACGTACAGCAAAACAATTCATAGTATGCATTCGTATAACATCTCATGTAGTGCGCTCACGTATATTTTGTAAATATGAAAAAAATAATACCAATATTTGTTTGTGCAGTGTTGTTTAACAGGGTGAATAGTGAATGTGAAAAATCGACATGTGCTAAGAAAATCGTAAGCGATGTCCTCAAAGGAAAATCAGTGCTAGAAAATATAGATATTAAGCTAGAAGTGCCTAAGTTCACACAAATAAAGAATGTAGGGATCGAAGATTTGAATGAAATTCTACTATATCTAACAAACTGGTTCGAAAGCAGATTAAACGACACCAATTTTATTTTCAAACATGTTAGTAATAAAACTAAAGTATTTGTCAAAAGCTTTGACTTTAACGTGGATTTTGAGAAAGGAAACGCAAAATTTGACGTCGAATTGACTGAAGAAGCTCGTGATAAAATACCTGTAAACATAACTGTAATTGAAGAAATTAAAATGGCAGCAGCTGAAACCGCTACGACAGCCACTATAACCACTGCGATATCAGAAAGTGAAATACATAAACAAATAGCTAAAACTAATAACAAAACAGATCAAATTAATAGTCTAATAACTAAACTCACAAGCGTAAAGGAAAATGAACTTTTTAAATTGGAAGAATTTGACACTACTTACTACGATTCAAATGAAGACGACTCCACAGACTATCCTATCTTTGATTATGTGGAAATGTATAAGGATACAACTAATGAAGAGAATGAGTATATTCCTACAACGAATTCGCCTGAACATAAAGAAAGCTTATCTTCTACTACTACTACTAGTACTACTGACACTACTGACTCAAATCTTACGGAGATTACTACTTCTCCGCCTACAACTGATGTAAGTGATAAAGATATTTATTGTTTTATTATAGAACTAGCTGTTGCCTCACCTTACCTTGCCTTCGTTCGGGTGAAATTATTATAAAAAATATTAATTCCCTTTTTTAATCGGATTTTGTTATTAATTTCAATGGTTTTTCTTTTGCAAGAAACCCTAACTATTTTTCTAAAATAAAAGTAGCCTATGTTAGACCTTATAACATCAGCTATCTGCCAGTAAAAGTCCCGTCAAAATCAGTCATGCTGTTTAGGAGATTAGCCAGAACAAACAGACAGACAGACAGAAATTGTAAAAACTGTGTTTTTGCTATAAGTACCGTGTTTATTTTTATATGCATTCAGTAAAAAGCTTTTATTTTGATATTACAAACAGACGCTTCAATTATATTTACTAATAATAAAAAACAATGCCAAAAAAGTCTAAATATGACTTTAAAAAAATTACTTAACTTTCGGAAGTCGATGGCGAAAAGTCAACGTAATGAACAAAGTCATCGACTTCCGAAAGTAAAGTTACTTTAGACTTTTGTAGTGTGTTTTTAGAAGTCGGTTTTTTTTTGCAAAAAGTTTTTTATTTAAAGTCGAGTTGTTGCTCTAGTGGTAGCAAAGAGGTCTTGAGTTTTATTGGATTTTTATCAGGCATATCACAGTAGCAGCCAGTATTTTGGATTGGTGCCCGGCTGATGGCAACAGGCTCACCTCCTCTTACGTGACTTAACTGGCTAAATGTTGATGTACTGTAGGTACACATCTACCTAGCCCTTCCGGGAAACACGTGTAATGTTATGTGTGAATAAATACTTAAACACACTACACACACATATACACACACACACACACAACCTTAACTTAAGATACGAGAGCACAAAGGTATCTTTGCGCAGCTCAGACAAGAAGAATTCATAATAATTTTGTTGATCATACTTATCTTATTTACCAAATGTACATAATAATCATCATCATCAAATTAAAGCAACACCCGTTATGTTATGTTATGTTTTTTACATAACATAACATCACGCCTGTAATCCCCGAAGGGTTAGGCAGAGGTGTACTTAATAGTGCATCCACACTTCACCACTTATGTTTAAGTCCCATGTAATAGGGGCGAGCCTATTGCCATCAAGCGGGTACAAATCCAGACTCCTGATGGAAAAACCCAATAACAATTTGCCCGACCCGGGAATTGAACCCAGGACCTCAAGCTCAGCAGTTGCGGTTGGCACCACTAGACCAACGATTCAATTAAGTTTTTATTTAAAACAATACTCATAGCGGATTTCACCAAAGAGACTGAACGCGAACAAATAAATTTCGTGCAAGAGCTGTGTCAATATTTCATAGCAAGTATGACATGGCAAGTATGACATGGCAAGTATGACATGGCAAGTATGACATGGCAAGTATGACATGGCAAGTATGACATGGCAAGTATGACATGGTAAGTATGGTACATGGCCAGATATCGCACAGGACAGACAGGTTTGGAAGGAGAAAGGGGAGGCCTTTGCCCAGCAGTGGGACACTCAAATAGGCTAACGAAAAAAAAAATGACATAGACTAAGATTTATATTTTATACCTTTAGTATAGTCTGTCAAGTTTTTAGGCTTATGTTTCCTGCTTATGCGTACGAAGTTTCATTAAAATCGGTTCAATCATTTCGAAAAAAAATCACTTGTAAGTTTGTATGAAATGCCGTAAGACGTTAACGCTCTTGTGATTTTCAATAGACAAAAAAAATATTTTTCCTGATCGCGTAAGTACTCGTACATAAAACACAATGACCACTTTAATTAGGATACAATGCTGATCGTATTGTGCTTAAAAACGTGCTGTCTATACAAACGATACTAATTATAAACTTGAATACAAACTTAAATATTTCTTGATACCCAGCGTGCTGTTCGCAACCTAAAAAAAAATCTTAATTAATTATTCTTGGAAGTAAACTGCTTAGTTGTTAGTTATTTACATATAATGTACACATACACGTACAAATCATACACACTTGCTTGACACAAAAAAAATATGTAAAAAGCACTACGCGACTTAATATTATCGTGATGATTTAGTAGTATTATCAGCCTGAGGTGGTGTCTGTGCCTCGGAAAGCACGATAAGCAAGATGGTCCCGGTTGATTCAGATTCAGATTCATTTATTTGCTAGAAATATGGTATTTAACAGATTTTACAACACACACACACGGGTACACAATAGTTCAGCATATTCCGCCTACTTATTTCGGCATGCAAATTTTGTGACAAAATAATTAATTCCCAATGTCAAAAAAACAACAAAAAAGTACTAAATCAAGAATTGTCTACATAAAATATCAAATTATAATTAGTTGTCAATTATAGATCTCTAACATTCGTTCATCATCTGCCTAGCCTTTTCCCAACTATGTTGGGGTCGGCTTCCAATCTAACCGGATGCAGCTGAATACTAGTATTTTAAATGGAGCGACTGTTTATCTGACCTCCACAACCCAGTTGTTACCGGGTAATAAGATACCCCTTGGTAAGACTGGTTGTCAGACTTTCGGGCGACTGACTTCTTGTATCGACTGTCAAAGATCTATAAATGACAGCCGGGACCAACGGCTTAAACTGCTTTCCGAGGCACGGAGGAAACTCGGTATGTATTAGGCGATCACCCATCCACATACCAACCTAGGCAAGCGCGGCATAACCTGAAGATTGATCCGAGCGGCTGTTTATTATTATTATTTAGTCACTCAAACATTCGTAAAATAATTGAAATTTAATTTAATAATGATTTAAATTATGTAAATTCTGACAACCAGTCTTACCAAGGGGTGTCGTATTACCCAGTACTAACTGCGATGTGAAAATAATATACTGGTATTCAGCTGCATTACCCGGTTAGAATGGAACTAGAGGCCGACCTCAACATAGTTGGGAATAGGCTAGGCAGATGGATGGTTACTCAAGTAAGTCCCATGGATTAAAAGCGAGGGTGAAACCGAGCGGACTGGTGGCGGACACTGACAGACTTTTCAACACATTATCTGTCAAAGTCTCACTCTCTGCAGTCCCCTCGGACTTTTGGTGATATATTGGCACCAATTAAAACATAGTACACCTCTTTTCTGAAAAATAAAACAAACTAATTTCAAGAAATATATCTCGGCGTATCTCTCGAACAACGAGACAGTGTACAATTCAAGAAAAGAAAATATATAAAGGGTATTATCCGTGAATCAAAATTGGAATCGTAATAGCTCCTGTATTGACACAGGGGACAGTTCTGATCCACAGGGTAGATTACGCCGATACCTGTTCTCATTTTCTATTAGTAATGACGTATAGATTTGACATGGGATTTAACTTATTTGGACACTCTAGAGAGTCTGATCAGGTAGATAGTGGTGATGTCATCTAGCAATTCGGCCAGAGCGATTGCATTCGATGGCTTTCTAGGGTGGTTGTCGAGAGCTTTGGTGTGCTGCTCTTTCTTGTGCTTTGTAGCTAGCATCTCCAACTTTGGCCGAAAAACTCCGAGCACAAAGCGGACATGTCAGATCACCATTGACGACATTGTAGGGTATATCTGTAGGTGGCCTAGCTTGAAGGTTATCACGCTTTAAATCTAACTGCGACCTTCATCTCTCTTCAAAGGCGAGAGAGTCTAGTATCTATAAACAAGTCAAAGTGATGACTCGAGTAAAAGTAATAACTTAAAGTACGATTTTTATTCTGTAGTTTAGTAATTGCTTGAAGTTAGAACTGTCAAAAGTTAGAATTCTTAGCTTTGCTTTCCTTGTCGGTTGACACGGCCTAACAACAAGTAAGATTTGGCTTCTACCATCATCATCATCATCATTTCAGCCGAAAGACGTCCACTGCTGGACATAGGCCTCCCCCAAGTGTCGCCACATTGACCGGTCCCGTGCGTCTCGCATCCAGCGGATCCAACCTTTACCAGGTCATCGGTCCACTTAGTGGGAGGCCTTCCAACGCAAGGTCTTCCGGTTCGCGGTCGCCACTCCAGAACTTTTCGGCCCCATCGGCCAATCGTTCTGCGAGCAATGTACCCTGCCCACTGCCACTTAAGTTTGGCTATTCTTCGGGCTACGTCGGTAACCTTGGTGTCGGATGTCCTCATTTCTGATTTGATCACGCAAGGAAACTCCGAGCATAGCCCTCTTCACCACTGGCTTCTACCACTCCAAAGTATTGCTGCTAAAGTACTTGCAAATTGTGTTCTTCATTTCTCGCCCAAAAATGTTTTGTTAAACAAAATGACTCTTACGCCAACACGGAACGAAAATCATAATAACTTTAAAAGCAATTAAACCTCATAATAATTGCCAGTTAAATACTATCTTTTATAGCTCTAAATTGTACACCATTATAATTTAATGTCCAGTAATTAATTGTTTTATTACTTTTATAACTTTAACGGTAACCAGCCTGACTGTTTATATTATTATGGTCTTTCTTTTAGAACTAATGACTATTAAATTTTAGGCCACTAAAAAGAAAACTGTTACAAAAAAAAACAGATTTCTGGCTCTGGTAAAAAAAATCTAAAAATGCATTTTTTATACCAATACTCATAGTTAAAAAAAAAAGTAGTAGTCTCTCAAAAGTAGATCTATACAATGTGTAAAGGGACCCTTTACGAAGCCGTGAACCAAGCATTCTGTACATCAAACTAAGTAACTCTACGCAAAAATTATTGCTGGGAAACTGGACTTTTTTTTGGGGTGAAAAATCACGTTTTACGGTAGACATCAATGTAACGCTATCAAAACATTGTGCTTATGGATGCATTGAATAGTGCAGGGGTCATGGATGTATTTAAAGTAAAGTTATAACATTTAAAACTAGTATTTTAAAAATAATTGTGAATAAGTTGGACCTTAACCTCCAAAATAACTAGAAACTACACTACGAACTTTGTAACTAGAAGGTTGAAGGTATGATCCAGAATAAAAAAAAAAACGCAATGACGGGGAGAACAAGTACCTCTCGGCTTCGTTAAGGATATTTTTACTCCCATTGTAAACTGATATATCTCAACTCAGAAGAATGGAAGAAGTGCAACGCCAACGCAAAATTGCGAAAAGAGAAGGAGAATGATGATATCTCAACTCAGACAGAGTTTTATGCTTTACTTAAATCCCAAATTTCATTTCTTATGTTATTTTCTACGTTACGCCGAAAAAAAGGGCCCCAATTGCGGCTATTGGCTTCTGGTTTTGCGACCATCTAAACCCATTTGCCATCACGAAAATCCTAAATACACAACATCACTTGAAACAAATGACGCCCACAGAGCATCAATCCTTATCAAATGGCCGGCCAGACCACACAAAGCGACCGCAAGCGGACAATACCAACGAAAATGCGCGAAAAAGCCTACCAGTCAGCAATAAAAGCCAATGGAAATTGTTTTTCGCGCGTTCAAAAAAACGCTTCTCTTTTCTCCCGCCAGCTCGTATTTTTGCTACAGAATGATTGATTTGAACTGCTGTTGAACTGAACGATTGAGACACACAGACCGTTTGGAAAGACAGCTTTATATTTTGTTGTTAAGGTGTATCTTTACTTAAATGATAAAGGGGCGATTTTATTAGGATGATGAAATAAAACATATAGAAAAAAGAAGCAAAAAAAAAAAATTTAACTTATACTGTCACTTACGGGATATCTTCCGTGATTGTTCATTATTTTGAGCTCCCGATATCCCGTAAGTGACAGTATAAGTTTAGTTGTAAACCGTGATAGCTTAAAACAGTGTTAGAAAAAATATTTATTCGTCGCAGAGACATGACGTGCATCATACAAAATGACAAAATAATAACAATAAACATATAACGTATAACAAATATTTATAAATACAACAAGGCAAAGTTAACAGCTTGCACGTTGTGACCGCGACATGCAGGTTACCATTCAACATGATGCTGTACTAAGGGAGGCGCACAGCACAGCGCTGCTGGTTTTGGCCACCCGGAAGAATCGACAAAATGACAGATTGTGTCACACAATGACAGATTTCTTTGTACTATCTATCATTTTGTCGATTCTTCCGTCAAAGAAATCCTTGTCTACGGTGGTCATGCTACGGGGGCAGGATGTTTGTCTACAACACGACCCAAAGAAAATTTGCGATTCGGTACTCCATCGGTTTTATTATTCTAAACCTTAAATTCTTCTGCTTTCTTTAATCAAATGGGAGTGGTATGGCTTGGCTTCCGTACGTTTTTTAACGGGAAAGAAATCCTTGTCTACGGTGGTCATGCTACGGGGGCAGGACAGGATGGCATAACCAGAATCTACAGCATAAAAAGTGGTAAGAGTGTAGTGAAGAGATGTTGTTTATGGCCTTTACCCATGGCTACTGAGTAAATGAAATTATGTTGTTTGTTGTTGTTTATGTTGTTGTTGTATTTATTTTTGTTGTTGTTGTTGTTTGTGTTTGTTTATGTTGTTTGTACCTGTCGCATTAGGGTAAACCCTGTAATGATAGGCTAAACTGTTATAAATAAATAAATAAATAAAGTTGAATAAAGTATGTTAGAGTAAACATACAACTTGGATATTCTTTAAACACAGATTAGCATCCATAGACCAACATCGGCAAGCAAATCTTTTTAATTTTTGGGTTTTTTATCCAGTAAGGTGGGAGCGCCAGGGGGGTCGCGAAATTAAATTTTTCTTAAATTTTTTACAAATTGCAGGTCACTGTCAAGTCGTATGTTGCTAAAAATATGATTCGCGACCGTAAAAAATATGGCTTAACCGAGTTATAATTCTGTAACTACATACGTGTGTAACACATTAGGTGAGTAGGTATATTTTGTTTCTGTGTCTTTTTTTTTAAACGATGTCCACCCTCGGACTTTTTCCTGTATCGTGTTTGCGCTTACAAACATTTCAATTCTCAGACACAAACAGCCAGACCCAGAACAACTACCTGTAGGCCATGCAAATGCATGTAAACAGCGTGTAAACGACCCTTCACGAAGCCGTCAACCAAGCATTATGTCCATCAGACTAGGTAACTCTACGCAAAATTTATTGCTGGGAACCGAATTTTTTTTGGGGTTAAAAATCACGTTTTACGGTAGGACTCAATGTAACTCACTCAAAACATTGTACTGATGGATGGATTGAATAGTATGGGGGTCGTGGAGGTATTTAAATTAAAGTGATTGCTTTAAAAACATATTTTAAATTTAAAAAAAACTTGTGAAAAAGTTGGAACTTTGACCCCCAATATCTCCGTAACTAGAAGGTTCCCAGGTATAGACTAAACCAAAAAAATATCGAAATGACGGGGAGAACCAATGCTTTTCGGCTTCGTTAAGGGTCTTGTCACACCCTTTATTTATTTCGTGCGGGAATCGATTCCGCGACAACCGTGCAGTCAAATATGCCAGTCCCTTAAGAGCAAATGTAAGAGCAGCACACCGAAGCTCGCCACAACCACCAATTGTTTTTGTTCAATTGCAGTTCCATTGCTGCCACTGACAAATCTATCAAATAACAGTGATCTTTATCCTCATTACAATAAGGTTGCTGTTGAGTTACTGCTATCAGACGTAAACCGTGGAAGGACAGTACTGTACCACTGCTGTGTGTATGTGTACGCCAAACGTAAAACCAGTGTGTCAGCTCTCCGCGAAGCCATTGTTAGCCGTTCCCTCATAAAACATTACGCGCTGCATTCAAATCTGAGAGGAAGCACTTTTTAATAAATATAGATGGTTTCTACTTTAATCTACTGCCGTTTCGAGCTTTTGCGATATAATACTGAATAAGTAATCCATAAAGATGAGACTGCCTCGTTGGTCTAGTGGTCGCAAGCGCGAGTGCTGAGCATGAGGTCCCGGGTTCGATTTCCGGGTCGGGCGAAGTGTTCTAAGGTTTTTCCATCAGGAATTTCTCAGTAGCAGACACAGAGTCTGGTTTTGTGCGATTGATGGCTTACATGGGACATAAACATAACTAGCGGAATGTGGGTGTACTAATAGGTACACCTCTGCCTAACCCTTCGGGCATTACAGGCGTGATGTTATGTTATGTAATTCCCCCATACTTAAGTACAAATGCTGTAACCATGATAATATTGTAATACCATATGATTTGAAAAGAGTAACCATGGAGTTTCTTGCCGGTTCTTCTCCATAGGAAACAACCAACCCAAACCGTGCAGCTTTTTGTCGACGTTTTATAAGTGCCCATCGAGGCCTATGTGAAATAAAATATTTTATGTTTGATACTGATTCGTCAAAGTTATTTACGCCACAATAAAAGAGAGTATTGTCTGTTCAGCGGAAAGACGGATTCAGTAAAATGTGATTATACTCACAAACTATAGTTATACGTACGTTAGACCTGCTGTCTTGTATGGATCAGAATGTTGGACCACAAAAGGGATGAATGAAAGGCATTTGCATGTGGCGGAGATGAGAATGCTAAGGGGGATGTGTGGTGTTACCCGAATGGATAAAATAAAAAATGAGTAAATAAGAGGAAGTCTGAAAGTGGCGTCGGTGACTGAAAAGTTGTGTGGTAATCGGTTGTCGTGGTATGCATATGATGCGGCGGAATGCGGAAAATGTCGTGAGGAAAGTTTTGAATATGAATATGGATGGGTATATGAGTAGAGGAAGACCAAAGAAACGATGGATGGACTGTGTAAAGAATGATATGACAAGAAAGGAGGTGTCTGATGAGATGGCGAGTAATAGAGAAGTATGGAAGAAGAAGACATGCTGCGCCGACCACAAATGAATTGGGATAAGGGCAAGAGAATGATGAATAATATAGCTATACGTCATTTCATAATCATTTGTCTAGACTTCCACCAACTATGTTGGGGTCGGCTTTCAGTCTAACCGGATACAGCTGAATACCAGTATTTAATATGGGGATCTATCTGACCTCCACAGCCCAGTTAGTACTAGGTAATACGATACCCCTTGATAAGACTGGTTGTCAGATTTTCTGGCAACTGACTGCCTGTAACGACTGTGGTGTGAACGATACACAAATGACAGCCGGTATTACATACATAGTTATAGGTACAGATTATAGGTAAAAGAAACAGCTCATTAATACTTACTCGATTAAAATGAATGCAACAGCTGATTTTTTGTGAAAGATTAAAGTTTCTGTCCCGAATTTCCCTTACACGGTGTATTTGCCTGTATACCAAACGATTAGTTCGACTGTACACGGCGCTGATAGACTGGTAGTCGGTATCACGCGATGTGCGTCATCAATCACCCGCACAAAGGACTACGCGCGTTCTTGAGGTAAGCAGAGCGAGAATATTTGGATGTGGTGTGGATAGCATAACATCACGCCTGTAATCCTTAAAGAGTTATGCAGAGGTGCTTGTAATAGTCACCCACATTTCGCCAGTTACGTTTAAGTCCCATGTAATAAGGGGTGAGCCTATTACCATCAACCGGGCACGAATTCAGACTCCTCGGATACGCTACAGAAAAAAATCCGGATAGAAAAACTTAATTACACTTTGACCGACCTGGGAATCGAACCTAGGACCTCATTCTTAGCAGCACTAAACCAACGAGGCAGTCGATGTGGTGTACCTATCTACATTTAAGATACCCCCTATTGAATATTTTAATGATTTTGTTTATTATTTATTTAGCGTATTTTTGTATGAACTTTTACAGTCTTACAGGTAGTCAGTGGCCCGAAAGTCTGACAACCAGTCTTACCAAGGGGTATCGTATTACCCAGTACTAACTGCGTTGTGGAGGTCAGGTAGACAGTCGCTCCATGTAATAACGGGTATTCAGCTGCGTCCGGTTAGACTGGAAGCCGACCCCAACATCGTTGGGAAAAGGCTAGGCAGATGATGATGATTTGTATTTATGAAATGGTAGAGTGCCATAGTCAGTCTGTTAGCCATTTAGAGACTTAGAAACTAAGTGTAATACAGAGTATTACAGAGTGTGTGAGAATAAAATCTTTAAGATCTTGAATGAGACTAAGCTGGTAATTTTGTAACTGGCTGACAATTGCTATGCAATGTTGACAGTTCAGCAATATTCATTGCATTATTTACTTGTTGAGGTGAAGAATTTTTCACATAATATGAAACAATAGATTACGATTTCTTTGGAAATCCTCCATCATTGTTATAGAAGTGTGTTGTGTGTCGTCACAAAATTGGGGCGTTGCTTTATTTTCGAAAATTATGAATTCTAGTTACCTACTATTATTTCCTTTATTTATATTTTGACAAATTATTTACATTTTTAAATATTCCTTAGGAAAAACAATATAAAAACATTTAAAAATATAAAAAATTGTAGCCCACCGGTATCGGGAACAGAGTCCAAGCTACCGGCGGTCAGGGCTCCAGAGGGAGGAACTTCCTAACAATTCGAGTCGTGTCCAGGAGTACCGCTTTCTGCATCAAGTCCTTGATCCAGCTGTCTAACGAGAGCCTCCTCAGGTATTGGTCGAGGCTCTTGGCAATTAAGCCATGGGCTGATACAACTATCGGCACAATGATCGCTGGGTCCACATCCCACATGTCGACAACCTCGCGAGCCAAGTCAAGATACTTGATTTGCTTATCTTATTCGGCTAGTTACTATTATTGTTAGCCTTTGTCATCCCACTCACACATGCTGGGCAAAGGCCTGCCCCCATGACCTCCAAATCTTTTGATCCATGGCCAATGCGGACCACTGGTCGTCGGTTCTGTCCAGCTCGTCCCGCCAGCTCCTGCGAGGTCTACCGCGTCGCCTTCTGGCTGTGTAAGGGCTCCACAATGGTTATTTTGTAGTTTTTAAATTCCGTCGTTAATTAAAAACTGTTGGTTAGGTCATTAGGTTTAAAGATTGGAATGAGAGCTTTACGCACCCACGATACAGGAGAAAATTCCTAGTGTGGGGCAAAGTTTAAAAAAACAAGAAATGTTAAATCTGAACAATTTTTTTTACAGCTGTATTAAATGGTTGTAGTATTTTAAACATTTATTAATTAACTCCGAGAAGAAAAACAACACATTGTTTTGCTCATTCTTTACTTTTTTTTTCAGTCGTAACCATCCATAAACATAATAAAAACATTAATTAATTCGACTCAGCGATCATTGTGCCGATAGTTGTATCAGCCCATGGCTTAATTGCTAAGAGCCTCGATCAATACCTGAGGAGGCTCTCGTTAGGCAACTGAATCAAGGGCTTGATTCAGAAAACGGTACTTCTGGACACGGCTCGTATTGTTAGGAAGATCCTCTCTCTGGAGCCCTGACCGCGGGTAGCTTGGACCCCGTTCCCGATACCGGTGGGCTACAATTTTTTTATATTTTTAAATATTTTTTAAATTGTTTTTTCTAAGGAATATTTAAAAATGTAAATAATTTGTAAAAATATAAATAAAGGAAATAATAGTACCTACGAGTATATTAAATGGTTGTAGTATTTTAAACATTTAATAATTAACTCCGAGAAGAAAAACGATACATTATTTTGCTCATTCTTTACTTTTTTTTTCAGTCGAAACCGTCCATAAAACAAAAAAAACATTAATTAAAATACCGCATCCAACTTCCTCGATAACTAAAACGTAACTCTTCGTCCTTCAAGGTTGTAACTTGTAATTATGTCAGAAAAAATACCAAGTTTTTCCTCCCATGGCTGATCTACCACAATTAGATCCCGATTAACGAGAGAGTGAACGAGTGAGTGAGTGAATGAAGAGGCTCTCAGATGTGTTTCCTTGTTCGTTAGGAAAGTTTGTTGGTGAATGTTTCGATAAAAGATCGAAAGATAAATTATAGGGTTTTCTTTCGAAGGATATAACATAACATCACGCCTGTAGTCCCCGAAGGGTTAGGCAGAGGTGTACCTAATAGTACACCCACATTTCGCCAGTTATGTTTAAGCCCCATTTAATAGAGGGAGAACCTTTTGGCATTAACCGGGCATAAAACATTAGAGAAATTCCTGCTGGAAAAACCCAATAACACTTTGCCCGACCTGGGAATCGAACCCAGGACCTCAAGCTCAACAGGCGCTTGCAACCACCAGACCAACGAGGCAGTCTTTACTTTAAAAACCTCTATAACCCCCGTACTATTCAAAGCATCCATTAGCACAATTTTTTGAGTGCGTTCCATTAAGTCCTACCGTAAAACGTATTTTTTCATCTAAAAAAAAAAGAACGTTTCCCAGCAATCATTTTTGCTTAGAGTTACTTAGTTTGATGCACAGAATGCTTGGTTGAAGGCTTCGTGAAGGTTCCATTTACACTCTTTATTATGTTGATATTGCTTCGATGTTCAAAAAAATACTATTGAATCGAAAGTACCGACCATAACAAGTGTAAGAAGCACCCTTTTAAGCTGCGTTTCAACCAGAGATGAGCGAGGATGCGTAGCGATTGATGTGTGTGGAACTAACCAATATTATCGCTTCTTTTTCACAGCTTTTTTTTTTTTATCGTCGTAAAATCATCAAATGAGTCCTCCCACCCAGGGCAGAGCGGGAGGGACTGTCAGACTTGTACTGACTAAAATCCACGGTGTCCTTCAATAGCCCTTTATGTTCCAGAGTCGCGGTAATTCTATAAGTCCCGCGACCCCGGCAGGCTTTGGCCCTCTAGAGGGGGGCCCCGTCATTATGCTGACACTCTTTGAGGCGCGCGTGGAACACAACGCGCCGTCGACCCGGGCATGGTCCATGGTCGGACAGCGAGTCGCCCATTACTAGCCGCCCGCATGCCCGCGCTTCTTTTTCACAGCTTGAGCTATTCTAGCTGTGTGATTGGTTACTTCCACACACCTCCCTCGTTACGCATCCTCGCTCATCTTTGTTTTAAACGCAGCCTTAAACACCGACCCACTGACACCCTAAGGGGTAACCTCGGGACGTAATTTCCACGATCCCTTATCTCAGCTACAAAATTAAATCAGCGTCATTAACTGAACGTTTACTCTTCAAATACAGCGTCGTTGCCTCGGTGTCTGTGACTGTAACATATGACCTCCTTCTGCGTGTGAAATTGTGAATGTGTGACCATTAATAAGAGGGAGAAAGATATAAGGAGTTTTGTTTATGAAGTCAGACTGGAAAATGTATGAAGATTGATGATAATGGTGAATGATTTGTTTGAATGAATTACCCAACTACGGCGAAGACAAAAGGAAGGGTTATGATGTTAGCAGTCTATGTGTGTCTGTTTGTTTTTACGTATGTTCCTCCGTAGCGCCTAAATTATTCATCTGATTTTGATGAAAAAGGTGTCAATCGAATCGTTATTATGACCCGGGTGACATGGGCTACATTTTAACCGACTTCAACAATAGGAGGAGTCGATTTTATCTTTCAAATCCCGAATTCATTAAGAGCGTTATTTTACAGAAGTCGGGTTTTTTATTTATTTATTTATGCACACACAAAACACTTAACAAGACATTACATTAAGATAGAAAAGCACAAAGGTACTGCTTATTTCATGAGAAATCTCTTCCAGCACACCTGCGAGAGGAAAGAAGAATTAGAGATGTAGACACAGTGTGTAGAAAAGACAAAACAGAAACATTTAAATTGGAACTTAAAACAAAATTATACCTATATAAAATAAACATATTTATTTTAGTTGTAGTATACGACACAAATTCTTGTTTTACTAAGAATGTTAATGATAAAATGTTTTGGTAAATTGTGGAGCACACCATAATACAAGTGAAGCGCACAGAACGCGTTAAAACACCACCCTGCGTTCCATAACTCAGGCTGTAGATGTCGGAGAAAAAACAGCCAAGCAAAAGTGGGAGTGGGCTGGCCACGTAGCGCGAATGCACCTGGAGAGGTGGGCAATGATAGTCACTGATTGGACGCCTGACGAAGGAAATCGCCGTCGAGGTAGACCGCAGCGAATGTGGTGTGACGATCTGATCTTGTTTGCGGGGCGAACATGGCCAGATATCGCACAGGATAGAGAGGTTTGGAAGGAGAAAGGGGAGGCTTTTGCCCAGCAATGGGACACATAGCATAGCATAATCAGCCTATAATGTTCCCACTTATGGGATACATGGCAGGACAAAAAAAAATATTGGTAGGAAACGATAACACGTCAAAAATAAAGTATGTTATAAGACTGGATGAGATCGGTGTGTCTTCATATGAGCACGTTGAGAAAAAAAAATGAAACAAACTCAGTAGCTCTCTCTCTACTGAGTTTGTTTTGTAGAGAGAGAGACAGAGAGAGAGAGAAGAGAGAGAGTAGAGAGTCTCTAATAAAGTCTAGACATCTTGGTTAAAACATATGAGGATCATGCAGATTAGCGAGTGTTAGAAATGGTCTTTTGAGACAAGGACCAGATAGAACTTTAAATGTTTTTTTTTAAATAATCAAAAGTCAAAATCAAAATCAAAATATTTTATTTCACATAGGCCTCGATGGGCACTTATAAAACGTCGACAAAAAGGTGCACGGTTCGGGTTGGTCGTTTCCTATGGAGAAGAACCGGCAAGAAACTTCATGGTGACTCTTTTCAAAATATACCCATCTACCGGGGTTTGGTATTGTCTATTACTAATTCAATCAGCATAAGATAACATAACATAACATCACGCCTGTAATCCCCGAAGGGTTAGACAGAGGTGTCCCTAATAGTACACTCACATTTCGCCAGGTAATAGGGGGCGAGCTTATTGCCATCAACCAGGCACAAATCCTCCGAATGCTACTGAGAAATTCCTATTCGAAAATCCCAATATCACTTTGCCCGACCTGGGAATCTAACTCAGGACCCCATCTTGCGGCCACTAGACCAACAAGGAAGTTCAATTCAATCAACCTCTTCCCTAATGAGCCTATTTCCTTCCCAAGAACATAAACTTCACGACAAGACCGTAACGGGAGCAAGTAGAACCCTTCGGAAACATTTGAACAAAGTTGTGAGTGCGAAGCCTTGTCCTTGTCATCTTTTGTGCTAATTTCAACAAAAAACTTGCTCAAATTCATGGCTTTTGAGCAAAGTTTATTAACATTAACTAATTGGGAAACTCAAAAGACGCCATAATTAGTATGTTTCCAAGATTAATTTGTTTTTTGCTACAGCTTCAGGCGAAAATGTTGCTTTGTGATTTGAGGTGGAAGCGCAGGAGCTCGTGGCTAAATAATAACAGCCGCTCGGGTCGATCTTTAGGTTAGGCCGTGCTTGCCTAGGTTGGTCTGTGGATGGGTGACCGCCCATTACATGCCGAGTTTCCTACGTGCCTCGTAAAGGATGTTAAGCACGTTATAGGTAGTCAGTTGCCCGAAAGTCTAACAATCAGTCTTACCAAAGGTATCGTATTACCCAGTACTATAGTCCGACCGCTTTAATGAGTCCTCCGCCTTACCCCATCAAAGGCACATTAAGCGTCACAAAGTCGTAACAATATCCCACAGGTTATTTGCTTTAAAATAACCATAATCACGTAGGTATTACGATACTAATTAAACCAATACGTGATCAACCTTCAGAATATTCGATTTAAATTGATACCTTCGCGTGGACTCATTAAAGCGGTCGGTCTATAACTGGGTTGTGGAGCACAGATAGGTAGTCGCTCCATGTTAAATACTGGTATTCAGCTGCATCCGGTTAGGCTGGAAGCCGACCCCCACATAGTTGGGAAAAGTCTGGGCAGATGATGAGTTTCACCAATTAAATCGTAGTTTAAAATCCAGCATTCCGTTATCTGTTTTTTATCGCTCGTTAGATGGCCATAATCAACCATTACAAATGATTTATGGCAATAAACACCATATCAAAATGGCCGCCGCAGAAATTTGAATTTTTAATTTCTAATTTGAGTGCTCACCACGTTTAAATTATGAAAGGGATCCAAAAAAAAATTGGTATTTATTTTTTGTGAATTTTCTTTTATTTAATGGTTTAATTTAATTGGGTTAGTACTTCACCAGCTTTTGGCTTAATAATAACAGCCGCTCGTGGCAATCTAAAGGTTAAGCCGTGTTTGCCTAGGTTGGTCCGTGGATGGGTGGCCACCCATTACATACCGAGTTTCCTCCGTGCCTCGGAATTCATCCCGGCCGTCATTTGTAGATATTTGACAGTCGTTACAGGTCAGTGGCCTGAAAGTCTGACAATCAGTCTTACCAGGGGTATCTTACCCAGTACGAACTGGGTTGCGGAGGTCTGATAGGCAGTCGTCTTGTGTAACATGGCTGTTTGTGTATGTGAATTTAAATGTTTGTAAACGCACCCACGAAATTCCTAGTGTGGGGAAACGTTTCTTCAAAAAAAAAAGCATACTGGTATTCAGCCGTATCCGGTTAGATTGGAAGCCGACCCCATCATAGGTTGGAAAAGGCTAAGCTGATGATGTGTCTGGTACAGTAGGGTACAGGTAGGCGCTAACCCTGTAACGTCTTTGACATCGAGCTGGCCTAGCATAGTACGAGGATTTTAGTAGAATGCGAGGCTTACCTAAAAATGGTTGTGTGCTCGCCACACATTGTAAGTTGCCGAATTCGGATAGACTACTTTTTCATCGCGTGGTATTTTTTTTGAAATAGTGAATTATAATCTTCCATGTTTTCCAAACCGGAAGAACCCGGGACTTCATGCTCAGCAGTCGTGATTGCGACCACTGGACCAACGGCGCAGTCACCACAGACGACCCTACACCGTGGCAGTACCGTTCTACATCTAATAAAATAAAAATAAAAAAGCCTTATATTTCTTGTAATTTTAAATGGTTTACATAATGAAATTCTACTTACTACACTATTTTCTACTAATCTAGGAATTAAAAAGGTTTTTGTTTTATGCTATGCTGATCTGCAAGAATCCCTCCGCAGGTGAAGGCCTCCTCCAAAGAATTCCATTTGGGCATTTTTCCTGGGCCTTTTGCATCCACCTCGTGTACGGTCTTCCGCTGTAGCATTTCCCTTCCGGGCCTTTCCACGATGTGACTGTTATGGTCCATCTGATGTCTACTATATATATGCTGAAATATGCTATATGAATGCTGAAATGGACCTTTTTGGCGCAGCCGTGAGGCACACAGCACATGTACCTATTTTCTCATTTTTTTTAAACTGTGATTTTTTTATTTTTTGTATCTTTTATATTTTTTTTTATTATGTGTGCTTGATGAACTGACGTCAAATAAACTTTATTCTTTCTTTCTTTACTAGTCGCGCTACGTGTCCCGCCCATTTCTACATCTAACTTTCTTTAACTCCTATGCTCATTTCCACAGCCGGACCCCGTCTGCCATGGTGACTCATTTTGCCAGGAGTTCACGAAGACTGTGTTCCCCTGGATCGCCTCCATCTACGTGACCATTAGCAGTAAGGAAAACCAGTTCAGCTACTATTGCGATGGCGTGCTCATCACTGACAAGGTTATTGTGACCAGTGAGTATGATTTTAAACCATTAAATCATCTGCATATGATTTTTCTCAAATGTAACTTACTTTAAATATCATTTTTAATATTAATATAATTTATTTGCTCAGACAGCAATGATCCACAGGTTAGTTACAAAAAAAAACTTAAAAAACCATGTTATTGTTAGTGTATAAATTATTACGCTCCCAGATAATTCATACATAACAACAAAAACAAAAACATCACAAAACAACAAACAAATATTACAAAATCATCGATGATGCATCATTCCTGCCTCGCCAACACCTGCGTGAAATGGTTCATCATCGGTGGTTAACATCTTCAGAATGCCATTAGGATTCGATCGCGTTCTTTCTAATGCTACTGCTCCATCTGCGTCTTAACGCCTAAATTAACACGTTAATTTAGACGTTACGTAGATGTGGCCAACGTTTTAATGGCATTTTATACAAATGGCATTATTAATGGCATTAAACGTTAAGCGATAACTCGAGTGTCGGTTTTTTGGACACATCAAAGGGTTTTAGTGCGTAGTTTAGGCATTGTAACCTAAATGTAGCCAACGCGCATTTTTAATGCCCTAATTAACGTGTAGTTGGCCATTGACATTAACTTTAACGCTAACGCAGATGGAGCAGTAGCATAACAGTGACACCTAATAAGGCTAACGCCGAATTAATGTCATTAATTGATTTACCAACCCCTTCAAATATTTTGGAAATGAAATGTTTATCGTTTTTTTTTAATTACTTATATATATATTTTTACTTTTTACTTTGTCGTCGATTATTTATTTCGTGTTTGCGTGCATCCTTTGTTGGAGATCCTAAACAAAAAAAAAAAAAAAAAAAAATACCTTCACTGATTAATAAATGCATCAAACACACTGATCAAAGCAAGACTTCATCATCAAAATTCTCATTGCAACCCTCTGTCCCCACCTGCCTCGCCTTTTTCTATTTTGGCCGATTGCCTCCCGATCCTGAACAAGGCAAGGCGGGGCACTAATTTGATTATAGACCTCCTTCCGTATTGCAGCGTTTGCTTTCTAATGACATTTCCGTGTTCCTCGACATCGCCATTGATAAAAAAAACGTATAGCGAATTGTGAATGTCCCGATTTTAAATGAGCCCGATTTAAATTGGCTGCATTTGTAGATATTTATTTACGGGTGTTCCCTTGTTTCGCAGACAGAAATTTCATAGAATTTCGTTTCGCAGAAAATGTTTCATAAAATACTTTGAACGGCTATTTACTTGAAGGAAACATTTCACAGAAACACAATTTTCAAAATTCTCATTTTTTTTTATTTAACAAACTTATCCAAAAGTAGAATTATATTTAATGAATATTGTTTGTTCGACTGATGTGGTTAATGTAGGATCTCGTGGCTAAATAATAACAGCCGCTCGGGTTGATCTTTACATGAAGCCGCGCTTGCCTTTCCAATTTTCCTTATTCCTCCGCATCTCATTCCCATACCATGACTGCCGACATTACCACAGAACTTTTCAGTCCCCGGTGGCACATTCAGACTTCTTCTTACCTACTCATCATCATCATCTTATTCTATCTGTTGGGTTATGGTCATTTGCTAGTTCTTACTAATTGAACGGTGACACGCTTCATTACAGACGCCAGATGTATGATTGTTCAGAATAAAACCTTAGATCCTGACAGCATGCTGATATTCCTTGGGAAGGTGAACCTTCAGACTTTCGGAGGCATCGAGAGAGTATATAAGGTAAGACTTTACTCCATTTACGTTCGCCCCACATCATCTGTATGGCCGTCTGGCCTCCTAATCCCAGGTACTGGGCAACACGAATTTGTGACGACTGCCAAAGATCTACAAAGGACAGGCGGGACCAACGGCTTAAATTTATTTTGCGACCCACGGAGGACTCTTGAGCAGTGATAGCAAATATCAGAGGTAAATACAATTCTGCAACATTTATCATCCGGTATTATTTTCTTCGGCAAAGATCTAGAGTAAACGACATAGCTTGCAGAGAAAGCTGGCTGAGGCGGTAATAGGCCGGCGACGTTTGTCAAAGGGCCGGGAAGGCCGGTGAAGCAAACGAATATTGGCCTGGATACGCTTCTAGATGAACCCATGACCTCAAAAAGGTGGCTGGATTAGACTGGCTGAAAAAGGCGCAAGACAGGATGTTGTGGCGCAGTTTGGGAGAGGCCTATGTCCAGCAGTTGAATTTGATAGACCAACAGGCGAGCCCGTTGGTCCAGGGTCCGCAAGCGCCGCTACTGAGGTTAGGGTTCTGGGCTCAATTCCCGGGTCGGGCAAAATTGTTATTGGATTTTTCCATTACACATTTCTCAGTACCAGCCCGAAGTTTGGAAGTTGGCGGTATGATACCCCCGTGTCTCGGAAAGCCGTTGGTCCTGCGCCTGATCTCTCTCCGGTCAGGTCAAATTCCCGTCCAATCGGACTATGAGAGTAAAGGAACAGAGAGTGCACCTGCGCCAGCGCACACTTTTGTGCACTATAACATCTCCCGCGGCGATGGCTAATCTCCGATGAGATTTACCGCCGTAACCGAAAAACGGTCAGGTGGACTATAGTAATTAATCGATGGTTCTCTTTGCAGGTAGATTCAATAATAATCCACCCAAACTTCACGGCGGCATGGGAAGGTATCGTGACCAACGACCTGGCCCTCATTGTGCTGGACGTGGCAGTCGTGTTGAACGATAACATCCGGTCAGCATGCATTCATCAGGAGAGGATGGGCACTGAACAATCTGGGGTGGGTACATAGTATTAATAAAACATTATGCTTAGACCTGGTCCTGGGTGCCTCAGAGCATTGGAGCGCAGCATTCTGGATGTTTTTTATAAATTCAATAACTATTTCATGAAGAAGTCATACATTTTTTACGTTAAATGAACTTAGAGGGTTCGATTGATGATTTTAATGATTATAATTCTGTAACTACATTCGTGTTACTTGCGCGACTCATTTTTCATCAACAAAAAACCTGACACTGACCCGAAAATTGCAAAAAACGTAAGATATTGTAGAGTTCATATTTTTTCCAAAACGGCTAAAAAAATTACTTGTAAAATATATGTTAGTGTTTATAAGAAATTTTATTTAATTAAAAACAATAAGCATGAAGACTCTATACTGTTGTTACGAGGATTGAGATTTCTTTTATTTGCCTTAAGTAAGTAAGGTACATAGAAAATAACATAAGGCTGATTGTGATATTAATAATAATTCCTTAGTTTCCTAAAATTAATATTCTAATAAAAGTAAGTAGCAAATTTTTATCGATATGTTTTATTATACAGCCCATCGCTAGAAGCTACTGCACCGTAGGTGCTCAAAAGGGAATAAAGTTGAATATTTTTTATTGTTCCCCATTGAGCACCAAGTTATTATATTGATTGGTGCTCAAATGGGAATACCTTTAGTGCTCAATGTTAAGTGCCCAAAAAATTGGTGCTGAAACGGGAATACTTCGAATATGAATTGGTGCTTCGACCTTAACATGCATGCGGACGTACGTCCATAAATTTTGGAAAACTCATAAGTCACATAACTTCACTCCACATACGATAGCCCATTAAAATGCAATAAAACTTGGCCGGCGGCCATTTTGATATCCCGCTATGATACTCATTTGAGATTCTTGCCACGTTCGATAAAATTAATTATTTTGACCACCGCTTTCGGGTTTAAATGCAATGGCTTAAATTTTGTGGCGTCAGAAATATAATAAAGTAGTTTTTATCTAGTTTATGTGACGGTAGCTGTGGGTGTTATGAGTTTGTGGAAATGTAATTAAAACATGTTTTTCTCTTATCAAAGTCATTTAAACTAACGAAATTTGAAACCCTCTGGAAGCAAGCGTTACTTTGTGGAAATCGTTGACTGTAAAATGTTATGTAAAAATATTTAGTTCTAGTACCAAATAGTTTAAATATTGTGTATTTTTAGGGTTCCGTAACTCAGTCGGCAAAAACCGAACCCTAATGGGATCGCTTTTTTGTCCGTCTGACTGTTCGTCCTTTTTCTCAGAAACGCGTGGTGGTATCAAGCTGAAATTAATATCAAATACTCTTCAAGTCTTTCACGCCTTAGAGCAGACTTGCAAACTTGTAAGTCAACGCGATCGAAGGATATGACCGTTTATATCGCATATTTTGCGATTTCACAAGAGAATCAAAACCTATAGGGTGCTTCCCGTTGAACTAGAGTCAGGAAATTTGGCAAGAAGCAATGTCTTGGAGCACATGTAAAGAAAACCGTTAATATTACTTTAATGACAAAAACCTACAAGTTTATACGGAACCCTCGGTGCGCAAGTCCAACTCGCACTTGGCCGGTTTTTTATAACCGCAAGTACTCGATCCAGGCTTGGACTTATTAATAACTGACCAAAATGGGCACACCTCTGCCTGACCCTTTCATCATCATCATCATCATATTTATTTCTGTAAATTGGTTTACAACACTCTTTTACATGTCAACATGTTTTGTTTTAAAACTAGATAGGGCCGGTGTTTCGTACCTGACTACTCTGAGAAGAAACTCCGAAACAAACTCAGAGGTCACCGTCTCTTTTAAAGTCCAGATATTGCTCAAGTCATATGAGGACCATGTAGATTAATGTCTGAGATGGTCTTTTGAAGAAAGAATCACACAGATTTGAGTGGACCTGTCCAGACAGTGCAAGCATTTGTCAGTGATCGTGTAGCTCGACTCGTAATCCAAGGAGCTCAACGACACGACGAACAATACCAAAGAAAGGACATTTGGGTAGGCCGCATAAAGTACTCAAACTGCCAGACAATCGTGAAACTAACAAAACTAAAAAATAAAAATAATAATAAAAGTATGACCCACGTAGTCCTCATATTCACAGTAATAAACAAAATAATTATAATACGACACTTGAAAAAGTAAATAAAGTCAAGAAAAATAAAAATAATAATACCATAGGTACTTGAACACTCCAGGGCAGAGTCGTTAATTAAATTAAATTTGAATTAATGAATCTCCACCTGAGCAGGTTTTCCATACTATACTACATGTCATACTTCTGATCACCCATAACAACTCTTTGATCAAAACTTAACGGGCTTTCAGAGGGCTATCAATATGTAACGAACGATCGACCATCCACCGAACCTGACAAGCGTTGCATACATACAGACCAGTGCGGCTGAATTCTTTCCGCATATTATATAAAGTAAATAGACCCTTAACATATCCGAAAGGCAGTTGCTCTCCCTGTCTTTGCGATCATTTTTTTGTTCTAGACCATACTTGGGAACCTTCTAGTTACGGAGATATTGGGGGTCAAAGTTTCAAGTTTTTTTTAAATACATATTTTTAATGTATGATTTTTACTTTACACACCTCCACGGCCCCCGTTCTATTCAATACATCCATCAGCACAATGCTTTGAGTGCTTTCCATCGAGTCCTACCGTAAAACGTGTTTTTTGAAGAAAAAAGTCGATTCCCAGCAATAATTTTTGCGTAAAGTTACTTAGTTTGATGTACAGTATGCTTAGTGCGAGTTTCATATTAAAATTCGATTAACGTGTCGATTGCGTAAATCGAGTTTACGTCAAACGTATTGATTATCGTTAACTTGCGAGTGTGAGATACTAATACTTGCAATCATTCGGTGCGCGTTAGCTCACCGTAAGAAGTGACGGAACGTGAACGAACGAAACGAAAAACTGAACCAAAAATCGTAACCGACCAAAATAAATTGACATTCGTATTAGTGTGTGTTCTTAAAGAAGCGACTGCCTATTCAAATAGTGGTGGTTATACTATACAATGAAGTTGATGTCCTTGATGTTTATTTTGTGTTTACATATACGATTTGCATAGTTTTTAATATTATTGTTAAAAATGAAGACTATATGGTCATATATGGAGCAGTAAGTGTAATTTATATAATTTGGTGTGTAGTGAACTTGATCCAATCTGTGAACTTTGTAAAACTAAGTTTGTTACTTTTTAGGTTAGGAGATCTCAGCAAATTATCTACTAATGCCCAAGGTAGGATTACGAGCATACGGAATTGGGAGGAATTGACTGCATTATTGAACAGTGATGCTGCTGGTGACACTAAAACCACTGAGAAATGGAAGAAGGTTAGTTAAAAGGTTTATTGCTAACCCATTTTCGTTTAAACTGGATGTGGTGGTGGAGAATAAAGTGTTGGTTTCTTTGTATGGTTTAAGGCTTGGAGTGACTTCAAAATTAATACCAAAAAAAAGCTGCACATTTGCATCGAGTAGCTACTGGTACTGGTGGTGGGCCTAGCAGAGAGTTCTAAATCTGATGAAGGATTGGATGGGTTTAAAAGTTGCTACAGGCTTGGCAGAAGGGGCTGGTTTGTCACAGGTATATTTTAAATTCTTATACCTATATTACATTATGACTATTACATTGCGGTACTTGCATTGGTGTCTTATAAATTGTATTCTCTTACAGGAAGTTCACAATCAGCCCAGTGACACAGAATCAGCAGAATCGCGCTTATCTTGCATATTCTACGGGCAATAACAAAAACGATAAGTGTTTCCAATGTTTGTTTCTTATGAGAGGGGTACAAGAAACGTTTACATTTAGTCCAAGAGGGCAATTCATCAAATCGCTATGGACAAAATTTTTTTTTTTGTGGAATTGTGTCACTTGAGTGATTTCTGATGTTATTCCACTTGATGCAATTTACATTATAGTGATTGAAGTGTTTTCCTTGAATACTGTTTATGTTACTTTAAATGCTGAAACCATGATGAAGTCCGAACTCCTCTGTGAATTGTCATGATCGTAATTTCAGACTTATACTGGCATTTACTCATCTTATGTTTTCCTTACACACATGGTAAATGTTGTAAAATAGTATGTCATGTAAGTTAAATAGTAATATTTAAAAAAAAAAATATTAAAATCAAATAACTGATTATATCATGCTTAACTGAAGCAGGTGTTATGTGTGTGGAGATTGTATTTGTGTTTCTCATGTCTGGAACTATTAACTTGTTATTATTAATTATGTTGTGTAAATAGTTGTCTAACATTTGAAGTGCTGTAAAAAAATATCTAAATAAAGTTCCTGGTTTGAACCATAATTTCAAGAAAGAATGATGTTAATAAAAGTATTGTATCCTTATCATTTGGTGTTTTAATACTTTTCCTCTATTATATATTAAAGGAGCTTCATTTTACAATGAGCTTGCTAGGTATTTAATCTTACAAATTCTAAACTTAGCAATGTTTAGTATTATTAATTTAACTTCGTATGCAAAGTGTAATTACACAGGCCACTGCTCCATATAAAAGTACCATAGGTACAACAACTTAGATTGGGAGCCCAACCCAACATAGTTGGGCAAGCCTTAGGGTCTGATTTTGGTTAGGAAAACAAGATTATTTGTTATACAAATGTTTCATAATTTATTCTAGACCAATCAGTCACTATTACAATGCCTTAACTTATATAGAAATCTAATTTAAGAAACTAAATAAGAGTAAAAAGATCTCAACCATTTTAGGGATCCGAAGGATCCAATATTGTGTTGCCACCATCAGCAAGATACAAATACATACCTAACAAAACCTAAAGCATGGTACTTATTCACACATATGCTATACAATTATATAATTAACGTGTGTACAAAAAAAACTAAACTAATATCGATGCCTTACGGGCGAAAAAGGATAACCGCCTCTTTTCAAATTTTACAGGGGAGTGATTTAAAGTTCAAAATAAACGAAAAAAAATCATAAAAAATTAAGTATAGCTCCCGAAAGCCTGGAAATGAGTTTTTATAATATTTAGCATGCTATCTATAAGATGGCGTTTTTATTTTTACGTAATTCAGCCTGCAAGAAGCAGTTACTGTCGGTTATCCCCAAATGGTCTTTATTTTAAAATCACCCAAAATGTCGTAAATTGAATTATCAAATTATCTGATGCGAGTAAAAATGACCTAAATTCAACCCATGTTTTATTTAAATTAAGGAAAAAAAGGTCAAGTCTTGGTTTTTAGAGAAAAAAATGTGATGATATAATCTAACCAACAATGTAACAATAGTTGACTGAAAGGAAAATTGTATCAAGCACATTTTTTTAAAAGATGTCAATTATTTAGTGGATGTATTTTGATTATTTTACTTTAAAAAACTGTTATCTCTGCATTTAACATTTCAAGTTCACCCAAGAGGTATAGGTATACAATAAAAAAACCATTTAATCAGGTAATCAGCTCAATTATTTTTAACGAGGAAAAAAAGACTACAGACCAAACAGAGTCTGCAAAATGCGGCCAAAACGGAATAAACGACTAATTATGTTTTAAACACGAACAGGCATAACAAACTAAATACATATTTCTGTATTTTTACTTCCAGCCAAAATAGTTTAACGTACAACCATTAAAATATTACAAAAAGTCCAAAAGGTGTAACTTCTTTATTCTTAAATAATTCGTAGATCAAACACCAAAAAAATAATTTTACAAAAATTGAAGTCGTTTACAACGAAATAAATTGACAGAAGTCTATATTTTTCCTACCGCGTAACCGACAAAAAGTTTCACGTAGGCAAACGTTACCTAGACCAATCGACGCAGAAAAAAAAGGCGATTCTAACTATGTATATAACTGAATTTCTCAAAAAATGTCGCTTATCCTTTTTCGCCCGTAAGGCATCGATATGTAAGTACAACAACATTGTGCTTAATTTCATAAACATGATTATTAGGTGGTTTAAAATTAAATGTGTTCAAGTCTTCTAACTAATTGTTCCCTTAGAACCCTTTTTCTCTTGCACGACCAATGCACGTTAAATTAAGTTCATCGTGTGCTCTCGCGGTCACAAACATTCTTCAAGCTACGAGATGCCATTGTAATTTTTATTGTAATATTATATTTTATTTTATTTGACCACTCTCACGGCGCTCTCACCACAAAATCTTAAGTGACAACTTTACACGCTCGCAAGTGACTCCGTTTCTTATTCGAGCTGTCAAAACTGTCAAAATTGTAACTCACACTCGCGTTTTACGTGCAAACGTCATCGATGTGCTCGAAACGGTCTTCACTTTCGAGAACCACTCGATTGTCACTATCGATGACGTAAATTTTAAAACTAACACTCACAAAATTTAGTTCTCACGTATGCCGCTAGGTGGCGCTTACCCAGCGCCATACTAATTTGCGTAAACGTTAACGCGCTCGATACGTAAAAAAAACTCACACTAAGCATACAGAATGCTTGATTGACGGCTGTGTGAAGGGTCTATTTACACCCTGTATAGAAGCAACTTTTAATACTGAGTATTTAATTCTACAGACCACAGCATGGACTTTGGATGGCGACCTGTTGCCAATATTCTTTAAAAAGGGAAAAGGTCTGAACTGCTTTGAAGAGGACGATGACGTGTTCTGTGCTACATACAGGAATGGTAAGTTTGCTGTTTCTTTAGAAATTGACAATTTCTATGAAGTTTCTTTGAAAGTTAAACGAATGTGTGTGTTATTATTAATACTAGAAACGAGATATTTACCATGTTAAACAACAACAACAACAACAACAAACAACAACAACATGGTAAATATCCCGTTTCTAGTATTAATAATAATGTTAGTGAAATGTTAAAAAACTTGTAGCATTTTTTAAATATAATGTTACGGCTCGTACTGTTAGGAGGTTCCTCTCTCTGGAGCCCTGACCGCCGGTAGCTTGGACCCTGTTCCCGATACCGGTGGGCTACAATTTTTTGTATTTTTAAATGTTTTTTATATTGTTTTTTCTAAGGAATATTTAAAGATGTAAATAATTTGTAAAAATATAAATAAAGGAAATGTTAGTGACTATGATAGTTTAAAATCATGAATGTATGCGAAATTCACTTGTTTCAATTTAATACTATTTCGTTGGTCTAGTTGTCGCAATCGCGACTATCAGCATGAGGTCCTGGGTTCGATTCCCGGGTCAGGAAAAGCGTTGCGAATTTTTCAGTAGCAGCCGCGGAGTCTGGATTTGTGCCCAGTTGATGGCTATAGGCTTGCCCCTTATTTCATGGGACTTTAACATAACTGGCGAAATGTTGGTGTAATATTAGGTGCACCTCTGCCTAAAGCTTCGGGGATTGTTAATTCGGAAACCGGATGTATGTCTTTTTTTGAAAAGAGAAAAGAGATACAGTGTGTTGTGTGAGTGGTTTTTTATTCTTTTATAATCAGCCAAAAGAGAGGTTTGGTGGTTTGTTTTGGTGGTTTGGTTTGGTTTGGTTTGGTTTGGTGGTTTTTTAAATACCATGTAAGAGGGGAAAACCCGACGGTATCCACTAGGAACTTTCATTTTTTTTTTAAAAAAACTTTGCCCCACTCTAGGAATTTCTTCTGTATCGTGGGTGCGTTTACAAACATTTAAACTCACATACACAAACAGCCAGACCCGGAACAACTACCTGTAGATCATACTAATATTTGTTCCGTGCGGGGATCGAACCCGCAACACGCAGCGCAGCAGCCGATCGCTCAGCCACTGCGCCAACCGTGCCGTCAAATGTATAACATTTATACGCTTGGGACCACTAAATCAACAAAATAGTCTTACTTATGACACCCAGCAATATCTATACAAATAAATAATAATTTAAGTGTCTGTTTGTAATTTTCAAAATAACAGATTTTACCGAACGCATATGAAAGTTGGTATATACAGCGCTTATAACAAAAAAACATTTTGATATATTTTTTTCCTCTCTGTCTGTTTGTTTCTTGTAATCTCCGAAGCGGCTGAACCGATTTTGACGAGTCTTTTACTGATAGCTGATGTTATAACGAGTAACGCTGGGCTACTTTCGTTTTAGAAAAAGATTAGGCTTCCGTGCAAAAAAATTAAAAACCCTTTAATTTTTTAACAAAATCAGATTCAATTAATCAAAAAAGAACTATTTAGAATTTTATCTAATAAATGCTATTACTCAATAAAGGACTATTTCGACGACAATTCTATAATTACTGTCTTAGAACACCCTACGTGACCTGTTTTAATGACCTTGAATTTTGTTCGACATTATCATTATTAATTATGACATGTAACTTAACCATTTGACATTTATTGAGAAATTGATTGTATATTTATTTATTTTCTTTTGATATGCTATGCCTATTTATACTGATTTTATTACTGACGTGAAAGTTGACATAATTTCACCAATTTGTTATTTTAAACCTTAACAATTATATTTGTACGCCTTTGGGCAAAACATGGAGGATCTAAATATTTATAACACACACAAATAAAGCTTTCTGATTCTGATTCTGATTAGGGAAGTAATATTATGTTCATAAAAATTTCACGGTCACGGGGCGCAGCTAGTTTAATCATAAAACATTATGCTTGTCTTTCCAGAAGTACCTCTCTGCCCCAGCTACGGCGGCATCTTCGCCACACGCCTGGCAAACCGCTGGTGTCTCGCCGGCATATTCTTCGGCGACCCAGCCGAGCGCGGCATTTGTTTCAACAAGAACGTGCACTACACCGCGCTGACAAAGCACCTCAAGTGGATCGATGATACTGTTGGAATGTTCAAACATGGTATTCTGTAGACTTCCGTGTTTTATTTCTTCCTCATCCCGAACATAGCCATACTGCTTAGTGTTAAGATATTACATTAACATAATCAGCCAATTGCTAGGACCGAATTCGTGTCAGTGACACCAAACAGACCAATCCATCATGCGGTCCAGTGTAGCCTCTCCGAGAAAGACAGCCTTCTTTGAAACTACAAAAAAAAAAAAACTACCGAACTTAAAGGTTAGGCACACCTGTGCCTAACCTTTAAGTTCGGTAGTTTTTTTTTTGGCGACATTAATAAAGGAAACCCACCTGGGTTTCCTTTATTAATGTCGCCAGTTATGCTTAAGATACATAATAGCGGCCTATTGCCATCAACCGGGAACAAATTCAGACTGAACTGCTACTGTGGAATTCCTGATGGGGAAACCCACTAATTCTATGCTCAACCTGGTAAATGAGCCCAGGACTCATATGAACTCAGCAGAATAACTTGCAAGTGCTAGACTAACTAGATAGAACGGCTACATCAATTAACATAACATAGCATCTCGCCTGTAATTATCGATGGGTTAGGTTAGGTTCCTTGAGTCCCATGTATCACACGACGCCGTCACTTCGTGTGCAATAGTTTATATTTTCTTGTTTTTTTAAAATATGTGTGATAGTCTATAAGGTATATATGCTATGGGTCTTTGTCACCAGAAATAAACGGAATATTACTATTAATACTAACGGGATTTTTACCATGTTTACTGTTTGTTATGAGTTCCCGATATTTCGGCGCTGTTACAAGCACCATGATCACGGATAAACTGAAGTTATTGCGGGTGGTTATTGGTGGTGGTTAATAGTAATGTTAGTGACCATGATAGTTTAAAATCTTAAACGGTATATTATTATTATTATATTAAATTTTTCCCCGAACTCGTTTGTTGACCTATGCTTAAGCACTGTTCATCCATGACGTAAGCTCTGTTCTCGAACGCATATTGTAGATATATAACTAAGGGCTCATTTACGGAGACGCGGTGCGTAGCGCGTCGCGTGTGAAGTTACTTTTCGAGGCGCGTTGCACTTTTTCCGTGACGAGTGCAACAGCCCGCGTTATTCATACAAACATATGACAATGCGCGATGTTGTTTACGAGGATGCTGGGCGTGACGCGGTGCTCCGCCGCGTGTGTCGCTACGTTTCACACTCCGCTCCTCAGTGAACTGAGTATTACAGGAAATTAGATGCGGGCGTCACGGTGATGGTATCTACGGAATTCGCCACAAGTTACGATGCATTTCAAGCAAATGCGCGTAAAAATAGCTTAAACGTAAACGCATACATAGCCATATGTTTGAATTTAATGCGGGGCCGACGCACGGAAGACGTGCCGTTGGAAGGCCGCCCACTAGGTGGACCGATGACCTGGTGAAGGTTGAGGGGATCCGCTGGACGCGAGATGCACGAGATCGGTCAATGTGGCGACACACGGGGGAGGCCTATGTCCATAAGAGGACGTCATCATCATCATCATCATCATTTCAGCCAAAAGACGTCCACTGCTAGACATAGGTCTCCCCCAAGTGTCGCCACATTGACCGGTCCCGTGCGACTTGCGTCCAGCGGATCCCTGCAACCTTCACCAGGTCATCGGTCCACCTAGTGGGACGTATTTCTGTTGAAATGATGATGATGATGGCGCACAATGCGACGCGCGGCGCACCGCGTCTCCGTAAATGAGCCCTAAGTAGTCGCCAACTGCCAATGTGCTTCGGGATGTCAGTCATTACATTTGCTGGCTGATGTCCAGATATGGCCGGATACTCGTCCAAATGATACAGAATTAAAGTCAATGGGAGAAATAAACTTGCTTAAGTGCTGTGTACGATATTGCTTGGAGGCGTTGCGGTGCATTACGGAAGCAAATTAGGTGCGTAATTACACATTTGAAGATGTTCAAGTATCTTTTTTGATTTCAGCATCTGCTTAGCCTTTACCTATGTTGAGGTCGGCTTCCAGTCTAACCAGCTGAATACCAGTATTTTACATAGAGCGACTGCCTATCTGAACTCCACAACCCAGTTAGTATTGGATAACTCTTGGTAAGACTGAGAGTTAGGCTTTCGGACGACTGAATAACAACAACAAACAAAACAACAACACAAAGACACAACAACAACAAACAACAACAAAACAACAACAACAACACAACAACAACAACTATCAAAGATCTACAAATGACAGCCGGAACCAACTGCTTAACGTGCTTTCGGACACACGAAAGAAACTCGGTAGATAATGGGTGGTCACCCATCCACGGACCAACCTAGGCAAGCGCGGCTTAACCTGAAGATCGACCCGAGCGGCTGTTATTATTTAGCTAAGACTTATCTATTTTATCTGTTTAGGTTTAAATGAATAAATAATCGACCATAGCTATTGAGATGCTCTTGCAACTCGGCCGCAACTGCATACCGTACCGGCAATGCCAGGGACAGACGACACGCACGCCTGCCACCCATCTGTGGACTGACCGTAGTAAGTTCAGCTTGACCTCACATACCAATTACCTAGCTACAGCTACAGACCCCTTCTAGAATACTACGTAACAATATTGTTTACACCATAGGAAGGTCATCTATACATATAAAATTCAAAGTCCTGACTGACTGACTGACTGACTTATATATCAACGCACAGCCCAAACCACTGGTCCTAGAGACATGAAATTTGGACAGTGTACTCTTTGTGAAGAGTAGGTATCCACTAAGAAAGGGTTTTTCGAAATACCACCCCTAAGAGGGTGAAATGGGGTGTTGAATTTTCTATGAAACTTTTTATTCCCTGAGTCGATTGACTTGAAAATGTGTTTACAAATACTTCAGTTAAAATGATGAGATACGTGTATCACAGTTTTTCCAAAATCATCCCCCAATTTAAAATTCCATGTCCTGACTGGCTGACTGATATACCAACGCACAGCCCAAACCGCTGGTCCTAGAGACATGAAATTTGGAGAATGTATTCTTTGTGGAGAGTAAATATCCACTAAGAAAGGGTTTTTTGAAATTCCACCCCTAATAGGGTGAAATGGGGTGTTGAATTTTCTATGAAACTTTTTATTCTCTGAGTCGATTGACTTGAAAATATGTCTACATATACTTCAGTTAAAATGATGAGATACGTGTATCACAGTTTTTCCAAAATCATCCCCCAATTTAAAATTCCATGTCCTGACTGGCTGACATACCAACGCACAGCCCAAACCGCGGGTCCCAGAGATATAAAAATTGGAGGGTGTATTCTTTGTGAAGAGTAAGTATCAGTTTTTAGAAATTCCTATCCCTTAGAGGGTGAAATGAGAAATGGGGTGTTGAATTTTCTGTGAAACTTTTTACTCTCGGGGTCGATTGTCTTGAAAATTTGTGTACATACTCTTTAGGTAAAATCCAGTAAATCCGATGTCTAATCTCAAACCAAGGTATCAATATTTCACGTATCTAATTTAATTGATAGAACTTTAAACTAATAATTGCAAGTTGTAAGCAAGTACATGTAAATCTATGTATGTTTAGATACATAGATTACTTATTATCCCAGGAGTAAGATCCCGTGGGAAATTCCCTAACTCCACGCGGGCGAAGCCGCGGGCACAAGCTAGTTCCTACATAAATGTATGTACCTCAGTCTGCAGGTATGTTTACGTAAGTAAAATCCATTACTATGATAATGCGTAGCTCATCAATTGTTTTTCTTTGTAATCGTTTGTTGTCTCACTTGTTATATTGAAGGCTATGGGTTTTCCTCCTACGTTTGCATTTGTAATCAATTAGATTGATGATTTAGTATGTTCCTCTGTTTTAGTAGGTGCTATGATATCACCACGTGCGTTTTGCCACGGTAACGATACATTGTGTATGAGGAAATAAAACAAATGATATTTATTGGATTCCCATAACATTTCTGAAGTAATTTCTTGTATCGGTCATCTTAGTATGATATACTGAATGAATTCACCCCATCAGTCTGCGGAGGGCTGTTCCTTACACCCTGTATAGTATACCCTAAAGAATGCGCGGAAAATGTAATGTCGCTTCCGAATGTTAAATAAATACTCGGAACTAGTAACTACACAGTAGGAAGTGTTTTAAGTTAGTTGTCTGTTCTGTCTGTTTGCGGAACCCGCATGACGCTAACTTTGACTCAACACTCGTGTTGAATTTTTATATTAGAAATTTTTGATGTCCATGTTTTAATTTATTATTTTAGGTACAACTTCCTGTAAATTGCAAACGGTGAAGATTTAATTAATTCTACAGAATATTACGACTTTGAACTGGCTTTGAACATAACATTACGCATATAATACCCGCAGAGTTAGGCAGAGGTGTACCTAATAGTACACCCACATTTTGCCAGTTATGTTTAAGTCCCGTGTAATAGGGGGCAAGCCTATTGCCAACAACTGGGCACAAATCCAGCCTCCGTGGCTGCTACTGAGAAATTCCTAATGGAAAAACCCAATAACACTTTGTCCGACCTGGGAATCGAACATAGGATCTCATACTCAGAAGTTGCGCATGCGACCACTGGACCAACGAGGCAGCAACAGCAACAACGTGAACGTAGCAAAAAAGAGTATGTGAGGATCGTAGCAGGTGCCTCTGTAGCTTCTGCACACCTCCATGTGACCATGTTTGTATAATGCATCTTTTACTTATAATTCTATACAGTCTACAGTTTACTCTTCACTAGATTGGAAACGCTTATAAACTACTAATCTTGCTACTATTGTAAATGCGCAAGTTTGTGAGGATGCGTGTGTGGATGTTTGTTACTTTTTCACTCAAAAAATACTGAACGGATTTGGATGAAATTTTGCACACAGATAGTTTATAACCTGGATTAACACAAAGGATACTTTTTATGTTGGTAGTACGATTCTGCTGACCGAACTCCACGCGGGCGAAGCCGCGGGCTTAGCTAGTAGGTGAATACATCCCCACGGTTTCCTACATCAATCAATCTCTATGTGATGATGATGATTCCGAGAACCATTGAAAATGTTAATGGTAATTATTATAATGTGACCACAATACTACGTGTAGTAAATAATAGGAGTAGGTACATAATAAAGGCAGGTCCTCGTACGTGCAAAGTGGCATGTAGACATTCAGTGCGAGATGTGGAGAATGAGAGAATGTGTGAGCGAGCAAAGTGAGACAAAAAATTGTGTAATTGCGATCATAACTCGAATAGCCAAAGTCTTCGATGAAGAGCGAGCGAAGCGAGCTCGAAAAATTTAAGTTTTCTGGACTTCGATAATTATATTTTCATTTTATCTTGCATCAAGAAGAATTTGACGTTGTGAGCGATTTTGTGTTTTTTTTTTCTAAAGCTGGTGTTACTCGGGGGCCATGTATCATTGATACGGCTGATACGACTTTAGCTTGAGGGCCCCTGAGGCCCTTTTGTCTTTAATAGCTTTGTTAATTTATTTGGTAATTTTTAAAATGTTTCTGTTTATTATAATGCCAATAAACACGTTTAAAAAAAAAAATTGCCATGCTTGACACGTTACAGTTGTACTGACAAACATCATCTGCCTAGCCTTTTCACAGCTATCTTGGACTCTGCTTCCAGTCCGGCCGCATGCAGCTGAATACCAGTATTTTACTGGTTGTCAGATTTTCGGGCCACTGACTACTTGTAACGACTCTCAAAGATCTGCAAATGACAGCCGGGACCAACGGCATAACGTGCTTTCCGAGGCACGGTGTAATGGGTGGTGACCCATCCACGGACCGACCTAGGCAAGCGCCGCTTAACCTGAAGATAGACCAGATCGGCTGTTATTATTTAGCGGCGAGCTCTACAGTTGCACTGGATTCCCACCAGTTGCTAATATTGCAACAGAGATAATTGTTGATTGCATTGTTCTGTTTATTCTAAGTACTAGGCAAGCACACGAACTAAGAGTTATTTAAAGCCGGAACTGTGAACAGTCTACGAAACAAATCTTCCTTATACCCTTTCCCCTTCCGTATAAACAACGGCTCACACTTTTATCATCACGCCATTAATATGCATTGGGTGTAGGCAGACACGTTTGAAATATGGCGGACGAGCGCATAGTGAATACAAATGGCACAACCATGCTTCATTTATTCCGAACCCGATATTGAAGACGTCAATAGTTTGGGTAGACGAGCGACAAAGTGGGATTAATTGCTGCGATTTTTGGGTAAGTGGTCGCGTCCTGAACAAAGCAACGTCATATCAGCAGTCACCTCCTTTCTAACCATAATATCATCCTTCACACAGTCCATCCATCGCCCATGGCTCTCAGATACAATAGCTATTTTTACCTGTAAAAAGTACTGACGAATTACAATTCTGGGATGTTTTATAAATGAACTTGTACAACATTTAGAGTATTAATATCCAGCTCAACATCGCTATAACTGGTTAAAGGTCAGATCAGTTCATAAGGAACATAAGTGAGTCATTCAATTAATATCTCTTTAAGAGATTTTCTCCTTATTCCTGTTTTTGTTACAGATTTTCCTTATGGAGGATTATTTGAGGGCTTTCTTCAAATGTATGTATAGAGTTTTATTTGAGTTTCACTTAATAAGCTGATGTACCTATTATTCATCATCTGCCTACTGCCTAGCCTTTTTTATGTTGGGGTCGGCTTCCAGTCTTACCGGATGCAGCTGAATACCAGAATTTTACATGGAGCAACTGCCCATCTGACCTCCACAACAAAATCAAAATCAAAGCATTTATTTCAAATAGGCCAGTTACAGGCACTTTTGAATTGTCGAAACAAAGACAACAATAGCTACAGTCCCAGTCACGAGGCATAAAAACTGTGAAAGTACTGTAGTTGCCCATTCCCTAACGTAGATCTCTATGGAGAAGAACGGGCAAGAAACTCCATGGACACTCTTTTAAATCAGTATACTTTTACAAACTCTTGGTTACATCATTCATGTTGAGATGGTACATTATGTGAGAACGATGTAGCAAGATGTGTACGTTAAAAGTGTCCATAGTAAACAATTCAAAAAAAAAAAACAATTCAAATAAGCCGTGGCAACCAAGAGATGACCAGTCACAACTGACAGCGCCCGTTCACGAACATGACGCATATATCAGCACCATTCAACTCAACCATTTTGAAGGGAACTAAATGATCCGACACACGCGCCACCATCAGCGAGACATTTGAGTGAGCATGACACACTCCTAACCGCCAGGGCATATTCAAGTCAAGAAAAGACGTAGGTTTCCCGCGAATGACAACTTTCTATTACATAGTACTCACACAATATGGGCTATGCGGCTATATAGGCAACCCTGTTAGTACTGGGTAATACGGTACCCCTTAGTAAAACTGGTTATCAGAAGTTGGGGTCACTGCAATGACTACCTGTACTATTGTACCATTATTATTTGTCGATATCATAGAGTGAATAGTCACTAGAGGGACTAGACAAGTGGCATTTGGTGTAAGGGTTGAAACTCATAATATGACAGTACCGAATTAGAGGAGCGGGAAGCAAAGTGGGAATGCTATCGCACGCGGCAGCGTCGGCGATGCGATCGACAACACGCTTTGTTTCTCGTTCTAGCAAATGAGGAATGTGGTTCTGAGCGACAGATAAGGATAGCATGGAAAAGTGCGATTGCGACTGAGAGTGCGTTTCGTATCTCTCCATCAAGGTCCAACCGGATTGACAGAAACTATTCGGTAATTTATTATTTTAATAAATTATTATTTTTTTGTCATTTTATATTTTGTATGCAGGTCATGTGTCTGCAAAAATAAATATTTTTTCGTTATTTCGTTTTTCAAAGTCCGAAGTTAAAAAAGTCGCAACACATTTTTCCTCAACAAAAAAGTCGCCCGTCTACAAAACCGATACTCAATAACAGAACAATCAGCGTATTACGATTTTAAATAAGAATGACACGCAGTACACTGACGCCTTTGTCGACAACCGGTACCATGTGGCTACGATTCCTCACATTTTGCATCCTAGTATCACTCGTCTTAGTAGCAGTTTTAAGTACCATATACGGGAGACCGGTCATCAATGTCTTCTACCGAAGATGCTGCAACGAAGACATAGAAAATGATCAGACAATATTCGCCAATTTAGACAACAATTTCCTTAGAGAAAGACTTGTCAGTGATGGAATGTTCAGTCACGATGACTATATAGAAGTTAGGGAAGTGGATTTAAATAGTGATGAAGATATTGATTTGATTGGTGATAGAACTAATGTGACTGTGAGCAGTGATAATGTAACTGATAGTGAGAAAAATGTGAGTTTAAGCGAAGGTTAAACAATGTGAAGAACAATAAACAGTGATTGTTTGACTGTAATTGTGTGACAAAGGAAATAATTGGTGTTGAACCCTTTAAAGGGGAAAATACTAAAACGATATTAAGTGTGAAGTATGCAATAAGTCATGTTGCTGTTGTGGATGAGGTATCAGAAGAGGGATTTAAAATATGTGACTATAATTATATTTATAGAACTTCGACCGCCAAAAAAGCATTGGTTTGCGAAAGCCACGAGATTGTCTTTTGATATTGGCGTCTTAAAAACAAGAAAGAAGAACTTGAACTAAAAAAGGATCCTGAACGAATAGACTGTACAAATCATTTTGATACAGTAGAAGAAGAAGATTTAAGCTGTATAAAGAAGATGAATTGAACTGCATAAAGGATCGCTGACCTTCTAGAAGTTACCACTGAATACAGTAGAGAAGAAAAAACGAAAAAAACTAAGATACTTGGATATTCAGATTGTCAAGACCACAAGGATAATCACTTAATGTAATCGTTTTAAGCCAACCAGAGGAAGATTAAGGTGCGCCGGCGACTCCTGAAGGACTTTTAATGTATTCTGCGGATCAGGGACGAGTCTTGTGACATCTATGACGGCACAACAAACTAAAAATCCTCGATCGTGCAATTACCATAATAATATGTGCAACCATCCGACAGCAACATTTGGGCAGTAGCCCACCAGGCACAAGACCTGTCTGGTCAGAGGTTCCTCCCTTTTCTTTTCTATGAAGGATGAGATAGTGACTGCCTCGTTGGTCAAGCAAGACTGCTGAGCATGAGGTTCATGGGGATCCAGGATTATTTTTCGTCAGGAATTTCTCAGTAGCAGCCACGGAGTCTGGATTTGTGTCCGGTTGATGGCAAAAGGCTCGCCCCCTATTACATGGAACTTAAACATAACTGGCGAAATATGGGTGTACTATTAGATGCACCTCTAACCCTTCGGGGATTACAGACGTGATGATATGTTATACTGAGGAACTTTAAACCCTGTTCCTCGTACCTCATGAGTCTAATTACAATAGGCTCCAAGTAGGGGGGTGGGGGGGGGAATAATGTAGGACCATGTTCAGTTGATTGATTGATCTTTTGTTGTCTAAATTCATCAATGGAAACCTTTATTGTATTCAGAGATTTATGGTGACTTCTGACTCATGGTGTGTCATGAATCAATTCTTGATGATTCAATGGAATATTCTTTGCCATATTGCTGGTAATTTATGTTTGTATTGTTTGACGTTTAGACTGATATCTACAAATGTTATTTAGCACGTGCTTAAACTAAGATAAATTCCGTAGTTCTTAAAATTTAACTAGATAAAAATTATAGCTGTCAGGATGTCAAGCCCGAACCTGCCAAATTTTCCCAATCAACCTTGAACCTAATGCCTTTGCGATAAAGTAGAAAATCTATTAAAGAAATTTGACGGATTGTATTAGCTTGATGTGCTGGAATCTGTAGTTCATTAAGCCGATAATTTCATTAAGACTTTGTCCTTTATAGTTGAGTTGAGTGGAGTTGGCCCGAGTTAATATCCATACGTTAACGTAAAATACTAGCTCCAGAAACGCATTTGTAATTATTTATTTCTATATGAACAAAGCTAGTCCTTTTAGTTTGGCAGCTGTCATTTTAACCAAGTTAGATATTTTATGGACTACTGGCTTTTGTCCGCGGCTTTTCTTGCGTTATTTTAGAATTTGACAATCAATTCGGGCTGTACTCTGCTTAAAATAATACAATCATGATTCGAAAGACTCGTGGCGCCACCTTCATAAGAACGTTATTGTTGTTTTCCTCGGGAACAGTAATTTTTTCGGGATGAAAGGTACCCTATGTCCGTTTCTGTACACGTGACAACGTATATGCATAATTTCAGGATGATGGGTTCAGTGGTTTAGGCGTGAAAAGGTAACAAACAAACAAACAAACCTATTATCACATTTATAATATTAGTAAGGATAAGGATGGTAACGTACATACACAAACGCATGAGTTTGTGTATGTACGTTACCATCCTTTTGTACCATGTTTTACCCATGGGGGTAGGCAGAAACCACAGAACCCCACCTTCTACGATCCTTACGTACTCTACTCCTTTCGTCTCCTTCACGTTCTTCCATCTGTTAAGTAACGTTTATAGATTACGCCCTTACATTGCACTGGTTTTCAGAAATGCTCTAGGCCTAATAGTGTGTCTTGTGTAAAATTATTTCAGTATTGCTAGCATTTATGTACTCTCTGGTAGATAAAAAGACCTTTAAATAGTATTGAAGAAGTCACTTTTATTTAATAATGCACTTACAGTAGTATTTTGTTTGCGTATACAAAATAAAGGGTGTAAATAGACCCTTATCGAAGCTGAAAGGCACTTGTTCTCCCCGTCTTTGCGATCATTTTTTTTGTTCTAGACCATACCTGGGAACCTTCTAGTTACGGAGATATTGGGGGTCAAAGTTTCAACTTTTTCACAAGTTTTTTTTTTAAATACTTGTTGTTAATGTAAGATTTTTACTTTAAAAACCTCCACGACCTCCGTACTATTCAATCCATCCACCAGCACAAAGCTTTGAGTGCGTTCCATCGAGTAATACCGTAAAACGTGATTTTTCACCATAAAAAATAAGGTCGTTTCCCAGCAATATTTTTTGCGTAAAGTTACTTAGTTTGATATACAGAATGCTTTGTTGACGGCTTTGTGAAGGGTCTGTTTACACCCTGTATGTTCACTGGACCTAGTTGTAATTATAATAATTATGTATGTACATTGTACATAGTAATTAAAAGTTTTCTTTTAGGTTTTAAGAATATTGCTTAATATTCAAGCGGTATTGTTTTCAGTGTTTATTTCACATTATGTTAGACTTAAGTGATAATATAATTGTATTACAGAATACCAAAGATAAATTAACATTTAAGAAGCGTTGTAATAATTCACTTAACTTACGCTCGTGCTAAATAATAACGGCTCGGGTCGATCTTAAGGTTAAGCCGCGCTTGCCTAGGTTGGCCCGTGGATGGGTGACCACCCATTACATACCGAGTTTCCTCCGTGCCTCGGAAAGCAAGTTAAGCCATTGGTCCCGGCTGTCATTTGTAGATCTTTGACGAAAGTTTTACCAATGGGTATCATATTACCCAGTAGGAACTGGGTTGTGGAGGTCAGAGAGGCAGTCGCTCCATGTTAAATGCTGGTATTCAGCTGCATCTGGTTAGACTGGAAGCCGACCCCGGCTGGGCAGATAATGATGATGGACGAACGCTGTAAGTACATGGTGTATCAGAAAGGTGATATTTATGAGTGAGGATCACCTGAAGAAACTCCTTAATGGGAGCAACATTGTAATCGCGTAAAAATAATCAACTCCTTAAACTTTGTCGGACGAAAAAGTTACGTAAACGGTCACATGGGGTGCGTGACAACCCGGTCATATAAATCAAATACGAAATATATGCAAAATCACGATTATGCACGATACTTGATCATAAAGGACACGTGTTTTTATGAAGCTAACGGGAACTTCAGCGCTCAAAATTTAGAATTTAAAACGTTCCAAACCTTTAAGGATGCGCTGGGGTGTGTAACACCCCACCAGTGGCGAAGGTTCCATACAACACGATTCCTACCGGCTTCCCTTTGAAAAATGGCACAATCAGATATGTACTCTGGCTTACCTCTTACAAAAATTGACCCTTCGCGACTGCGCCCCACGCGACCAATTAAGGATTGAATACACTGGCCGTCAAAAAAACCGAGCCACCTTATCATTTGCCTTTACAAATTTATTGTAACGAATACATATAGTGCTATAACTTACAATTACTAATGTTTGTTTTTTTATGAAAGTGCCAAGGATGATGGCTGACAAGTGCTTACGTGTGTGATCTTTTTTTAATACACGGACGTATTCATGTTTTATGCAGTTTCTCTCTTTACACATTATTAGTGCAGTGATCAACAGATTTGTTGTTTTTGAAAAGATCAAGTAAGTTTCTTAAAAACATGTTTTTTTGATTTGCTATCAATACTGATGCATTTTTGGTAGAATTACGTGTTCGCAGCCTTAAACTTGTAACATTTCTCGTATTATGCAGAAATATAAACAATAAAAAAAAAAAAAACATTTACATGCAGTTAATTGAAAAAACGTGGGTGGCTCTTTTTTGACGGCCAGTGTATGACCACTCTTTTTTGACACATGCTGTATATACCCCGCCTGCTTGATAATAGCAATGATTGTTTACTTTTAAGAAACGATTGTGTCAACATTTGTACATATAAAGAAAGTTTCTAAAATTACAGATTTTCTTTTGTTTCTTGTTTATTATTTTACCTAACATCACATTAACAAGAGGTGAGCCACACTTCGGCGGTTATGTTTTAGTCCTTTGATGTAATAGGGACCAGCCTATTTCCATCAACCGGAGACAAATCTTGTCTCCGCGCTACTACGCTATGACTATGCACAACCTGAGAATCGAACCCAGGACCGCATGCGCAGCTTAAGCGCTTGCGACCACGAGACCAACGAGGCAGTCTTTACATCGTCAAGATTTATACTCCCAAAAGATCTCAAAAATCTTATTAAAAACTAGCGGTCCGTTTCGGCTTTGCACGGGTGCCTATGTTACTCACGGATAATGTAGCATACTAACGGTGAAAGAATTTTTGAAATCAGTTCAGTAGTTTTTGAGTTTATTCGTTACAAACACACAAAAATACAAATCTTTCCTCTTAAAATATTGGTATTGAACACCTAGCAACAAGAAAACAAAACAAAACATTTACCTCACCTCAGAACCATTCCCGGGAAAAATCCTTGAACTGCTACGAAACAAACAATTCTCCTTAGACATTGTTTAAAGTCCTCGCATCCACATAATTGGAAACAAATTGTTAGTTAAGTACTGAGATGAGGCAAGGGGGGAGAAGACACAGAATAGAGACATTCACAGAAGGTCGGCTCCATACAACGAGCGAAACCGCACGCACACATAGACACGCTTCACGTACAGCGAGTGCAAGCGTACTCGCGACCGGCATTTGTTTGACTTCTTGGCCATGCGTTCTCTTTTCCACTCCTCCGGCGACTATGGGCGGTTTCAGATTAGCGTATTGTCGGTGCGTGTAAGCTCGATTTGTCTTACGAGCGTTGACGCGTTTATAGATAAACTTGCTCATACTGAATATAAGCACAAGCCTCGAGATACTGACGTATTGCTACTGACAGAACCCACCGGTACGACACAGCGAATACGCTGGAATGGGCGTCAATGCTCGCGCGTTTTATTTTTTGAAGCGTATAATGTGGCGCGCGTATGCACGCGTTAGCCGCGGCAATAAAACGCTAAATAGAAACCGCTCTGAGGTGAAAACCAATAAAAGCAGTGGCTTAGAGCATGCGACGAGCCACAGCAAGTGACAAAACGTGCGTCGCTTGACATAAGTCGAGTCACAACTCGCATCACCTGATTTCGTCGTCGGAGTACACCAAACTGGATGCGCTTTACGTACAGCGAGTGCAAGCGTTCCTGCGACCGGCAGTACGTACGTGTCTATGTGTAGAGTCGGTCTTCTGTATCTATCTGTTTTGTGGGTGGGGGGGCGGGGATCACAAGCAACAAAGATCTCGAGTATTGAGAATATATCTCAAGGGCCTATCTCATGGTTTCTTGTTGTGAACTGAGTTTGGGAAGCGGATTTGCTCTTGTTCGTGTATTTTTATATTAAATGGTTTCAGATTTTTCGTGTAAGTACTGCCTACTACCTATTATTTGCTTGTGTCTAAATGGTATCGACAAAATGTTATAATGATTGTGAATTCACGCTATGCAGGCCTTAAGATACCAATTTAGCTCTGTTTCGAAATGGTTAAGGAAAACATTGTTCTAGCTGGAATTAAAAACAAAAACGAAGACATGTGACAAAATGACAGATTGTGTCACACAATGACAGATTTCTTTGTACTATCTGTCATTTTGTCGATTCTTCCGCCAAAGAAATCTTTGTCTACGGTGGTCATGCTACAGGGGTGGTGGGAAAATTATAGATTGATTAGACATGTTTTTGATTTCATTTTACTTTAGAAAACACATCCAGCAGAAGGTGTTAATGATGACGCAATAAATTTTGCAATTACCGGCAATGCCATGTAGACTATCGGAGGTAATCAAATTGGCTCGATTTAAAGCGTTTCCAAAGGTTAAAGTGTTAGTATTGGAAGGATGCCAGCTCATCTGTTATTATTTTTTTGTTGTACTAAGCGTCTGGCTTCACATCGGAACGAAGCGATGATGCGGCCTAGGGTGCAACATGCTCGCCTAGAAGAAGCCGATTCACTCGAACTTTGAATAGATCCAGATTACAATGATCAGGGAACTAGGTTTTACCCGTGGCTTCCCTCGTGTTATGGTCGGAAGTTATCACACTTTTTTTTTTAAATAGAGCCTATGACACATAAAAATAACGTATCTTTCAATTAGTGACAGAATTTTCGGAATCCGATCAGTAGTTCCTGATATTGCCCCCTACATACAAACTGTACCTATACTTTACGATTTTTTGTGAATGTGTGAACATTGTAGGCTTTGTAGATTCCCAGCTGGTTGTTAACTTTTGTTAACTTTTTATTTTGTTCTAAATTTTTTGTGTAGTAAGCAACGACTTATTGTCGGGCCTACGCTGTCCCCCCATACTTAAGTACAAATGCTGTATCCATAATAATACTGTAACACCAAATGATTTGAAAAGAGTAACTATGGAGTTTCTTGCCGGTTCTTCTCCATAGGAAACGACCAACCCGAACCGTGCACCTTTTTGTCGACGTTTTATAAGTGCCCATCGAGGCCTATGTGAAATAAAATATTTCGATTTTGATTTTACCTCTTTCTAATTTTTGTATTTTTTTTTCTTTTCGTTTTAAATTTTTTATTTCTTTTTTTTGTTGTTAAATAAAAGATATAGTTTCATCCCATTTGTAATATCTTGTAATTATTTCGATAAAACTATACATACATTTAACCTTAAAACTAAGTTTTACGTTTTGGAAGACCAGAATATGTAACCATAACAATATGTAACCTTGGCGCAAGGCTATAGACGGGACTAACGACGGCCATTTTGTTTTTTTTTTTTTTTTCCTGCCCTCGTCCCATTCGATTTGGGGTCGGCGCAACACGTTTTCTTCTCCCAATTTCCACTGTCAGACGTCACGGCATCATTTACTCCTTTCTCTTTCATATCATTCCTCACACAATCCATCCATCTTTTCTTTGGCCTTGCTCAATACAATTTCACGAATAATAGGTGTAAAAATCCCTTAACACAGCCGAAAGGCACTTGTCCTCCCCGACCTTGTAATTTTTTTTTTGTTCTGCACCATACTTGGGAACCTTCTGGTTACAGAGGATATTGGTGGTCAAAGTTCCAACTTTTTACAAGTTTTTTTTACAATAATTTTTGCGTAGACTTAATTTGATGTACTTGCTAATGCTTAAAATCAAATAAGTGAACCACATTGTTTTTATGGCCAATGCCAGGCATTTAAAAAAAAAAGTATTGTATTTCTTGCATATTCCCTATTGGGCATCACTATCAAAATGACGGCGAATAACGTGGCTGTTCGAATACTGCCACCGACAATTCTGTCAAATAACAGATAATGATCTTTATTGCACTACTGTAAGGTTGTTATTGTTACTGGCGGACGTAAGCTATCTGTGAAGGGACTGTATGTTGCTTCTACGCTGCTTTGATTCTGACGTGGCCATTCTGATGCTGGATTCCATTTTTCTCCGACTCTTTAATTGGCTGTTTACTCTTTGACCTGAAAGGAAAAAAATGATCGTTTAAATGGTTATTTTATTCGTTCGATTTATTTGGTGATAAAAAATACGAAGTAATAAGCAGAGGTATACATAATAGAACTGTAGCGGCACTAGAAAAAACACTATAGCAACATAGTACAAAAAGTAATACAGCGCCATCTATGACACAAATGAAGAACTAACATCAAAATCCGAAATCACGCAGTTATCCCCGACTTAGACACGAAAACCCGACAACAACTGTCGGGCAGCAGCCCACCAGACACCGTCTGTCGGAGGATCCTCCCTTTTCCGTGGAGGATGAAGAAGTTTACACCCTGTTCTTCATACCCCTAAAGTCCCTTATTGAATGATAAGGTTCCATATTATAAGGGGCGATAAACCGTATAATACTTTGACACACCTAAGAATCAAACCTAACGCTCAACAGTCGCGCTTGCGACCACTAGACCAACACGATAGTCATGATTATTTACATTACTCAGAGCCGGTAACTTGTGAGGTTGCGCGACTGGTTTCTATGAAAATGGCAACAGGCGGCGATGTGCCATCTACGAAAGCGTTTCTCGAGTCAGAAAAGAACAATGGTGTTGCTGCGGTCTGTTATATCTGGCGTATCGGTTAGCAATATGTTACGATCCTCATGGATGATAGTTAAGAGTTTTAGCAGTGCATGGGCTTCATCTATGGGGACCCCGTTTTTTTTTTTTTGTTTTTGTTTTTTTTTTCAAAAACAATTGTCTACCTATTATGGTTCAAAAGATGGACGGACAAACAGGCATTGGATTCTCAGTAATGGGGTTCCTTAGGCACCTGTTGGGTACGGAACCCTAAAAATAATTCTTCATATTAGGAACATTCTGGACGAAAGAAACATTATGTGTACTTACTTGGCGAATAAGAAATGGTTGCTTATATTGACTAACGGGGCTTCAACCAGAAGCCACATTGCGAAGCTTAGACCGACACACGTGGTCAGCGTCCCGATGGTATCCAAAAACTGGAAGAGGTGGATAAATCTTAGTAGGTAGTTAGATGCCGGTCGCGGGACTTATAGAATTACCGTGACCCTGGATCATAAAGGGCTATTGAAGGACACCGTGGATTTTAGTCAGTACAAGTCTGACAGTTCCTCCCACTCTGCCCTGGGTGGGAGGACTCATTTGATGATTTCACCACGATAAAAAAAAAAAAAAAAAAAAAATAGTTAGATGCCTATAGAAAATATTTTTGAAAATTCAACCCAAAAGGCAGGAAAAATAAGGTTGATAGTTTGTATGAAAATCTGTCAGCGTGAGAAGCTTATGTGGGTCTGCTAGTAAGAAATAATAAGGAATGCAGTTTTTAAGGCAGATACAAAAATAAACCGAAACTCACAACAGAGAAGCCGTCGTACTTCAACGGCGTTCGAAGAGAGAAATTGTTCCGTTGTATGAGGAGAGGATGTATCATGTAGATGCCGTACGAGAGCCGACTCAGAGGCGTGAAGTAGGAGAAGCTTAGGATGTCCGTGACTACCGCTGTAAATAAATCAAACAATAATGATTACAATGTCTTCAGTTGAGCTTGGGCGATCCAATGTGTAGTTCTTTTCAAATTTTATGGTAACTCGGAAGTTAGCTGCGAGTGTCCTCTGCGCCCCGCTGATGAAATTGTGTTCTGCGCAGCTTAACGTTAGATGTTCCGAGCCGCGATAAAGTTTGAACAGAACTACTATAAAGGGTGTAAATAAACCCTTAACATAAAAGAAAGACACTTGTTCTCCCCGTCTTCGCGATCATTTTTTTGTTCTAGACATACCTGGGAACCTTCTAGTTACGGAGATATTGGGGGTCTAAGTTCCAACTTTTTCACAAGTTTTTTTTAAATACATGTTTTTAATGTAAGATTTTTACTTTACACACCTCCACGACCCCCGTACTATTCAATCCGTCCATCAGCACAATGCTTTGAGTGCTTTCCATCGAGTCCTACCTTAAAACGAGATTTTTCACCCTAAAAAAAAAAGTCGTTTCCCAGCAATAATTTTTGCGTAAAGTTTGATGTACAGAATGCTTGGTTGACGGATATGTGAAGGGTCTGTTTACACCCTGTATAATAGTGAGCAGTCTGTTGGTGTAGAGGCACAAAATATATATCGGCTACGGAAGCTGCTTCAATTCTGAATGTGGTTGGATCGTAAAGTGGAGTTTATTCTAAAGTGTTCTTAAAAGTTAGCGATTTGTTTTCCACGTGTAGCATTTTCATAATCTGTATTTCAAACATTATGTACCTATCTATAAAACACTTGTGAGGAAAGTTAAGTATGAATATGGATGTCTACAAAAATAGAGGAAGACCAAATAACGATGGATGGACTGTGTAAAGGATGATAATTATGGCAGAAAAGGCTGATGAGATGACGAGTAATAGAGAAGTATGGAAGAAGAAGACATGGCGCTGACTCCAAATAAATTGGGATAAGGGCTGGAGAATGATGACGATGGTGTATAGGTTAATGCTTCTCTGTTCCTTAAGGGATACCATGCTCGCAAGCTGGCAGGTCCTACACTTAAGAAACATGTACTGAATTCATGGTTACTGTCTGCGCGTTCATACCCCTTAGGCCCTGTATAATCTTAAAGGTGTTGTTAATCAGGTCGGTGTTGATACAAATACAATTCTGTATTACTTACGTACAACTATACTGTCACTTACGGGATATCTTCCGTGATTGTTCATTATTTTGAGCTCCCGATATTTCGGCGCTGTTGCAAGCGCCATGATCGCGGGTTGACTGGAGAATGCGGGTGGATGGAAAAATAAATTGTTAAGAGCAGACAAATCTAAAAGTCTAAGTCTATCCGTAAGTGACAGTATAGTTGTAAACCGTGAAAGCTTGAAACAGTGTTTACTTACGTACAGTCCCATATTCACACAACCCTATAATGACGCAGACAGCCACAGCCCAAGCGATCCTATTGGTGGACGTGATGACGGCAGCTTCAATAGGGTCGTACTCCCGATGCATGAGGTACATCCCTAAGGACGTGACGCACAGCATGACAGTTAGAGATAATGCTGTGCCGATGATGGACCAGGTCTGGAATGAAGAAGTATTTGATTTGTATTGAACACAACATAACATAACGCGTGTAATCCCCGAACAGTTAGGCGGTGCACCTAATAGAACACCCACATTTTGCCAGTTATGTTTAAGTCTAATGTAATAGGGTGCGAGCCTATTGCCATCGATTGGGCACAAATTCAGACTCTATGGCTGTTACTGATAAATTCCTGATGGAAAAACCCAGTAACAATTTGCCCGTCCCGGGAATTAAACTCGGGACTTCATGCTGAGCCGTCACGATTGCGACCACTGGACCAACGAGGTAGTATTTGAACTGTTTGAATATGAACGCATAATATTTTTCGTTTTTTTTTTTAATTTTGATTGGCCTTCTCTTGACCTCAATCTAGCCCTGAGGACAAAGATGAGGTCGACGATGGAACGAGCTAACCCAAAGGAAGCCTATTAACTTGCGACTTAAATAGATTGGGGTCATATGTATTTGGGAACACCGACGCAGGCAAGGCAACCGCCATGTCCTAGAACAAAAAATCAAATGATCATCTACTAACCCGCATGTGCCCGCGAGGTGGATTGCCATTCCTTCTCATAGAGTGCAGTTCTGTGTCCAAGCCATCGCAAAAACCCAATAACACAATACCTGATCTGGGAATCGAACCCAGAACCGCTAATGGAGTCGCGCTTACGATCACTAGAGCAACGAGGCATACATTGGCTAAATGCGGGTGTACTATTAGGTACAACTGTGCCTAATCCGACCTCTTTAAGTTACTTTAAGTCTTTCTTGAAAATTTCACTGACCTTGGAAACAGTCTTCCTATATTCAGAAGGTCTATACGTCGTCATGAGGTAGCCCATAGCGACGCCGACGAGGTACGCGCCGGCGCGGCTGTAGCTCGGAGTGTACGTGTAGCCGATCTCCCAGTACTCGCGGATCTCACGGACTAACTTACTGGAAATGGTTTTGGTTCAAGACTAGTTCCTAGATATAATTTGATGCAAGAGTGCAAAGACACATGGGCAGTCGTGTCAAGCGACATTTTTCAATCATAATTTTTGGGAAGAAAGGATCTCCTAACCTAAATCATGAAGTTACTATAGTTAAGATACAAGACTCATCATTTGCCTAGCCTTTTCCCAACTATGTTGGGGTCGACTTCCAGTCTAAACGGATGCAGCATAGCACCAGTATTTTATAAAAGGCGACTGGCCAGGACAGGACACGTAGCCACTATCAACGACCTACAAATGATCGCCGGCACCAAAACGGTTTAACGTACTTTCGAGGCACTGAGGAAACTAGGTGTGTACTGAATTGTCATGGTCACCCATCCACGGATCGACCTTAGCAAGCTAAAAAGTTGACAGAAAATTTGCCATAACTTCAAATAAATTGGGGCAAGGGCAGGAGAATGATGATGGAAGGGGAAGAGACATCGTACCTTAAATCCGTAAACTGAATAGCAGGCAACTGCAGCCAGTACGTCAGAAAACCTGGAATAATCAGGGAGAAAACTACAGCTATCCCGAAGGCAGCAAACCCAAGTCTTCGATCCTTCTGGTAGAAGAAGAAGAGAACTGTTCCCAGGATTCCAAGCTGGTAATCACATGAGACGTACCATGTAACTAAGTGGCACTGAAAAGTGATTTTTCTGGATAATTAATCTAACATACATAATATACAACATTATTTTTAGTATATGCGAAACCTGAATATAATTTGTTCAGAATAAGTAACTGAATCGATTCCAATAATTTTTAAACCATATTATATTAATTTTGTCCCAAAAATATTTCAAAAAAGTTACAAGTTGGACACCGAGCGACATTAAGTACCTAACGCAATAATTTAGGTACCTACTGCCAAATTATTATTATAAATGAGCTCAAGACGACGCTGGAGGCGCGCGCGCGGCGCGGGTGCGCTGCGTCGTGACCACGTTTTTGTGCGGACAGCCAGGTAACAGAACAAGCTTATAACTTTGTGATTTTTCATGATACTGTTTTGAAATTTTGTACATAGATTCTTTACATAAAAATACTAGACACGTGTTTCAGGTTTCGCATATACTAAAACTAATGTTGTATAACATGTTAATTAGGCCGTCTAACATGTTCTTGTACACGGAACACATCCGTCGTCTTAACAACCTTCGCTTTTAAAAGTCGTGAAAAAATAAAATCCAATACAACAGTTAAGTTTAGGGTGGAAGCGATTTTTGCAATTTGCAGTTCAGTGTCAGGTTGTATGTCGATGAAAAATGAGTAGCACGTATGTCAGTAGCACGTAAGTAAGTAACACATATGTAGTTACAGACATATAATCATTAAAATCATTAATACAACCCTCTAAGTTCATTTACCCCATTCAATATTTTTGTCGTGAAAAAGTCATTCTACATACGTGTTACTTACGCGACACATTTTTCATCAACGTACCACCTGACACTAACTTACATATTGCAAAAAACACAAGAAAAGGAGATCATTTTTTTTTGGGCCAAAAATGCCACGTATTGGTAGAACTAGCCATTTGAAGCAATAACAATTATTATGGCACACAATTTGTAGGATCGCTCTGAACCAAGTTATACAAGTTCAATGATTCATCATTTTCATTTTTTTTTTTGCCGTACGCGCTTTTTTGACCTACCTAAATTCTGGCAAAGGTGAGGTCATCCTGAAGGTTGACATAAAGAACACCTTCAATTCAGTGAATAGGGACACCTTGTTGACAGAAACTAAAAAAGTATTACCCCAAATTTATAGTTTTCTTTGGCAATGTTACAGACACCCATCTAAATTACTGTATCGGGACAACCTTTTGGAATCTGCTGTTGGCTGTCAACAAGGTGACCCGCTCGGGCCAATGATTTTTAGTTTAGCTATCCACCCTATTGTTCGACAGCTAAATTCAAAATTTAACGTTTGGTATCTTGATGATGGAACCTTGGGAGGCGATGTCGATTCCGTTTTAAAAGATCTTTTGAATGCGAAATTCAAATTTTCTTATGAGCTACCCTGGTGCTTTCACCGCGGCTACTCCTTTATTCTAAATCATGATTTTTACTTAGTACTCACAATATATTTTGGATCAGTGTTAAGCATCAGTAAGCTATGTCTCCAAGTCTTGAGGCATACTTTTGATTCTAGCTCGTTGCCATATATCCAGAGAGGACCAGAACCAATGTATTTTGACACCGATATCAGATAGAAAATGATTAACGCGAAGGGTCCTATTAACCTGGAACATAAGATGGAGGTGGAGGTGTTTTAAATATACCCTATATTTAAAACAAATTCATGAACCAAAGTTCACACCATAGTTTTCACAAATTGAAGGCAATCCTCTCATACAGAGGAATAACAAAAATTGGTCGCGAAAATGACATCTGCTCATAATTTTAATACGGTCTTTTACTCATAGTCAATGGTACTGATTAAGTCAACTATTAAAAAAAGTGTAGGAAACTTGAGGAGGCTAGCTCAAGACTGTCAAAAATAATCATCATAATACGACTCTAGCAGTCAAATCAAGATTTTAAATCGAATGACCCCACTCTGGGCAGAGCGGAAGGGAGTGTCAGACTTCTACTGACTAAAACCCATCCATGTTCCTTCTTTGCCCTTTGTGTTCCAGGGCCACGGTATCTCTTTCGAACAGTCCCGCAGATCGTTGAGCTCCTTCAGTTCTGAGTTGAGTTGTTACTGACACATGCTTGCACTGACTGGATAGGTACACTCAAATCTATATGATTGAATAGACTTGGTTGGGACTTTAAGTAAACTAGTGGACTGTATAAATATTGGTGTAATAATACCACAATTAACATAAATTACCGAAGACCGTACAAAGAAATGCCCAGAGTCGGCGTCTGTGAGCTCGGCGTGTGGTAGAGCGCGCAGCGGCGCTCGCGCAGCCGGGTTCGGTACCCCAAGCACCGCGCCCTCCCCGCGGTTGTCAACGCATATGTGAGGCGCTGACAGTAATGCTTTCTTCAAAAGACCATCTCAGACGAGATTCTATATGGTCTTCACGTGATCTGGCCTAGACAATGTTTGGACTTTCAAAGAGACTGTGACTTCTAATTTATACTCCTTGTTTTTTTTTCTCTGAGAAAAAAAAGGACACGACTTTCTAGTTTAAAAAAAAAACCGCATACTATTGTTTCTAATAACCTATTTACGAAAGTAAAAATGGATAATTTCATTTCATATCTCGTACCTCACATATCGTTTCCATAAAACACTAAACAGATTCTGCTGTCTATTGACGTTGCCAAGAAGACCCTTGATGTGAAGAAGACCAGACATGGCGAAGAATGTGTCCACGACGACGTCGACGTGGAGAAATAATCCTCCAAAACCTTCAAGGAACTGGAAATATGATAATTTTATTGAAACGTTACATCACGCCTGTGACCTCCGAACGGTTAGGCTGAGATGTGTCTCACAGTACACCCACATTTTGAAAGTTATGTCTAATGCCCATGAAATAGGGGCGAGCCTATTACCATAAATCGGGCACAAAATGTCCGTGGCTGCTACTGAGAGATACTGATGGAAAAACCCAATCACAATTTACCCGACCTGGGAATCGAACCCGGGAACTGATGCTCAGCAGTAAGTAGCGTTTTCAACCAACCAACCAAAGAGTGCCCCACCGCAGAACAAAGACCTCTTCTCATACAAAGAAGACATGAGCATGCTCATGTCTTCTTTCGTCTTCGACGGGTTGGCGCTGAAGAATTAAATTAATTATAAGACCTGGTGTCCTCACGATGTTTTCCTTCACTAATGTCAATGATGTCCAAGATTAACTTAAAAATGACATCATCATCAGCCTACATCTACTGCTGGACATAGGCCTCTTCAATCGCGGTGTCCACTTACGAACACGTCTACCTCAACGGTCAGCGGTTCTACGGCTTATATGGCCGGCTCAGTGCCACTTCAGTGCACTTATTCTGTGAGTTATGTCGACAAATCTGGTTCTCTGTCAGATCACCACGTTCCGGATGCGATCCCTCAGAGAGACTCCAAGCATAGGCCGCTGAGCAAACTTGAATTTATGGACTAACCGTACCGTGAGTGTCCACGTATCGGCCCCGCAAGCCATAACAGGCAAGACGCACTGATTGCAAACTCTGTGGGATACGCGACGAGGGGACCCGACGAAGCTTCCCAAATACTGCCCAGCCCAGCTGGATTCAAATTGCTGCGGCTGGTTTTGTTTTTTTTTGTAAAAAGTACATAATTAAGAATTGCAAAAGTCACATTGGAGCTTGTTCGGATTTCAACCCACAACCTCATGTATGATAGGCGACGCCTTAACTTCTGACACGACATTCATCCTCTTGATCCTACCTTATCAAAACTCCTTGAATTAGAAACTCCAGCCATTGTCAAATAGAACAGCTCATGTAGTATGACGACGATTGCTGCAGTGAGGAATCTCAAGCCGTTCATCACTCTGATCTCTTCCCTGTTGTCTTTTACTAATTCTTGCCGGTTCGTGATGATGCAGAATGATTTTGTTATTATTCTTTCTGAAAAAGAAGATTATTATTTTACAAGTTTACGGGTGTATGTGACTTTATGATACACAAGTACTATGTGTGTATCATAAATACAAGGTTTAAGGTACACCGGCGCTAAAACGGTTACCACTTATTCATGAATGATGTACTATCATATTATTTTCTCCCATATTAATTTCACTTTTTAATTTTTTTCTCTTTTATTTTTTTATGTTTGTAAACACTTTTAATGCATGCCATATCCTATAGTGTATTCCAGTTTTTTTAGGCTTTTATATGTTCCCTGTGAATTGAGAGATCTGGCTCTTGTGATACAGGAATTCCTAGTACAAGAGCCAGGGATACACTGATGTTTGAACAAGCACCTGTTAATAAAGATTTTATTAACAGGTGCTAAAATTAATAATTTTAATTTTAATTATTAATTTTATATATTTTAATAATAATGAATATTTTATTATTATTAAAATATATACATCAGTGTTAAACTCCCCCCCATCTGCTATTCATACATTTTGATCGTGTAGCTATTGCAGTTTTATAGGAATCAGATGTTTTTTTTAATAACCGACGATATATTTCTTTTTTTTTTTTAATAAACGACGATATATTTCTTTTTTTTTTAATAAACGTCGATATATTTCTATGTGGGGGGGGGGGGGGGATGATGTTCTGAACACGTGGTAACTGTTTTAGCGTCGGTGTACCTTCCACCCTGTATAATGTGCAATTGGTTCTTGTTCCTTCTTCGGCGTTCGAATGAACTATCTTCCTTTAGAATTCCTTCAGGATATAATATATGGCTTAGTGTAAGGACTAACGAGAAGATAAGAAAGGACTAACTTAAAAACTAAATAAAAAAACGACTACTTACCCAAGCTATCTGGCGGTTGGTCATCACTGGCTATATGCAGCCGATAGTATGTTGAAACTGCAGTTATAACTATCAGAGACACTATTAACGCTCTGAAAAATAAAAGGTAAATCATTTTATTTCTCATCAAAGTCTACATCAAAATATTTTATAAGATCTTGGATGGTCATGTTGAGATTATAATATGTAGTTAGTGGTATTGTTTGAATATTAATGTAGTGATGCTATCTGAGTAGAGGTGAACATGAACTTTTTCTTTTTCCCTCGGCTTTATTCGCGTGATGGTCGGAAATTATACTACGGAAACGTTTAAAATGTAGCCTACGACACTCTGGAATAATGTAGCTTCCCATTAGTGAAAGAATATTCGGAATCCGAACAGCAGTTCCGGAGATTACCCCTACATCCAAACATCCAAACTTCACCTCTTTATAATATTAGGTAAAGAAGAGCGCTCCTGGTTCGATTCCTGGCCTAGGAATATTGATTTTTCAAAAATCGAATGATGCAGTTTTAGTTTTCATCAAAATCGCGCTCGATACTTCTTTGAGTATTTTTCGCTATTCCTTATAGTTTCGGATTTGGTCATCCAGGGTGAATTTTTCAAGTAGGCGTACACATGAAAAATTCACCCTGTATAGCTTTTCTTAGGGTAAGGTATAGTAGCGATTAGACCGAGAAGTTTTTACTATTTAAATTTTTGAACCACACGTTACAATTTGACGTGAAATTATAATGTTTGATCAAAAGACATAGTACTTACATAAACAAATAAAACCCCACTCCATACTGCAGCTTGTCCCCAGCTACCTGGCAATGTTCCACCGTGATATTAGGAGCCTGGCTCCCGAAGGTGGTCATATCATACACGGTCCTGATGATCTTGACTAAAGATGGTGGATTGCAGGTTGAGGGGACACACATCCCCCAGACGAGGAAGTTGACGGGCAGGCCAGATGTCGTTGGTGACTGGAAAGTGAAACAGTGTCATCATTATCATCTGCCAAGGTCCTTGAGGCAAGTCAATTGCCATCAATCGGGCATAAATGCAGAGTCCGTGGCTGCTATTGAAAAAATCCTGATAGACATCCCAACAACTGGGAACATCTGGGAATCGAACCCGGGATCACATGCCCAGCAGTCGCGCTTACAACGACGAGGCAGTCCTAGCAATCACTAAGATTACAATACAAACTACTAATAACCTTAATGATTCTATAGAAATGGTATTAACAAAGGAAATTATGTAAGAACGAGATTTCTTTATAATTGTTATAATTATAGGTTCTAGGGTTAACGATGGCGAAAGAGCAAGTGGTTCACTAAGAACTACTATAGTAAATGGTACTTGAGCCTAGTCTAAGCATGACTTACATAATTACCGTCTAAGAACTTTCAAATACTAACCAACTGACTTCAAATTCTGCTCCAAGCGTTCCAGTTTATCTACACTTCCTAATATTATAAAAACGTAAAGATTCCGAAAATTTTTCACTAATTGTAAAGTACATTATCCCCGAGTGTCATAAGCTATATTTAAAACGGTCCTGTGGGATAGTTACCAACAGTAACGGGAGCGAAGCCGCGGGCAATAGCTAGTATTTGACCAAACATAACACAACATCAAATAACCACAGTACTCCCTGAAGGGTTTAGTAGCTGATGATTCAAGTGAAGTACTGCCCCCGTAGCATGACCACCGTAGACAAGGATTTCTTTGACGGAAGAATCGACAAAATGACAGATTGTGTCGACACAATGACAGATTTCTTTGCACTATCTGTCATTTTGTCGATTCTTCTGTCAAAGAAATCTTTGTCTACGGTGGTCATGCTACGGGGGCAAGTCTGCAGCTACGAGTACCTTCGGTAAGAATGGAAGCCGACCTCAACGTAGTTGGGAGACAGGTTAGGCAGACGATGATGATGATGAAGGGATAGATTAAGATATTAATGGATGGCAATTAGAATAGGGGAAGACCAAAGAAACGATGAATGGACGGTGTTAAGAATGGCATGGCTAGAAGGACGAAAGAAATAGTACTTATTAGACTCGCACAGGATAGAACAAAATTAAATAATAACAAAAAGAAAAATCCCCCACCCCAACAAACTTTTGAAGACTCAATAAAATGGCTGAGCCGATTTTGATAAAACATGTCTAACAACCAGCGCCAAAAAACTAACTTTCAAATAAAAATAACTGCATCCAAATCGGTTTATTTGTTTAAGAGCTACGGTGCCAGAGACAGACACACACACACATTGCGGTCAAACACATAACACCCCTCTTTTTGCGTCGGGAGTTAAAAAGGAAAACTGCAATAAGATAATATATTAAATTAAATTGGCCCTGTACGTGGCAAAAAGGCCTTATCTCAGCATGGTTTGCATGCTAGAAAGGAGGCGACTGGTGGGATGACCAGTCACAGAGAATTATTGACGAAGAAAACTAGGTGTGCAAATCTCTAATCAATTATGATAAGAGCAAGAGAATGACGATGACTTTAAAAGAGACGGTGACCTCTGAGTTTGTTTCGGATGTTTCTTCTCAGAGTAGTCAGGTACGAAACACCAGCCCCATCTAGTTTTAAAACAAAACATGTTGACATGTAAAAGAGTTTTGTAAACCAATTTACAGAAAAAAATATGATTTATGATGATAATGATACTCACATTAAGATACTCTAATGTAGACCCATAAGGATCATATTCCGCTGTCTTCTTTGGATTATCCGACAGCACCAGCCTCGCCAAGCAGTACTTGGTCCTGAATTGAGGATGGGTTTCCAGCCATGGAGGGTTCATACACTGGTCGAAGTTTCCAAAGTTCACCCAAGAGCCGTAGAGGTTACCCGTTGGAACAGTATTGGCATTCCAAACTGGAAAAAAAATTGAGACCTTCACAAGACGCCCTTTCCTGCTTACCTGGAAAGATATGGGAAGGCCTTTGCCCAGCTGTGGGACATACAAGGCTAATAAAAAAAAAACAGTAAGGTGTGGTACCTTTTTTGTAAGAGGAAGCCGGAGTACATATCTTTAATGCGATTATATTATTTGTCTACAGAATACCGACTGTGCCATTCATTCAAAGGGAAGCCGGTAGGAATCGAGTTGTATGGAACCTTCGCCACTGGTACCTAGCCTTTATCCTAAGTATGTAGGGGTCGGCTTCCAGTCTAACTGGAAGCCTACTGCCTATCTGACCTCCTCAACTCAGTTAGTGCTGGGTAAAACGATACTCCTTGGCTCAGCTGTCAAAGATCTACAGGGTGTAAGGGACAGCCCTCCACAAACTCTCAGGTGTAGTCAGCTCCTTATTTTGAATCATATTCCGCCGAAGTTTTTCTCCGGAATTTTTTTTTTTTTTTTTAACTTTTGTTTTCACTTATTTTTCCTTTATTTCAATGTAAAATTACATTCCTGTACGCAGCACTCCATTTATGCAAATAATACGGCTAAAATAAAAAATCCAACAATGGATGTTGAAATACTAATAATACTAATACGAACGACGTGTGAAATCAGCTGTTCCCTTCCTACACAGCTACAGAGTTCATCGAACTCGTCGTCGCGGTTGCCGTTCGCTACGTGCGTTTTGCCACGGTTACGTATGAGGAAATAAAACAAATCCAATTTATTGGATTCCCATAACATTCCTGAAATAATTTCTTGTACCGGTCACCTTACTATGATATACTGAATTCACCCCATCAGTTTGTGGAGGGCTGTCTCTTACACCCTGTATAAGGCAGTTGTTAATTGTTGTCTTATACATACGACTCGTAGATTGATATGATGTTGATACATGACGACTACGTATATGGATGCTCTGCCTCACCATTCGATAATTACAGCATCAGCTGTTTTTTTTCCTCATTAAGGGTGACATTTCCTCATTAGTGGTACAGAGGCCATGGATTAGACCCCGGCGCTAAGCCAAAAAAAGTACATTGCGTTGGTAATGGGTTTTTTTTTTTTTTTTTTTTTATTTCTTAAATATTAATAGGGGGTTTTATCCACATGGATACGTCAACCCCATTGTACCTTATCACTACTATTACACCACTAAAATTAAGATATAATAACAGTATTCTTGTAATCCTTATTATTTAGCAGATTTAGCTATTCATTGATTAAGCTGTTGTACTAGACCACATAATTTTTTTGCAACATTTGATTTAGGATTCGCTAAAATAGTGAAAATAAGCCCAAGATCTAAAATATTCAAACCAAACTCCCTAATCAATGAATCTCTTTCATTTTTGTTCTTAACACACTCCATCAGCAAATGTTGCACGTCTTCTATTTTGTTGCATACTTCGCAGTTTGGAGATGCTGCCTTGCGCATTAGGAAAGCAAATTTTGCTGATGGAGTAATGGGTTCTTCTTCTTAGCGTTTCGATGGTAAAAAGTTTAAATATGTTTAGCCCAGAACTCAGCCACGCGTACCCCGCTCGTTGATGCAGTAAATAAATCATCAAGAGCGCTGGTGATAATAATATCCTAACCCATTGCCCCGCATTTAAACAACAAAAAATTGTGGTCTTTAAATAGTTTTCAAGGATGTAATATACAGGTTTTTTGTCGTCCAGTTCTACAAGTATTATTAAAACATTTTTGCTTGCTGCTGCACCAAAAATATTGCGTTCTATATTAGAAGGCAATAATTTTTGGTGTTATTATTTACAATTTAGGTGATTAGGTGCTTATTTTCTTCTAAAATTTATTATGTAAACTAAAGTAAAAAATTATGTAACTTAAAAATAAAATAAAATTTTATATAACTTTACCTTTTTTTTAATATTTTTTTTAGTAGCCTGTACGATGCTGGGCAAAGGCCTCCCCCAATACCTTCCATGTGCTCTTTTCCCGTACCTCCTCGATCCAGCCTTCGCGGTTCGCGTCCATATATATATTAAAAATATAAACCAGCCAAACTTATTCAAAAGAGAACTTAAGAAGTTACTTACTGAAAAATGTTACTATAATGTTAAAGATTTTTTAAATCATAGTTTCTAATCTATTTTGTGTTATATTTTAATTTTGTTTTGCTTTGTTTTTCTAAATTGTCTTATATTTCAAGTGGCTATAAATTATTTTGTACGCCAATGTTGGCAAAACATGTTGAAACTCACAGATTTTCACTTTTACATCCACATTTGCATTTATATGTATTATGTTACACATGTTTACAAATAAATATATCTTTATCTTTATCTTTATCTATCGTCTCGCGACCTCTTTCTGGGCCGGCCCCGAACGCCCCGGTCGTTTTTTAAAAATTACATTTCAATTTTTTTATGTTAACTTTTACTTACCTATAACCTATTGTGGTTTTAACTTGTACTAGGTTTTAATGAATAAATAAATTTTCCGTTTCCAAACACACCAATCCCTCAAAAAAATTTGTTGGCCAAACGCTGTATAAATGAATGAATGTGCACTATCCAACTTACCCCAAGTGGCCCATAGCGTGAAGTTCTTCACATTCTCCAATAGAGTTAGGGTTCTCTCCAAACATGGTGCTTCTTCCTTCTCCCATTTTTCTAGTTTTAGTCTATGTATGAATGCATCGATTGCTGTGTGGTGTTGTGCATGGGATACATCGTTCGAAGAAACTGTGCCTGATAAAGTGTTTTTTGAGAAATAAGTTTAATGCGGGGTATACAGGGTGTAACAAAAAGGGTATAGTCATATGAAAGGATATCCTGCGGACCATTAAACTGAACAACTTTCTCCTTGGGTCCAATATCGTAAATGCGAAAAAAATATCAGCTGTTCCATACAATTGTTTCGACTTGGTGTAGAAATTTTCTATGGGACAGCTGATATTTTTTTCGCATTTCTATTTCTGAGCTCTCGGTGTCTCGTGGCGGGGCTCTGACGTGTGTCTTAACCACGCTACCTGGTCACCTTAGATAGATCTCTGACTAATAAGTTTCACTGCCGTAAAACTAAACAAAACGTCGGGACTAGAAATAACACTCTTCTCAACCTCACATCCACCAGCTGGGGACCATCGCCACAAGTTCTCCGCACGGGAGTTCGCATGCCCAGTGTGGCACCCTTCGGCCCACGCTAGAGAAGTTTATATAGCGCTGAACAATACCTTTCGCATTGTATCGGGGTGCTTAAAACCTATTGCGATGTTGTACCCGTTGGCAGGTATAGCTCAACCAGACGTCCGGCGCAAAATAGCTAGTCGCATTGAGAAGGGAAAGCAGTAACGAGATAACCGCCACACATTGTACGGGCATCAACTACCATATCCACGCTTAAGAACCCGTAAAAGCTTCGTGAGACAACCAATTTATCATAATAAAAAAATATATATACAATGAATATAAAAAAATATATATATTTATTTATTTATTTATTAAAACTTTATGCACAAGAAACAAAACTGCACAATGGCGGACTTAATGCCAAAGGCATTTTCTACCAGTCTACCTTAGGGTGATGCAGAGATAATAAACAGTAGGTGCAATAACAGCAAGAAAGACTAGAACATATTTATAACTAAAACATATAAGAATAAATACTTATATACATACATAGAATAAAATATATAAGGTTAAGAGAGATAAACAAGAAAAACTACAACAACTCAGTTCTGAGACGAATCTGCCAACTTCTTGCCTATACAGGGTGGAGACGACAATGCGACAATAAATTAAACTGTATGTAACTCATGACGTTCCCAGTCTGCATACAAAAATTCAATCGAAAATTACTGGATATTTTCGATTGAATTTTGTATGCAGTTTATTCACAGGACGTTATTTTTCATTTTTAGCATTTTCTACATAGTGTAGATAATAGGCTACCACCAACAGGTTAACGAATCCCGCATCGGTATAAACGTAAAACACATGTTGCCAACTCGCTACTTCAAAAACCTTGGCCAAAATTGTCGTATTATCGTCTCCACCTTGTATGTTCCCGAGCTTTCACTTTGAAAGTGAACTGACTGGTCACCGTACTGATACTCTGAGGGAGCACATTCCAAAGGAAAACCGCCTGGACAAAGAAGGAAGATTTTATAAAACCAGAGCGGTGAGAAGGACATCTTAAAAGACAGTTGTTAGCGGAACGAAGATTCTTGCTGTGCGCCGAGCATAAATATTGACAATTAGACGTCAGATAAGAAGGAGAAGTGGGTTTGTGAAGAAGAGAAAACAGGTTTGTCAAAGCCCTCTATTCTCTGCGCTGCCGAATGGGTAGCCATCTTAAAAGCGATCGATGTGCAGATACATGATCATACTTGCGGAGATTGAAGACGAATCGAATGCAGTTATTAAGAAGTCGGTCAAGTTTATTGAGGAGATCTGCATTCAGGTCATAGTAGCACACATCACCATAGTCTATTATGGGGAAGATTAGGGACTGTACAAGCATAGCCTTAAAGTGTGATGGGAGAACATTTTTCAACCGGTAAAACGACCGCAACGTTCCGGTGACCTTCCTGCTTACAATGGCGACCTGCTTCCGCCAGTCAAGGCAAGTGTCAACATGCAAACCGAGATCCTTGACGTCAGAGCTAAACGGAATCACTGAATATATTAAAATATGTAATATTTTTAATTTATATTATTTGTAATTCTAATCTTAGTAAGCAATTTATATATTATATTATTATATTTATTTTTAAACACTATCTATTGTATTAGGGCAGCCTGTGATGATAGTCGTATGTGTTTTAAATAAATAAAAATTCCATTTGCAATAAGAGTCCCCAATTATAGACAGTTAGAAAAAAAAAGCCTTAAATATTATGGAATGAAACCTATATTTTGATTTTTAAATAATCTTTAATGATCTATCCTCATATTGTAGACAAGCTTTTGCACGCGGCATCGCTCCAGTTATGTATTTAATCTACTCACGGGAACGTTTTAAATGTAGCCTAATACTCGGGGATAATGTAGCTTCCTGATAGTGAAAGAATTTTCGGAATCGGTTCAGTAGTTCGGCACATTCAAACTTACAATCAAAACCTCTTTATAGTTTTAAGTACTAGCACTTCGGCCGCGACTTCGTCAGCAAAAATGTGATAGCTCGGCTAATATACATGATATAAATATAATTTATAGCCTATAGCACCCACGAATAATGTAGCTTTCTGGCAATTTTTATAATTGGATCCGGATTAGTTCCGGAGATTACCACCCCCACATCATAATCAGCCTATAATGCTCCCACTTCTGGGACACAGGCCCCCTCTCTATGAGAGGGAATGGGCTATAATCCACCACGCGGGCCCAGTGCGGGTTGGTAGATGGCACATGACTTCGAATTTTTGGTTCTAGGACATGCCGGTTTCCTCACGATGTTTTCCTTCATCGTTTTTGAGAACAGTGGTGGTGAAATAAATTACACAAAGTAATGCGCCTGCCTGGGTTCGAACCCACGACTTACTGTGCGTAAGTCGGGGCCGCCACCATTGGGCCACCGCTGCTCCCATTGGGCCACCGCTGCTCACCCATATACAAACTTACAAACAAATTTTAACTCTTTGTATTATTAGTATAGATAAACTCCACTTACCGAAATAAACAAAAACTAGTAACAAATACCACATAATTATTGTTAATAAAGGCTAAGCGTCCTGATCGCCTGACACTTGTCACTAAAATAAGCACTGAGTTAATGGTACAACATATTAATAATCAAAGAAGCTTGTGCTTAAATATTAACCGGTTAATCTTTCAATTAATCTTCAAGGCTGAGAACCTAAGAAGTAGCTCCTATTGAGTAATGCGATATAAATATATTTAATTTCAAAGAATATTTACCTTATTTCCAAAACACAAATCTATAATAGTGATTAAATGGCTTGACGGCACGGTTGGCGCAGTGGCTGAGCGATTGACTGCTGCGCTTCGTGGCGCGGGTTCGATTCCCACACGGAACAAATATTTGTATGGCCTACAGGTAGTTGTTCCGGGTCCGGCTGTTTGTGTATGTGAGTTTAAATGTTTGTAAACGAACCGTGCACCTTTTTGTCGACGTTTTACAATTAGTGCCCATCGAGGCCTATGTGAAATAAAATATTTTTATTTTTATTTTGAATAATATGAAGTTTTTTGTCATGCTCAACAGTGGCGCTTTTCAAACACTTGCTGAAATATACGTCGGTGTCCGGTTTCTACAGCCGGTCCGCGATCCGTCCGTACCGGTTCAACTGATTCTAATAACTGCAGTGGAAAAACATTGAGTCTTTCCCCACAAAGATCTCGGGACCATATCCTTCCAGGTACTCTTCTCCTGCGCCATCTCGAACCAGCCTTCGTGATGCGCGTCTAAATCATCTCGCCAGCTCTTACTAGGCTAGCCTGGGCGATGCCGTCCATCCTCGGGCACCCATCGTGTTGAGACCGTTGTCCAGCGGTTGTTATGCATGCGGCTCACGTGACCTGCCCAATCCCATGCGAGCCTGGCAGCCTTTTCGCCTACGTCTGCAATTCCTGTTTTTCGAGCGCAGTTTAGTGTTCCGTATTTTATATGTTCCCTTTGCACCCAGAATGCCGTGCCCTGCTGCCGTTGCTCTTTGGCAGACTCAGAAGGCAATTAAAATCATAACTACACACGCTTTTGAAACAATTACATGCAAACGACAAAAGCACAGAGGGCACGGTTTTTAATTTCATTCACATTTAAAATATTCTATTCTACGCTTTATGCTCGCTCCGCCATTTTGATTCGTGCGGAAGTTGAATACCGACACAGATTTAGAGCGGAAATGGAAGGGGCAGACGTTGGTATACATCAGATCCGGGACTGCCTAACGATAGACTACGCCAAAACTGATGAAAAAATCATGAATTAAAAGAAAGCATTTTAAAAGGTGCGAAAATAATAATAGAAGCATAAATTGTTTATTGTGCAGATAGTAAGCAGGTATGTATAGTATCTCGACCGCATTTCGACCACGGCGGTGTATTCCACCAGCATTTTTTTGACTTTATTGCCACCGACTTCGAAAAGTAAAAATATTTTTCACAAAGTAAAGTGCCAAGCAATTTACCAATGAAAATACCCAACAGAATGAAGAAGAAAATGTATTTCCGTCCGAAGTGTAAATGCAGTTTTAATTGGAAATACAGCATTCAATTTTTAATGCAATTTCCAATTAAATCTGAACCGATTCAAGCATGAAATTGACTGTTTGAGTTTCTTTATTACGTTCTTTTTTCCTTTCCATACGGGATGCAGCAAAATGATGAGGAAAATGTAGTGAAATATGAGGAAGAAATGAAGAAAAATTGTAATTTTCTTGCTGGTTTTTATTTTTGGAATAGATATATGTTAATTGTATTCTTGTTTAACTAGTACAATATATTAATGCTGTTTTCATGAGTTGCTTTTGAAGGTAGTCGTCAGTACCACCTTATTGTCTAACTTATACATGGTGTTAACTGACCCTTCACGAAACCAAGCACTCTGTATATCAAATTAAGTAACTCTACTCAAAAATTGTTACTGGGAAAGGACTTCTTTTTTTGGCGTCAAAAAAATTGTTTTGTTTTTTTTCACTTAAAAAATTTTGAGCTTTGCCCCCAATATCTCCATAACTAGAAGGTTCCCAGGTATGACCTAGAACAAGAAAATGATTACAATGATAAGGATAACTAATGCCTTTCGGCTTCGTTAAGAATATTTTAACATACAGGGTGTAAACCGACCCTTCACATAACTGTCAACCAAGCATTCTGTACATCAAACTAAGTAACTTTACGCAAAAATTATTGCTGGGGATCGACTTTTTTTTTTGGGGTGAAAAATCACGTTTTAAGTTAAGACTCAATGGAAAACACTCAAAGCATTGTGCTGATGGATGGATTGAATAGTACGGGGGTCATGGAGGTGTGTAAAAATCTTGCATTAAAAATATGTGTATTTAAAAAAAAACTTTTGGGGGGTCCAAGTTCCAACTTTTTGTTGGAACTTGGACCCCTCCGTAACTAGAAGGTTCCCAGGTATGGTCAAGAACAAAAAAATGATCACAAAGACGGGGAAAACAAGTGCCTTTCGAATGTGTTAAGCGTATATTTACACCCTTTATTTCTTGGTTATGTACCTACCTTAATTGTGCCAACGGGACCCTATTACTCTGCCTACGCTCTTTCTGTCACAGGATGATATATTTTTGGTCCCAGTGAAGGTTGGTGGATCTCACATGTTTTCGAATTTTCGGTTCACGTTCATGCCGAATTCCGAGCGATGTCGTCCATGACAAAAACAACTCATGAAAACAGCACCGACCCGACCTGGGTATCGAACCACTACACCAACGAGGCAGTCAGTTTTAATCATTTAACTTTAATGTAAATGGAATGTGTAAATATTCCTGCTAACATTTTTAATTAATAATTTAATTAATTTTATTTTTTATCATTTTAAATGCAATTGTAATTATTAAAATTTTGGAAATTCAATTCAAGTATGTTATGCTATGTAATATTTGTTTGTTTTCGTATGGGCGCATCTTGCCTGAAATAAATGAATTTTATTATTATTTTTATTTCCTTTATTTCTTTTCTATACATATTAAACACACTCACACACACATACACACTCACAAACAGATATATAATTATTCACACACACACATATATTATTATTTTTAATATATATATAATATATTTATATTTCCTTTATTCATTCTTTTTCTTATCTAATACATTTTTAAATATTTTCAAAAACAAAAGTAAACAAAACATTTAAAAATATAGAAAATAGATGGCCCATCGGCATCAGGAACAAGGTCCAAGCTGCCGATGGTCAGGGCTCCAGAGAGAGGAACCGCCTCACTATACGGGCCGTGTCCAGGAGTACTGCTTTCTGAATCAAGCCCTTGACCCAGCCGCGCAATGAGAGCCTCCTAAGGTGTTGGTCGAGGCTCTCTGCTATTAGTCCATTAACCGTAACAACTATCGGTACAATGATTGCAGAGTCCACGTCCCACATGTCGACAACCTCGTGTGCTAAATCAAGATACTTGATTTTTTTATCATTCTCAGCTTTCACGAGATTCTCGTCATGAGGGACAGTAATGTCAACAATCATTGCACGGCGTTCTCGGCGATCTATCACCACAATATCAGGTTTATTTGCTAAAATAGTCCTGTCTGTGATGATAGATCGATCCCAATACAATGTGGCATGACCATTCTCGAGAACTGGGTCGGGCACATACTTGTAGTATGGTACTTCAGAACTCACAAGGTTGTATTGCAAGGCAAGTTGCTGGTGAATAATCCTAGCTACTAGATTGTGTCTGTGCAAGTACTCACCGTTAGCAAGACGAGAACAACCGGAAACAATATGTCGGATCGATTCACCGGGACGGTGGCATGCCCGACAGATGTCAACCGTGCCGTCCTTGATAATGTATTTCCGATAATTGTTCGTCATGATAACTTCATCCATAATCGCACAGACGAAACCTTCAGTTTCCCCAAAGAGGTCACCGAATCGTAGCCAGGATACGGACGCCAAGAAGTCTACATCAGGCCCATGTAGGGCCCGGAAAAAGCGTCCGTGTAGCTCCTTGCTCTGCCATACCTCCCTACGGTCATTAGTATCCAATACCACAGGTTTGCGCCAGTTCTCGTTAGCCAAGGAGAGCGGGGTGAGGCCCTTGTCCACCGCAACCACATCTCGGTGCATCCCCACGTCGGTTTCGAGAAAGTATTCCCTGAGACTGCATACCTCGCGGTTGTGTAAGGTCTTAGCATTTTAAAAGCCACGACCTCCGCACTTCCGCGGGATATACAGTCTCATCACCGATGACCTTGGGTGATGCATCCGGTTTGCGGTCAGTAGTGTGCGGACCTTCCTATCCAGGGCGTCAAGTTCCGTCTGAGTCCATTTGAGTATGCCGTAAGAATACATCAATACCGGCATGACCCAACCATTAAAGGCGCGCACCTTGTTTCCGCCTGATAAAAGACTGTTTAACACTTTATTCAGGCGGCCAAAGAAGCGTTCCTTCAATGATTGTTTCATGTCGGCAGCATTGATGCCTAATGCTTCCGACATACCCAAATACTTGTAGGTCTCGGTTGAGGAGAGGGATCTAAGTAATATGGAATCCGAAAGTTGAGTTCCCACGGATTCCATAATCTCCCCTCGCTTTACATGCATGACCGCACATTTGTCCACACCAAATTCCATCCTGATGGCGCTACTAAAAGTATCAGTCACTTTTAGTAGCTCCATCAGTTGCAAATTGCTGGGAGCAAATATTTTCAAATCATCCATGTAAAGGAGGTGAGATATAACCTGACCACCTCTCCTCAACCGGTAGCCTAGACCTGAATCCTCCAGCAGTGTGCTCAGAGGATTCAAGGCCAAGCAAAACCAAAGCGGACTCAAACTGTCACCCTGAAATATTCCTCGCTCAATCCTAATCGGTTCATCATTCCCAAGAACCTGCCGACATCCTGGATAAAGAAGGACCGTCCTCCACTGCCCCATACACGACATCAAGAAGGTGCGAAGAGTTGCATCTATTTTGTACAACTCCAGCACCCTCATGAGCCATGTATGTGGCACCGAGTCATAGGCCTTCTTATAATCTATCCAACACGTCGACAGATCCCTTCGGAAGCGACGAACCTGTTGGCTTATGGCCATGTCGATAAGGAGCAGCTCCTTAGTACCACGGGACCCCTTCCTACATCCATTCTGAGAGATAGACATAATTGAATTGCTATCTATATGACGAACAATTTTTGCTCTCAGAATGGATGTTAGAACTTTATAGACCGTCGGTAAACACGTAATTGGTCTATAGTTTTTAGGTTCCGCAGTACTACCCGATTTATGGAGCAGGTGGGTAACTCCTGTTGTAAAGAATGGTGGTAGCGACCCAGTCTCTAAGGATGACTGGAATTGTGAGGCTAAACAAGCGTGTGACCTTTGTAGCCATTTAATCCAAAAATTGTGCAGTCCGTCCGGCCCTGGAGATTTCCAGTTAGGTAACGGACGGACTGCACAGGCCACGTCCAATGGACTAATAGAAATGGCCTCCATTTCGGGAATTGAGTCACACGCTCGCTCAACAACACGCATCCAATCACCCTCAGTGTGACCGACGGGCACCGACCAAATACTTCGCCAAAAAGCATTCATGGCGTCGTTATCCGGCAGATGCACATCAGTCATTCCTTGAATGGTAACAGGCCGCTCCCATGTTCTATATACCCACCTTTCGTCACTCTGGAACATACGGTTCTGAGTATATCGATCCACTCTTCGCCTATACCGACGGATACGGTTAGCCCATGCATACACTTTCTGCTTCAGGAAGTCGATGCGCTCTGTGACTCGTGACATGTATTCTTGGGGACTAATATCAGTTCCCGAGAATGCCCGCCTCACAAAGCGCATCACCCTTGGGCGTGTATTGCCCTCCCTGAAGCAGGTGAGCTTCCCGATGAGTACCCTGGCCTCATTAATACGACGCTCAATCCTGCATTGCCAGGCTGGTACGGCAGATTTTGGTCGTGTAGCACTGTCAGTGTTTGGAAATTTGACATTGGCTACACGACATGCCGCAACAGCCGTGCAATACAAGATTGAGTGTGTATCGTAAAGGTTTGCGCTGCTTTCAATAAAATTTGGTAACAGCGCATCCAGGGCACACACCAGTGCTCTATTCTTTTTATTCATGGGCAAACGTGGTAACCGTGGCCTAAGATCAGGTGACATGAACCGATACACACGAATCGCACCCTCCAGAGCACTCCTTATTTCCACATTGCACAGGTTATCTGCAGATATAGCCCTGTTATCCTCTTCCTCAGCATGTTGATTTGCCCGCAGTGGTAGTACAGCAGGCACATGTGTGACGTTCTGGGATGGGAGAGGGTTGCTGGTAGGGTTAATCTGCATTTCCGAGCGCAGCCGATCAAGTGTAGCATCATCCAACCTATGATTATTTTGAATGACGCGCACCTGATCCGACAATCGTTGAGCAGAGACATTGACGGCAGGTTCAAGAGCCTGAAACAGAGAGAGCATCCGACATCGGTACGCAGTAAGGTTAATTCCTCCCTCTGTAGCCCCATAATATGCGCGCATCACATTTTCGTTCATGGACTGCGTCCATCGAATGCGCGACACATTTCCACCGGCAGCGGGGACCCTGTTCGTGGCCTGTTGACCTCGAGGCCCCAAGCCCGCTGGTGGCCGTCCTCTTCCTCGTCGTCGTGGTGGTGAAGGAGTCGACGGCGGGGAGAAAAACTCGTCGCTCGAGCTCGACGCAACTGCAGCGACCGGAGACACAGCACTCACGATTGAGGCGCGTTCCGGCAGCTGCGAGGCGGAGCTGAGCAACGAGTCCGGAGATGGTGGGTGTGCCTGTTGTTTAGCCCGGCTTCTTGTCAGCATTCCTGGGTATTTGACGTTTGACATTTCGTTTTTCTCTGCATTTTTATATAGGTATGTAGATTTCGTATTTATTCCAAATTATTTTATTCCATTTTCATCTTGTATTCTGATTTTCTAAAACATATTTATTTCAATTAAATTGGTCGAAAAATATTATAAAATTATTGAATGGCAGAAAAAAATGTTGCGTCACATTGACACCCGGGCCATATTTATATATTTATTATATATATTATTATTATATATATATATTTTTTATGTTATTTTTTATTATTAATTCAGCTCGTGCCCTTACGAACAAAATACATAGCTTTTGACACTGACAAAAACATTTTAAACTCTCAATATAAATTAAACGTTTAAAATAAATAGATTGTAACAAAAATCTTGTTTCATGCGACAGTTGCCATCAGGAACCACGTCGCGTGAAATTACTACTGAATCACAGTTAAACCGAGCTTGTAAACCACTGAAACTGCAGATTAAAGATTAAATAAACCGTTTTGTGGTATTTCTTTGTTCGGTATGTAATGGGTGGTCACCCATCCACGGAGCAACCTAGACAAGTGCGGCTAAACCTGCAAAATGACCCGAGCGGCTGTTATTATTTAGCCACGAGCTCCTCCTTCTTTTTCTCTCGTTAAAATAACACCCTTTATTTAAAATACCAGCTGGTGTTTAACGAACAGCCTTTATAACCGCTATTAAGTTGCTTTCGCCACCGTGGGGCCACAAAACACGCGTTTTGACGCGACAAGCGCTCGCCCTGTTACGTATTACATCAATATTCGGGAGCGGTTAGCGGGTTGAGGGATAATCTGAAGCGGTTAGAGATTGAGGGCGTATACACGTTGGAGCAGGGTACCAGCGCTTATCTATCGGTATTTCTCCACTCAGATAACCAGATAACCGCTACACTTAGCTACTAGGTAAATCAGCCGACATGTATGTTAAACTTTTAGTTTTAGATATTTTAATACGTACCCTCATGATCACTTTGTGACTGGTTTAGAAGATTTAGTATAAATTATATTATATTTAGGTTAAACGTGAATTTTTCAAAAGAATCAAAATATTTAACGACAAAATAAATGATTAAATATCATGTGAAACATTTGTAAAGCGAAGCGTTTGCCAAATGAATGCTTGTAAAGTGAGTGTTTATAAAATAAAACATCTGCGGAATAAGATGTTTGTGAAGTAAATAGTATATGAAACGTTGGTTGTAAACTAAAAAATTGTCAAAGGAGTTTAGGTGAAACATTGGTGATGATGCCATCTAGCCGATTTCGGCCACAGCGACTGCATTCGATGGCTTTCTAGGGGGTTGTCGAGAGCTTTGGTGTGCTGCTTCATCATGTGCTCTCAAGTGGCTAGCAAACCCAACTTTGGCCGATAACTCCGAGCACAAAGCGGACATGTCAGAACACCATTGACTGGTGAAACATTAGTGAACAAATAAACCGCTCGTCGCTCCCCTTTGCACCACACCCCACAGCTATTAATATTCATAGTGTAATTAATTCCTGTTGGCGACTGACACGATATTTATTTTAACCTATAACTACAGCCACCGATTGGTTAGCGCTTTGTCCCGCTAATTTGTGATAATTGTTTGTGAATAACACTGATTTTAATCAAATGCACAATGGTTTTAATTTAACGCTTTGGTGGTTAAATTAGTTATGATTTTGTTTTAAACTGGTGTATTTTTAACCGACTTCCAAAAGGAGGAGGTTATCAATTTGTCTGTTTTTTTTTGTGTATACACACTTGACAAAAAAACTGACTCAAACAAACACAAGGCATCGACTTCTGAAGCTAAAGTTATTTTTCACTTTTTTTCTTGTTTTTGAAGTCCGTTTTATTTTTTGCAAAAAAGTTTTTTTTATTTAATATTATTTACTAGTAGGTAATTTTCACCATTCATCGTCTGCCTAGCCTCTTCCCAATTATGTTGGGGTCGGCTTCTAGTCTTACCGGATGCACCTGAATACCAGTATTTTACATGGACGACTGGCTATTTGACCTCCAAAACCCATTTATCACTGGATAATACGATACCCTTGGTAAGACTGGTTGTTAACTGATTACCTGTAACGACTGTCAAAGATCTACAAATGACAGCCGGGACCAAGGGCTTTAAATGCTTTAAGAGGCACGGAGGAAACCCGGTATGAAATAGGTGAAGATCGACCGACAGTACAACCTGTAAAATGACAAATCAATTGAAAATACATTTGATCGGAACACATTTTAATCATGCATCTCGATGCGGCATCCTTCACATATCCGCAGGATGTGGAACGCCTTTCTCCGCAGGGGAAATCGACAGGGGAATAGGACGTCCCCAATTACGTGTGGGGAAACGACTAATGGTTTGCAAGATTTAGATTGAATGTAGAGAAATTGTTTCCTGAGTTGAGGTGGTGTGATGGGTCCTAGTGTGCGAACATGTGATATGATGTATGGAGATGTATGAAGTAGCTCACTTTTACTCTGATTCGATCCCATCCTTACAAATATTAACAACGAGTATGGTATTCCCGTACTACCTCGTTGGTTTAGTGGTCGCAAACCCGACTGCTTAGCATGAGGTCCTGGGTTCGTGATCGGGCACAAATCTAAACACCGTGGCTGCTACTGAGACATGAAAAACCCAATAACACTTTGGTCGACAAGGGAATCGAACCCAGGGCCACCAACGAGGCAGTTTAAGTTTGAGACGTTTTATAAAATGCAAGGACAAGTTAAACAATCGCACCACGAGAAAACAAAAGAAAATCGCATTAGGGTTCAAATAGAAAGCAATCAAATCCACTGCGACCCATTTTATATGCAGAACCAAGGCGCTGGCGACGTTACATAGGAATTTAATATACTACTGTCTGCTACGCATAGCAGAATCTATGGTATTCACATTGTATGAATGTACGAGGGAATTTTCTTAGAGTAATATTGGGCAGTATACTAGACAATGGTATGTTTAGACTTATTTTATACGAAACTAATAAATGGGTAGGTACCAGTGGCGAAGGTTCCCTACAACTCGATTCCTACCGGCTTCCCTTTGAAAAATGGCACAGTCAGTATTCTATAGAGATATACATTATCACATTAAAGATTATGGACTCCGGCTTACCTCTTACAAAAATTGTCCCTTCGCTACTGGTGGTACATATACTGATCTTATTGGTGATGTTATACAGAAAGGTTAGGTGCGGTTGGCTTTTTCATCAGGGATTCCCAACAGCAGTCACGGAGTCTGGATTTGTGCCCGGTTGATGGCCATAGGCTCGCCCCCTATTAAATGGGACTTAAACATAACTGGCGCAATGTGGGTGTAATATTAGGTACACCTCTATATAACCCTCTTGGGAATAACAGGTGTGATGTTATGATATGCAGAAAGAAGACGTTTCTTGCCAAATGTACCTAATTAAAAGAAAATCTCTAAACACTATTTTTTATTTAAAAATACCTTCTTATTTTTTTTCGTTTTAATCTTTAAAACCAGTGTGACTTACTTTAGACTTAGTTTAGATCACGTTCTTTAATAGCTAAATATTATGTAAATTTATAAATTAAAATAACCTAAAGTACCTAACTAATTTAGAAATAAACTTACAAAATGGCGTCAAAAAACTTCTCCTCAACGCTGTCAACTGGTAATCTATACTAATATTATAAAGAGGTAAAATTTGTTTGTATGTAGGGGCTAATCTCCGGAACGAATGATGCAATTAAAAAAAAATGTTTCTGGCAGAACGCTACATTATTCGTAGGTGCTATAGGCTATAAATGGTATTTATATCATGCATATAAGCCGAGCTATCACAATTTCTGCGGACGAAGTCGCGGGCTTGGTGCTAGTGTATAATATAAAAGACTGGCGCCGTACTTGTTCTTTAATTGAAACACACTTACGAGTATTTAATACAGGTACTTTGGCCAACCTGAAAATCGAACCTAGGAGGGACCTCATGCTTAGCAGTAACGCTTGCGACCATTAGACGAATGAAACAGTTTGGAAAACAAGAGAGATGATAATGTTTATGTATGGGTTCAATAATTTCTAATCCGATTAGATTTTAAATGGTTTTTTAGGATTCTTGAATGCTTTAAACATGTCGGGTTGTCATGATTTATTCCGATAGGCTCGTACATCATCAGTGTGGGTAGACTTGTAAGTAGGTCTCGTGATGTCACCACTGGCGTACTTGCGATTCATTACAAGTCCGTACTAATGTCCGGATCCGACATACAAATAATAATGCCAAGAATATGTTAATGTTGATGTCATGATAAAATAAGTAGGAGAAGTAAGATTTTAACATCTATATCCTAGACAAATTAATAATTCCTTTCTACAACAAACTTCAGCTCCAAATCCAGACATAGGAGTTCAAGAAAGCATCTCCGAAACAATTAGTAGGTACAATCATACGGATTACGCAGTTTCGGTCTGGTGGCGCCCTCTGAACGCGCCATTGGTTACTTAACGATCTGCTAAACGGTGCTGACGACATCTCTAAAGGAATTGATAGCAGATGATGTTATGTAATCTCAGGGGAGGACGGTTTTAATGTTCAAATAAGGTAGTCTGGAATGAACCACGTACTTATGAATGGATTTGCACACATTTTAGGCAAATAGATAAAATTTAGAAAATTAGATGTCGCGACTGCTGAGCATGAGGACCTGGATTCGATTCCCGGGACGGGCAAAGTGTTATTGGGTTTTTCTATCAAGAATTTGTCAGTAGCAGCCACGGATTTTGGATTTGTGCCCAGTTGATGGCAATAGGCTCGCCACCTATTACATGGGACTTAAACATAACTAGTGAAAAAAGGGTGCACTATTAGGTACACCTCTGCCTAATCCTTCGAGGATTACAGGCGTGATGTTATGTTATGAAGAATTGACGAAAAAAATAACTTTTTGACAAATGAAACACAAACAATTTTCATGGGTCCAAATGCTCCAGAATTAAAAGTCATCGATCACTCGTGACTTAACTTCCACATTGGGAACTGCTAAAGCCACAAAAATAAAACAACCTACAAAGAAATCTAACATAAAAGCTAAAATTACATAAGAATCAATATGTATACCATTGGGGGAACAGGGAGGAACTTAACGAGGTCTGAGAAAGATTGGCGAAGTCCCCTGGGGTACACTGGTACGTTTCTTAGACCCCGAACATGTAGGCTTAACGCTTGGCCACGAACCACACGCTCAAACGACACGCGTTGCTCGGCCAGCAGCGACTGCGACGTACAAATGAAAAAAAATCATATTTGGAACATGACACGAGTTATCGAGACGCGATGGTAATCACGCGAAGAAAATAAGAAACAAGCGCGCGTGTATAAAGGGTGTAAATAGACCCTTAACATAAAATATTGTAAATATTATATTTTGCGCGCGAGATGCGTTCCGTCGCATGCCATTTCACAATTTGACGGTTTCACTTCGATAGATTATAATCTACCGAAAAGTAATGCGTTAAATTGTAAACAGTATGTTACGGTTCACAATCTTTCTTATGATGTTATAATCTAAGGGTGCGTCCACATCTGGCGAATGTGCCGCAAATGTGCAGCTCGCAAGCCGTTTGCGAACTGCGCGCGTGCATTTTACGTTCGTACGCAGCCCCTGCGCCGTCCGCACGCCTTACTCGAGCGGCGCAGGAGGTGCGCGCGTGCCGGCCGCGATGCACCTCACAAATTCAAGCAAATTCACAACTGAGGCTCAAGTTCACGTGTATGTGCGCACGAGCAGCGCGCGCGCTGCACGCGCGCCTCACTCGAGCCTTGCTAGGGTTGCACTAGAGCGGCGCACCAAATATAGGCTGTAACCGCACGCGCGCAGCTCGCGGGCAGCTCGCATACGGCTCGCGAGCTGCACATTCGCGGCACATTCGCCAGATGTGGACGCACCCTAACGGTTTTTACAATTTTACGTTACATACAGGGTGTAAACAGACCCTTCACTTATCCGTCAATCGAGCATTCTGTACATCAAACTAAGTAAGTTTACGCAAAAATTATTGCTGGGAATTGCCTTTTTTTTTTAGGGTGAAAAATCACGATGGAAAGCACTCAAAGCATTGTGCTGATGGATGGATTGAATAGTACGGGGGTCGTGGAGGTGCGTAAAGTAAAAATCTTACATTAAAAACATGTATTTAAAAAAAAAACTTGTGAAAAAGTTGGAACTTTGACCCCCAATATCTCCGTAACTAGAAGGTTCCCAGGTATGGTCTAGAACAAAAAAAATGATCACAAAGACGGAGAGAACAAGGGCCTTTCTTTTATGTTCAGGGTCTTCGTTCGATTTCCGGGTCGGGCAAAGTGTTATTCAATTTTTCTATCAGGAATTCCATGATTAAGTAGCAGTCACGGAGTCTGGATTTGTGCCCGGTTGATGGCAATAGGCTCGCCCCCTATTACAGGGTATTTAAATATAACTGGCGAAATGTGGGTGTACTTGTTAGGTACTCATCTGCCTAACCCTTCGGAGATAACAAGGCGTGGTGTTATGTTATATTGTTTTCTGGTCGCACAACATGTTGCCAACATTGTTTTGTTAGGCGTTTCAATTTTTTTGTTGACTAAGTCATTTATTTGAAAACAATACCAACGGTTTATCCAAAAAATCACTTATGAACATTTTTAATAATAGCCCAAATTGACATTTGTTTTAGAAAAACTATGCTACGGTATGTAAAATAGAATAAAGATTAGGCGCAGCAGCTGAACACAGGAATGAAACGCTTCTGGTTGAATTACTATAACGACAAAAATATGACGAATAACTGTAATTTCAAGGACACATGCTTTGATGTGAGATACTAAATTCGGACGGTCAAACTTGGCTAGGATGGGAAACCGAGGTTAATTCAAAATACAGGGTGTAAATAGACCCTTCACGAAGCCGTCAACTAGGCATTCTGTACATCAAACTTAAGTAACTTTACGCAAAAATTGTTGCTGGGAAACAACTTTTTTTTTGAGGTGAAAAATCAGGTTTTACGGTAGGACTCGATGGAAAGCACTCAAAGCATTGTGCTGATCGATGTATTAAATAGTACGGGGGTCGTGGAGGTATTTAAAGTAAAAATATTACATTAAAAACATGTAATAAAAAAAACTTGTGAAAAAGTTGGAACTTTGACCCCAATATCTCCGTAACTAGAAGGTTCCCAGGTATAGTCTAGAACAAAAAAAAAATCGCAAAGACGCGGAGAACAAGTGCTTTTCGTTTTCGTTAAGGGTCTATTTACAGCCTTTATTGTTCACTTATGCAATAACATAAGCACCTAACAACGTGAACTCTATACTATGCTAGTCTGCCATTCAATACCAGTAATGAGTTGAAAACGACTAAATTATTATCAATTTTTCGTTAAAAATAATTGTTTATTTTGAAACTAATATATAACAAAACTTATTAAATACTACAGTAGTCGGCACGGGCCGCGACGGCGGTGACGATTTTCGAACATTTTTGTTACTCTCTGTTGCCGGGTCGTCACTCATCAAATGGTGTCAACGGAAAAACGTCCATCTCCATACGAAAATACGTTCTAAAATTCCACACACCGACCGTGTGACTGTTAGTCGCGCTGAATCGTAATAACCAAATCCAACATGGCTACACCGAGCATGCTTTGTCACTCGCTCCTATTCCTATCTTTAACGCGAGAGCGAGAAAGCGCTGTAGCAGCGAGCTGGCATCTGCGCGCGCAGTCGACGAAGTGATCGCTTTGACGTGACTGGCGTACTTTTAGTTACCGCGTGCATTCTAAACGTCAAACACGGTTGTTATTATAATAATTAGTGAAAGCCATAGTGTATTGTTTTTGTGAGCAATGTCGTCCGTATTTCCCGATGTTCAACTTGACGTTGATTTATTAATACGTGAAGTTAAAAAGCATCCATGTTTGTATGACAAAAACGATTTGCATTATGGCGATCCGCAGTACAAGAGAGTTCAATGGGAGGAAATATCTTCAAAAGTATATAAAGACGTTTGGTACAGCTATGATTATGAAGAACGGGTGGCTAAATGTAAGTTTTGAATGTTGTTTTTATTACTATGATTTTTGTTAAGAATCAATAAATCTGACAGGTGTCAAAGAGCTGACAAATACACTGCTCCAAGGATCTTTTGGCGAGTAAAAAAAGACAGTACAGCGTTGTTCACTAAAATTAATTTTGAAATGTATAATGCGTTTCAAATAAGAATTGAAACGTCAATGATCTCTCCCTCCAAATGTCACTTGAAAAGTACGGTTAACAAAAAAAATTGTTAATAATATATTTAAATTGCTATTGTCCTGTTAATGTTGTCCTCAAATTATTTTCGTTTATTTTAAAGTGTGGAATGAAACGCCATTTGAGAATAGACTGGTTTTATTCACAAAAGATTAACATTTAGTCGATTAATTTGCGTAAAAATACACTTTTTTTTTTTAATGGATTTCGTTTCCCATTTCGTGCAAAATTTTGCCCTTTGGCGATTTTATAAGAAATTCTCAGAAGTAGCAATGCAGAACATTAGTATTTTAATGGAACTGCAAAAACGAACTCAAAACTTTTTTTTTATGAACAAAGTTGCCCCTCACTAGGAATTTCTCCTGTATCGTGGGTGCGTTTACAAACATTACTCAAACAGCCAGACCCGGAACAACTACCTGTAGATCATACAAATATTTGTTCCGTGCGGGGATCGAACCCGCGACACGCAGCGCAGCAGCCGATCGCTCAGCCACTGCGCCAACCGTGTCGTCGTTTTTAATAATTATGTAATAAATAAATCTTAATAAGTAATATACATAAGTAATAATTATGAAATAATGTAAAAATTATGACTTATATATTTTTTTTTCTTTTTCAGCCGATCTCGTAGTAAAAAGATGGAAGAACCTTCGAGCTTGCTTCTCCAGAGAATGCAAACGTCAAAAGGATCCAAAATGGATCTATGGAGTCGCCTACAAAAGGCGTAAATACATATATTACAGCGAATTGTCTTTCCTGAGATCGGAATACGACACTGAAGAAACAACACACGACATTGATTTATCAGAAAATTCTGAAACCGCAAATACTACTTTAACCGTCAACAACAAATTTGGAGAACCTATCCCAGAACCAATTACAATACCAAAAATTAACGCTAAAGGAAGAAGGAAGAAGAAGAAAAACAGATTTGAATCTTCTTCAAATTCCAGAAAAAACAATTCTGTCAATACAACAGCTTCAACCAATTCGGTCAAAGCCAAGACTACAACCAATTCTGACCATTCATACTCTTCACCCGATTTAATCAGTAGTAACATTACATCCAATGCTGACGATACTTCAGTGAATTCTGTCACTAAAGCTCCATCTAATTCTGTCTTGATTAACGTTAATGACACAGATAGTACTAGTTTTGCCTTATCATTGGTGCCAATGCTAAATATGTTATCAGTGGATGATAAGGTAGAATGTCAAATTAAAATACTGTCAGCCATTCTACCATTTATGAAAAAATGTAGGGATGATTCTATTGATACTAGACAAACGTATGGAAAGAAAAGGATGGAAGATATAATTACTGTTGAGATTAAAAGCGAAGGGGAGAGTGATGCTGATTTGTAGGACTAAGACCGCATGTTTACTGGAACAATTTTTGAGAACAGTTAAAAATGTTGTGCTCCTTTTAGCACTTCGCCCGCGAATTCATCCGTAAAAATTGCTAATATGCATGAAATAAATATAATTTATTTATGTAAGTGAAAAAAATTAAATTATTGTAACTGTTGTAAAAGTATAGTAAGCAAGTTGCCAATAAAATATCACAAGTCAATGGGGCTTTAATTTCGCCAACAGCAATCCTACACTTTTGATTTGATTTTGACGTTGTTTCAGTCAAGTAATTAATCACATTTTTGACGTTTTTGTACACAACGTAAAAATACCCTTAACGAGGCCGAAAAGTACTTGTTGTCCCCGTCATTGCGTTATTTCTTTTGTTCTGGACCATACCTGGGAACTTGCGAGTTATGGACCTATTGGAGGTCACAACTTCCAAATTTTTCACAAGTTTCAAAAAAAAATTTTTACTTAGCTTAAAAAAATCGTTTCCCAGCAGTCATTTTTGTGTTGAGTTATTTATTTATTTACGTATACGCAAAATACTTAAAAGGACAATATGTAAACAGAAGAGCACAAATTTACTGCTTATCAGTAGCGAAGGGTAATTTTTTGAAAGGGGTAAGCCGGAGTACATAATATCTTTAATGTGATTTTATTTTTTGTCTATGTAACACTGACTGTGCCAGTTTCCAAAAGGAAGCCGGTAGGAATCGAGTTCTATGGAACCTTCGCCACTGCTGCTTATTTAATAAGACTTTTTTTCCAGCAAACCTGCAAGAGTCCGTGTGAGTTATAAGTTTTTAAACTATCATGGTCACTAACATTATTCTTTTATTTATCCGTGATCATGGTGCTTGCAACAGCGCCGAAATATCGGGAACTCAAAACAATCAGTAAACATGGTAAATATCCCGTTTCTAGTGTTGATGATTACATATGTGAGTTATTAAGTCTGATGTACTGAATGCCTGGTTAACGGCAACTTGAAGGGTACTTTTACACCTTGTTAGTTGTATGTCAAGCTAATGGTTATCCATCCCTGATTCCTTTTCCATCCCGCCACTAGATTCACGCACCATTTATGCCAATTGTTTTATTTTGTAAGTTGCCAGCTTTAATGGCCACTAGAGCTATAAGCCAGAGAGTAAAATAGCCTTTTTGAAATTTATGAACCTATTCATTTAGTGGGCCACTGTAAACTTTTCTATTTTTCAAGTTTATTTTCTCAAATAGGTGCCCATTTATAAGTCTGGAACGTTTTAACGTTACGGAGTATGTGTGTGAAGAAAATAAAGATTTTAAAATGATATTATTAGTTAAGTTATTGGACTAAAGGCCACGTTTTACGTATTTACTGGGTTGTGGAAGTCTGAAAGGCAGTCGATCCATGTAAAATACTGGTATTATGTTGCAGTTTGATTGGAACCCGTCTTGCCCTAGAACCAAAAAATTCGAATAGGTACTTGTCATGTAACATTTAACCTACACTAGGCGTGGTTGGTCTGTCTCATAGAGAAGGGGCCTGCCTGTGTCCGAGCAGTGGGAACGTTATATGCAGATTACGTTATTGTGCTATTATTTATAATACACCGTGACTTTTTAGTCGTCTTACAAAGGTGGTCCACTCAATGTACCCGACATAAAATAGCTCCAGGCGCGATTGTTTTTTTCCTCCCATAATAGTTACAAAGAAAAATAAATACCTAATACAAAAGGATAAAATTATGAAACATCCTGTTAATGATGTTTACCTGTCAATCGGGAGAACATACCTACCCAGCGCTTGAGTCAGTAGGATCATCGCTCGCAACAGGGTGTTTTAACTAAGTCATACGTCATAATACTGAGTAATATTTTTATTTTTAAATTATTAAAATCTCATAAATACCTATTTTTCTTTTATGAATGTTTAGTACTCATTGGATACATGAAGTGGGCTGCCGTTGTAAGACGACTAAAAAGCCACGGTGTATAACGTTTCAGTTTATCCTTCTTCTTAGCGTTAGTTATATAGTTAACCGGAAAACCAAAAAAGAAACTTTCAGGAAGGTATTGATTGGTGTTTTAACTGAACCACCTTCTAACTGTAGTCCACTTCAAAATAATCCTTAAACTTGGTTTTTTAGTCCATCTTTCTTTTTTTAATAAAGATGCCTGCCTTCTAGAGTTTACCACTTTCTGCAAGTTCTGGTGGGCCTAGTCGCGGTTAGTTTCTGCCTACCCCCATGGGAAAAAGTCGTGAGTTTATTTATTTAACAATTTATGTACACACTAAAATACAGAAAAGAAGAAAGGAACAGAAAATAGTACAAAGGTGATGCTTATTTCTAAAGAAATCTCTTACAGCATACCTGCGAAACCTACTTGCCTTACTACGTTTATGTATGTATGTAGTGCTTAACCTGGTGGCAGAGTTTTTATACCGCCCATGGGCCTCTGACTTGGCTTTACATGCCGTCGAGAAATATCTCTCAGGCATGCTGGTTTCCTCGCGATGTTTTCCTTCACCGAAGCAATTGAAAATAATACAATCCGCACCTGAATTATTTCATGAACTGCATTTTAATAATGCACAATTACTTCAATTCAGCGTTGCATTACATAATCAGCTCATTTCCTTCCACTTTCACAACAAACTCGTATTTCCTCACAAAACATTCCAAGTCGACCCACATGCAAAATGTCGGACATAGCTCAACATCAAAACAAAGTTTAATAAATAGCGTTTACCCCGGCTTCGCCACGCTACAAGTCGTTTTTATTCCCCCGGGCTACTTGTATACGAATGCTTTTTGTTTTATTCTCTTTTTGCGGACAAGATGCAAATGTAACCAACTAAACAAAAAAACATGGTTTTTGTAGCTTAGTTTGTTTTGTACATGTTAGTTGCTTATTATAAACCCGTCAAGCAATTACTTTAATATCATCATCATCATAATTTCAGCCAAAAGACGTCCACTGCTGGACGTAGGCCTCCCCCAAGTGTCGCCACATTGACCGGTCCCGTGCGACTCGCATAAGGATAAGAATAGCCAAACTTAAGTGGCAGTGGGCAGGGCACATTGCTCGCAGAACGGATGGCCGATGGGGCCGAAAAGTTCTGGAGTGGCGACCGCGAACTGGAAGACGTTGCGTTGGAAGGCCTCCCACTAGGTGGACCGATTACCTGGCGAAGGTTGCAGGGATCCGCTGAATACTTTAATGTACTTTAAACTATTTACTGGTGCTTATACAAGGTGGAGACGACAATACGACAATTTTGGCCAAGGTTTTTGAAGTAGCGAGTTGGCATCATGTGTTTAACGTTTATACCGATGCTCGCTAAAGTAGACTCATCTTTCATGGGGTACTGTTTGAGATGCTATAACAAAATTCCACAAAGTATTCTTGAACTGAATGAAACGAAATTTAAAACATGCATTAAACGCACACTGTGTAGGCAAGCATATTACAAGTTGGACGATTATATCGTTGATAAAAATGCTTGGCTCAATGCCGGTCCTGCTCCACAAGGACAGGGACGCATAAATGAATAGCATTACATATCCCAATCACCTGCGCTCCTGATGATTTATTTACTGCATCAGTGAGCGGGGTACACGTGGCTGAGTTTTGGGCTAAGCATATTTAAACTTTTTGCCATCGAAACGCTAAGAAGAAGAAGCATTAAATAGTATGTTGGAGCTGCTGAAGATTGTACAACTATCTTTGCTTTGTATAAATTCAATCTCTTTAGTACTATATAGCCGCATAGCCCATATTGTGTGAGTACTATGTAATAGAAAGCTGTCATTCGCGGGAAACCTACGTCTTTTCTTGACTTGAATGTGCCCTGGCGGTTAGGAGTGTGTCATGCTCACTCAAATGTCTCGCTGATGGTGGCGCGTGTGTCGGATCATTTAGTTCCCTTCAAAATGGTTGAGTTGAATGGTGCTGACACATGCGTCATGTTCGTGAACGGGCGCTGTCAGTTGTGACTGGTCATCTCTTGGTTGCCACGGCTTATTTGAATTGTTTTTTTTTTCTTTTTTGAATTGTTTACTATGGACACTTTTAACGTACACATCTTGCTACATCGTTCTCACATAATGTACCATCTCAACATGAATGATGTAACCAAGACTTTGTAAAAGTATACTGATTTAAAAGAGAGTCCATGTGAGTGAATAAACTGCATACAAAATTCAATCGAAAATATTCAGTCATTTTCGATTGAATTTTTGTATGCAGACTGGGAACGTCATGAGTTACCTACAGTTTAATTTATTGTCGCATTGTCCTCTCCACCCTGTATATTTTCAAGAAATTTGTGCTATTTATTCATTAACTATCTTAACTTAACAGTTAACCAGCTGTGCCATTTTTGTTTGCCCAATATGCCCACCAAGTTTTAGCATGATGCTTGCCTACTGGAGGATGGAACAATGTATTCAACACTTCTGAAAATACCCTAAGTTTCTGAAATTCTGATGAAGTCATCGTCATCACCTTCTTGTCCTTGTCCCGTTCTACTTGGGGTCGGCGCAACACGTTTTCTTCGTCCATTCTCCCTGTCAGACATCACGGCATCATTTACTCCTTTCTGTTTCAAATCATTCCTCGAACAAATCAAATCAAATAATTATTTATTTCGAACAACAAGATCCTTAAGGATTAATGAATACGTACTTAAGAACTATGTTAGTGGTAATAAATTAAGTGATTAAAAGTTACATTCCTTAAAATTAAAATTCATTCTTCAAATACTAATAATTTATATATTTATTTAAAGACTTTGGAAGACTTACAGCTAAATACAATAGTGATAAATACCAGTATGATATAATGTGACAGCCAATTACAAGCCTTCGCGTCTAGAGCTTGTCTGGTAGAATACTGTGGAACAAAAAATACACGCTGCCAAACAATGCCAAAAAAAAAACCTGCAAATAGATTTTCACCTAAAAATATAATTGCGACAGGTTATTTATTATGAGAATATTATAATTACATCATTCCATCAATTTTATGTTATTCGTTTTAGTCAGCACCCTAATGTGTTGACTTAGAATAGGGCAATCAAATTTGTCCGCATTAACCGCCAAAATGCTATTGCTGCTAGCACGAACTCTGCTCAATAAGGAGGCAACTTTTTTGCGTAGAATAGCTGCAAATCCGTCCGTACGAGCCTCCATGAACATGGGAGATGCACTGCAGAAACATGGGGCCGCAATAACATTCTGAAAGCATTGTTACGAGTACATTGGACGCGCAAGGTGTTAAGGGTTTTGTACATGACCTGTATACAACGACTACAATAGGGCCCAACCAAAACCAACCCAACTCAATTCCAACCCAAACCCAACCCAACCCAACCACCTAACCCAATTCTGGGTTAAGCTCGCCATTGCACATAATCTATATTGTTGCAATTTGTATGTATATTTGTTTTTTGTGTGCAATAAAGAATAAGAATAAGAATAGGGCACAATACTCCTCCACATCGCTCTCATCCGGTAACGTGCCCGAAAGATTGCCACGATGAATGGTAATGCTAATTCTTTCATTAACTTAACTATTGCGATGTTTACATAAATGTACGAAAAACAAATCACTTGAGATTTTACTTAAGACAAAATTAAATTGCATTTTTTTTAATCGTTTGGTTAGTTGGACGTGTGGGCGGCATAAAAACTCAGGCACCAGGCTAGAACCTGGTGGACTTGGCTTTACATGCCTTCGAGAAATATCTCTCAGGCATGCTGGTTTCCTCACGATGTTTTCCTTCACCGAAGCAAAAGTGATAATTATACAATACGAATAGGTATGGATCCAAAAAATTAGAGATGCGTTTCTTGGGTTCGAACTTTAGACCTATGACTTGGCAGTCCGACGGCTACTAGCCAATCACTGCTTTAAAAAAAATTGCATTAAAAATAAAATTCATTTAATTCAAATATCTTGATCCATACAGACCAATTTAAATTAAAATAAAATAAATTAACATTGAAATCAACATCAGAATTTAAAATAAATTTACGTTAGAATCAGTATCAAAAATAAAAATAAAATAAATTAACAATAAAATCAAAATTAACATTAAAATTAAAATCAAAATTAAAATAACATAAAATATAATAAATATATATATTTTTTGTTAGTTCTATTTGTAGTCTGTATATAATGTAAATATTATTTACTCACATAAAATTAAAATACATTCAAATGAAAATAAGATAAAATTAAAATACATTCAAATTAAAATACGATTTACACATTATTCCTATATTACAATTTAGGAGTACTTTGACGCCTAAGTCTCCTATTGTCGTCGTTTTTTTTTTTTAGATGTTTATATTTTCTTACTTTTAGTCTGTATATAATGAAAATAAGATAAAATAAAAAATATTCAAATTACCCTCTTAATAAAGGATCTCCACATCGGAGAAGAGATTGCAGAAAACATTGCAGGTCAAATTCAATGAAGATAACTCATCCTCATAGAAAAAACAAATAGCAAACAACCGACCCATCCTTTTCCCATCCTCATCTCCAATAACTTAACCTCCCCATTTCCTCTCCCATCCAAAATCCGATGAACAAAATAAATTAATGTAATATTACTCCTCGCCAACGGAAAACAGTCAAGTGATACAACGGAAATGCGTGTTTAAATCATGGCCGCCATCGGAACCGGAAGTGGTTCTCTAATAAATATGGCGCTCGTTCGGCCGCGAATTTCTCCGTAAATATTACTTGGTTGTCTGTGGGTGGTGGGTTCCGCTGGCTATGTTTAAGTATGTGTGAATACAGTGGCTTAAAATACATTAAGTACTAGCTTATTCCGCAGCTTCGCCCGCGTAGAGTTCGGTAATTGTCCCAAGGGATCGCACTACCAAGATAAATATGTAATATCATATATCTGTGTGTGAAACCAGATTCTAAACTATCTGTGTACGAAATTTCATCCAAATCCGTTCAGTAGTTTTTGCGTGAAAGAGTAGCAAACATCTATCCATCCTCTCAAAATCAAACATTTGTACGGGGTGGAAGGGCACCGATGCGAAATCGGTTACCACGTACTCAGTACGACATTCTAAGCCCACATAGAAATTTTTCACAGGTTATTAAAAAAAAAACGGATGTTCCATACATTTTGACCGTGTAGGTACGGCTCTTTTGTACGAAACAGCTGATTTCTTTTCATGGTGGTCATGCTTTATCTGTTTGAGACAAGGCTTTTCTTCTGCAGTGCGACAGTTATAGATATACCTGCCAGTAATATTATCATTCCTTTATAAGTACTTATAACAAAAAATCATCTTTTAACATTTTTGTCAGTTTGTTCCGGCTAATCTCTGAAACAGCTGGACCGATTTTCCGATCCTTATCCGATGGGACTTTCATTGGAAGATAGCTGATGTTATAAGGAGTAACTAAGATACTTTTGTTAAAAAAAAGGATTAGGATTCCGAGCAAAAAATTAAAACCCATAGAATTGTCAACAAAGTCCTATTCAAATAGGGAGTTATATTTTTATAATAATTTCATGCGGACGAAGGGCGCGGCAGCAAGTCTAAAAAAATATTTAAAAAAAGTTTTAAAAATAGTAGCCCACCAGCATCGGGAACAGGGGTCAACCTATCGGCGGTCAGGGCTCTAGATAAAGGAACCTCCTAACGATACGCGCCGCGTTCAGAAGTACTGCTTTCTGAATCAAGCTCTCGATCCAGCTGCCCAGCGAGAGCCTCCTCCGGTGTTGGTCGAGGCTATTGGCTAATATGCCATTGGCCGACACTACTGTCGGCAACATAGATATTTAATTTATATTTCTACGGCACAATGACTGCTGACCATAAATATTTATTATTAAACCAGCTAATCCAAATACAATTTATTGGATCCTGATTTCCGTTATGCCATTATAACTGAATTTTAACAAATACACTGTTCTAACACGGTATATTTACCATGTTTACTGTTTTGAGTTCCCAATATTTCGGCGCTGTTGCAAGCACCATGATCACGAATAAACTAAAGTACACGTAAATATATACATTAATTGAACCGGAATTGACAGCATTTCGTATTTATTTATTTATTTGAACTTCATGTACAATAGTGTCACATAGGCGGACTTAATGCCACAAGGCATTCTCTACCAGTCAACCTTTGGGTTTAATAAGAAAATATTGGCATCGTATTATTTACATTAGGCAGCATTTTGATTTAGTTGTAAGTTCCGGCTGGTTAGCCAACAATCCAGGAATAGAATATTACATAATAGGTATTTATTTAAACGGTTTCGAGGAATTCTCGGTTTAGTGGCCTTTCAGTGGTCACTTAAATTAAATTAATCTTTTGTTCTAGCTGTTACAACCGTGCTGTTTATTTATTTATTTATTACTAGCTGTTGCTTCGCTTCGCTCGCGTTAATTTAGAATTTGGCAATCAATTCGGGTTGTATATGATGATTTGGAATACACGTGTCGCCATCTATTATCATAAGAACGTTATTGTTGTTTTCCTCAGGAACAGTACTTTTTTTCGGGATGAAAGGTACCCTATGTCCGTTTCTGTACACCTGACAACGTATATGCAAAATTTCAGGATAATCGGTTCAGTGGTTTAGGCGTGAAATGGTAACAAACAAATACTTTCGCATTTGTAATATTAGTTAGGAAGTTAGGATTTATAAACGCAGATAATGAATAATATAGTGTTAAGTTGGCTCCGACCTTTTCTGTTAGTGTATCTATTTCGTAATTAAATTTAGCACTGACGTTCCTTAACCACGAAGGAGGAGCTCGTGGCTAAATAATAACAGCCGCTCGGGTCGATCTTTAGGTTAAGCCGTGCTTGCCTAGGTTCGTCTGTGGATGGGTGACCACCCATTACATACCGAGTTTCCTCCGTGCCTCGGAAAGCACGTTAAGCCGTTGGTCCCGGGTGTCATTTGTAAATCTTTGACAGTCGTTAGGTAGTCAGTGGCCCAAAAAGTCTGACAACCAGTCTTACCAAGGGGTATCGTATTACCCACTATTAACTGGGTTGTGGAGGTCAGATAGGGAGTCGCTCCATATAAAATACTAGTATTCAGCTGCATCCAGTTAGACTGGAAGCCGACCTCAACATAGTTGGGAAAAGGCTAGGCAGATGATGATGTTCCTTAACCACGAAGGAGAACACTAATCATTTTGTTTTTTTTTTTTAGGTAGGGCCACTCGGGCCACTAGCTTTTTAACTTGATAAGGTTGCAATACTGCTCAACTGGACTATCCTGTGGTGACTTCAAATGAATTTAAGGCCCCAGCCAGGGCTTATAAACTAGGTACAGAATGACCGCTCGCTAAGGGCACCCCCTGTGGGGATCGGCCCTCGACTTAGGGCGTCATTGAAGGGAGGACAGAGGCAGGGAGGGCAAGGGACAGACTGGGTCAAATTATTATTATTTGGAGAATCTGTAGCTTCGAGCTACAGGCTCAGCGGCGCTAGTTGTTTCGTCGAGCAAGGGTCGGGCGGTACACTAATCATTTGGAAAATCTAAGGGGTTATCCATATGTTCGGTGAAGGAAAACATCGTGAGGAAACCAGCATGCCTGAGAGATATTTCTCGACGGCATGTAAAGCCAAGTCAGAGGCCCATGGGCGACATAAAAACTCTGACACCAGGTTAGGCACTAACCACACGATAAAGAAAAAAAAAAAGACAAATAAAAAAGAAAGATATAAAATACTATTTTAAAACGAACAGTTTTCTGTAACAAGTGCCCAGTTAAAGCCTGTTTGCTTCAAGTATACGATAATAACAATAAATTATTGCAAATGCTGGCGATCTCATGTTTAAAGTTATGTCCAGGCCAATAAAAATCTTATGCTGTTTTATATCGCCAGTATTTATTACTTTGCTTGGCTATTTTGTTGTGTTTCTATTTCTAGGCTAGAAGAATGTGTACCTAAAGTGAAAAAGTACGTACTAAGAAACAATGTAGTCGTCGTAATGTCGTCTTGAGCTCATTGATAATAATAATTTGGCAGTAGGTACCTAAATTATTGCGATAGGTCCTTAATGTCGCTCGGTGTCCAACTTGTAACTTTTCTAATATATTTTTGGGACAAAAATAAAATGGTTTAAAAATGATTGGAATCGATTCGGTTACTTATTCTGAACAAACTATATTCAGGTTTCGTATATACTCAAAATAATGTTGTATAATTTTATTACAGTCTTACGTCGTTACTTCTTCATTGGTATCATAGATGGCGCAGTGGTGCTGTAGTCCTTTTTGTAGTGCAAAAAAAATAGTTCCAGAATACTATGTTCGTAACAACATGAATTTTTAATCAGAACAGTAGGAGAAAAACACTTTTAAAAGTTGTTAAATGTTTACATATTGGTGCTCGTGACTGTACAAGATGCGGGTCGTAAGCAAGTATAATAAAGGGTGTAAATAGACCCTTAACACATCCGAAAGGTACTTATTCTCCCCGTCTTTGCGATCCCTATTTTAAATGTAAGATTTTTACTTTACACACCTCCACGATCCCGTACTATTCAATCCACCCATCAGCACAATGCTTTGAGTGCTTTCCATCGAGGCCTACCTAAAACGTGACTTTCCACTCCAAAAAAAAGTCGATTCCCAGCAATCATTTTTGCGTAAAGTTATTTAGTTTGATGTACAGAATGCTTGGTTGACGGCTATGTGAAGGGTCTGTTTATACCCTGTATGTATCACGTGGTGCCTGCATTTTCCCTGAAAGGTTAGGCAGAGGTGTATATTTAAAACTAATACATCGTAACGTACGTTTAAAATAATGTTAAGGATCGATAGTTTTTTTTGTTGGTTTTTTGAACAAACCTGTCCACATTATCTCCAAACCACTGCAACTCCTGAAAGCCAGAATCAACACTGGCGACCACCAGATAAGCGCCGAGACATCAAAGCTCGACAAAGTCTCAGAGAAACAATTGAACTATATTGTATTGGATCCCAATATAGGCCGCGACTACGCGCGATATAGGCGGCTATTTGGTCAATGTGGCGACATGTGGGGGAGGCCTATGTCCAGCAGTGGACGTCTTACGGCTGAAATGATGATGATGATGATGATATTGGATCCCGCAACGAAATTTATCAGAAAAGAATAGCGGAGGAGTAGGAAAAACATAATTTCCAAGGATCGATAGTCGTCCATTCAGTACTATGGAAGCGATGTCAGTGGATCAATGACCGCTATTGCCATGCTTAAACGCTTTACCTACCACAAAGTAGACCTTAGTACACACAACTCCATTACTCCTCAAAATTTAACCACGATATCGTCTCAAGAACTCCGCCTGCTCTGAAAAATCATAGAGAACTAGAATATTTACGATCCCAAAAGATTTAAAAAGAAGTCGGGACGTTTGACTTAGGGAGATAGGTGTGCCATCTGTGCAGGCGGTGGAGCGAGGCGACCGAAAAGGGGACAAGGAAAGGGATAATGAGGTGGGGTGGTGGTTGCAGCGTGGATGGAAGGTGCACTTGAAGTTGATGACATTCAACATCACATCATCATTCATTCATCATTCATTCATCATTCATTCATCATTCATTCATCATTCATTCATCATTCATTCATCATTCATTCATCATTCATTCATCATTCATTCATCATTCCTTCATTCATCATTCATTCACCATTCATGCGTCATTCATTCATCATTCATTCATCATTCATTCATCATTCATTCATCATTCATTCATCATTCATTCATCATTCCTTCATTCATCATTCATTCATCATTCCTTCATTCATCATTCATTCACCATTCATGCGTCATTCATTCATCATTCATTCATCATTCATTCATCATTCATTCATCATTCATTCATCATTCCTTCATTCATCATTCATTCATCATTCATTCATCATTCATTCATCATTCATTCATCATTCATTCATCATTCATTCATCGTTCATTCATCATTCATTCATCATTCATTCATCATTCATTCATCATTCATTCATCATTCATTCATCATTCATTCATCATTCATTCATCATTCATTCATCATTCATTCATCATTCATTCATCATTCATTCATTTCTTTTTAATTTTTTATTTCATTTTTTTTATTGCTTTTTTTGTTCATTTAATGTTAGACATCATCATGACCATGACAGCACCATGCTGAGATAGCCTTTTAGCCTCCTCGTACAGGACCAATTTCGTTTTATGTTTTTTTTTAATGTCAACCTGCCCTGTCCCACTGCTGGGCAAAGACTTCCCCCATGGATTTCCAGTTTTGTTTTTATTTCATTCTGTGTTATTGTTTTGTCCTGTGCTAGTCAATTAAATCCCACCAAAAACATTCTGTAAAAAACTAGCCAAGGCTTATGGAGCTGCTTGTTTATCTCTAAAAAGTAATGAAATCTAGACAAAGTCGTGTCAAGTCTAAGGTTCCTTACTGCGATTTCTTTATTATTATAGTTAATGTTGTGTGACTTGGCCGTTGAAGGGTACACAAGGGAAGTCAGTCTGTACTGGATATAATTTTTTATACTGTTTGTTTCAGGCTCGCCTATACATAAGTATTATTCAAATACGCAGCTTTATCAAGCCTACAATTGACTGGTTATTGAACCAACGTTTTCCAAGTGGCAATTTTCCATCGTCAATGGGTTGTGGTTCTGGCGACAGATTGGTGCAATGGTGTCATGGAGCACCTGGTTTTGTACCCTTGTGAACCCTTCAACGGCCAAGTCATATTGATTTATTTGGCCGTTGAAGGGTACACAAGGGTACAAAACCAGGTGCTCCATGACACCATTTCACCAATCTGTCGCCAAAACCGCTACCCATTGACGATGGAAAATTGCCACTTGGAAAAGATATCCCATGATCTGAAAAAAATTATAAAAGACCCCTTGATAGACCCCTTTATGCGTCTTTATGCAGGTTGTTTTTATCCAGATATCCTTGATATTAAAGATGTTGCATAAAGATATCTCTAATACAGCTGAGACCAGCTGAGGGTTCTTATGTATAGGCGAGCCTGAAACGAACAGTATAAAAAATTATTAAAGACCCCTTGATAGACCCCTTTATGCGTCTTTATGCAGGTTGTTTTTATACAGATATCCTTGATATTAAATATATTGCATAAAGATATCTCTAATACAGCTGAGACCAGCTGAGGGTTCTTCATCAGATACTTCAGACCTTCGATTTTTAACATCAAATGAAGCGGCCCACCAAGTTGAATATTTTTTGTAAAGGCGGTATGTCGATCTCTAATAGTTTGGTTGGGCTCTTGTGTTTTCTAATCAGGGTTCACCAGGTACTCCAGATCTTCGATTATCCTAGTTTTTATAGTTTTCCCTTTATGTGGTCATTAAACCCTAACTCTGTACCAAATTTCAGCTCTCTGAGTTTATGGGAAGTACTAGTTCTATTTTGATGATCATGAGTGAGTGAGTGTCATAAATGCGAAACTTTGCTTTCGCTTAACTTCGGAACTAAATGACCTACAGACATGAAATTTTGGATTTTAAGTATGTGATTTTAGCTTACTGGATGACGAAAATTTCTGCGTTCTGGTCTTATCCAGAGGTTCTCAAATAGGGGCCTGAAAATGCGGCGAAATGGTTCCAGTAAAGGATGGTACGGCAGTGTTTGCTTCGCGCTCGACTTGGCGGGAGCACTGCCGTGCCCCCCGATACAATTGGAATGATAATTGGAGCTGGAACTTTAAAAAACCACTGAAAACTTACCTTCAACACTGTTCCACAGGCTATTTCTAAACGCATTTAACCCATATAAAATCACGCTGAAATCCCGGAAGGGTTAGGCAGAGGTGTGACCTAATATAGTATACCTACCCTCATTTCCCAACACATTTTACCCAATCACACAAATAGAAACACCGGCACCACTCCTATCTTGAATCTACGTTCCACCACATGACAGCTTCGTTACCCTTGATGCATCATAGGTCAAAGGTGCTTAGTCGCTGGGAATGCAGAGAAAACAAATGAAAGGAGTTGTTTACGGCATGCCCTGAGTAGAGATCGGATATTTGAATACATAATATAAAGGGTATAAATAGATCCTTAACATAAAAGAAAGGCACTTGTTTTCCCCGTCTTTGCGATCATTTTTTTGTGCTAGACCATACCTGGGAACCTTCTAGTTACGGAGATATTGGGGGCCAAAGTTCCAACTTTTTCACAAGTTTTTTTTTTAATACATGTTTTTAATGTAAGATTTTTACTTTACACACCTCCACGACCCCCGTACTATTCAATCCACCCATCAGCACAATGCTTTGAGTGCTTTCCATCGAGTCCTACCGTATCACGTGATTTTTCACCCCAAAAAAAAAGTTGACTCCCAGCAATAATATTTGCGTAAAGTTACTTACAGTGATGTACAGAATGCTTGGTTGACGGATATATTATGAAGGGTCTGTTTACACCCTGTATTTACCTAAAGTTTGAGTGTTGACTAGTATGGAGCTTGCTCGTTGCAGGGATCCGCTGGATGCGAGACGCACGGGACCGGTCAATGTGGCGACACTTGGGGGAGGCCTATGTCCAGCAGTGGACGTCTTTCGGCTGAAATGATGATGATGATGATGAGTAAGGAGCTATATTTTGTTTTAATACTCATTCACATTCATTTTATCACAGTAACACAACTGCCGTATGAAATTCGCGCTCGCGCGCCTGTGACCTATCAGCTGTTAGCCGCGTGACGCCATTCTGTCTCATTACTATCGTACCGTGCAACAGTGGGTAGGCAGAGCACCCACGCGGCTCGCAAGCCCGCTACTTAATGTGTTATTGTAATAAAAGTGAATGAGTATAAAAAAAAAATGTTTCTTTGGGAAAGTTGTTTGTTATCATGAGTACAATCACGTGTATAAGTCTCGGTCACTAATTACCAGTCACCCTATATAGCCTTAGTCGCGAATAACTTTAATAGCGCGATCCAGAATTTTGATGTTAGTTTTTCTTTTGTGTCATAGATGGCGCTGTAGTATTTTTGTAGTGCCGCTACAAAACCATATGGCACCTTCAAAATAGTAAGACGGTTTTATTTTTAAACGAATAACACAAATACGAAAACCGGCACAACTCCGATCTCCAATCTACGTTCTACCACGTTTGTTACCCCTGATGCATCAAAGCCCAAAGGTGCTTTGTCGCCGGGAGTGGGGCTCCACTTGTGGGCAAAAGAGGAACAATTGAGCTGCGTTCGTTATTCGCGTCGGGCGGCGCAGTCACCTGATTACACGCTCCGGTGGACACTAGTGATGGGACACACTATGTGTGCCGATGTTTTTGGGTGAGACTTTTTAAACAGAGCATTTCCCTCTTTGTGTTCCATAATTGTCACACGGGTTCGCACTACCGGGATAAAACGTATTTTTTGAGTTAATCCAGGTTATTAACTAGCTGTGTGTCAAAATTTCATCCAAATCTGTTTAGGAGTTTTTGTGTGAAAGAGTAACAAACATCCATCCTCATAAACATTCGCATTTATAATAGTAAGTAAGATTGTAAATTGAGCTTGGCGTTTCCAGGGATATTCAAAAGCTTCACTTTACAAAGGAATAGGTGTTTGTGATGCTGCTAAAACTAAGTTTGTCTGAGCTAGCCTTTTTTTTTTTTTTTTTTTTTTTTTTTTTTTCGGATGGGAAATCATCAAATGACCCCCCCCACTCTGGGCGGAGCGGAAGGGAGTGTCAGACTTGTACTGACTAAAACCCATCCATGTTCCTTCTTTGCCCTTTGTGTTCCAGGGCCACGGTATCTCTTTCGAACAGTCCCGCAGCCCTGGCAGGCATCGGTCCTTGCAGACCCCTACATCATTGCTGACATCTCTTTGAGGCGCGCGTGGAACACGAACGCGCCATCGACACGGCCTGTCGTCAGAAGACGGCCGGACGGCGAGCTAGCCCATAGCTCGCCGTCCACAGGCCCGCGCCTACGGTGGCCGGGAGCCACCACGTGACCCCCGACGCCCAGGGCGTCTCCCGCGGCGGCTGGGACGTGAGGTTCTTTCCCTCTCACGTCCCGCCACCTCCTTCACTAGCATGACTGTTTCGCAGAAGGAGGTGACGGCTTCCCATTCCCTCTCGCTCCGGACCATGGCTTGAACCAGGGCCGGACGCGAGAGATCGCCGCCGCCGATCGCCGCAACGAGGACACGACGGTGCTCCGCCCAAGCGGGGCAGACCTCCACGGTATGTTCCACCGTGTCCTCCGGACGATCCTCACAATGGAAACACCCGGGCGTTTCCTCCCGCCCGATCCGGTGCAGGAACCTCCCGAAACAACCGTGTCCGGTGAGGACCTGCGTCAGGCGGTAGGTGAGGGCGCCGTGGCGCCTCTCTAGCCACTCCTCAAAGAGGGGACTCAAAGGGGGGTTGCGACAGTCGCTCTCTCCATGTCGCCATGAGATCACGCCGGAGGTCTGTCCGCTGAGCGGCAATTTGCCGCGGCAGCGGAGTTTCCAACCGACTTAGTACCTCCGCGCGCCATTCGTGCAGGCGCGCGAGGACTATCGCCTCCAGATCCCATGGCGGCAATCCGGCAAGGAGGCTAGCCGCCTCACCGGAGATCGTGCGGTACCCGCGGATTAGCCTTATGGCTATCACCTTTTGGGGCGCGTTCAGGTAGTGGGCGGCTCGTCGCCTCAAAGAACGCGCCCACACCGGGGCCCCATAAAGGGCCATGGACCGCACGACCCCCGCGTAGAGCCTCCGGCAGGAGGCGTTCGGACCCCTCAGGTTGTCTGAGCTAGCCTTTCTCAGTAATTTTTCCTCTCAATTTACATCACAGTGGACCTGTATCCATCTGCTGTCGGACTAACAATTACTTATAATATGCGATTATAACTCATAAAATTTCATATTTAAATAAATTCTTTAAGTAATTGGATAGAACGTGTTACTGACCCCCGTGGTTGTTAAAGCCTCACTATTCCCACTAACACCCACCACTATTTCCTATTTTCACTATTCTCCTGGATTCTAATCCAACAAACGATCTGTTTGCGGAAGAATGGACAAAGATTTTATTGGCATGTCAGAAGTACTGTGAGAGGGATTCATGTCAGAGTAACTAACTCATTTTTATTTTATTTTTTTATATTTATCTGTTTTCTGTTTTCCATTTTTGTGCATTTATGTTTATGTTTATGTTTAGTAGTTTAGTTACTGTAATTGGTTTTAAACCGTTTTAATCTATACTTATAATAAATCTGTAGAGAGGTCAATTCTGTACATGAAATATATTTACAAAATAACTATCAGGGGGTGATTAGGGATCGATACTGATGCCAAAAATGCAATCAGTAAATTTTTTGTCTGTCTGTCTGTCTGTCTGTCTGTATAACCGTTATAGAAACAAAAACTACTCGACGGATTTTAACGAAACTTGGTACAATTATTTTTCATACTCCTGAGTTGGTTATAGTATACTTTTCATCACGCTACAATCAATAGGAGCAGAGCAGTGAAGGGAAATGTTGGGAAAACGGGAGAAGTTACTCCATTTTTTAAGCTTCCGTCGCGTGTGCAACCTTAATGGTTAAAGCTACACAGAAATCATGTATGACGGAAATGTTCTCCTTAAAATTATATAAAAAATATCCCACGACAGCATATGTCTATCTTTTATGGTTGACTCACAATATCACGTGTAACTCCCGATAGCTTAGCAGTTCGAAGCTTTCTGATTATATTTGTCTACTCTTACGTTTATAACACTCTCAGTCATGCCTAATTAAAAAAGTTAACATTATTATCTATTCCATAAAAAAGAATCATAGAAATCGGTATAGAAACACCAAAGTTATACATGAAATACACTAATAATATATATTTATTTTTATTTGCCTGCATCAATGCCACCTAAAAAACGATTATCTTTATCTCGAAATTCGAGAGAAGCTAAGAGAATGAGAAATAGGCGTTCTCAAGAATCGGCAGAGGAAAGAGCACATCGGTTAAACTTATTGTTATTCTTATCTCAATAAAAGTTTATAAAGATATCTTCGGATTCACTTTAAGTGATGCTGATTTTTGTATTACATTACCATCTATATAAATAAAATGGTAAACTGACTGACTGACTGGGTGATATCAACACACAGCCCAAACCGCTGGTCTTAGAGTCATGAAACTTGGAGGGTGTGTTCTTTGTGAAGAGTAAGTATCTACTAAGAAAGGATTTTTGGGAATTCCACCCATAAAGGGGTAAAATAGGGGATGGAAGTTTATATGAAAGTCCGTCAGTTTTGAAGTTAGGATATTCAAATTTTGTGTTTAGGCTGACAATTGAAAATTAATTTATACGTGTCTCAGCGGATGAAGGTAAAACTATGTTTGTTCCGGTGGGATATTTTTCGACATCCACGCGGGTGAAGCCGCTGGCAGAAGCTAGTTAAATAAATAATAAAATAAATGTAACCTGCTCTTTCGTAGGTAGTTGAACTTTATTATCCTAGAACATTGTGCTGCTCTAATTTAATAATGGGTCTTTCTGTAAAATTAAACTTGATTTCTAAATCTTATTTTTGTAAGTCCAAAAATCAAATCTATCGATATCACTTTCTTCCCATCTCTAGAAGCATTCTGGCAGCTTTAAGTGAACATTTGGTCCAGCGCCGACCTCTCTTACATCTACGACTTGGGACGTATGAATAAACATTTTGTTAAAAAATAGCACGAGTTCTATTTGACGTGTAGTCTTTGATATTACACAAACACCACGCCTGTAATCCCCGAAGGGTAAGGCAGAGATGTACTTAATAGTATACCCACATTTCGCCAGTTATGTTTCAGTTCCATGTAATAGGGGCGAACCTATTGCCATCAACCGGGCACAAATCCAGACTCCGTGGCCGCTACTGAGAAATTCCTGATGAAATACCCCAATAACACTTTCTCCGACCTGGTAATCGAACCCAGGACCTCATGCTCAGCAGTCGCGCTTGCGACCACTAGACCAACGAGGCAGTCAGCTAAAATTATTTAAATTTTAGTACTTTACCCCCCCCACCCCTTATTACATAGTCGTAATATGGGGTGTAATAAGGGGTCATAAATAAAGACACCGCGATGCTTTTGATAAGTTCCTGATGAACAAAAAACGTAATCAATTTGCCCTAGCTGTAATCTTGACCTCGAACCTATGATCTCATGCTCAGTAACAGCATATCCAACCACTAAACCAACGATATTATTTATTTACTATCTGTTGCCCGCGACATTCGTCCTCGTGCAGTTAGCATAACCACAGTTATACAAATATGACTTCCCTATTTGAACATTGTTTTTCTCGGGAACAGTACCTTTTTCCGGGATAAAAAGTATCCTATGTCGGTATCTATACACCTGACAACGTATATGCAAAATTTCAGGATGATCCGTTCAGGAGTTTCTGCGTGAAAAGAACAAACAAACAAGCTAACTTACTTTCGCATTTATAATATTATTTATTTATTTATTAAAACTTTATGCACAAGTTACTCCCCCCCCACTCATACCCCCCCCCCCCCCGTCATACACCTGGTCAAACAGGCACACCGGTAGCGAGTACCACGCACCTGACCTTCCTGAAGAATCTCACCAATAAGGTCAGGGAATCTTCTAGAGCGTCCCCTCCCGGAGTTGCCACGCAATCAGTTGTCTGGTTAAGACTTTTTGTTACTCGCTTTTCACTCGGTCTCCCCACATCTCCAAACCATCTAAGCATACTCAAAAAGGGTGTAAATAGACCCTTAACGAAGCCGAAAGGCACATGTTCTCCCCGTCTTTGCGATCATTGTTTTGTTCTAGACCATACCTGGGAACCTTCTAGTTACGGAGATTTTGGGGGTCAAAGTTCCAACTGTTTCCCACATTTTTTTTTAAATACATGTTTTGATTGTAAGATTTTTACTTTAAACACCTCCACGACCCCCGTTCTATTCAATCCATCTATCAGCACAATGCTTTGAGTGCGTTCTACCGAGTCCTACCGTGAAACGTGATTTTACACCCCAAAAAAAAGTAGTTTCCCAGCAATAATTTTTGCGTAAAGTTACTTAGTTTGATGTACAGAATGCTTGGTTGACGGCTTCGTGAAGAGTCTGTTTACACCCTGTATATATCGTGTCGTACTCGTATAATTAGATTTTATTTCATTTCGAAAATTACAATACTTAATCACAAATCTTACCTTTGGAAGTCTTAATTCCCCAATAAACAAAAATCTAAAAGAAGTCACATGCAAAATACCTACATTGAACATACTACATTGATTTTTTATAATTTTAAATCGTATGTTATTTAAAGAAATCTCAATGATTGAAAATAAATTATGTATGTTTGGGCAAGCATGTAAAGATTGAATTGATATTTATGTAATCCTAAGAAATAATATTACAGTGCTCAATAAGTTTTTAAAGTTCAATCATAAGGATGAGGCCACACTAGTCGATTTTATTCCGTGCAAAATAAATATTCCGAATTAGCATGCATCATACGATACCATCCTTGCCTCTTCACGAAAATGGATGCGCGCCATTTTTTATACATATAACGGCCGGACGGGTCGATCTTTAAGGTAAAGCCGCGCTTGTCCAGGTCCATCTGTGGATTGGTGACCATCCATTGCATACGAAGTTTCCTCCATGCCTCGGAAAGTACGTTAAGCATTTGATCCCAGCTGTCTTTCTCTGATCTCCGACTACCTAACCTACCTGTCTACCGCCTTAGCGGTAGTTGGTGGAAGCTCGAAAGTCTGACAACCAGTCTTGCCAGAACCGATACACCTTGTATGGGTTCTGCCCAGTTACAGGGGTGCGGAGGTCAGATTAAACTGGCACTCCATGTAAAATACTGGTATTCAGCTGCATTCAGATAGACAGGAACCCGACCTTAACATAGTTGGGAAGACTTTAAAATAATACCTACCTACCTAAAACATGATTCTGACATAATTTGATGTAACATCTTGCATGCCATGTGTGTGTATACACATATTTCCACGCAGCGTTGTCGCGCGCACGCCTCCAGCGTCGTCTTTGGCTCATTGATAATAATAATTTGGCAGTAGGTACCTAAATGATTGCGACTTAGTGACGCTCGGTATCCAACTTGTAACGTTAGAAATTATTGGAATCGATTCAATTACTTATTCTGAAGAAATTATATTCAGATTTCGCATATACTAAAAATAATGTTGTATAGAAACTATCTTATCTTATCTTACCCATTATCACCTGCCTAGCCTTTTCCTAGCTAGGTTGGGGTCGGCTTCCAGTCTAACCGGATGCAACTGAATACCAGTATTTTACATGGAGCGACTGCCTATCTGACTTCCACAACCTAGTTAGCACTGGGTAATACGATACCCCTTGGTAATACTGGTTGTCAGACTTTCGTGTCACTGACTAGCTGTAACGACTGTGAAGCGAAAATGTTACCTACCTGTATCTATTTACAATCGTAAGTGTACTCACACCCTTAGAGGTCTTTATAAATTCTGCTTACTTTAAATATTTTTTTTTTGAATAATTCACCAAAAGTTTTCAATTAGTTCTGTACCAAATGATTCATTGAACTTTGATTCGAGACTCTTTGAAATATTTTTATCGCTCAAACGTGGAATGAATAGAAATATGTACTTACGTATTCAATAAAATTGAAATAAATTGGGATCACTGATTTATTATTTTGTTCTGATTTTTCAATGACAAAGAAGATGTAATATAAATAAAATTATTTTATGCGCGTTGTAGCTTTGTTAAGACGTAAGTTCAAATAGATTACCAAAATCAGTAGACAAAGTGATATTTTACCAGCGATAATGATGACAGTAAATTAAAATAACCGGCCAAGTGCGAGTTAGTGAAAGAGTGAGGGTTCTGTATAAACTTGTAGGTATTTTGTTTGTAAACTACATATTTACGGTTTTCATGATTCTAGGTCAACAGGAAGTACCCTATAGGTTTTGATTCTCTTGTGAAATCGAAAAAATATATGCCACATAAACGGTCATATCTTCTGAACGCGTTGACGTACAAGTTTAATTTTTTCTCTGCACCAAGGGGTACTAAACCTGAGTGTTTAATATTAATTTCTGCTTGATACATCGACGTCATCATCATCATCATCATCATTTCAGCCGAAAGACGTCCAGTGCTGGACATAGGCCTCCCCAAATGTCGCCACATGGACCTCAACTGCAACCTCCACGTATTCCTGAGGAAAAGGGTCGTGACAGACGGACAACAAAGTGATCTTTTAAGGGTTCCCTTTGTGCCGACTGAGGTAGAGCAATCTAAAATACTTTTTATAATTTTTCCGGTTGCAATTTCTTCACGAAAGTTTCCTACAAACTAAACGTTGCCACAATCAAATGCGAATGAAGTAAACACAAGATCTCGTTTTCCCCAAGACGCCTTCAGTCTACTCTAATGCAACAAAACAGACGGGTCCTACCTCTAGAGACTACAATGTCTCAGTCTTTGTAACTCCGAAGTCATTGCCTAAGTTCACTGTGGCATAGACTAAGGAAACCGTCTAGATGTGAAACTCATGTGGAAGTCATCTCATCATCATCTGCCTAGCCTTTTCCCGACTATGTTGGGGTCCAGGTAACCAGATGCAGCTGACTACCAGTATTTAACATGGATCGACTGCCTATCTGACTTCCACAACCCAGTTAGTACTGGGTACTACGGTACCCCTTGGTAAGACTGGTAGTCAGACATGTGAAAGTTATTTTTGTGTTCAGAATGGAGGGCCATAGGTGCTGGCTGAGACTGGCTGGGTCAGACTGGGTGCAGTTGGCAGAGGACAGAGAGTTGTGGCACAACTTGGGAGAGGTCTATGTCCAGATGTGGACTGCGATAGGCTGTGTGTAAAGCTTTGATTTTGGAGCAGATTGTCGACTCTATACAATCTTTTTCTATGTTTGTGTTTTTAGAGACAGCACACATTTACATTGAATGTAGGAGCATGACTTTATGTTACAGCAACTTGAGAGTGCCTTATGTCTGTAGCTTAGAACTCAAGCATGAAACTAATGAAACGCATATATTATGCTTTTTTTTTATATTATGCTTGCGTGAACAAAATAATGTTAAGTACCTTCCTGTACCTTCCTCTTAGCGTATCGAAGCCAGTCGTAATTTGATTGGCCAAAAATTCAATAAATGCCAATATCTTTTTTTATGTAAAAAATCTTAGAAGTTAATTTTGACCCACTTCCCGGTTTCTGATTGAGCTAAAATTTATGGTTAGCTAAGTGACGTAATTCTAAATCCAATATGGCGGAGTCCCAAAGATTTCCACAGAAAAATTACAAAATGAAACAGCGCCCCTCCTAAAATGTCATTCAAACGCCAAAACATCTATGCGGCACTATACGCGAACTCCGCTCACTGAAGCTGTCATAAGGTCATTAGGATCAAATGCACAGGTGTCAAGGCATGCGATGCGAGGTGGTAGGTGGACCATTGTCCGTTCTTCAGCTGACTTGGGTCGTTAGTCTATTTAGAGATGCCTTCAATACAACATTAGTTTTAGTATACAGAGTGGAGACGACAATACGACAATAAATGAAAACACGCATAATACTAGTTCATATGAATAATTCTAAACTATCAAAAAAATCCCAAAATCGAAATAGAAAAAAAAAAAATTTCAAACAAACTAAATGGCATAAAACTGAATACAAAATAGGACACCATTTATGAATATTGGTTCACTAACCTGTGGTAAGAGCGGCAACAACGCGGTCCTGTAGCAACTTGATCTTTTGGCTAATGTTCAGTATACAATTACACTAAATCACAGACTATTCACCAAACAATCAGGCACCTCTCATCCGCTGGTTATTTTTTAATGAAATTATTAATCACTATCTGGATCACTGTTCAATCACTAAGTAGGTACCTACGTCACTAAATTTTTCGTTTTTCGATATGGCCGCCATTAATTCGAATACACAAACTGCAACGTCGCAGAAGGTTATTTCTGACGTTTGACAAGAGGTCCCCATTCGCAGCCATGTGTTTTAATTTATTAAAAGATAAGATTATCCTATCTTTTAAATCATCCACAGAGTCAACAGCTGACGCGTACACGTCATTTTTGATGTGACCCCACAAGAAAAAATCCAATGGCGTAAGGTCAGGGGACCTGGCCGGCCATCGTGTTGGTCCATAACGGCCAATCCACTGCTGTCCGAACATTTCAGACAAACGTTCTCTTGCACTCACCACTGAATGAGCTGGTGCTCCGTCTAACTGGTACCACATTTGCCTGTACACATCTAGCGAGAGCTCATCCGTGTACTCGGAAACGGGTCCGTTGAGGAGTTCCAAAAACTTTTCGGCATTTAAATTTCCATCAATAAAAACCGGACCAATTATGGTATTTCTGTGAATGGCAGCCCAAACATTGACAGCAAATCTGTACTGGTGTGAAGTTTCTCGTCCTAGACGCGGATTCACGCGGCTCCAGTAACGAAGATTCTGTCTATTCCATAAACCGTTCCTTGTAAAAGTACTTTCATCAGTCCACATCACATTGTACAGAAAATCGGGATTCTCGATATGTTTTGTTTCTATCCAGCGACAGAAGTGTACCCTTACTGGCTTGTCTCTAGGTAACAACGCATGTAATTTTTTATACTTAAACGGCTTCCGTTTGTCGCGTTTTAAAATTTTTAAAATACTTTTATGGTTAACACGAAAATGTCGACCTGCCCTACGTAAACTAGACGTTGGGTTGCGTTCGAAATAATTTAAAATTCGTTCCTCAAGGGTTACTCTTACACGAGGAGGAGCATTATCCACAAGCGGGATTAAGGAACGATTGTCACGCATCCTCTGGACAGCTTGAACAATCGTGCGCCCGTTGGTCGGACAAACTCGAGTGTTCCCATACCTCTCTCGATATGTCCGTATAGCCAAAGCGGCATTTCCGTGACACTCCCCGTAAATTAAAACCATGTCGGTGTATTCCGAAGCCGTGTAGGTGTAACGAGGCATGATTTTTACCTACAAATAAAACAAAAAAACACGAGGACACACATAAAAACTAAGAGTCTAATCTCGCACTCGATACCTATTAAAATGTTACGTGTCCTGTCACTAAAATAAAGCGTCTAATTCGCACTAATTAACAAATCACAAACACGCGAACGCGGGCGCCGGGTACTTCAAAGGAGGCGCGCGCGGCAAGGCGGGCAAAGAAAGTACGTCCTGCGGTACTCGTGCGCTTACGAAGCGATGACGCGTGTTTCGTCACAGGATTGCTGTGATACACTGACCGTGACCTAGATTTGTAGTTTCAAGTTTCGACAAGAAAGTGAAGTACAAACAAACCAAATAACATTTATCTCTTTCGCACTTACTAAATTTTATATTAATTTTGTAATACAGTGCATACTTCAACTTCCGCCTGCGTTATTTTCTTATCTAACTCTGAGGATACCCTTTATGACTCTTATTGGCCTGGTTTAAGGTATAATTTGCAGTAAATCAAATTTAAAAACGAATTTGGCGAAAGTTTTTAAATAGCGAGTTGGCAACGTGTCTTTAATGATTTGATGTTTTACCGATGCGGAGGTCGTTAACCTGTTAGTGCTTCCTTAAAATCAGATACATCATGTAGCAAATGTTGAAGATGAAAATTAATTTCCTGTGACTAAACTACTTGATATATTCAAATGATTTTTTGTATGTATATTGGTAACGTCTTGAGGTATGCGAAGTTTAATTTATTGTCGTATTGTCATCACCACGCTGTATGCGAAACCTGAAACACGTGTCTAGTATCTTTATGTAAAGAATCTATGTACAAAATCTCAAAACTGTATCATGAAAAATCACAAAGTTATAAGCTTGTTCTGTTACCTAGCTGTCCGCACAAAAACGTGGTCACCCCGCAGCGCACAATAAATTAATATTTTTCTATGAATAGAATTCACAAAAAAGGTTGTCTGCTCTTCAAGTAATAATTACTCAATATATAACAAAACAAGATAGCTCTTCCAATATTTTATTGAACTTGGACAAAAATAGGCAAGTTATTACATAACGTTGTTTGATCTTTTAGTTTTTTTTATTTTTAGCTGCAATTTTAGATAAAGTTTATACACACGCACGGACAGTTTCTTACTGAAACTCGATTTTAATGTACTATTATAAAATGCGAAAGTTTGTGAGGATGGATTGATGTTTGTTCCTCTTTAAGACAAAAATTACTGAACGAATTTGGATGAAATTTGGTACAAAGTTAGTTTATAATCTGGTTCTCCACATATAATACTTTTTACTCCGGTAGTATGATCCCGAAAAAGAGAAAAAAAGAGCACATGGAAGGAATTGGGGGAGGCTAGTAAAAAAAAAAAGTATTATCCCGTGGCTCAACTACCGAACTCCACGCAGGCGAATCCGCGGGCAAAAATTATTTGGTAATATTTTTGCCCATATTTAGTCAGCCTATAATGTTCCCACTGCTGGGAACATGCCATCCTCTCTAAGAGAAAGAGTGGGCTGTAATCCACCACGCGGGCACGGTGCGGGTTGGTAGATGTCAAATGTCTTCGAATTTTTGGTTCAGAATCAGAATCAGAATTTATTTGCTATGAAAGTAGGTACAGATTAGGTGTTGTACATGAATTAATGAGATCGGCTACAGTCTACCTTACGGCGTGCAAATGATTACATAAGTTAAAATATTAATACAAACAAAATAATGTCAACAAAACAAAATAGAAATTAAAGTGAAGTCAATTAATAATATTATAGTCAGGTACATACATACATAAGTCTTATATGGTCAAATTGGTTCTAGGACATGCCGGTTGTTGCCTCCTTCTGCGAAGCAGTCATGCTCGTGAAGGAGGAGGCGGGCCGCGTGAGGGAGAGGACAGCGTCCTCCCTCCACACCAGCCGCAGTGGTAGACGCCCACGGCGCCGGACGTCGGCAGACGATCTCCGGCCACCGTAGGCGCGGGCATGCGGGCGGCGAGTAATGGGCGACTCGCTGTCCGACCATGGACCATGCCCGGGTCGACGGCGCGTTGTGTTCCACGCGCGCCTCAAAGACTGTCAGCATAATGACGGGGCCCCCCTCTAGAGGGCCAAAGCCTGCCGGGGTCGCGGGACTCATAGAATTACCGTGACCCTGGAACATAAAGGGCTACTGAAGGACACCGTGGATTTTAGTCAGTACAAGTCTGACAGTCCCTCCCGCTCTGCCCTGGGTGGGAGGACTCATTTGATGATTTTACCACGTTAAAAAAAAAAAAAGGACATGCCGGTTTCCTCACGAAGCATAATATTCCTTCCACCGTTTTAATATTTACGTCCGGGTACCATATATCGCTATAGGACACTTTTGCCCCCGTTTATTGCTTTCGAAAAAGGTGCTCAAATTATTGTATTATTAATAAAATCCGTTTAGAAGGAGATGCGATGTAATGAGATTACTTTCTTATTGGGTGTTGCTATGGCAACTGTAATAGCTCTCGAATTGAGGGGTTTCACGTCTTTTGTGGAAGAGCGTAGCGATATTTTGTAGATTGAGCTGTTTTGTATTTGAGGAAACTGATGAATGATTTGGTCACACAGTCACAACTGTGTGCATATTATTAGAAAATTGTACGTTTAAAGTGAATAACAGTAATTTTTAATACATATTAATTTATTATTCTACAAAAATTAAAAAAATACTAATATTCAATTTAATAATAGAATTTTTATTCTAATAATATTATTACGTAATTAAATCCTTTAAGGATTTTCAATAGTTCAAACTATTGAAAATCCATTCCATATCTTTGGACTGAAAACTGGTCCTTCGACCCGGATCATGAAGAGCAGTTGTTTTTTTATGAATTGACAAATAACGCCAATCTTGTTTTATACCTACTGGACTTGATTGGTGATCTCAGTTCTTCTTCTTCTTCGCCGTGTCTTTAAATCATAAATCATAAATCATAAATCATATTTATTTCTGCAATTAGGTTTACCAAACTCTTTTACATGTCATGTTTTGTTTTAAAGCTAGATGGGGCCGGTGTTTCGTACCTGACTACTCTGAGAAGAAACATCCGAAACAAACTCAGAGGTCACCGTCTCTTTTAAAGTCCAGACATTGCTCAAATCATATAAGGACCATGTAGATTAATGTCTGAGATGGTCTTTTAAAGAAATAACCACACAGATTTGAGTGGACCTGTCCAGACAGTGCAAGCATTTGTCAGTGATCGTGTAGCTCAACTCATGATCCAAGGAGCTCAACGACACGACGAACAATACCAAAGAAAGGACATTTGGATAGGCCGCATAAAGTACTCAAACTGCCAGACAATCGTGAAACTAATGAAACTAAAAAATAAAATAAAAATAATAGTATGACCCACGTAGTCCTCATATTTACAGTAATAAACATTACAAAACAACACTTGAAAAAGTAAATAAAGTAAAGAAAAAATAAATAAAAATAATAATAATACCACAGGTACTTGAAAAAGTAAATAATGTCAACTAAAACGAACAATAGTTAATAAAAAAAATAAAATGTCAAACTGTAATAAAAAAAAATAAAAATGTCAAACTGTACTAAAAATAAAATAAAATGGGTACAAATTCAATTAAATATCGAATACAATTGGAGCAGTTCAATCCCAAGCTTTTTTGTCCTCAATATAATCCTTAACAGAATAGAAGGCTTTCTGGCAAAGACTATGTTTTATAAAAAATTTGAATTTATTAAGGCTTAGTTCTTGAATGTGGCCTGGTAGTTTATTATAAAAGCGTATACATTGGCATCTAAATGATCCACCTATTTTCTTGAGCCTTGTTGTGGGTACAATAAATTTATCTTTATTCCTTGTGTTTATGTTGTGAATATCACAATATTTCTTATATAGCTTTATATTTTTGTGAGCATACAAAAGGTTTTCATAAATATATTGAGAGGGAACAGTCATTACATTAATCTCCTTAAACTTTTCTCTGAGAGAGTGTCTCGGACTCAACTTATAAATTGATCGAACAGCCCTTTTCTGCAAAACAAAGATGGTCTGAATATCGGCGGCATTCCCCCACAACAGAATACCGTACGACATTACGCTATGAAAATAGCTGAAGTAAACTAATCGAGCTGTCTCTACATCCGTTAAATTACGAATTTTCCTAACTGCGTATGCTGCGGAGCTCAGTTTCTTCGACAATTTATCTATATGTGGGCCCCACTGTAGCTTAGCGTCTAAAGTTAAGCCCAAGAACACCGTGCTATCTTCATTGATTATGATTATCTTCTTTGATTCTTAAATTAGTGTTATGTTAACCTCGACTAGAAAATGAATATACAAGGTGTAACATAATAAACGCAAGACCTCTCGTGTGGTGTCTCAGACCATGAAACTGAACAACTTTTGTTCTATGACTTTTGGAAATTCATAACTTTTTTTTAGTTTTACCATACATGTGGATCAGCTGATTGCGTCGTTCCTACAGAAAGTTTTTTTTTTTTTTGCGAATTTCAAGAACTCGTAGAACAAAAGATGTTTAGTTTCATGGTGCGAGAGACCACACGGGAGGTCTTGCGTTTATTATGTTACACCTTGTGTATTTATAAAGCACTATGGAACATAATATTGGCGATTTTTAGTAGTTTTTTTTTACGTGGAAAAAAACACGCAAGCAATAAGCCTACTTGTTCCTAACTTTGCATACAAATCTGTAGTAGTCATTTCCGTTTCATCGACTTAAAAAAATACAGACAAGAAGGTTTCGGCTTCCTTAAAGGTATTTTAAAATAAAAAATAAAAGCCAGTCCCACTCATACACGCAAACACCTACACACAAACACCACAACCACTACAACTTCTAATAATTACCATCTAGCTTGTGAGCAATTAAGTCTGATAACAATAAAAAAAAAAAGCTTTGCATACAAATCTGAATAACCCAGCATACAATATATCCATCTAACAACATATACTATCTCTCACGTAAGCCACACAACACTACAGCAGCGTAATCGTCTCGTTATTGACAACGGTTGCCATGGCTACCGACACTGAGCAATCGCCTTCAGAGATGCGTGTTCACAAACACGGGGTGTCATTTCCTTGTAACGATGTACGGTTAGATGGGACGAGTTGAGGTAAAGCTGGATTCAGACAATACTACCAATTTTTTGAATATTGCTTAAAAAATTTAATTTATTTGCGTTAAGCAACTACAAGAATGGTCTGTCGCAATTGAAATAGTAGTCTATAAGGCCCCTACAGCATAAAATATTAGTGCTGTGGGTAAGCGTACGGGAGATAGCTTTTAAAATCAAAATCAAAGCATTTATTTCAAGCAGGCCAGTTACAGACACTTTTGTACTGTCGAAACAAATACAACAATAGCTACAGTCCCAGTCACAAATCATAAAAACTGTAAAAGTACTGCAGTTGCAAACAGTACCCCATGAAAGATGAGTCTACTTTAGCGAGCCTGAAGCCTGGCTGAACTAATTGGTCTTTATTTCTACTACATTGTGTCTATGTCCTATTATGTCTTTGTCGTCTTTTACTACTTAGGTACTTTTACTGCAAAAAAAATTAAAACCCTTGAAATTACAACAAAATCACAAAGGGAATTAATATTTGTTTAGTAATTTCACGCGGACGAAGGTCGTGCGGCACAGCTATGCTATATTAAAAGTTGGATGAGCTAACTTTTCCCACTTAACATTTATTTATTTAAACTACATGTACAAGAGTGGTACATATGATTTAATGCCACAAGGCATTCTCTACCAGTCAACCTTTGGGTCAAATAGGACAGCATTGTGATAGAGCACAAAAAATAAATAAGAAAAATACCATTTTGTTAACATAAATTGATATACATAAATAGGTACATACTAATACACATTATATTCAGTAAAATGAAGTAAACTAATATATAATATAATACATACACATAGTCCAAAATACGAGAAACCTTATAATAATTACTATGACTACTAATATCTAGCTTGTGAGCAATTTAGTCTGATAACAATAAAAAAATCAAAAATCAAAAAAAAGAATTATATATATCTCAATTCCAAATCTATATAAACCTTGAACTACATTTCGAATTCAAAAGTATCCATTCTAAATTCACACCCAAAATTCACCTTTACCAATCTGTACTACACCAGTCTAAACCCACCTCTTCTCTAGTTAGCCCCATTTATCAAGATCATACGCTCCGATCCAGGCTTGGTGAATGCAATTTTAGCCCAAATTGGACCCGATCGGCCCCGATACATAAGCAAGGAATTTCATAGGCACCTGATAAACTTCGTTGGATTAAATTTTCTTGTCGTAGGTACCGAGGGAGGCTGTGATGTAATATTGGGGACGTTTTGATGAGAAGGTTGTATTGGGAATTTTAGTTGAATGCTGTCAAAGGAGTAGCTAACCGGTAATTTTAGCGGCGGAGTGCTGTATAGTTTTTTTGGCAGTTCAAAGACCCCCGGGGGACGCTGTGAAATTGTATTGAAAAAAAAAAATGGCGGCATCAGTTACGAATATGGCCACACACCAAAATGTATTTATTTAAAATTATGTAAATAACACCTTAACAGCTATAATGCCAATGCGATGTTACCACAAGATACGATAACTTACTTATAAGCTAACAAAAATACAATAAAAACTATTATATACTAAAACACTATTAAAATACCTACAATTAGAAACACCTCTAAATATTTTCAATGCACTTCAGTGCTACTCTTGTGAACTTCATCAGACTGCAGTGAAATATATCTACCACATCTGAGATAATAATATATAACAGTCTTATGGCGCGTGATAAGGGTGCAAACTTGTTATAGTTAGTCCTAGTGGATGGCTCCAGTAGAGAAAAAATATCCATGTATGTAGCTGTTCAGCGACAGTGTTTGTGGAAAGATTTTCTGAAATTAAATTGAAAGAGCAAGAAGGCGGTGTGCCTATTACGGCTACTCAGCTACGGCGTACGCGCCGATACAATCTACTAACCATTTTACTAACGCCAAGTTTAGCGACTCATAATTAGGTTACGTCGATTCTCCTAAGTAGTCATTTCTGTTTCATCGACTTAAAAAAATACAGACAAGAAGGTTTCGGCTTCCTTAAAGGCATTTTAAATTAAAAAATAAAAGCCAGTCCTACTCATACACGCAAACACCTACACACACAAACACACCACACTCACACACACACATTTAGGCCCATACACACACGAACACTGACGCACGATAGCAATTTACAAATTAATAATGTTGTAGTACTTACATTTGCACAGCACCACATTTGTAATGGCAGCTCGATCACGGTGGTGACGGAAGTAACTGGTGCTTATAGCACAGGAGTCCTCCTAGTTTAAGCCCAGTTGCACTTGTCGTGTATCTTGCCACTAAGTTATAGTCTATTTTAAGGTACAATAATTGTAAATAGGTTTAAGTCTTGAACAAATAAATATTGTTGATTGTTTATTTTTACACCCGTTTTTATAAAGTTTTCGACAATTTTGAAATAACATGATCCAAGGTTCCATGAATTGGCTTAATTTCTTAGAAAACAGAGCAAACCAAATTAGCGTATTTATAAGCAACCTATAAATGTATTTCAGATTGAAATGGCGATCTTTGAAAATAAAATGTAGGAAATTTATTTTGCGCGAGTAAATTGTGTTTAAATTGATCGCCTTGCTTGTCTTAAAGATTGTGAAGGAAGGTATAAAAATAAACATGATATCACGTTATTATTTCCTGAGGAGAGACAGAGGTGTATGTTTCTGTGTATTTCCCTACAACATTAAATTCCCAACTAATTAATGCTATGACTTTGTTAATTTTATTTTTCCAATTTAATTTTATTACCAAATTTTAACATTTTGATTTGAATTTTCATATGCTACTATAACTTTGTTAGCTTAGTTATACATTTTATTAAGCATGCTGTGGTCTCCTGTAAGTGAAGGAGTACACCTACTTGAAACTTTTGTCATCGATTATTTATTTCGTGTGTTTGTGTACATCCTTTGTTAAGATCCTAAACAAATAAATAATTAAATAAATATTTTGCCAAACGCTTCAATTACATACGACATAAACAGGGTCATATGGCCATTTTTTTTAAATTCTTACAAACTTCCCAGATGTAGTACTGAACCTTCCAAAGGGTGTAACAAGACCCTTAACGAAGCCGAAACGGACTTGTTCTCCGACGAACATTGTTATCATTGTGATCTTTTTTTTGTTCTAGATCATACCTGGGAACCTTCTCGTTACGGAGATATTGGAGGTCAAAGTTCCAACGTTTTCCCAAGTTTTTTTTTTTTTAATTACATGTTCTTTAACTTTAAACACCTCCACGATCCTCGCACGTGTACGTATGTACGTATTCAATCCATCCATCAGCACAATGTTTTGAGTGCGTTACATTGAGTCGTGAAACGTGTTTTTTCACCCCAAAAAAAACTCGTATCCCAGCAATCATTTTTGCGTAAACTTAGTTTGATGTCCAGAATGCTTGGTTGACGGCTATGTGAAGGGTTCTTTTACACCCTGTATTAACTAAAAACCGGAGGTCATGCAAATAAAAACCATATTTTCATTTTGTTCTATCATGTTAAGATGGCGCCTTACTACCCAATTAATATGACCTTTTATAGTTAGCATAATTGGAAAAAAATCGAAGAACCGTACATCTTTCCTTACCCCTTCAAAACAATCAGGCTTGATATTATTCCAACCAAACTTTAAAACACCTCAATTACTACCAACGATAAAAAAAACAACTTTTTTTCCGATCTTACCTTCAAAAGCTCAAAGTTTCAGACATTAAATAATGGCCACCTAGAGAGTTGTCACCACAGATATAGATATACCTAGATATCGCAAGTATTTTACTTAGTTCCATCATCAGCTCAGCAACATGAGATGATGATTACCAGGCACAAATATCTGAATTGTGTTGGAGAGTATATGAAAAACATTGTATGTGCCTATAAAATTTGAGGGTTGCCCTCCATTTCCCTGGGATCCCATCATCAGATTCTGAGTTGGGACTACCTCCGGAGTACCTATAGGCTTTCGAATAAAAAAAGACTTATGAAAATCGGTCTACAATTGGCGGAGAAATCAGTGAACATAGGTACATAAAAAATACAAACAGTCGATCATAGAAACTCCTCCTTTTTTTTTAAGTCGGTTAAAAATTGTCAAAGGAGTTTTGGTGAATAATTTTTTGAGCCTTTTACAATGCATGTCATGGTAATAGGCTTATCTCGAATAAATGGAACTTAACATATCTAACTGCTGAAATGGGGGTGCACTGTACACATCTGCGTAGCCCCTCAGAGCATACAGGCGTGATATTATGTTATGGTGTTGTGTAAACAATAAACATCTAAGCGATTGCAGCAATCACGACAGATTTGCTGTCTATTATTGAAGAGTTCCATTGATATCTCCGAAGATCACCATCAGATCTTCACCAAATAAAAAATGGGACCACCGCGAAATAATATTCTTCCAAACAAAAAATGAATCATCAAAATTGGTTCACAATTGGCGAAGATATCGCTGAACATACACACAAAAAATATTCAGTCGACTTGATAACCTCCTCCTTTTGGAAGTCGGTTAAAAATAGTGTGTCAGTGTGTGTGTGTTTTCTTCTTCTTCTTACTAGTCTTAAGAAAGACTAGTAAGAAGAAGAAAGAAAATATACAACATTATTTCCAGTATATGCGAAACCTGAATATAGTTGGTTCAGAATAAGTAACTGAATCGATTCCAATAATTTTAATACCATGTTATATTTTTTTATATTTGTTAGTTTTTGATGCCCTTTTATAGTTTGTTGTTAGTTTACTTATTTTAGATTATTTAATAGTTTTTAATTAATAATTTATTTAGTTAGTTTAATGCCTAATAAAGTTAATTTGTTACATCGGGCGGGAGGCACCGGATCGGGCGGGAGGAAACGCCCGGTTGTTTCCATTGTGAGGATCGTCCGGAGGACACGGTGGAACATACCGTGGAGGTCTGCCCCGCTTGGGCGGAGCACCGTCGTGTCCTCGTTGCGGCGATCGGCGGCGGCGATCTCTCGCGTCCGGCCCTGGTTCAAGCCATGGTCCGGAGCGAGAGGGAATGGGAAGCCGTCACCTCCTTCTGCGAAGCAGTCATGCTGGTGAAGGAGGTGGCGGGACGTGAGAGGGAAAGAACCTCACGTCCCAGCCGCCGCGGGAGACGCCCTGGGCGTCGGGGGACACGTGGTGGCTCCCGGCCACCGTAGGCGCGGGCCTGTGGACGGCGAGCTATGGGCTAGCTCGCCGTCCGGCCGTCTTCTGACTACAGGCCGTGTCGATGGCGCGTTCGTGTTCCACGCGCGCCTCAAAGAGATGTCAGCAACGATGTAGGGGTCTGCAAGGACCGATGCCTGCCAGGGCTGCGGGACTGTTCGAAAGAGATACCGTGGCCCTGGAACACAAAGGGCAAAGAAGGAACATGGATGGGATTTAGTCAGTACAAGTCTGACACTCCCCTCCGCTCCGCCCAGAGTGGGGGGGGTCATTTGATGATTTCCCATCCGAAAAAAAAAAAGAAAAAAGTTAATTTGTTATATTTTGTCCCAAAAATATTTAAAAAAGTCTACGACGAAGACTATGACGGAATATTTATTTCTATTTAGTTACTATTACATTGTTTTAGGGTTACACAGCTTAAAACTAAACGTATACTGTCACTTAAGGGATAACCTATCTTCCGTGGTTATTCATTAATATCGGGGGCCCAAAATACTTCCTTACTAATATTATAAATACGAAAGTAAGTTTGTTTGTTACCTTTTCACGCCTAAACCACTGAACCGATCATCTTGAAATTTTACATGTTGTCAGGTGAACAGAAACGGAAATATAGTACCTTTCATCCCGAAAAAAGTTCTGTTCCCGAGGAAAACAACAATAACGTTCTTATGATAATTAATAGATGGCGCCACGTGTCTTTCGAATCATGATTAAATCATAAATCATAAATCATAAATCATAAATCATAAATCATATTTATTTCTGCAATTAGGTTTACCAAACTCTTTTACATGTCATGTTTTGTTTTAAAGCTAGATGGGGCCGGTGTTTCGTACCTGACTACTCTGAGAAGAAACATCCGAAACAAACTCAGAGGTCACCGTCTCTTTTAAAGTCCAGACATTGCTCAAATCATATGAGGACCATGTAGATTAATGTCTGAGATGGTCTTTTAAAGAAATAACCACACAGATTTGAGTGGACCTGTCCAAACAGTGCAAGCATTTGTCAGTGATCGTGTAGCTCAACTCATGATCCAAGGAGCTCAACGACACGACGAACAATACCAAAGAAAGGACATTTGGATAGGCCGCATAAAGTACTCAAACTGCCAGACAATCGTGAAACTAATGAAACTAAAAAATAAAATAAAAATAATAGTATGACCCACGTAGTCCTCATATTTACACTAAGAAACATTACAAAACAACACTTGAAAAAGTAAATTAAGTAAAGAAAAAATAAATAAAAATAATAATAATACCACAGGTACTTGAAAAAGTAAAAGATGAAAGATTGAATTATATTATTACAAGCAGAGTACAATTCGAATTGATTGTCAAATTCTAAATTAACGCGAGCAAAGCCGCGGGCAAAAGCTAGTAATGATTAACCACGGAAGGTACCCGTATTTGTTCTTTAAACGTCTAGAATTCACTTCTTGTAACGTTGTTCATCATCATCATCATTTCAGCCGAAAGACGTCCACTGCTGGACATAGGCCTCCCCCAAGTGTCGCCGCATTGACCGGTCGCGTGCGACAGGTCATCGGTCTACCTAGTGGGAGGCCTTCCAACGCAACGTCTTCAGGTTCGTGGTCACCACTTTTCGGCCCCATCAGCCATACGTTCTGCGAGCAATGTGCCCTGCCCACTGCCATTTAAGTTTGGCTATTCCTCGGGCTACGTCGGTAACCTTGGTTCTCTTGCGGATGTCCTCATTTCTAATTTGATCACGCAAGGAAACTCCGAGCATAGCCCTCTCCATTGCCCTTTGGGTGACTTTAAGCCTTCTGATGAGGCCCATTGTGAGCGACCACATATATAAGGTGCTATAAAAATATCTGCCACGGCTGCAATGGGAGACAGTATTGTGTTTATAGATTACAATAGTAAAGATAAATTATTGATTATTTGTCTTTTTTTTTCATACAAAAAAAAGTACGTATAAATTTGAATTGATTTATTAGTATAAAACCATCCCGAAGATTTTAAGCTGTTGCCGCACCGCACCGAATTCAATTCAAAAACGCCGGCGACGTTCATACAACCGTTGCCATTCTTATCAAACAATGCCGCCGTGCGCGGCGGCCACTCGGTCATCAAAGCGCAGCCCCGCGCGCCCCCACCCTCACCCGCACTACTGTTGGCATCCCAACTTTCTTGCAAAACTAATATTAATGGCAATGTTTTTATTACCTTTCAAAACTAACTGTCACTTGTCAGTTCACAAGAAAAATTATCATCAGCAAAGGGAATAAATCGCGCGCGCTTTCTTTAAAAATGCCTCCCAGACGACGGTATTCCAATCAAGAATATCTTGAAATGGTATTGTGCTACCGCGAGTGTAACTCCATAACTGCGCATGCAGTAAACTTATACCAGCAGAGGTTTGGTGTGCGAGTGAGTCATCATACCATACTGGATGCCGTGTACAGGTTTAGAGAACACGGCCGCTTTGACCCGCCTCCGGTTGACGCAGGCAGGCCTCCAAACTCTGCCGAACTCGAAGAGGAAGTGTTAGACTTCTTCCGGCGTCATCCTCTTGCAAGCACCAGGGATGCTGCTCGAGTCTTCGACGTGAGTGACAACTACGTCTGGCGACTTTTAAATCGGGAAGGGCTCCATCCTTACCACTTCACAAGAGTGCAAGAATTGCATCCACATGACTACGCGGCTCGCCTCGCGTTTTGTAATTGGGTTCGAGAAGAACGCCGCAACATTCTGTGGACTGACGAATCCACATTCACACGGGTTGGTATGTTCAACATACACAATGCGCATTATTGGACTGAGGCGAATCCTCGTGTTGTGCGGCCTGACCACTTTCAGACTCGGTTTAGTTGTAATGTGTGGGCCGGGATACTCGGCAACAGAATTCTAGGTCCAGTGTTCTTGGACAGACTGAACGGAGACACGTATCTGCGCTTACTACGAACCCGTGTGAGAAGAATGTTGGAACGTATTCCTCTTGAAGAGATAAGAGGGCTGCACTTTCAACATGATGGAGCACCACCTCATTTCGCCATCAGCGTACGGGAATTTTTAAACGGTGTGTGGTACGGCGGTGAAAGGTGGATAGGCCGAGGAGGGCCAGTGCCGTGGCCTCCTCGCTCGCCGGATTTAACCCCTCTAGACTTTTTTTTGTGGGGTCGTGTAAAGGACCTTGTGTACGGCCAAACCGGACATGACATTAGAAGTGTGGAAGAACTAAAAAGGCGCATCAAACGCGCATTTAGGCAAGTAAAAAGTGAAACGGACACATTAAATAAAGTGAAGAGACATGTACGTAAGCGTGCCTACATTTGTGTGCAACGCGAGGGCGGCCTTGTGCAACAGTTTTGTAGATAAGTAGGTAGGAAGTGTGTAAATAACTGTAAATACGGTGCAATTGTTGTAAGTCAGATTTTTGGAAGAATGCGGTAGCTGGTAAGTAATTACACTTTTAAAACACTTGGCGTATTGCGTACCTAGTAGGTTAGGTAGTGACGAACTAGTCAGCTGATATTAGTTTTCATTCACAGAACAGATGGAAAGAGATAGCAGTTGTTTTCATTGACGAAGCGACACATCGCGCGTAATTTGTGAACCGCGTTATGCAGAATTGAGTCAATGTTAATTTAGCTACTTTATTTTCTCAAATTGAATTAATTGTGCCGGGGTACAAAAGTCCTTCACTATTGTAATCTATAAACACAATACTATCTCCCATTAAAGCCGTGGCAGATATTTTTATAGCACCTTATATATAACGTTGTTATTTTAAACAAATCAAACGCAAAGTTCGATATCTAGGTATATCTATATCTGTGGTTTCCATTCTATCGCGTCAGCAAACTCGTTTGTTACCTTTCACCTCAAAAATTGAGTGTAAGCCTGTGAGTAACTATGTAGCTTTATTACTGGTTGAAATATTAGGCTTTTAGGGCACTGGGTGAATGTAGGGTGAAGTGTTGATTTTTGGTTATTGGGTCGTGGTTCGTGTATTAATATCGTTCATTAGTTTTTCAAGAATAGTTTGACTACCAGTATTATTAAAGGGAATCGGGGTTTATAAACGGGAGCTGAGTTGTGGAGGTCAGATGGGCATTTAGTCCGTGTAAAATACTTAGCACACAACACCATACAACACACACGACACCTTCGACATCACACTCACACATCACACACGCGCAAACACACACTGACCGACCAAGACCCATACGTTTTTTCTGTTATTAGTACTTTTCTTTTTATTATTTTCTTAAAATAGTCCTACATTACCTACAATTGTGATAAACCCAATCTCGGCGAGGGGGGTCAGGACTCCATAGCACAGGGTATCCTAGTTTGTATTCCTGTCTCCCACATACCTTTGTACCTCCAATATTTGTAACTTTGGTTGTAATTGTTAAAAAAATAAATCGTTACCTATCTCCTTATTTCTTTATCGTGTGGTTAGTCCCTAACCAGTTTTTGTACCGCCTATGGGCCTCTGACTTGGCTTTACATGCCGTCGAGAAATATCTCTCAGGCATGCTGGTTTCCTTCACCGAAGCAGGTAATAATTATACAATACACACATGAAGTCGAAAAATCAGAAGTACGTGTCTTTTGTAATGTTGTAGAAGCAAGAGTGTGTGAGTGAGTGTGTGTGTATGCGTGTGTGAGTGTGTGTTATTAGGTAATTTTGTGGTGTGTGTGAATCGTTTTATGCAGGCTAATTTCCGAGAAGTAATTGAACCGTTCAGCCTAATAGAATATTTCCGCGAAATTTAACAAAATGTTCTTGTACCAGGAAACACAAATATACTTTAAACGAAATGAAAAATGATGAATGTGATTTTAACGAAAGTTAACAGGAAAATTATATTGTTAGTTAATTATACTCAGTTGATGGTAATAGGCTTGCCCCTTATTACATGGGACTTAAACGTAACTGGCGAAATTAATGTGGGTGTACTAAGGTACGTGATGTCATGTTATGTGTAGTTACGCTAGTTTACGCTTTTATAACAGCATACGCTTTTATAACAAGTTGCCAAAGTCAGTTATAGAACTGACCGATGGAAAGTTCAAAAACCACATCAAACGTGTCCTTATTAATAAAGCATATTACAAAATCAAGGACTACGTTGAAGATAAAGAAGTTTGGCCTTAGTTCCTTCTGCGCTTGCGGCTTCCCTGGTAGTTCATAAACGGCACAAATCTGTGGATGTCTCTAACTATTCTCAAATTTTTTCTCTTCTTTCGAATCAGATTTTACAGTAATTTTCAAATCATTTATATCTTTTGCTCAAAATAGTTGCAGCACTGATAAAGTAAAAAAGTAAACTAAAAGTATTTGTGTCACTTGTTTAATTTAGTATTTTACAATATTTTCTTACCTTTGTATATATTCTTTTTATCGATTTTTTGTGAATGTGTGGACATTGTAGGCTTTGTAGATTCCCAGCTGCTTGTTAACTTTTTATTTTGTTCTACATTTTTTGTGTAGTAAGCAACGACTTATTGTCGGGCCTACGCTGTCCCCCCATACTTAAGTACAAATACTGTATCCATAATAATACTGTAACACCAAATGATTTGAAAAGAGTAACCATGGAGTTTCTTGCCGGTTCTTCTCCATAGGAAACGACCAACCCGAACCGTGCACCTTTTTGTCGACGTTTTATAAGTGCCCATCGAGGCCTATGTGAAATAAAATATTTTGATTTTGATTTTTGATTTTGATTTTGTTAATATTTATTTCATTAGTGGTACATACAAAGTTATAGTTATAATATGGCGTCCGAGGTAAGAAAATCAGTTTTGAAAGAATGGTATCATATTAACACACCAAAAGTACACCAAAAGGATAAAAAGCAGGAAGACGAAGAAATGAAATGAAAATTACTACCTTATACTACTAGTAGTACCAACTAATATTCCTCGTTGGTCTAGTGGTCGCAAGCGCCACTACTGAGCATGTGGTTCTAGGTTCGATTCCCAGGTCGGGCAATGTGTTATTGAGTTCTTCCATCTGGAATTTCTTAGTAACAGTCACGGGATCTGGATTTGAGGCCGGTTGATGGCAATAGGCTTAGTTATAATTATAGTAATAGGATAAGGCTCGATTTTTCACACGAAAAAATGTGGTTACCCAGCAATAATTTTTGCAGTGTTACTTACTCTGATTTACGGTACTTAGTTCCTTGAAGGCTTCGTGAAGCGCCCATTTACTAAACATCCTGCATAGGTTACGAAAAAGCTAATCTTGTTAATAGTCAAAATACCTACCTTCTATTTTAGATTCAAAGGTAATATAAATATAAATAAAAAAATCAAAAAAATATAGGTAATATCAATTCCACACATCCCACTTGTTTTTTTGTTTACCCAAAACTGAACTAAAATCAATTAATTATTGACAATATCCTGGCCGTCAGATGAAGCGCACCCCTCGATATATCACCGACGTCAAAGAAGGGCAACTGATTTATATATGTAGCGAAAACATGGCGGAAACACAGGATAAACTAGTGTTGTTTAACAAATTAATTATGTTGATGGAGCTGGAAGGAATGGCTGATCGAAAATGGAGTAACGAAATACGCAATTTGTATGTTCAGAAGATGTCCGGAAGACGCTGCGTTGGAAGGCCTCCCACTAGGTGGACCGATGACCTTGTAAAGGTTGCAGGGATCCGCTGGATGCGAGACGCACGGGACCGGTCAATGTGGCGACACTTGGGGGAGGCCTATGTCCAGCAGTGGACGTCTTTCGGCTGAAATGATGATGATGATGATGTATGTTCAGAATATTTTTACACATTTTGGTCTTTATAAGATTTCAAACTATCATGGTCACTAACATTACTATTAATACTAACGTAGTTGCGAGTGACAGTGGTAGCGGTACTGAGTGCAAAAAACGAACAAGAAAGAGGGTAGACCGATCTGCTCATAAACACCCACTCGCAATAACTTCAGTTTATCCGTGATCATGGTGCTTGCAACAGCGCCGAAATATCGGGAACTCATAAAAAACAGTAAACATGGTCAATATTCCGTTAGTATTAATAGTAATTTTGGTCTTTGTGCGTCTGAAACGGATATACAATTTAGGAGAAACTAGATTAATCTAAACCCTTTAAGTTGATTAAGGTAATTAGAAATTTTTAACTGGACTGTTAGCCCTGCTAACCTTGCTACGTTTTCAAGGGTTTTAATTGAACCCTAATTCTTTTTCTAAAATAAAGGTAGCCTAAGTTATTCCTTCTAAAATCAGCTATCTGCTAGTAAAATGCCCGTCAAAATCGGTGCAGCCATTTCGGAGATTAGCCGGACCAAACAGACAGATAAACAAAAATTAAAAAAAATGGATTTTTGTTATAAGTACCTTAAATACTTTCATAGACAGTTAGTGAAAAGCTGATATTTTGAAATTACAAACAGACACAGTTTTATTTATTTCTGCAGATGTAGTCAAAGTCAAAATTATATATTTGCGGTAAATGTGGTACAAAATTTTGGTAAAAATAACATTATGACACATTTCGCCATAAAAATAGCTTGCAAATATTATTAAAACTAGAATACTAATTTTAATTAACACAACACAAAACAAAATTTAGCTTTAAGCTGTTAAATACTACAAACGAATTGTTAACATATTAAAATATTTTTAACATACAACATAATAATATTGTTAGCATAATAAAATTGTTTGAATACACAAACAAAATAACAATGTAGGTAATTCTTTACAATACAATTTGGTAGTGATGATTGACAGTTAGATTTTTTGAGAAATGTATCAAATAGCAAATATGTAAAAGCTGGAAACCTGGATCTGTGCCCACTTTTTACCTAGACTTGAATATACCCGTCGAAAAGTATATCAAATGAAAAATGTTATGTAATGTTATGGGTGTTAGAGTGCAGTGTGTGTGTGCGAGAGTGAGCGTGTGTAAGTGTGTTTGTAATTTTATTTGTTGTGTGTGTTGTTGTTATGTTGTGTTGTTGTTGTGTTGGTGTTTGTAGTTGTTTTTGTTTGTTATGTGTGTTGTTTAATGTGTATGTATTATGTTGATGACTGAATGTTGTATCGGGATCTCAAAATAATGAACTATCACGGAAGATACACTGTAAGTGACAGTATAAATTTAAGTATACCTGTATCTTAGCCTACCGTTTCGGGGACCATCGTCGCAATATTCCGTCGTCCAGACCTACACAGGTACCTCGTTAAAACTATTTAGTCGAAAATGTTGACCCAAAATTCTACAACAAGTCTCGAACTATGCCTTTCTCACGAAATATCCCTGAACTTCTGAAACTTTAGCAACCAACACGCGTATTAAGATGTAACACCGTAACTTAGTTTGTATTTGTGAGGCTGCGTCGTTAATCTTCATCTCAGAGGGGTGCGTGTCATGCTCTTTTTGAATGTGAGGAAGAGTTGGATGGGGGACTTGGGTACATAAAATTACATCACGCCTGTAATCCCTTCCCCATTATTTTCATAAACAATCAACTTTTAAAAAAATCAATATTTTGGGATTCAAAATTTTGCAAATTCAACATTGTAGTCCAGAATGTTCTAGAATACTTGTGCTCGTAATAGCATGACATTTTTAATCAGACCAGTAGGAGGAAAATACTTTTAAATGTTGTTAAGTGGTTACTTATTGGTGCTCGTGACTGCACAGTTGCACACTCACATTTTGCTTGTTATGTTGCTAGTCCATACAGGGTGTAAACAGACCCTTCATATAGCCGTCAACCAAGCATTCTATACATCAAACTAAGTAACTTTACGCAAAAATTATTGCTGGGAATCGACTTTTTTTTTGGGGTGAAAAATCACGCTTTATGGTAGGACTCGATGGAAAGCACTCAAAGCATAGTGCTGATGGATGGATTGAATAGCACGGGAATCGTGGAGGTGTGTAAAGTAAAAATCTTACATTAAAAACATGTATTAAAAAAAAAACTTGTGAAAAAGTTGGAACTTTGACCCCCAATATCTCCGTAACTTGAAGATTCCCAGGTATGGTCTAGAACAAAAAATGATCGGAAAGACGGGGACGTTGCCTGACCTGGGAATCAAATCCAGGACCTCATGCTCAGCAGTAGCTCATACGACCACTACACCAACGAGAAACATAGGTATTTTGAACATACCAAAGGTAACTAAATCAGGTGCTTCGTAATTCAACTTAATCCCTACGAGGGCTCATGAGCATGATGTTTAAAATATAGCCCCGTCACGACCCTTTACTTTCAGTTGGTAGTCGAGCAAATATTAGAAAACTGTTGCCGAAACAGCCATATTTTACGTTGGCGCCCTGTGGCGTACGGTTTCATAATAACCTGTAAACGAAAACCTATTTATTTACTGGATATTAAAGGGATGACTTGTGTGCGTGTGTGTGTGTGAAATTATTATGAGAGATATACGGCACGTGTAACTGGAAATACGCGGTTTAGTCCCATCTCGGCCACCCATGAATTTATTTATCATACCTATGAAACATTCCCATCTCAGCACACCAGTGGCGAAGGTTCCATACAACTCGATTCCTACCGGCTTCCCTTTAAAAAATGGCACAGTCAGTATTCTATAGACAAATAATATAACCACATTAAAGATATGTACTCCGGCTTACCTCTTACAAAAATTGACCCTTCGCTACTGCAGCACACTGTCTTTACGCAAGACACGTGTGTAGCAGTGGCGAAGGTTCCATACAACTCGATTCCTACCGGATTCCCTTTGAAAAATGGCAAAGTCCAAGCAAGTGTAGTGGTATATAGGCAAATAATATAATCACATTCAAGATATGTACTCCGGCTTACCTCTTACAAAAATTGACCCTTCGCTACTGGTGGGTAGGTCGTTTAGAATCTAATTCTGGTCAATTTTAAGGTTTTAAACAAAATAATCATCAGATCATTTATCGCTTGAGCATGATCTTCATGCTCAAGCGATACTTGTCGTTCTACAAGACTGTGGATAAAATAAATGAAATAAAGTTGTTTAGTTTCTAAATAATAACAGCCGCTCGGGTCGATATTCAGGTTAAGCCACACTTGCCTAGATCCGTGGATGGGTGACCACCCATTTCATACCGAGTTTCCTCCTTTGAAAGCACGTTAAACCGTTGGACCTGGCAGTCAGTTTTCGATCATTGACAGTCGTCAGTTGACCGAAAGTCTGACAACTAGTCTTACCAAGAGGTACCGTAATACCCAGTACTAACTGGGTTGTGGAGGTCAGATATGCAGTAGCTCCATGTAAAATAATGGTGTTCAGCTGCATCCGGCTAGACTGGAAGCCGACCCCAGCATAGTTTGGAAAAGGCTAGGCAGATGATGATAGTTTTCACTTTGATTGGTACTAGACAAACTGTCCTTTGTGACGTCACTTAGTAATTAGTACACAACTACTATCGTTCAAATGTAGAACACACTACAAACAACATAAAAATGCAGTTCAAAAACCATAAAAACGACCTTTATTCCATCCATATAAGATCTTTTAGAATTGCACAATTAAGTTTGTGCTGACAACTCATCTCAGCTTTAGACAACTTTATCTCTTAGCTCAACACAAGCGATTATAGTCTTTATAACAAGGGAGTAAGGTTTTGAGGTACTGTACAGAAAAAATGGTGTTTCGCTACAAAAGAAAAGAGTAGTGTGGTAATGAAAGTTTCACAAACAAGAAAACGGTTTTTCTTCGAAATCGTGTATTAAGACCTTTTTTTGTCGAAACGAGTGTCTTGTTATGTGATTAGGAAGTTTTAATGTAATAAGTGATGGTCGGGAGTTCGATGCTCGGGTCAGGTAAGTAGTAATTAAGTTTCAATGTTTCAGAGAAAGTAAGGAGAAATAATAGTAGAAGCTACAAAAAGCCTGGTTGGTTTAGTGGTGGCAAGCGCGACTGCTGGCGCGATTTCTGGGTACAATTCCCGGGTCGAGCAAACTGTTATTGGGTCTTTCCAACAGGAATTTTTCAGTAGCAGCCACGGCGTCTGGAGTTGTGCCCGGTGATGGCAATAGGCTCGCCGCCTATTACATGGGACTTAAACATGTCTGGCAAAAAAAACACTAAAAAAGTCGGAAGTGGGTGACTTTGTTTGAGACTTTTTTAATGTTTTTTGAAAGTCGTTTTTTTTAGTAGAAAGTTTTTTTTTATTTTACCCTTTTTAGTTGTAATAGTCTCTGATTACTTTTTAGATCTATGTATCCTGCATGCGTATGAAGTTTCATTGAAATCGGTTCAGTCATTTCGAAGAAAAAGGACTAGAAAGTTTGTATGAAATGCCGTAACTCGTAAACGCTCTTAAGTCTGTCTTTATGAACGAATGTTGACATAAAGATAGACCCTGGTTATAACTGTTACTTGGGACAAGTTCCAATACGTAGCACTTAACTACACACAAATATATACTCTGCACCAGTAGCGAAGAGTCAATTTTTGTAAGAGGTAAGCCGGAGTAAATATCTTTGGGAAGCCGATAGGAATCGAGTTGTACAGAACCTTCGCCACTGCACTGCACATGTGAGTGTTCTCGTCACCACATTTTGTAAAGCAGGCGTGATGTATTACGGAAGTATATCATAGAAAACTGACATCATGGTTTTATAGGTCAACGATATTCAAATGGATGCAAATATGCGTCGCGAAACTCCTCGCCTTGTATAATTATTATTCGTCTCCTTTTTAAGGAAATCTCTCGCCGACTGGTCGACACTTCGCGTGACCAGAGGGCTGGCTCTTTCTTTGGCCAAAGAATTAGCATTGCCATTCAGCGTGGCAATGCTGCCAGTCTTCTGGGCACGTTTCCAGTTGACAGCGATGCGGAGGAGTACTTTGACGCACTCTGAAGTGTCCTTTTGTTATCGTTTTTTATTTGTTTATGTTTTCTTACTTTAAATTTTTTTTTTTCATTAGGTTAGTTCTATTTGTAGTCTGTATATAATGTAAATATTATTTAGTTATTCAATATATATATGATAAAGAAGTTTCCGTAAGATTATCTGCTACGTACTTATGTGGCAAATTATATTCATTTTTACATGGGTTTCCTTCTACGAAATAAAATATTCAGGGTAAAGGATATTTCATGATACTTACGAAGGTATTGGACTGACGAAAGCTGCTCATGTCAATTATGTTGAAATTTGTCACAAAATACAATATTAAATGCTTGAAAAAAATTATACTTTTCTAGGCCATAAAAGCGTTACATTATGTTACTGAACAGGACTCAAGTGCATTTTTACATAACATAACTTCACGCCTCTAATCCCCGGGGGGTTAGGCAAAGGTGTGCAGGGGGCGAACCTATTGCCATCAATCGTGCACAAATCCAGACTCCGTGGCTGCTACTGGGAAATTCTTAATGAAAAACCCAATAACCCTTTGCCCGACTTGGGAATCGAACCTAGGACCTCGTGATCAGCAGACCAACGGGGCAACACAATAACCTCCCAGTTCTACAGGAAAGCGAACACAATATAGAAAAAACAACGGGAAACAAAAGCCTTATAAATCGTCCCCCCTCCCCCCACTCTGCCATCCTTTTATCTCCACCATAATGACGGCACTTTAATAGTTGGCAGTCTAATTGAATAATTCGGTACATCCTTGGTTTTGGCTAATAAATCTGACGCCAGAGAAATACCAGCCGCGGATTAGTGAGGCCGCTAAAACTTGGATTAATTGGCGGTCTGTTACACCGAAGTGCGTCTAAATCAAGTCTTTGTTTGTGTTTGATACGCCTGTAATCCCCGAAGGGTTAGGCAGAGGTGTACCTAATAGTACACCTAAAATTCGCCAGTTATTGTAATAGGGGGCGAGCCTATTGTCATCAACCGGGTACAAATCCTTAATTCCTGATGGAAAAACTCAATATCACTTTGACCCACCCGGGAATCGAACCCAGGATCTCATGCTCAACTACAATTCACTATTAAGGGAATCTAGAGGTGACTTTCCCGATCTTCGTTGGGTTTGGCTTCCAGTCTTACCATATGGAGCTGAATACCGGTATGTAACATGTAGTGACTGACTTCCACGAACAGTTTCTGGGTAATGCGATACCAATTGAAAAGACTTGTTGTCAGACTTTTGCGCTATACCTATCTGTTACGACTGTCAAAGATCTGAATGACAGCCGGCACCAATGCGTTCCGAGGCACGTATTGCCCCGGAGGTCCCCCCCGGCTGGTCTCAGATTCTCAGTATATTTTGTCACTTACTGATATCTCAATATTAGCAATATTGATCAGTTAGTGCAGAAATGATGGATAAAGAAATGGTCGCACTTCTGATTTGATAATCAACATCAGTAAGTGTGTTCTTTCACAAAGTTTTTCTTCGAATCATGGATTAAATCTCATTGAGACATTTAGTTAGGTTCAAATGTATTCGGAGTCCCTAGCAAGACTGCACGGTGTGCACGTATCGTAAATACGTCGATTTTAAAATTAAAAATACTCGTTTGACATTTAATATTTTCATAATTGTAAGAAATTATTCATTTGTGTCGGATATGTCAGGATTTACTCCGTTAGGCTGGTACATTATGTGGGCAGACGATGGGTTTCATGCTATGAAAACACACTAGGTGCGATACACTGTTTCTAGCAAAACTAACGAATAACTTGAGATTACAACTTAACACAATAAAACGGGGCACAATGAATCGGATACAGTTCCAAGACGTCTCAACTCCACCGCGATGAGACATTGACTGTCGCCCTCGCCTCGAGCTGAACATCAGGGCTCTTTAGAAGCACGCTATCTGGTGGGTAGACTGGTAAGTAAGTCGCGTTATGTCACCACTGCACACTGGCGCGCTTTCCAATTCATTTTATGTCCGTACTCACGACCGGATCCAACATATGTATGTTCGATGACATTGATTGTGCTTGTTGAAAACAATTTCATTAAAATGCTATAGTTAATTGTATTTCCGATTAAAAAATCGACTTGTTTAAGTTACTGTTACTCGTGCTAAGGCATCTACTCGTTACTTACGTTAAAGTCTTTTGTAATAAGTAATTCTCGGCAGTTTCTTCGTATCTTACTGATTCCATTTATTCCAGGTATCTCTACGTATTTCTCTTTGAATCTCAAGAGTACGGTCTAGTTACTCACACACAAGTTACACTCTGTCCCAAGTTTGTGTGCAGTTACATCACTTAAACTTGTTCTCTTGGGACTTGAATATTAGGCCGACCGTCCACTGCTGCGTTGGATGTGAACTGCTCTGTCACGTGGTTGCAAATGTTGAGCGTGGGGTCCTGGGTTCAATTCCCTGTTTAGACAAAGTGTTATTGGGTTTTCTGTTAGGAATTCCTCAGTAAAAGCTCAGAGTTTGGAAGTTGCTGATACCCCTGTGCCACAATAATCATCATCATCATATCATCTCGGAATCACCCCCCCCCAGGCCATAGGCCTCGCCTTTAGGACCGCTCACCAGTGACTGGGATGACACTCTTCAGAAAGCTGCTTCGGCTTTTCAGCCTTTGCAGCACGAGGGTATTTAGGTGCAAAGGTTGTCGTGTGTCTGAAGCCATTTTGGCTCTTTGGCTAGAGCTTGATGGTGAGTTGTAAGCTATGCGTGCGTGGCGTGGCGTGGACAGTCCCGCCTTCATTTTGATACTGTTACTTCGGCTGTTTCACGACAACATTCTAGATTATATTCGAATCAAGAATTTTCCACTATGGAACTGTCTAGAAGATTCAAGAACAATCCTAGAACGTTCCACTATGCAACTGTGAAAAAGGTTCCAGAAAATTGTCGAACTTTCTCGAAGGATTGGTTGGCATATAAATAGCCGTCGTGTTTGCGGGAGCAGTCAGTCTTATTTAGGCGATACAACGAAGCGAATCAAAGTGAACTAGAAGTGCGATATCTAAGTGAATAGTGATCAGTTGTGTATTTGTGATTGAGTTATAAATGTTTTGTGATTAATAAAGATATTTGGTGTTTAATCGGTAGTATATTTAATTTATTCCTTATCTAGCTCGTAACAATATTAAGTAGTCTCTGAGTTTGTTTCGGATGTTTCTTCTCAGAGTAGTCAGGTACGAAACACCGACACCATCTAGTTTTAAAAGAAAACATGGTGACTTGTAAAAGAGTTTTGTAAACCAATTTACAGAAATAAATATGATTTATGATTTATTAAGCGAAGACCACACATGCGTTAAAAGAGTGTCCATGGAATTTCTTGCCCGTTCTTTTCAATAGAGATCTACGCTTTGGAATGGACGACTACAGTACTTTCAGAGTTATTATGCCTTGTGACTGGGACTGTATCTTCATTTAATTGTTGTCTCTGTTTCGACAATTCAAAAGTGCCTGTAACTGGGATACTTGAAATAAATCCTTGATTTTGATTTATTGCGTAGCTTAGCCAGGGCAGTTGAGGACCGTCGCCTTTACTCAGTTAAATATAGAAAGTTTCAAGTATTCATACGCCAGTAGAAAGGACTCTGCTGTTCTTGTTTGAACCAAGTAGAAGTGGACTGCATTATCATAATTGGTGAGTGTTGGCTGAAAGGACTATTGTGTTACCTGATTGTGATGTTAAGTTGTTGAATTGTTGTGTTCGAGTTTGAAGGCCATCTGAGAAGTGTTTTGAGACATTCAAGCTGTGTTTCTAAGCGTTGGAAATGTGCCTGCCAGGGCTGCGGGACTGTTCGAAAGAGATACCGTGGCCCTGGAACACAAAGGGCAAAGAAGGAACATGGATGGGTTTTAGTCAGTACAAGTCTGACACTCCCTTCCACTCCGCCCAGAGTGGGGGGTTCATTTGATGATTTCCCGTCCGAAAAAAAAAAAGGCGTTGGAAATGCGCCAATAAACCGTTGTATTGGTTTCTCATTGTCTAAATTGCATGCGTCTATGGAAGTACTTTTAATCTAAGCAGCACCAGCAGCCAGCAGGGAGTCCAGCAGTGGACGTCTTTCGGCTGAAATGATGATGATGATGATGATGATGACTTTTAATCTGATAGTTTTATCCATTATTTCTATATGTTTGTCATACATGCAAAAGAGACTCTGTCTTTTACTTTTTCACGTCTTAATAGCTGAACGGATTTCAATTAAATACGGCACAGAATAAACAAATACACCGTGGCCTGAGTCACGACGAGGGCTACTTTTCATCCCGGTCATCGTCCCCGGGGGATAATATCTGACCACAACGCGGGTTAAACCGCTGGAAAAATAGTTTTTAATATTCGGTTTATGAGTTCATTACGCATTGAGATTGCTATCGTGATTCCTTTCAATTTTTGTCAGAAGAAACCTCCACTTTTGTAAATCAACAAAATGCTTTGTAAAATACTAGCTTTTGCTCGCGGTTTCGCTCCCGTCACGGGAACGTTTGAAATGTAGCCTATGACACTCGGGGATAATGTAGCTGGCTAACGGGAGTTAGAGAAAGAATTTTCGGAATTGGATCAATATTTCCGAAGATTACCCCAACATACAAACTCACAAATAAATTGTACCTCTTTTATAATATAAGTCTAGATTGAACTGCGCACGCACTTCGGTGTAACAGTCAGCTCCATATAAGCTTAAACAGCGTTTTACCACTTGAGTTATTGAACACTTTACAGGTGACGCAATGTACCGGAAAGCCCCGGGTTTGTCTGCCTCCCTATTTATTAACGTAAACAGTCTAATATATTACTGAACCGTGTTCCTGATTTTAAAGGGACTTATCTGGGTTGTGGGGATTAAGTTGTTCACTGTAATTGAGTAACAGGATACGGTTGCACCGCAAATCGTTGTTTATATTATTTTCTGTTGAAGAAGGAACAGAAAATATAAACAACGACATTTTAGCGGCACTAGAAAAGTACTACAGTGCCAAACAAAGACACAAATGAAAAATTAACATTGAAATCCTACATCGCGCAAGTAAAGATATGCGCGACTTAAGACTATATAGAAGAACCCGACAACAACTGTCGGTAGTGATGGTAATTAATGCTATTTCGCATAAATTTCATTAGCATGCGAATTCTTGAGTCTTAGCATGTTAATTGCTATTGCTATGCTATTTGCTAATATAACGATAATTGATATTAAATAATTGTATGAATTTTGTTATACGAATTAAGAGAATTAATTATCACTATCACTTGCCAAAGCGTACTGAACTTTGTTTGACTCAATAAATTACAATACGACGCGCGCCACGCACGTGTCACACAAATTATTATTAAACTAGCTTATGCCCGCGGCTTCGCCCGCGTGGAGTTAGGGAATTGCCCACGGGATCTTACTTCTGGAATAATAAGTAATCTATGTATCTATCTATAATACATACATAGATTTACATGTACTTGCTTATAACTTGCAATTATTATTATAAAGTTATATCAATTAAATTGGATACGTGAAATATTGATACCTTGGTTTAAGATTGGACATCGGATTTACTGGATTTTATCTGAAGAGTATGTAAACAAATTTTCAAGTCAATCGACCCCGAGAGTAAAAAGTTTCACAGAAAATTCAACACCCCATTTCACCCTCTAAGGGGTAGGAATTTCGAAAAACTGATACTAACTCTTCACAAAGAATACACCCTCCAATTTTCATATCTCTGGGACCCGCGGTTTGGGCTGTGCGTTGGTATATCAGTCAGCCAGTCAGGACATGGAATTTTAAATTGGGGGATGATTTTGTGATATCTCATCATTTTAACTGAAGTATATGTAGACACAATTTCAAGTCAATCGACTCAGAGAATAAAAAGTTACATAGAAAATTCAACACCCCATTTCACCCTCTTAGGGGTGAAATTTCGAAAAACCCTTTCTTAGTGGATACCTACTCTCAACAAAGAGTACACTGTCCAAATTTCATGTCTCTAGGACCAGTGGTTTGGGCTGTGCGTTGATATATCAGTCAGCCAGTCAGGACATTGAATTTTAAATTGGGGGATGATTTTGGAAAAACTGTGATACACGTATCTCATCATTTTAACTGAAGTATATGTAGACATAATTTCAAGTCAATCGACTCAGAGAGTAAAAAGTTTCATAGAAAATTCAACACCCCATTTCACCCTGTTAGGGGTGAAATTTCGAAAAACCCTTTCATAGTGGATACCTACTCTTCACAAAAAGTACACTGTCCAAATTTCATGTCTCTAGGACCAGTGGTTTGGGCTGTGCGTTGATGTATCAGTCAGCCAGTCAGGACATTGAATTTTAAATAGGGGGATGATTTTGGAAAAACTGTGATACACGTATCTCATCATTTTAACTGAAGTATATGTAGACACAATTTCAAGTCAATCGACTCAGAGAATAAAAAGTTACATAGAAAATTCAACACCCCATTTCACCCTCTTAGGGGTGGAATTTCGAAAAACCCTTTCTTAGTGGATACCTACTCTTCACAAAGAGTACACTGTCCAAATTTCATGTCTCTAGGACCAGTGGTTTGGGCTGTGCGTTGATATATAAGTCAGTCAGTCAGTCAGTCAGTCAGTCAGTCAGGACTTAGAATTTTATATGTATAGATAATCGCACGCATTTATTCAATATACGATCTTAAATACGAGCAAATTAATGATAATAAGGTTCTAGTTTGTTTAATCCCATTCTTCGCATCACCCTGCTAATAATTTTAACGAATTAAACGATCACACGCATTCATGTCTCGCTGAGTGCCGCGACATTATCGTGCATCAATCAATAGCATGAACCATGAATTCACTTCGCACTTCACAGAATTTCGCAACTACATTTCATTTGCTAAATGCTAAATGAGCATTCGCATGCTAATAATGAATGCTAATGCTAATTAATCCATCACTAACTGTCGGGCAGTAGCCCACCAGACATAACACCCGTCTGGTCAGAGGATCCTCCCTTTTCTGTGAGGGATGAAGAACGTTACACCCTGTTCTTCATATCACTATAACTTAACATGAATTATTTAATGGGGACCTGCACCAATCGGAAAGCGTAGCGTGGCACGGCCAGATGGACTGTTGTGACTGGTTGTGGAAGGCGGCTGGTACGGACTGGATGTAGAAAACGAAGAACCGGTTGTTTAGGTGCAACTTAGGTAAGGTGTACTGGTAGCAGTGAACTGAGTAAAGCGCAGGCCACACCGCCAGCTGGCGGGCGCTTCGTTTCACCTCTTTTCATACCTTGGTTCACACCGCGAACTATCGAAATATACGAACAAAATATGAAAAGGGCGTCGTTCACGTCGCTCGCCCGCCCGCCAGCTGGCGGTGTGGCCTGCGCTTTAGGCTGAAAGTAGGGTTAACTAACACTTCATCTACTAGGGACCGGACAGCTGGGCTGATTGTTGGAATTTCAATAATTTACCGTTGTGTTAGTCATCATCACTGATGATTCTCCTGCCCTTATCTCAATTTATTTGTGGTCGGCGCAGCATGTCTTCTTCTTCCATACTTCTCTATTACTCTTCGTCATAGCAGTCACCTCCTTTCTAGCCATATCATCCTTCACACAGTGCATCTATCGTTTCCTAGGTCTTCCTCTACTCTTGTAGATATTAACACTCATACACAACACTTTCCTTCTTTTATGTGTTAGTCAATCACTTGTTAATATAATAAAGGGTGTAAATAGACCCTTAACGAAGCCGAAAGGCACTTGTTCTCCCTGTCTTTGCGATCATTTTTTTGTTCTAGACCTGGGAACTTTCTAGTTACGGATGTATTGGGGGTCAAAGTTAAAACGTTTTCACAAGTTTTTTTTAAAAACATGTTTTAATGTAAGATTTTTAGCAATATTTATTGCGTAAAGTTACTTAGTTTGATCTACAGAATGCTAGGTTAACGGCTTCGTGAAGGGTCTGTTTACACCCTGTAGGTACACATATTTTTTTTAATGAAAATTGTGTTTTTATTATTCAATACCACTGACTTAAAGTAACGAAGTAATACTAAATAACTGCAAACGAATAGGCACCTGTCATTAAAGTTATTCAATAATAAAATTGAACAATTGAATTGAATTGAATTTGGTAAGCACCAAACGCAACTAAAATTAGATACAACACAACCTAACCAGTAAAAGAGCACACAAAAATGACCAATCCTGAGCCACAATTTCCAAGACAAAATTACTAAATACCGCAGAAATATCTTGCTACACCTTTCTTGAGAAACTTAAACGTTTAAAAATTACAAAAACCGTAACGGTTAAAAGACCGTGGGTTACGAGACTTAACTGTAGCCTGACGGGGAGAACCATCCGGAAAATATCCAGCACTTTTAAAATGTACGTATTATATAAGTATTTTGCACCTTCTACTTTTTTTAGGGATGGGAAACAAGTTATCGATAAAATTGAATGAATGGTCGAATGAATGAATGAATGACAGAATGAATGAATGATATGTATATTTGCAAGAATTATAGGTAGGTAACATAAGTTTTTATGATCTATGGGTTTCTATGGGTTTGGGTTGAAAAAGTTAATGTTCTTTTCTGCGTTTATTTATGCAGTAACTAGCGCGTCTTCATCTTCATAATTCTTCTACCAATTTAAATTTACTCGTCATATCAGCAGTTTCCTTCCGACAATTTGCCTTGCCTTTTTCCAACTATGTTAGGATCGGCTTCCAGTCTTAATATCAGTATTTTACAAGGAACGGCTGTCTATCTGACCTCAACAACCCAGTTAGCACTCGGTTAATACTTTGGTAAGATTGGTTGACAGTCTTTCAGGGCACTGACTACCTGTAACGAGTGAAGGTGGTGGCTAAATAATAAGAGCCGCTCGGGTCGATCTTTAGATTACGCCGCGTTTGCCCAGGTTGGTCCGTGGATGGGTGACCACCCATTACATACCGGGTTTCCTGTGGGCCTCGGAAAGCAAGTTAAGCCGTTGGTCCCAGCTGTCACAAGTCGTTAAAAGAGTCAGTGACCCGAAAGTCTAACAACTAGTTTTACCAAGGAATATCGTATTACCCAGTACTAACTGAGTTGAGGAAGTCAGATAGGCAGCTGCTCCATGAAAAATAATGGTATTCAGCTGCATCCGGTTAGACTGGAAGTCGACCCCAATGTAGTTCGGAAAATGGCTAGGTAGATGATTACTATCCAAGATCTACAAATGACAGGCAACGGGCTTACCGTGCTTTCTGACTCACGGAGGAAACTCAGTTTACAATGGATCAGTCACCCATCAACGAACCAACCTTGGCAAGCGATGCTTAACTTTGAACACCCATGTGGCTGTTACTATTTAGCAACGAGTACCGAATTTACTCTTTTAATAACATGTTTTGTTGTTTATAAAGGCGATATATTTAGCCTATGTAACATAATATTTAAATCCTGAATTGCTAACAAATAGAATAAGATCATTTGTAAGCAGATTGTATTCAAATCTGTACTAATATTATAAAGAGGAAATATTTGTTTGTTTGTTTGTACCGTATAAGCTCCGTAACTACTGGGCCGATTTTAACCATTTCTTCACCAATAGAAAGCTAAATTATGCGGAAGTAACATAGGCTATAAATTGTAAATATACCATTCAAATTAGCCGAGCTATCACAATTTTTGCGGACGAAGTCGCGGGCGAAATGCTAGTATTATATAAATAAAGAAAATAAAAAATAAATGTTATTAAAAATAATAATCTCGATAACCAGCGTCACATCCCTAGACTCTCCGGAAGGATATCCCTTAAATCCCCCAGGGGTCTGATAAATTGTGTTTCGCCAGCTCACTGTGGATATTAATAATATTTTAGTATACCATTAACATTTTGAATAATATTAATAAAGTTTTCTATGGTATTATGAGAAGATTTTTAAATTGTATGAGTGCCACGTGCTACACGAAGGAAAATCTTCCGCCTTGTTTGTCGAGCTATTTCAGACAAATTTTTTTTTTTTGTAACATTGGCCAACCTGAGGGCCTAAAGGGGCAAACGCTTGTAAGACGTGTCGTAATTCTACAATAATTTTTTAGGGAACCCTTATAGCCCCTTCACAGTCAAACGTACAGGCATGCATGACATGAACGTGTGTAGGAGAAAGCTGTACAGTTATCCTGGCATGTGCATGTAACCCAGAAAATATCGAAATATATATTTTTACCACTTGGTTATGCCTGCGCGGTGTGACTGGCATAACCGAACGTGTGTGGTAGGTCGCATGCACAATTCTCAGTTATTTTCTAAGTAATAAACCCACTAAAGCAACCATATCGTCTTGTGTTGTCGCTTATACCGTGCAGTTACGTGTGTGTCCTCTGTAATCGGTTGTGCATTCAGGTTTTTCAATCAGATTTAAAACTGTCAGGCGTCACCTATCATCTATGGCTATTGGTTATGCATGTGCAGTTTTGCTGTACACTATACAGTATGCTTAGTGCGAGTTTTTTTTACGTATCGAGCGCGTAACGTTTACGAAAATTAGTATGGCGCTGGGTATCCGCCACCTAGCGGCACGAATTGTCGCTTACCCAGCGCCATACTAATTTGCGTAAACGTTAACGCGCTCGATACGTAAAAAAAACTCGCACTAAGCATACAGAGTGTAACATAACAAACGCAAGACCGCTCGTTTGGTCTCTCAGACCATGAATCTGCACAGCTTTTGTTCTATGACTTTTGGAAATTCATAACTTTTGTTTTAGTTTTACCATACATGTTGATCAGCGGATCGCGTCAATTCCTATGGAAAATCCATTTTTTTTGCGAATTTCTAGAACGCGTAGAACAAAGTTGTTCAGTTTCATGGTCCGAGAGACCACACGGTTGGTTTTGCATTCATTATGTTACACCACACACCTTGTATAGGCAAGCATGAATGTGTGTACGAGAAAACTGTACAGTCATCTTTGAAATGGAATTCGGTTTTGCATGCTAACGTGTGTGGCCTTTAGTTCTGATAAAGATTTTTGTAGGTACAGTAAAAATTATGCCTGCGACTTTTGGCTACAAAACAGGCGCGTATATTTAGAAAATCATTGTTCTTTGGCAAATCATAAAAGAGCTCTCACTTCCATTAAATAATTAAGAATATCCTCCATTACTGCTAATTGGAAAAAAATGAATCATATTACCAGTTCATTCTCGCTTTGTGGATCAATCCGGTAATTAATGAGAAGATCCCATTAATTCTATTAATTAGGACTTCGAGACTTCAATTTAATTGACGCCTTATGTTCAATTCAATTACTGAGTAATCTTATGGACAGTGGGATTTAGATAATTGTGTTTCATTACGTTTATTTGACTACCGTTGATTAAGGTTTTCAGAGGCGCTCGTGGCTAAATAATAACAGCCGCTTGGTCGGTTGGTCTGTAGATGGGTGACCACCACCCAATGCATACCGAGTATCCTCCGTGCCGAAAAGCACGACGAAATTCAAATATTCTTACGTTTTTTGCAATTTCCAGGTCAGTGTTAGGTTGTACGTTGATGAAAAATGAGTCGCGTCAGTAACAACTAGTACCACCAGTAACAAGTTCATATTTTAACCCCATTGAATGAATTTTTCATGAAATAGTTACGGAATAAGGTTACATGAACTTAGAGGGTTGTATTAATGATTTTAATGATTATAATTCCGTAATGCCCGTACCGGAATTTATCTCCGAAAATTTTATAAAAAAAATCTGTTACTATTCCTTTATTCCAAAGTCTGCACTCCATCTTTGTAAATAATACGCCTAAAACCAAAAATCCAACAATGGATGTTGATATACTCTAACGAACGACGCGTGAAATCAGCTCTTTGCCTAGCTACAGAGTTCATCGAACTTGTCGTCGCGCTTGCCGTTCGCTGCATGCGTTTTGCCACGGTAATGATACATTGCTTATGAGGAAATAAAACAAATCAAATTTATTAGATTCCCATAACATTCCTGAAATAATTTCTTGTACCGGTCATCTTGGTATGATATACTGAATTCACCCCATCAGTTTGTGGAGGGCTGTCCCTTACACCCTGTATTACCGATACATTTTGCCAGTTTGACCCGAACATCTACCTAACGATACTTTTCAATCCGACCGGAAAGGTCAACGGTACGGATAAACCCTGGAATCTATTTGATCGGCAGAGCACGATAAAAACAATTTATCGATACAGTTGCCTCTTATGGGCGGTCGCGGTGTAGGGAAATAAGTTGCGCCTTAGTAGCGAATGTATTTTTCTTGGACGGTTGGAAATGTTGTAATGGTGGGTTCTTTCTAGTGATGTATGTGATGGTTTAAAACTGGAAATTATAAAGGGTTAAATAGACCCTTAACGAAGCCGAAAGGCAGTTGTTCTCCCTGTCATTGCGATATTTTTTTCGTTCTAGACCATACCTGGGAACCTTCCAGTTACGCAGATATTGGGAGTCAAAGTTCGAACTTTTCGCAAGTTTTTTTAACACAAGTTTTTAATGTTGTAACTTTACTTTGAATACCTCCACGACCCCCGCACTATTCAATGCATCCATCAGCATAATGTTTTGAGTGCGTTACATTGAGTCCTACCGTAAAACGTGATTTTTCACATAAAAAAAGTTGTTTCCAAGGAATCATTTTTGCGTTGAGTTACTTAGTTTGATGTGCAGAATGCTTGGTTGACGGCTATGTGAAGGGTCTGTTTACACCCTGTATAGTCTTATTCTCAGTCTTCTTTAAGTCGTGGATAACTTTAACTGCGCGATGTAGGAATTAGATGCTAGTTCTTCATTTGTGTAGTGCTTTTTGTCCTATGTTGCCCTAGTACTTTTTGTAAAAAAAAACAAAAGCTGTTATCCAAGCAATCATTTTTGCTTAGAGTTACTTAGTTTGATGTACAGAATGCTTGGTTGATGACGGCTTCGTGAAGGGTCTGTTTACACCCTGTATGTATGAAATGATGTAAAAAGAAGGTCAACAGCTTAGAATACAACAACCATTTACTCGATGATGTGTTCTCAAGCCGCCCATTTTCCGTGACCCACTTTATAATAATATCCCGGAATTTTACCACGTTTCACAGAATTATCCACCATAAAAGAAAACTGCGTGCACACTACAAACGCCAAGTTTACGCAAAATAAGCAATATGGTGTTGTTCCTATATACATGGTGCTTTTGTACATGTTATGCTGTGGTTATGTTGTCATATACATTGTGGAATAAGGATGTTGTTTTGGGTTCACTCGATTAGGTAGTTTTCATAATTCCACTTCTGATTACACACACATACACACACACATTACATTATATAGTTTTTTCTTTCAACAGCCTCTTAGATCCCACTGCTGGGCAAAGGCCTCCCCATATATCCTTCCAAGTACACTTCTCCTGCGTCACGTCACGTCATGCTTCGTGATGCGCGTCTAGATCATGTTGCCATCCCTTTCTAGGCCGGCTTCAGCGGCGCCGTCCATCCTCAGGCACCCATCGTGTTGAGACCTTTGCCCAGTGGTCATTATGTATACGTATCACGTGACCCACCTGTCCCAATTTAAGCCTGGCGGGCTTTTTGCCTACTTCTGTGATGCCTGTTTTTGAGCGCAGCGTAGTGTTCCGTATTTAACATTCCTTCTTTTTTTTTTCTTAGACCTTATTGTCCCACTCGTGGGAAAAGGCTTCCCACAATTCCTTTCACTTCTTACAATGGGTGTGCTTCTCCTTTTTTATTTTCCTATTTATAGAAGTCAGCGTATTTTAAGTATAACTTATTCCCCATGAAATCATTTTTATGAGGTGTAAAAAAAATTGAACAATATAAATACAAAAGAATAAAAATAAATAAGTTTAGATCAATCAAAACGTATATTTATTTAAATAATCTCCCAAAATACCTTCAAATCAACAAAACTCTTCCATGAAAACATACACGTCACGATGTAAATAAACAAACCTGTCACGTAACGCAAGCTAAGTGTAAACTCATCATCATTTTACGAGCTTCTCTCAAGAATGCAGTAGTAAGAAAGTAGGGCAAGCTAAACAAAAGGAATGGTGTTTTTCTTCACACGTATGTATATGTGTTGAGAGAATATATTATTAGATGTATGGCTTGGTATGGAGTCTGTGTAGTGGGGCTTTATGACTGAAAATGAAGGTCTGAGAAATATAGACAAATGATTTAGGAAACATTTGGAGGATCTCGTGGCTAAATAATAACAGCCGCTCGGGTCGATCTTTAGGTTAAGCCGTGCTTGCTTAGGTTGGTCTGTGGGTGGGTGACCGCCCATTACATACCGAGTTTCCTCCGTGCCTCGGAAAGCACGTTAAGCCGTTGATCCAGGCTGTCATTTGTAGATCTTTGACAGTCGTTAGGTAGTCAGAGCCCCAAAAAGTCTGACACCAGTCTGACCAAGGGGAATCGTATTACCCAGTACTAACTGGGCTGTGGAGGTCAGATAGGCAGTCGCTCCATATAAAATAGTGGTATTCAGCTGCATCCGGTTAGACTGGAAGCCGACCCCAATATAGTTGGGAAAAGGCTAGGCCGATGATGATGATTTAGGAAACATTTCTAACCAAATTATTTATGCTTAGCATTTCATCAGTATAGTCAGACTTTATGTACGGTTCCCATTGCTGGGACACCAGGTCTGCTCTTAGAGGGAGTGGGCTGCTATTCACGCAGGCTCAGTGCGGAATATCACAAAGGTCCTCGACCATACCTGGGAACCTTCTGGTTACGGAGATATTGGAGGTCAAAGTTCCAACCTTTTCACACGTTTCAAAAAAATGCAAGTTATAAATGTCATAGTTTGCACTTAAAAACACATAAACCAAATGCAATAAGCTAGCATTTAACTTGTTTTTTTTCTTAAGCACAACGTTGTAAGTGCATTCACATTGAGCCCAACCGTAAAACGTGATTTTACACACAAAAAAGTCGGTTCCCAGCATAAAAGTTTGTGTAGTGTTACTTAGTTTAATGTACAGAATGCTTGGCTGACGGCTTCGTATACATAAAGGGTGTAAATAGACCCTTAACGAAGCCGAAAGGCACTTGTTCTCCCCGTCATTGCGATATTTTTTTTTGTTCTAAACCGTACCTGAGAACCTTCTAGTTACTGAGATATTGGGGGTCAAAATTCCAACTTATTCACAAGTTTTTTTTTAAATACATGTTTTTAATGTAAGATTTTTACTTAAAACACCTACACGACCCCCGTACTATTCAATCCTTCCATCAGCACAATGCTTGGAGTGCGTTCCATCGAGTCCTACCGAAAACGAAAAAACGAAACACGAAAAACGAAAACGAAAAACGAAAACGAAATTGTTCACCCCAAAAAAAAAAATCGTTTCCCAACAATATTTTTTGCGTAGAGATCTTAGTTTGGTGTTCAGAATGCTTGGTTGACGGCTATGTGAAGGGTCTGTTTACACCCTGTGTAGGCGAAAGGTTCTTGCACCTCACCACTGTCCATCCTTTATATAAGTTTGACAACAAATCCCTATTTTCGTAAATGTGATGTATTCCTATTTACTTATGTGTTGTATTCCAGTGGCCTCGCCAGCAGAGCAAATTCATTCACTGTTGTTCCAACTGTTATATTTTATTAATTTCCAATTCAGTTCAAATCCAGACGATATTCCAAATTCAAATAGCAATCTGACCGCACCCTAACACAACTTATACCACAATTGCAAGACTTCTCTTGAACTAAGACATTTATCAAATGTAACACAGAACAGGCAAAATTGGACTGTACCGCTAAGGCCTTATGGTTTTTGTAACCGCATTACATTACCAACTAAGACATCTGTCATTTATGCAACAAGAATAAGCGACATTGAACTGTATTGAGAAAGGCTTAAGGTTGCCTAAAGCTGCATAACTTTAAACAAGGGTTTCCAGAAATTACTTAAAAGAAGATTGTTTTCCCAAACTTCGTATTTCCTCTCGTTTCGAACTTAAAATATACAAGTTTTAATTAATGTAGACAAATTGTGTTCTAGTGTTTTCTTTAGGAATTGTTCGAAGTGATTAAATTTTGTTGGGTTTCCTATAATTTCGTTCTAGAAATGCTTCAGCCAGAGTTTCAGGCTTCAACCATCTTGTTAGTTGCCAATCTATAGAAATAAATAAAATTCAGGTGTCTGTTTGTAATTTCAAAATAACAGCTTTAATGAAAGTATGTACGGTACTTATAACAAAATAACATTTTTTTTTAATTTTTGTCTGTCTGTTTATTCCAGCTAATCTCCGAAACGGCTGGACCGTTTTTGACGTTTTTTACTGGCATATAGCTGGTGTTATAAAGAGTAACTTAGGCTACTTTTATTAAAATTAATGAAATAGGGTTCCGTGCAATAAAATTAAAACCCTTGAAATTTTTAACAAAATCCGATTCAAATAGGGAAGAAATATTTTTATAATCATTTCACGCGGACGAAGGTCGCGGAGCACAACTAGTATTTGAATAAAAGTTTATTGGCTGATTGAATTAGAAGTTTGATGAATTGAGTACACTAGGAAGCTTAGTGAATTGAAAAATGAATCAAGTCTATTCAGACTTGAGAGGCTTTTGTTTTTAAATGTGATCTCTCTTTTCTATTAATTTTCGAAATTCAAAATCCTGTAAATAGGATCTAGGACCAGGCCTTTCCAGTCGTATGCTATTCAACTATTATATTATGTTAGTACTACCAGCTACCAGTAGCGAAGGGTCAATTTTGTAAGAGATACGACAGTATCTTTAATGGGATTATATTATTGTCTTTTCATAAAGCATTTAAGAATCTTTGCTCAAAACTACATTGAGTAGTGTAGTGTATCGATACAATAATCGACTAGATTTGAATCTATGGTATCGATGACATAAATTATGTAGTCTCTGGTTAAGCATTGCAAGGGAAATGCGGGGTGATCGAGAGTCCTGTGAGACATGAAGGCCTAAGACATTAATTATAATACATTAGACATTATTATTATTATTATATTATTACACATACATCTACAACATTATTTTTAGTATAATTATGCAAAACCTGAATATAGTTTGTTCAGAATAAGTAACTGAATCAATTCCAATATTTTTTAAACCATGTTATATTATTTCCCAAAACTATTTTAAAAGTTAAAAGTTGGACACCGAGCGACTTTAAGTACCTATCGCAATAATTTAGGTACCTACTGCCAAATTATTATTATCAATGAGCTCAAGACGACGCTGGAGGCGCGCGGTGCGTGGTGACCACGTTTTTGTGCTGACAACTAGGTAACAGAACAAGCTTATAACTTTGTGACTTTTCATGATACAGTTTTGTTTGTACATAGATTATTTACATAATACTAGACACGTGTTTCAGGTTTCGCATATACTAAAACTAATGTTGTATAGGTACACTACAAATATTTTCGAAGAAAACCACCCCTGACTGAGAAACAGTCCCTGTAATCACTTTAACCAATCTCGAGGTAAACCACGAAAGAAAAGAAACACTCTGAACACAAAATCCTTCTCCAAACACAACCCGTCCCATTAAAACTCCTACACAACCTATCGAACCTATCCCACTTCTAATAGCCTAAAACCGTAATAAAGATCCTATCAGACCAGACCGAAAGCTTCAAAGAAACTTTGAAAGTCGGTTAGCCTGTAAGGGTCGGCCGGAAGTACACGGCGACACGTCACTTCCTGTGATTAACGACAGTAACCCAATTTCCTTTAAACTTGGAAGAAAATATTCGTTTGGTGCGAGTTAGAAGCGGTAGCGGGAGGGTTTGAAAAGTCTCTCTTGTATCGGTATGATGGGAGCTCAGCATAATTAAAAAAATGAAAGAATTTATGTTATTTTGAAGACTATGAAAGAAAAGGAAAAGAGCTTTTGGAAGGAATTCAGGAAGGACTTTTGCCCAGCAGTGGGACAGTAAATGCAAAAAAAAATTATTGGGTACCCATACCTCCATGTTAATGATTTTCATTAATTTTTTAATGTTTATTTTATTATGTCCTTTTAATATTTATCGTTGTATTTTTGGGTACTTCACCTGAAATATATATATATTTTTTTTTTATAAGCATAAGCATAAACGCACTTGCTGCTAAGACACAGGGCTTCTCTACATGAGAAGGAATTTACCACCACACGGGCCCATTGCGGGTAGTTAGATGTCAGGTCATGTCTATAAAGTTTTGGTTTTAGGAGTCTGGTTTCTTACGATGTTTTCATTCATGGACCTGTAGCGGCATTACAAAAATTACTACAACGCCATCTATGACACAAATTAACAAATAACATCAAATTCCTAAATCGCGCAGTTAAAGTTATCTGCGACTTAAGACTATTATAGAAAAACCCGACGACACACGCTCGGGCCAGTACCCCATCATCATCATCATCATTTCAGCCGAAAGACGTCCACTGCTGGACATAGGCCTCCATCAAGTGTCGCCACATTATTGCGCTCATCATTGGGAGGGTTTTGCCATAATCGCCAGTAGCCCATCAGACACAAAAACCGTCTAGTCGGAGGATCCTCTCTTTTAAATGGAGTACTGAGGAACTCACTCTCACTCCGCTCGCTCGTTCTCACTCTTGTCCTCATACCTCTAAGACCCTTTATCGAAAAAACTGAAGACTATAATTGGTTATGGTTGACCTTGGTTCAAGGAGCTTTGACGGCAGGCTATTTCTGTGAGCTGTGGCTTATGGAGACAGCCTATTAAGTACAGAATGTAGCAGGCTGTATTTTTATTATGCTCAGATGGAGATTGTGTTCTATAGCTTGGGCACTGTCGGCTGTAGCAACTCGTATAAGCATTAGTGGAAGAAGGGAAAGGAGGCCGTTTTACCTGCAATAGGTCACAAATAGCGGAATTGACATATTAATCTAAGTCTGCCCACAATATTTCAGGCTTGGCTTGATCGACCTTCCAGAACCTAGTTTTTATTTTAATTAGTTCACTGGTTTTTCTATCCAGTATTCTATAGAAGGAGTGACAAGCTGAATCCCGTTTGTCATTCTTCCCGCTAATCTCTCAATCCTTGCACCAATCGCATGAATCAGTATACCATGTCTTTTCAATAGATTATGATTTATAACTGCCGTCTGCCGATGATTCGCCAAAGATATTCAGCTTCTTATGCTATTTGGCACCGATATCTTTTCCTAGGAGGAGTGTTATCCACCTAGCCTTTTCCTATGTTCGAACGACTTCTGAGATTTATCTAGCCTTTTCCCTTTTAGAGTATTTTGCCGTCAGAATCTTACATTTTTTTTTTACGTCGTTTGATACGATGGATGTCATAAGGTTCTACGAACGTTTTTATTTTTGCTAGGATACTTGGTATTTTGCACTTGCGTACATTTAATTTCGCCTGAAAACAAAAGAATATAGTCAAATGATTTCGTGAAAAATGAATGAATCTCTCTGACATCGACGCACTCACACATACACATCTTCCGAAGGCGTTCAAAACAATTTATTTTCAAGTAGAGCGTGTTTGACAGACAGCTTTTCATTACTGAATACAATTTATTTAGAAACACAAGGAAATATAGGGAATGTTGACTATTACAAAATGTGTATTGAATGTATAGCGACTGTTAAAACTTTAGTAACAGTGTTATTTTAAGAGATTTCATCCTTAATGTTCCTTTAGAGCGATGTTATAAAGTAGAGGATTTGCTTTTTCGCATTTTTGATTACCACCCATTACTGATTTAATTGTGATGGATGGAGAGGAACAGGAAGAACAAGGAAACGATGCATTGTGTGAGGAATGATATGAAAGAAAAAGGTGTAAATGATAGCGTGACGGTTGACAGAGGAGAATTATTTAGGAAAAAAAATCGGTTGTCTGTAAAGTCGGTTTACTGACGATAGTTGAACGTGACAACGTCATAAGAAAATACTGATGGAATGGTTGCATTTTTCAAAAGAAAATTTAAAATAAAATAAAAAATAATTTAATTTTATTTGTTTGATAGATATTTTGTATGGATACTAGCTTATGCCCGCGGCTTCGCCCGCGTGGAGTTAGGGAATAGAACCACGGGATCTTACTTGTGGGATTATAAGTTTGGGCTGTGCGTTGCTGTATCAGTCAGCCAGTCAGGACATTAAATTTTAAATTGGGGGATGATTTTGGAAAAACTGTGATACACGTATCTCATCATTTTAACTGAAGTATATGTAGACACTTTTTCAAGTCAATCGACCTCGAGAGAGTTTCCCAGAAAATTCAACACCCCATTTCACCCTCTTAGGGGTGGAATTTCAAAAAACCCTTTCTTAGTGGCTACCTACTCCCCACAAAGAGTACATTCTCCAAATTTGATGTCTCTAGGACCAGCGGTTTGGGCTGTGCGTTGATGTATCAGTCAGCCAGTCACGACATTGAATTTTAAATTGGGGGATGATTTAAAAAAAAACTGTGATACACGTATCTCATCATTTTAACTGAAGTATATGTAGACACATTTTCAAGTCAATCGACTTCGAGAAAGTTTCAAAGAAAATTCAACACCCCATTTCACCCCCTTAAGGGTGGAATTTCAAAAAACCCTTTCTTAGTGGATACCTACTCTCCACAAGCAGTACATTCTCCAAATTTGATGTCTCTAGGACCAGCGGTTTGGGCTATGCGTTGATGTATCAGTCAGCTAGTCAGGACATTGATTTTTAAATTGGGGGATGATTTTGGAAAAACTGTGATACACGTATCTCATCATTTTAACTGAAGTATATGTAGACACTTTTTCAAGTCAATTGACCTCGAGAGAGTTTCCCAAAAAATTCAACACCCCATTTCACCCTCTTAGGGGTGGAATTTCAAAAATCCCTTTCTTAGTGGATACCTACTCTCCACAAACAGTACATTCTCCAAATTGGATGTCTTTAGGACCAGCGGTTTGGGCTGTGCGTTGATGTATCAGTCAGCCAGTCAGGACATTGAATTTTAAATTGGGGGATGATTTTGGAAAAACTGTGATACACGTATCTCATCATTTTAACTGAAGTATATGTAAACACATTTTCAAGTCAATCGACCTCGAGAGAGATTCACAGAAAATTCAACACCCCATTTCACCCTCTTAGGGGTGGAATTTCAAAAAACCCTTTCTTAGTGGATGCCTACTCTCCACAAAGAGTACATTCTCCAAATTTCATGTCTCTAGGACCAGCGGTTTGGGCTGTGCGTTGATGTATCAGTCAGCCAGTCAGGACATTGAATTTTAAATTGGGGGATGATTTTAGAAAAACTGTGATACACGTATCTCATCATTTTAACTGAAGTATATGTAGACACATTTTCAAGTCAATCGACTCAGAGAATAAAAAGTTTCATAGAAAATTCAACACCCCATTTCACCCTCTTAGGGGTGGAATTTCGAAAAACCCTTTCTTAGTGGATACCTACTCTTCACGAAGAGTACACTGTCCAAATTTCATGTCTCTAGGACCTGTGGTTTGGGCTGTGCGTTGATATATAAGTCAGTCAGTCAGTCAGTCAGTCAGTCAGTCAGTCAGTCAGTCAGTCAGGACTTTGAATTTTATATGTATAGATAGAGAAGGAGGTAAATGGAAATCACAATTAAATTGATCAAGTTACATTTATTTGTACGCATAAATACAATTATGTCAATTTTTTTTTTTTTTTTGCAATTTTCATAGTTTTTACAAGTATGAATGTGCGTTGAGCAATTGTTTTATGGAACGCCTCAGAGCGAGGTAACGCGCGTTTTTCGTGCGTGCAGCCGGCTCCATCGAATTATAAGACGTTGTCACGTCAAAAATCGATAGACACAGTAACATACATATTATTATGTAGAAAAAAAATCAACCTTCAGAGAGTTCAGAGTTCAAAATTCATTTAGTTGTTCAGTTACATGACTGTGGAGGGCATATATTTTTCTTTCGACATGTCATACAGCAAACTGTGAAACGAAATTCGACTGCCTCGTAATCGGAAAATTTCGCATAAAGCATTGTAAACCTGCCGCAGTGGTAGACGCCCACGGCGCCGGACGTCGGCAGACGATCTCCGGCCACCGTAGGCGCGGGCTTGCAGGCGGCGAGTAATGGGCGACTCGCTGTCCGACCATGGACCATGCCCGGGTCGACGACGCGTTGTGTTCCACGCGCGCCTCAAAGAGTGTCAGCATTATGACGGGGCCGCCCTCTAGAGGGCCAAAGCCTGCCGGGGTCGCGGGACTTATAGAATTACCGTGACCCTGGATCATAAAGGGCTATTGAAGGACACCGTGGATTTTAGTCAGTACAAGTCTGACAGTTCCTCCCACTCTGCCCTGGGTGGTAGGACTCATTTGATGATTTTACCACGATAAAAAAAAAAAAGCATTGTAAACCTTAACTCAAGCAATGTGCGAGTAAATAAATATGAAAGTCCTGAAACAGACAACGTTGAAATAAACGAGTCTTTCTAACATCTAGGAAAACCATTTATTTTCAAGTACTACGTTGATGGACAGGATTTCATTAACGAACAGACAACTTATTTAGAGAGCCGACGCAAAAACAATTGAATACAGGGACGTTGATTTTCAATTATTATTGAGGCATTGGTTATTTGTGATGCTATTAAGTTGAGACCTATACAGGGTGTTCGGTTAAACATGGGAACATTACTTTAAGGGAGTGAAGTACTCATAAATATGAGCAACTCTTACTATGGGGCTAACTATGAAATATGATTTAAAAAATCTGCTGTAACCTACATTTTTTCGAGTTACGCGACCAATAATGTGTGGTGCTGCAGATTTTTTTTTCGCGAATTCATGGTCGATCCCATAGTAAAAGTTGCTTATTTTCATGGGTACTACACGCCCCTAAAACACACGCTTAAAAAAACACCCTGTATAATTGACAATTGATGTTTATCAGACTTTGGGGTATGAAGAACGGGGTGTAAAGTTCTTCACCCCCATAGAAAAGGAAGGGTCCTCCGACCAGACGGGTGTTGTGTCTGGTGGACTACTGCCCGACATTTTTGTTGTCGGGTTCTTCTATAAAGGGTGTAAATAGACCCTTAACATAACCGAAAGGCACTTGTTCTCCCCGTCTTTGCGATCATTTTTTTGTTCTAGACCATACCTGGGAACCTTCTAGTTACGGAGATATTGGGGGTCAAATTTCCAACTTTTTCCCACCTTTTTTTTTTTAAATACGTGTTTTTAATGGAAGATTTTACTTTACACACCTCCACGACCCCCGTACTATTCAATCCATCCATCAGCACAATCCTTTGAGTGCTTGCTCACCTAACTTGACTTTTCACCCCAAAAAAAAAAGTCGATTCCCAGCAATAATTTTTGGGTAAAGTTACTTAGTTTGATGTACAGAATGCTTGGTTGACGGCTATGTGAAGGGTCTGTTTACACCCTGTATAGTCTTATTCTCAGTCTTCTTTAAGTCGTGGATAACTTTAACTGCGTGATGTAGGAATTAGATGCTAGTTCTTCATTTGTGTAGTACTTTTTGTCCTATGTTGCCCTAGTACTTTTTGTAGTGCCACTACAAGACTAAGGCCTACTGTCGTCATCAAATTTCAACTGTGTGTTGCCAACAGTCTCGGAGTAAAATGGCTGAGACAATGGACAGACAAGACGAATCTATAAAATCAGTATCCCAAAAAAGTATGGTTGTAGTGCTCAAACCCGGACGATTTCACCCACAAAGTCGACTACCACCAAGAACAATTTATTAATAGCCTTTTCTTATTCGACACAATTAAATAAACAAGCTACTTGTTGATACAGCAAATTAATTTGTATCTGACAGCAGGTAAATAATACTGACCGAAGTCACATTTGCTTGAAGTGGCATTTGTCAAGTTGTGTTGAATAGGGTTGCCAACTGGTTTACAAGTCTGAGAACCTGTTGAAAATCTCCCATCTGGACACGAGTTGCCATGGCTGACCTGGAAGTCTTTAAATAGACTTCAGACCCAGGTTGGTCGCAGCTAGGAGATCCTGCTCAGGTGGAGATTCATTAATGACTCTGCCTTGGAGTGTAAGTGTGGTGCTGTTCTACAAACGATGGGCACTGAGGGGCACTTAATATCGTGTCCTGCTCGTCCTGTTGTTTGTTCACTACAGGAGCTGATGGACGCTACCGACAGCGCCAAACTAGCTACTACAGTAGCTCAGTTCTGGGCTGACACAATTTAGATTGCCGTCGACACGCTAAGAAGAAGAGTCTGAGGTGTGTCCTATCAGCCTCTGAGGCACTAACATGAGCGGAGGTGTAAATTTACCGTAGGTAAATACAAACATAAAGCACTTCTCCCATGTTTTACGATGAATACTAGCCTAGCTATATCAGTGCCGGTTGATTGTAATTATTTTTATTTTTGAATTGTCTTTTTTGTCTATACTATGGACACTTTTAACGTGCACGTCTTGCTACATAGTTCTAACATAATGTACAGTCTCAGCATGAATGAACAAGGTTTTTGTAACAATATTCTGATTTAAAAGAGTGTCCTGGAGTTTCTTGCCCGTTCTTCTCCATAGAGATCTACGCTAGGGAATGGGTAACTACAGCACTTTCACATATTATTATGCCTTGCGACTGGGGCTGTGGTTCATTATTATTGTTGGCTTTGTTTCGACAATTCAAAAGTGCCTGTAACTGGTCTACTTTCAGAAATAAATGATTTTGATTTGATTAATTTGGGTATCAAAATTTCTTCGTTTTTTTGGTTCTAGCTCATGTCGGTTTCCTCACAATCTCACGATGATTTTCTTCACCGTTTCCATCACTTACGTATGTATTACATAAAATCCTTAGGGACTTGGTGGTTAGACATTTTCGGAGTTGTCTCTTTTATGGCCATGCTATCTTTTGACGTTTTATAAGTAACCTTGTAGGCTCATGTCAAACTCGCTGTTGGCCGAAACCATCTTCCGCATGGAGAAAAGAATTCATTCGCTATTTGAATCAGATTTTGTTAACAATATCAAGGGTTTTATTTTTTTTTTCACGGAGCAAAATTTATTTATTTATTTAATTTTAAAAAAAAAAAACAAAAAAAGTAGCCTAAGTTACTCCTTGTATCAGCTATCTGCCAGTAAAAGTCCTGCCAAAATCTGTCCAGCCGTTTCGGAGATTAGCCGAAACAAACAGGCAGACCGACAGCCAGACAGAAAAAATTTTTTTTTTTGTTATAACTGCCGTATATACTTTCATATAAATTCATCAAAAAGCTGTTATTTTTTAATTATAAACAGACACTTCAATTTTATTTATTTGTATGTTTAAATAAAATATATTGGTTTTATTTTAATTTTTCAAGAGTACTCACCCACCCATTGGATGAGACGACTTATCCGTGTTTGCAAATATTATTTAACCGTAAACGAGCCCCTTTCTTTCATAACATACATACAAAGAAGAAAAGCCTCTTAATATTCCCAAATCCCCACATTACACAACCCCGATACAAAGTTAATAACACTTCCCATTATTTTCCTACTACCCCACAATTTTCTGCTGCTTTCACGAACAACCCTACAACCACAGACTAAACAAAAGTGTATTAATCACCAGCACAAAAGGAGATTAATGAGTTCGTTTCCTTTCATTAACCAGCTACCCAATATATCCTGACATTTCAAAATGGCGCCCCTTGTCAAGAGAACTGTCAGATGAAACGTCAAATACGGTACATTTGAATTTAGTTCCATTTTTGTCCGCGGTTCAGGTTATGTTGGTGAGTCTTTTATGTGTGAGAATAAAATATGTGTGATAGGGAACATTTTAGAAAGTGTTGGGGCTGTTTAATTTTTGTTTTTTATTTGTCTTTTGGATTGCGGTTTTATACTGTAGGTAATAATTATAAAGGGTGGCTACAGGATTATGCCTCTAAGGTACATCCTACACAGCAACGTTTTAGAGTTCCGTACTTGAAGGGTAACCAACGTGACCCTATTACTAAGCCTCCGCTGTCCGGCCATGCGTCCGTCTGTCTGTCAGCGGGCTGTATCTCATGATCCGTAATAGGTAGACAGTTAAAATTTTCACAGTATGTGTATTTCTGTTGCCGCTATAACAAAAAATAAATTAAAAATTAATGGAGGCTCCGCTACTACGATAGTACCGAGAGACCGATTCGCACTTGCTCGGTTATACAAATTATCTTCTGTAGTCGTTTATTGTAATAATAAATAAAATAGTAGATTTATATTTAGTTATTTGGATAACTAGGGATTGAATAACTTTGTTGTACAAAACAATAGTCCGTCGAATCCGACTTGGCTGGGCAGCGTTCGAGAAGTTGCGTGATATCTTCTCGTCCAACTTACCGCAGAGTCTCAAGACGAAAATCTATGACCAGTGCGTGTTACCAGTGATTACATACGGAACCGAAACGTGGTCGCTCACAATGGGCCTCAACAGAAGGCTTAAAGTCACCCAAAGAGCAATGGAGGGGGCTATGCTCGGAGTTTCCTTGCGTGATCAAATCAGAAATGAGGAAATCCGCAAGAGAACCAAGGTTACCAACGTAGCCCGAAGAATAGCCAAACTAAAGTGGCAGTGGGCAGGGCACATTGCTCGCAGAACGTATGGCCGATGGGGACGAAAACTTCTGGAGTGGCGACCGCGAACCGGAAGACGTTGCGTTGGAAGGCCTCCCACTAGGTGGACCTATGACCTGGTGAAGGTTGCAGGGATCCGCTGAATACGAGTCGTACGGGACCGGTCAATGTGGTGACACTCGGGGGAGGCCTATGTCCAGCAGTGGATGACGCCTTCACCATACCTCTTTGAAACTTAGAATAAACTTTAAACACAAGCATTAATTACCCGAAAATCGCTAATCAGTTCGCAGAGTACCCTAATTTTTATAACAAATAGCAACTCGAGATCCCTGCCTACCCTTTTCTAAATTAAGGCGTTATTCACAAGTTTTAATGTAGATTTAAGGCCTTATCCTCGGGGAGGGTGTCATAAATTTCAGAGATATACCCTGGATAACATTTTGTGTAGATGTTTGTCCGATTTTAAGGTTTTTGGGTCAGCTATTTTAAGAGACTGCCTCGTTGGTCGAGTGGTCGCAAGCGCGGCTGCTGAACATGAGGTCTTGGGTTCGATTCCCGGGTCAAGGCCAAAGTGTTATTGGGTTTTTTCATCAGGAATTTCTTAGTAACAGCCACGGTGGCTGGATTTGTGCCTGGTTGATGGCAATAGGCTCGCCTAGTGTTACATAGGACTTAAAACATAACTGGCGAAATGTGCGTGTACTATTAGGTACACCTCTGTCTAACCCTTCGGGGGTTACAGGCGTGATGATATGTTATGTTATTTTAGGAGAAGTTGTATGATGATCTATGTGGTGATGATCATTGAATGCCGTGTAATATTGATAAAGAAGAATCACAGCGGCATGAAGTTTGATTTGCATTTGAGGTCCTGGGTTCGATTCCCATATTGTCTTTGAGTTTTTCCATCCGGAAATTCTCAATAGTAGCACGGTACACGAAGTCTAGATTTGTGCCTAGTTGATGGTAATAAGTTCGCCCCCAATTACTTGATAGGTCACCTCTGCTCTGCCCGTGGACTACAGGCGTGATGTTATGTTTTGTAAAATAACGCTTCCGCGTTTATTTCCGAATCTCTAGAGCAACAGAAATTTTGTATCTCTTAATGGCTTTCAATCAATTTCATTGTAACAGAATTACTCTTCAACGCTGTTAATCGAATTTCAAGATAATTGGAGCGATTTTAGAACCAAGAGCTTAGCGATAGACTGAGCGTGAGCGGTAACGCCCCGGTCACGATATCCCGTCGTATTCACAAACGCTTTTTTTTTTTTTGACGTGACAACGTCTAATAATTCGATGGAGCCGGCTGCACGAACGAAAAAACATGACGTATGAAGCGTTACCTCGCTCTGAGGCGTTCCATAAAACAATTGCTCAACGCACATTCATTTTTTGAAAAATGCAACCATTCTATCAGTATTTTCTTATGACGTTGTCACGTTCAACTATCGTGAGTAAACCGACTTTACAGACAACCGATTTTTTAGCGTGGTAATATCATCAAATGAGTCCTCCCACCCAGGGCAGAGCGGGAGGGATTGACAGACTTGTACTGACTAAAATCCACGGTGTCCTTCAATAGCCCTTTATGTTCCAGGGTCACGGTAATTCTATAAGTCCCGCGACCCCGTCATTATGCTGACACTCTTTGAGGAGCGCGTGGAACACAACGCGCCGTCGACCCGGGCATGGTCCATGGTCGGACAGCGAGTCGCCCATTACTCGCCGCCCGCATGCCCGCGATTCACAAACGTTTGGATTCGATTCGGATAGTCGTATGTCTATTTCGCTCGCTTTCATAAAAGTCGAAGGTTCATTGCAAAAATATCAATGAAACAAACAAAGTCACCGACTTCCGAAAGTAAAGTTATTTTAGACTTTATAGTGTTTTTTTGGTAGTCGTTTTTTAGGGTTCCGTAGTCGAATGGCAAAAAACAGAACCCTTATAGATTCGTCATGTCTGTCTGACTGTCCGTATGTCACAGCCAATTTAAACTTTAATTTTTTTTTGGAACTATTAGGACTACACAGTTGAAACTATATTCTGTAAACCACTTTTTTTTTTTTTTTTTTAACGTGGTAGAATCATCAAATGAGTCCTCCCACCCAGGGCAGAGCGGGAGGGACTGTCAGACTTGTACTGACTAAAATCCACGGTGTCCTTCAGTAGCCCTTTATGTTCCAGGGTCACGGTAATTCTATGAGTCCCGCGACCTTCTGTAAACCGCTTTACGATTTAGCTGTGCCCGGCCGGCATGCGTTGCAATGCAGCTTTTTGAACCTACCCTACCTACCTACCCTAGCTACCTACCTTACCTAACTACCCTACCCTACCACCTACCCTAGCGGTATGAAAAATAGATAGTAGCCGATTCTCAGACCTACTGAATATGCATATAAAATTTCATAAAAATCGGTCAAGCCGTTTCGGAGGAGTATGGTAACTAACTATGTGGCACGAGAATTGTATGTATAAGATAAAAAAAATAAAACGTTGGTGGGCTCCCCATACATGGAGCTGTAACAATTTTTTTTTCATCAAACTTATACGTGCTGTGTATCTATAAATAGGTATTTAAAAAAAAAAAAAAAACAGTCGAATTGATAACCTCCTCTTTTTGGAAGTCGGTTAAAAATGACATAAAGGCTTCTAAAATCATTTTTTCTCAAAGGCAATCGTTTGAAAGATAGACACTTCCAAAGTTTGCCGTTTAGTTTAGAGGGGTGTAGTAAAAATTACTACAGCGCCATCTATGACACAACTGAAGAACTAACATCAAAATTCTGAGTCGCGCTATTAAAAGTTATCCGCGACTTAAAACTATACATGCTGTCGCGTGGTGTCGCAGTCCATGAAACTGAGAAGCTTTTGTTCTATTACTCCTGGATATTCATAACTTTTTTTTAGTTTTACCAAACACGTTGATCGGCTGATCACTTCAGATCCTATAGAAAGTTCAATTTTTATTACAAGTTTCTAGAACTTGTAGAACAAGAGTTGTTCAGTTTCATGGTCCGAGAGACCACACGAGAGGTCTTGCGTTTATTATTATCGGGCAGTAGCCCACCAGACACAACTCCCGACTGGTCGGAGGATCCTACCTTTGCTATGGGGGATGGAGAACTTTACAAACTGTTCTTCTTACTCCAAAAAGCGTAGCGGAATGAACGGATGTTATGGCGGAAGCGGCAGCGAGCGCGGAAACTTGGGTTTGAAGGAACAGGAACACTAAAAAATAATGCCATCGCGTTGAATATCGTCCAAGGTAATACTGTAAAGTATTTTTAAGATTACTTTTGTTTGACCTTCGGGGCGGTTTTAACTAAATGGCAGACCTAATGGTAATAACATTTATTTGAATTTGACATAATACATAGTATTTTGGCGCTTGTGATTGTCATTGATGAGTCAATTATTTGTAAAAGCCATTTTACTATTTTAATTTAATATTTCATAAAATGTTTTTTTTAAACAAAAAAGCGCCTTCGTCCTCTCTCCTATTACATATTAATTTAACGTTGCTGTGCCCGACAGGTTCCATAATTGATTCAATGTTTTAACATACCAACTGTTTTATTTTTAATATTATGGAATGCAATAAAGTTTTGAGTATTGAGTATTAAATTTCATTTTACATTTAAACAAATAAATAAAATTGAAGTGTCTGTTTGTAATTTCAAAATAACAGCTTTTTTCAGAAAGCATATTAAAGTATAAACTGTACTTATTACGAAAAAAAAAACATTTTTTAAATTTTTGTCCGTCGGTCTGTCTGTCTGACTGTTTGTATGTTGCGGCTAATCTCCGAAACGGGTGGACCGATTTTGACGGGACTTTTACTGGCAGGTAGCTGATGTTATAGGGAGTAACTTGGGCTCGACTATCGAAGATCTACAAATGACAGCCGGGACCAACGGCTTAACGTGCTTGAAAACAAACTCGGCTTGGCTTGGATCGGTCACCCATTAACGGACCAACCTTGGCAAGCGATGCTTAACTTCCAATCTAAATTGGAAGCTGACCCCGATATATTTTTTTACCGTAAAAGGGCCTCTTCTGTGTAGATTCTCACAAGAACAATCCAGTCAGTATTTAAGAACCACAGTTCCTCAACCTTCCAGGAACTTAATACAACAACAATCAGAAACTTCCAGAAGCATCTCAAATTCGACTCAAAACAGGCTAAACAAAAGGAGAATTCACGTTAAATACTCCAAGGTTATCTATCCTATGTATGTAACAGGGATTTCGCGAAATGGTATATTAATGAGGCGTTCTAAACCCCGCGATATATTCAGCTAACACCACTACACTGACGTCAAGTGCGTGTAGCGCTTACCGTATTAATAACGGCTATTTAGCTGCTATTAATAACGGTTATTTGGCGGTATTAAGCGGTTATGTTATTGCTTTGCTTCGTGTTTTTTTGTGGTTGTCGAGGCGAGGGTGAGAAGGTTTGTTTTGTGAGGTTCGAACAAACAAAACAAGGGGAGTGTGTTTTTGTGAAAAGATTATTATAAAAAAATGATAAATTTCCAGTCAGCAATTTGGTGTCAAGGGTAACGTACGTGTCGGGGGTCACGTGGTGGCTTCCGGCCACCGTAGGCGCGGGCCTGTGGACGGCGAGCTAGGGGCTAGCTCGCCGTCCGGCCGTCTTATGACGACAGGCCGTGTCGACGGCGCGTTCGTGTTCCACGCGCGCCTCACAGAGATGTCAGCAATGATGTAGGGGCCTGCAAGGGCCGATGCCTGCCAGGGCTGCGGGACTGTTCGAAAGAGATACCGTGGCCCTGAAACACAAAGGGCAAAGAAGGAACATGGATGGGTTTTAGTCAGTACAAGTCTGACACTCCCTTCCGCTCCGCCCAGAGTGAGAGGGGTCATTTGATGACTACCCATCCGAAAAAAAAAAAAGGTAACGTACGTAAGGTTAATTCCTCAAAGATCTTTTACTTTTGGTAGTCGTGGCTACAGCTGTATCATCGTTTGGCCTTTAGCTACAAACTCCAACGACGCGCTTGTTGTGATTGCGAATGCAGAAACCAATGAACCAATGAACATTGCTCTGATATAAAACCGGGACCGACGAGACATCTGTATCTATAACCAAGTCAAAGTGATTACTTGAGTGAAAGTAATTATTAAAGATAACATTTTTATTCCGTAGTTTAGTAATTGTTTGATGTTAGAACTGTCAAGAGCTGGAATTCTTAGCTTTGCTTTCTTTGACGGTTCTTACTTTGTTAAAATTCTTGTCTTTTGCATAAAAATGGTTGCCTACACTCAAGTAATTACTTCATCTTAACTATAAAGGGTGTAAATAGACCCTTAACATTGCCGAAAGCCACTTGTTCTCCCCGTCATTGCGATCATTGTTTTGTTCTAGACCATACCTGGGAACCTTCTAGTTACGGAGATATTGGAGTCAAAGTTCAAACTTTTTCACACGTTTTTTTTAAATACATGTTTTTGATGTAAGATTTTTACTTTACACACCTCCATGACCCCCGTACTATTCAATCCTTCCATCAGCAAAATGCTTTGAGTGCTTTCCATCGAGTCCTACCGTAAAACGTGATTTTTCACCCCAAAAAAAAAGTCGATTCCCAGCAATATTTTTTGCGTAAAGTTACTTAGTTTGATGTACATAATGCTTGGTTGACGGCTATGTGAAGGGTCTGTTGACACCCTGTAGATGCAATTGTAATTATGTCTTGAGTCGCAACGGTACTCAGATGAAGAAAATAAGAGACATCCGCGAGTGTCGGTTGAAGCAAGTGGCCGTCGCAAGTTGTATCATCTGAGGTCGTGTTCCACGCTTCAGACTGTTAGTAAATTGCAGATTTGCATTTCTGAGTACTCTTCTTTTATAAACCTGAATTTTTCCATTTCTTTTTTGCGTGGCTAGAACTAATGGTAGCTTGAGGTGTTATGTGATGTATAATCTTAACAGCATTAAATAAGTGTTCACGGCATAATTTACACGTCCGGTCGTGACAGAAAAATACAGTGTAAAGCTAATGTATTAGCATAATTCTAAGGTGCCCCATGCGTGATTGAAGTAATTGTATAGACTTACTTTTATTTTTCAAGCACTCAATTTACTGCTGAATATAGGCTGGCAGTTTTTTGCCTTTCGGGTTGGAATACCTAATGTCTTGGTTTTCTGAAAGTTTTGGTACTTACCTACCTTTTGTATAGTCAGTAAAGTAAAGGCCTATCTTACTTTACAATACTAAATTTACAATATGTAACCCGAATCAATAAGAAAAGAAAAAAACTCCATCTATTCACAAACAAATTAAAAAAGCTATTAATAAGCAAATGTTACTACAGTGTCAACGAATATTTAAATGATAAATCCTTGAAAAATATAGTTTTTTTTTTTTATTTTATTTATTACATATTTATTTATTAAATTAACTAAATACATAATGAATTAAAAACTATTAAATAACTTAAAATAAGAAAACTAACAACAAACTATAAAAGGGCATATAGATAATATAGATTTAACATTAATGTTTTTAGAATAAGTTAGTTACATTATAAGATAATTAAATGATAAGTCCTCATCTCCAAATATTATTATCTTTCTTTTGCTGTGCCCGACAGGGTCCACGATTGTTTCTTTAAAAAAATGTCTACCACCTAAGCCTACATTGTGGAATGCATTATAGATATGAGTATTGAGTACTTAGGTTGTTGAGAAACTGCGCTTTACTTTTTGAGGAATTTTGACCTAAATAAAACGTTTTTTTTTTTTGGTCCCGTCCAAGTAATTTTGATTGGAGGAGCTCGTGGCTAAATTTAATAACAGCTGCTTGGGTCGATCTTCAGGTTAAACCGCGGTTGCCTAGTTTGTTCCGTGGATGGGTGACCACCCATTACACATCGAGTTTCCTCCGTGCCTTGGACCCGAAAGTCTGACAACCAGTATTACCAACTGGTATCATATTACCCAACACTAATAGGGTTGTGGAGGTCAGATAAGTAGTCGTTCCATGTATAATACAGATTCAGCTGCATCCGGTGTTCCCCATTCCTTCCACTTCTCTCGATGGTTTGCTTCTTCTCAATCTTTAAAGTATTTTAAGTAAATTAAAATATTTACTCCCCATGACGTCATCACCCAACGCAACCTAAAGCTACGTTTAAAACTAAGCTACCTAGCAGCCGGTATCTTAACGAGAGCTAATTTAGACATAAACACTTGCGCCACGTTTATCTTCAAACGCTTCGCTTATGGGGTGAGCAGATATCGCAGTGGCTTGTGGGTCATCATCATTTGTATCAGACACTTAGCACAGCTTTGAACAGATAAGACAATTCAACTCCTGAACATTTATTTCCTAATGATTTTCCAACCAACTCAGCTCATCGCAGTCCACTGATGGACAAAAGCCTCTCCCAAGCTCCACGAATTTCCACGAACCCGCACAAAGCGCTATGCTTTTACCTTGATGTGAACCGCACCGGTCTGTGGAATTCACTGCCGGCTTCTCTGTTCCCTGATCATTATAATCTGGATCTTTAGATTCAGATTCAGATTCATTTATTCATTGTAAAACATAGGTACATTATAAGGTCTTATTTGGTAATACATTGAGGGCGCTATGTTTTGCCTCTCGGGCGTACAAAGTATTAAAACCAGAAATTAATATAGATACATGAACCACAAACAAACAAGTAAATAAATTAGATCATCTATCATGCTATGAGAAAGAATAATAATGAATAAAAGATGTCAGCAGTTATTGTATTAAAATGAAAATTGTCAGCACTTATTTAAAGAATGTCAAAGAAATTGAATGATGTCTCTTCAAAGTTTGAGTAAATCGGATTCTTCTAGACAAGCGTGCTCTACCCCAAGCTGCACCATCGCTTCACATCTGGCGAGTTGCAGCCAATCGCAAGCCTTTTAAGTATAAAAACAGAAAAAAGAAGCTGCAGTACAATACTCTTGGCCCCTCACCCTCTGCATCCTACTGATACCGTTCAAACCACCTTTTGAAGTTCTATAGTTCATGTAACTGAGGACCCTTTCCAAAACGCCGCCTTCTCTAGCCTGCATCACACGAAATCCGGGCAGTGATAAGCATTATTTAAACGTGTAATAAATAATCACCTATCCACAAACTGACCTCAGTTAGATGCAGGTTAATCCTACAAAACACCCAAATTCCGAGACGAACAAGACTTAAGGACACAGCGATAGCAAAAACAAAGTAGAAGTGGACGGGCCATATATGCCGCCGTATACTTGATGGATGATGGGGGAAGAAAATGCTGGACTAGAGACCACGGACTAGGTGGACAGACGATCTCATAAAAGTGCCTGGAAGAAACTGGATAGCCATGACACAAAACCGCCAAACGAGGAGAGATTTGGATGAGACCTACACTCAGCATTGGATGGCCAAAGCTTGAAGAGGAAGAATCCAAAAAATTAAAAAAAAAGTACACAAAAGGAATTCTTTCTAAGTAAGTTCTTTTTTTTCGGATGGGAGATCATCATAATGACCCCTCCCGCTTTGGGTGAAGTGGAAGGGAGTGTAAGGCCTACTATTCAATCAATGACTTATTAAATGACAACAATATTGTTGACTGATTTTTTTTTTATCACGGTGGCTCACCCTACGAATTTAACCTGTATCGTGGATCAATGAATAATTTAATTAGTATGAAATCAATGTATTAATTAATTTGTTTAAATCTGACTATGTGAATGAGCAACTTATATTAAAGCATGATGAATTATGAACGTTGACATAGGGCGAATAATGATTTTAATGTTAAATAAATATTGAACCAGTATTTAATATTGTACACTTTATAAGTATGTTACAGCGAGCTTTTATAATAATCATAAGAACTGATATTTCACTTGTGACAAACAATAAATGAATTTGAATTTAACGAATCCTTTATAGTCCATCTATGTACCACTCTTGTACATGAAGTTTAAATCATCATCTGCCTAGCCTTTTCCCAACTATGTTAGGGTCGGCTTCCAGTCTAACCGGATGCAGCTGAATATCAGTATTTTACATGGAGCGACTGCCTATCTGACCTCCACAACTCAGTTAGTACTAGGTAATACGATACCCCTTGGTAAGACTGGTTGTCAGACTTTTTGGGCCACTGACTACCTATAACGACTGTCAAAGATCTACAAATGACAGCCGGGCGTGCTTTCCGAGGCACGGAGGAAACTCGGTATGTAATGGGTGGTCACCCATCCACAGACCAACCTAGACAAGCACGGCTGTACATGAAGTTTAAATAAATAAATATAACTACAAAAAGACTCTAAATGGAAAATATTGAGCGAGAAAGATGAAAAAGTCAAATGCCTTTCATCCCAGCTCATTCATACTTTCTTATTATCCCTGTAAGAAAATACGATACACAAATCTACCTTTAAAAAAAACTCAAAGCTACTTTAAAAACATTTTCAATACACAGGCGTCTTTAGAAATCGGTTTTTTCATTGTTCATAGTGCTTATAACACATTCTATTGCGTTCGCGACCTCTAAAGATGCGAATTGTGACGCTACTTGCGACACGACATGCGACTTGCGACACGACTTGCGATACGACTTGTGTCTCGTGAGACGACTTGTGACCTGCGACACGACTTGCGACTGGTGACACGATTTGCGACTTGCGACACGACTTGAGACGTAACTTGCATCAAGAGACGTGCGTGGGACACTTGTTTTCTTTGCGTGAGTACCGTCACTCAGCAAGTCGCGTCGTGGTGACTCGTGGCATGCTCTTAAAGCCGCGTATAGACATCGCGAGGTGTGCGTCGCGAATGGTTCGTAACCTGAGGCATACGACGGTACATTTATGCATGCGTCCCGAACGACACATGCTCAAGCTGAGCACGCAAACAACCATGCTGGCTCGCAATGAGGCTGCGTTCGGAACGAACGTATGACGCGAATGCTCACTGTGAGCATACACGTCCACACAGCCCGAGACATGCGAGACGAACCATTCGCAACGCACGCCTCGCGATGTCTGTAGGCGGCTTTACATCTTTTTCATTTGATTTATTCGCAGTCGCAGTCGCATGACGCGTAGCTATTAACCGAGTGGTACAGGTTCAAAAATGACCTACAAAGAATTTTAGTGTTTATTTAAATGTAGTTGAAAGTTATAATTCCATGCTTGCCCAAGAGGTGAAAACATTTTCAATACACAAGCATCTTTAGAAAACGTCTTTTCATTGTTAAAAGATACTCTATCACATTGTGTTAGGGACCATTCATTTCGGGGTGTTGGAAACCCCCCTTATCTTGTTACCTTCAATACGTCTGACAGTTATGTCCAGCAAAATAGCCTTTTGTTTTCATTGTATGGTAAATTTAAGGGATTTTAGTTACACCGTACTGTAATTTTGAGGGTAATAAGGTTCATTTTGTGACAGGTTCGCGGAAAAGTCGTGAGATTTAATCTGATACAATGCCGGAAACGTTCCATAAAATTAGTTCGCTTTTATGATGGGCAAAGTTATTTCATCGAACTGTACTGAATACGACGTTATAGAAGATGTTTACCACATAATGGTGGAGTGTGTCCTGAACGAATCTCTTAGAAATTTTATAAAACAAAAATTAATATGATTTATTTATTTATTTATTTAACACTTCAAGCACAAAAGTACAATAGCAGACTTAATGCCATAGGCATTTTCTACCAGTCAACCTTTGGGTGATGCAGAGACAAACAGTGGTAGGTGTATCTGAAAATAGTTTTAATTAATACTAAGATTAGCTATAAGTATTTATAAAATACTATAAATATATATCAAATACTATAAATATATATCAAAATTTTGATAAATGAAAATAGACATTTACACGAATATACTAAAATAAAAACACAAACAATGGGGAAAACATTACCGTCGTGACGAAACTGCCAGCTTCTTCCAAATGTACTCGCGAACTTTAAACTTAAAAGATAAGCGATTGGTTAACATCCTGATTTCCTGGGGAAGCGCATTCCACAGAGATATAGATTGGACAAAGAATGATCGGTGAATGAAGTCAGACACACACACCCACAGATGAGCATGTGATGCGGAGGAATGAGAAAATAGTCGTGAGGAAAGTTTTGAGCATGAATGTGGCATGTGTGTGTGTATAAGAGTAGAGGAAGACCAAAGAAACGATAGATGGACTGTGTAAAGGATGATATGGCAAGCAAGGTGTGTCTGATGAGATGACGAGTAATAGAGAAGTATGGAGGAAGAAGACATGCTGTGCCGACACCAAATGAATTGGGAAAAGGTCAAGACAAAAAAGGCTGTTTGTGTATGTGAGTTTAAATGTTTGTAAACGCACCCACGATACAGGAGAAATTCCTAGTGTGGGGCAACGTTTTAAAAAAAAAAAAAAAAAAAAAATATGATGATAAGATGTGGGCTGGTGTAATAGCTTTCTGTCCATTTTTAGTCCAGTCCAGTTCAGCCATTGTGTACTGTAGATGATTATGTAACACCAGTACACATTTTATAAATTTTTAACACCCATTTATTAGCTTCACCTGTTATTAACTATGTACAAAGCTCATAGAAGCTAAATTTGACCTACTTTCCGCAAATGTGCAAAATTTCAGGATGATCGGTTCAGTGGGATAGGCGTGAAAGGGTAACAAACAAACTAACTTACGAATTTATAATATTAAATAAATAATTTAAATCTGAAAAAAAAACCCGAAATCAATCCCGATATTATAGTATCTAGGTATCTAATTCAACACTCACCATAACTTTAGACTTCTATTTAAGCACCTCGATAGCTAAATCAAGTTCTAGATAGTTCTACACAAAGCTGAATGCAAATACGCAGAGCGCATACTAACATAAACTTACTAGTTGGGTTAGTGGCCCAGTGTAGTAACTTAGATCGAAGTCTGATCTTCTCTAAACATCACTTCCAAGTTTGTAACGTCTTGCTAAGCAAAGGTGTTAATTTTTGAGTTGAACATACAAATTGTGTGCTTCTGGGATCCACTTGCCCGCAACCTCCCCTGCCTGCGTCGGTGTTCCCAAGTTCATATGACCCCAATCTATTTAACTCGTGAGTTAATAGGCTTCTTTTGGGTTAGCTCGTTCCATCGTCGACCTCATCTCTGTCCTCCGGACTAGATTGAGGTCAAGAGTAAGCCCAATTAGAATTTAAAAAAAAAAAACCATCATAACACCACATTTTACACTTAGTTCGCAATAAACGTTTTGACTTTGTCTTTGACCTTCTTTCGCGTGAAATTATTTAAAAAAATATTACATTCCTTTTTCAATCGGATTTTGTTAACAATTTCAAAGATTTTAATTTTTTTTTGCATGGAGCCTTTATCCCTTTTATAAAATACTCTGCTTACTCCTTATGACATGAGATATCTGCCAGTAAAAGTCCCGTCAAAATCGGTACAGTCGATTCGGAGATCAGCCGGAACAAACAGACAGATAGACTGGCGAAGAGACAGACAAAAAATAAAAAAAATCAAATATTATATAAGTACCGTATATTAATGTACTTTTATATGTATTCAGCCAAAAGGTGTTTTTTTGTAATTACAAACAGACACTTCAATTTTATTTATGTGTAGAAATACATATTATAATACAATTGCAATTACTAGTCTAGCCTTCAAGTGGGACATAATTGACCTTTACGAGACAAGACGTAGAGGCGAAGATCTGCTTAAACTACTTTCTGCGGATCCTTTCTGAGGTATGCACGGTCCACAGACTAACTATGGCATGCTTAGCTTAACCTTGACCGTGTGGCTTAGACAGAAGCCTTTGACATCCTTATTCCCATCAGAATACTGACGTTAATTGCTGGTATGAAAACAAATGACTTGAACAGTGACTTAGATCCCACTACTACTCCTACCTCTACTACTTTAAAGGATTTTAATCCTTATTTTAATGAACTTTAAAGTCATAATTCCCCATCAAACTCTCAAGAAATGATCCTACTACTTCACAATACAATAATATGCTAAGCTGACCATTACAGAAGCGGTTCTCTAAGGCATATTACACAACAGTGAAAATTCCCTTCAGCCCGCCTCATTTACATTTGAATGTAGACCTACCCTTTGTTTATACATGATATATATTTACTTGTAAAGGGTAAGCACAGTTTGATGTATGTAAGGTAAGGGTGGCCGGAGTTGATTTGCATATTTTCCATTTGTATTTTAGTAAAGGACGGGTTTCGTAAGTTTATTGTTTTAAAATCTGATAAAGAGTTAGGGAATTATTGTGTGGAATTTTGTGAGGGCCTCTTGATCGTTGATCATCTTGTCGGTTACTGCGTTAGTGTTCTACTTTATCTAGATACTTAATTATTTCAATGTAACATGGATTTCAAAGAATTCAAAGGTCAAGTACTTTTAAGACGATTAAGTAAAGAGGTAATAAGTATACAACGTGTAACATAATAAACGCAAGACCTCCCGTGTGGTCTCTCGCGACATGAAACTAAACATCTTTTGTTCTACGAGTTCTTGAAATTCGCAAAAAAAAAAAAGCTTTCTATGGGAACTGACGCAATCAATTACTGATCCACATGTATGATATAACTAAAAAAAAAGTTATGAATTTACAAAAGTCATAGAACAAAAGTTGTTCAGTTTCATGGTCTGAGACACCACACGAGAGGTCTTGCGTTTATTATGTTACACGTTGTATAGTATATATAGTAGGTAAGACGTTGCGTTGGAAGGCCTCCCACTAGGTGGACCGATGACCTGGTGAAGGTTACAGGTATCCGCTGGATGCGAGTCGCACGGGACCGGTCAATGTGGCGACAACTGGGAGGCCTATGTCCAGCAGTGGACGTCTTTCGGCTGGAATGATGATGGTGATGATAGTTATATTTTCAGGGTTCATGTATGTCTATGGACTCGTACATGTATGTTTGTGAGTGCCTTTATTACACCGTAATTTCTGAATGCCTGTTATTTGGGACCGTTAGAATCTTAGCGATATCCCGGGTAAGATAGGCTACAAAACCAACATTTTTGTTGCAGTCGTGGGACCTCTATAGAATTGTTCCACAGAACTGGCTGCATTTAAAATTTTGGTTTTCTGTTTTACATTTTTGTACACAACCTTAAATGGTTAAATGGCAAAAAAAAACAAACTATAAAATATCAAACAAAAAAAAAACTATTCAGTACAGTTGGTAAATAAACTATTCAGTACTTACTTAACTCCTATTCAACTTGTTTTTACCGGTGGTCCCAGTCTTCCTGATTCTCGTAGTAGTGATAAACAAGGCAGTCAGAAAGGATCATCAAATATCAGAAAATTCCACCAACACACAAACGAAATTTAATCCAATTTTACTACGTGCCTACTTACAACATACCAGTAATTACCTGTCAACAACATAAAGTAACGTGTTTTGCCTCCAATTAATATCCGTTGCCTCTTCAAGGTGGCTGACGGTTCTGTCAACCGGCTACCGAAATTGATGGGCTTGTGAAATTAAAGGGTACGGTTGGGACATAGAGGAAAGAGTGAATGGAATGTTGATTTGTGTGTTGCGATCTTAGACTGCCTCGTTGGTAAGTGGTCGCAAGCGCGACTGCTAAGCCGGAGGTCCTGAGTTTGATTCTCAGGTCGGGCAAAGTGTTATTGAGTTATTTCATCAGGAATTTCTAAGTATGAGCCACGGAGATTTGCGCCCGGTTTATGGCAATATTCTCGCCCCCTATTACATGGGACTTAAAGATAACTGGCAAAATGTGGCTGGACTATTAGGTACACCTCCGCCTAACCCTTCGGGAATTACAGGCGGGATGTTATGTTATCTTTGACGGTCGATCATCTGTCAAAGGACCTATGCCTAATGGAGCAAGCGAGTCCTGGAACGTAAATCGTGTGTCGGAAAACGTAGTGTGGACGCCCCCCAGTTAGATGGGCCAATGACTTAAGTCAGACGCGATGCAGAAGTCGGAGGACAGGGAAGCGGCCTATATGTATATCAGTGCCAAAACAACAAAAGTATTTTCAGGTTTATTTTTAGAAATCAAAGACGTTGAATTTAACTACTATAACATTGCATCATCAATGATGCAATGGTCCTATTTTTGCGTCACAAGCCTCATCTCTATCGAAAGGTATGGACCGTTATCAATCACGCGGGCTCATTGCGAGTCAATACTTCTACACCACCATTTATTTTATTTTACCTACTCTGTCTAGCATTGCTAGGCGATTCTTTCTTTTTCAGATGTTCCTAACGGGAACACTCCATTTGTATATTATTCCGTGGTTCTCAAACAAGCGATTAAAGTAAAGCTCTCTGTATTTTGTGCGGTTTCAAATGAGTAACCATGGATGTACGTAGTGAGTGACTGTAGGTACTTTGGTCGTTACTGGCAGAATCCTTTGATCGGACAGTTCTATGTACCGGAATTTGAATTTGTTAATTTTTTTTTTGTGTGTCATAAGCTCTATGGTTTTTAGTAATATTGCTTACTATTATGGTATCTTAATGCACCTACGAGGGAAATAACTATTTGAGGAAAAATCAATTAAAACAATAATATTATAAAATCCACCTTTTTCCCCAAAAAGGCAGAGTTGTACACATTTCTCAAATTATGTTCAAGTCTCATGTAATAGGGGGCAGGCCTATTGCCATCAACCGGGTACAAAACCTTGCTACGAGCTAACTGAGAGTAACCGTTACTGAAAAAAACCCAGTCATATTGTCTATGCTCAGCATTTGCACTTTCGTCTATCATACTAGACCAACGAGGCACTCAACATTACCTGTCGTCAAAATTCAGCGTCGAAAAACCACGAACATTTACACAAACAATACCAACATATCCTGCTCACATTTTCCCTAAACCAACTTACATTATAACCTAATCTTCTGCCACCACAATACACCATAATTCAACTAAAAACGGCCCATAGTAACATAACACGAGACACATACAGTGGTGTCGTCACAAAAAGGGCTAAATGGGACCAAAATCTGATACCCTTACTGGCTTAATGAAACTTGATGGGAGCAAGAACTGTGTACGGTGACCGGTGTGTCTTGGTCCTTGATAGGGGATTGGTGGTGGCAAGTATCATGATTGTTTATTTGTTTGTTGCGTTATTTTGTCTTTGCAGTGTAGTAAAGGGCTAGTGAATATCAAAACATGATCAGAGTATGTGCAAAGGAGAGAGGATCTTGTGGCTAAATAATAACAGCCGCTCGGGTCGAAATTCAGGTTAAGCAGCGCTTGCCTAGGTTGGTCCGTGGATAGGTGATCACCTATTACATACCGAGGTTCTCCGTGCCTCGGAAAGCACGTTAAGCCTTTGGTCCCGGCTTATTGGTTAGTTGTAGATCTTTCAAACTTCCTCTTATGTATTCATTCCTCATTTTATTCATTCGCGTTCATCTCAGCCACAAGCAATCGCTTTTCATTCATCCCTTTTATGGCCCAATATTATGTAGAATATGAAGTACCTATATACGAAGATATGCTGCGCTGATGGCAAATAAATTGGAATAAGAGCAGGAGAATGATGATGATATGACCCATCATTCTGATCCAAACAAGACAGCAGGTTTAACCATGGCTTTATAAATCTTCTCGTTGAGTTTAATTTTATGACCGCCATAGTTACATATACGTGACAAGCAAGCGCGTTCCCGTACAACCAAACAAACAAACATCCAAACAATCAAACATCACAAACAAACATAACAAACAACACAAACAAACAAACAAAAACCACAAACAAACAAACCAAACAACACAAACAAACAAACCAAACAAACAAACATTACAAACAAACAAACACCACAAACAAACAAACAAACAAACAAACCAAACAAACATAACAAACAACACAAACAAACAAACCAAACAAACAAACAAACATTACAAATATACGTGACAACATGGTAGGTGAAATTGTGACTTGGCGTGGAGGGCACGCGCGTGCGTTTATGGTCTGGGTCAAAAGGTTAAGAGGAATTAGGGAGTAGTATATTGTTCCCGTGACTTGACGCGACGTTTTTTTTGACTGTGTCATATTTATAACCAGATTAATAATAACCTACACAAACAGCACACACAACGATAAGAAGACCACATAGTACCTTATTCCGTCGTATGTCTATCAATACTGGTTACCAAGCATTTACTATAACGGTGTAGTGTTGCGCTACCCCGGGATGTTTAGGCATTTAGTTTGTGAGTTCCGGGGTCCCGGAGTTTTGACGACAGTTTGAGGACAACCAATGAGTTTCATTTGGGTTCGTCGGATATTACTGGTTTTGTTCGTGTTGCTTGTTGATGATAGTTTCATTTCACATTTAAATTTAAATATTATTATAAAGGTTTTCTACTTGTTGGTTCATATGTTGACGTAGTTAAGGGCAACATTTTGAGAAACTTTATCATGTAGTTGTTGTGCTGATTCCAGCCTAATTTGAATAAATGACTTCTATTAGCTTGCAGCTGGTAACCCTAGTTGTTTAATCGACTACTACTCATAGGTCACTCAATCGATCGACCGAATCGATCATTCGCTGTCATTGTTTAACACGAGCCGGCCTTTTTGTTCTAGACTGGAACCAGTGAACACGTCTTCAATAACAGCGTACTAAAGTGATGTAATTTAGATTTTAAAGCTAGCAAGTAAGTACAGGACTTTTTGCAAGTATTGTGGAAAAGGAAATAAGTATGTTTGAGTTAAAAATACTGTTCGGTTTTCTGTTGCAAAGTCCTTCATTACTGAGCTGTAGCTTACACTTCTGATTTCAAGAAAAAAAGAAATTTAATTGATTTTGACATTCTGAAAAACTGTTCGCGTTTACCGTCGATAACTAACATAATTTTCTTATATTTTTTTATTTTTATTTGTTTGTTATATTTTTGGCCATCAGAGCAGTCTTGTTTTTTATTTTAATAAAAAACATTTCAATAAAATACTAGTAGTACCTATTGTTCTCATATTTATAATTTCGTTTTTTTTTTATTTATTGTCCTGTGTGAGTTAAATAAATGCTATTTCTTTCTGACAAATATCAGCATAGATCAGTATGTGGTAACCCCCCTGAAAAACAAAGTTATCTCAGCATGGTGCTGCGACACTTAAAAATAGTTGCCGCAGCGCTAGTACTTTTAATGAGAATTAATCTATTCCTGTTACAATGTTTCCTCAAACATAATTGTTTGACTGTTTTGTTTTTTTTTGTAGGTAACAAAGCAACCAAAAGATACACTGGACAAAAATACCACGTACCTACTGTTATATAAGCTTCAAAAAAAATAAGTTGGCAAACCGAGCGACTACAAACTCCAAAAAAAAACACACGGCAAAGAAAAACAGTTTCAAAACATTACTTAAAAAGAACTTTTCGTATCTTTTTCCAAAGAAAAACCTCACATTGACAATACAACAATTTTTCCTAGAAAACTTGGTCCAGCGTACACATTACCGTTAAAGTTTTGCAGAAATATTGGTTCGAGAGCTGCGTTAGCTGGTCATAAACTTGCGTGGTTTACTGTACTTTGTGCACTTTGAAATGGGGAGCACCACTCGAATAGTTTTATTTAGTTCCGTATAAAATAAATTATTAGTTTTTGTGGGTTTTATACTATGTGTTGAATTTTGTTTTAAATTAGGTTCCTTTTTAAAAGCACTGGGATCTCTTTTTTTTAATGAAAAATTTTTTAAATACTCTAGATTTAATGCAACAGACTTTTTCTTTAAATAATCTAATTTTTTTTAAAACCTATTTTTTTTTACTGCAATACAGGACGATACAGGAGAAATTCCTAGTGTGAGGAAAAGATTAAAAAAAAAAAGTTGTGTATGGTTATAGGAACGTTACACCTAGAGTTGATGCTGATTGATAAACTGATTACTGATTGATTGATATTTATTGATAAAAGCATAATTGAATGATAGATGAGTGCACGTGGTATGAATGCTATTCGTGTACTAAATTGGCCGTCACGGTGCAGGTCATATGCTGACATATACAGGGTGTAAACAAACCCTTCACGAAGCCGTCAACCAAGCATTATGAACATATAACTTGACGCAAAAATTATTGCTGGGAAATTCTTGGGGTGAAAAACACGTTTTACGGTAGGACTCAATGTAACGTACTCAAGGCATTGTGCTGATGGATGGATTAAATAGTACGGGGGTCGTGGAGGTGTGTAAAGTAAAAATCTTACATTAAAAACATGTATCAAAAAAAAACTTGCAACTTTGAACCCCAATATCTCCGTAACTAGAAGGTCCCCATGTATGATCTGGAACAAAAAAAATATTGCAATGACGGGGAGAATAAGTGCCTTTCGGCTTCGTTAAGGATCTTTTTATACCCTTTAGATATGAGAACTGTGCTGTGCTTGCACTGTACACATAGCTAAGTTAGCATAACATTTGTAGGAAATTTGTACGCTATGTTAACGAGTTAAATATTACAGAGTATCCTCCATGCCTCGGAAAGCACGTTAAGCCGTTGGTCCCGGTTGTCATTTATAGATCATTGATAGTCGTTACAGGTAGTCAGTAGCCCAAAGGTCTGACAACCAGTCTTACCCAGTACCTACTAATTGGGTTGTAGAGGTTAGATAAACAGTCGCTCCATGTAAAATACTGGTACTGAGCTGCATCCGGTTAGACTGGAAGCCAACTCCAACATAGTTTGGAAAAGGCTAGATAGATGATGCCCATGCGATCAGAGCGAAACGCAAAGCCACTATATCATAAAAGCAAAATTAAAACTGTCAGTATATTTCGCCACTGGCCTCCTGTTTTACGTAAAAATAAGTCTCGGTTGAGTGCGTTTGACGTAAACACATGCAGGCTTTTATGCTCAGATTTTATCCGCTTACTGATTTTATTGTGCACCACACTATTGTTTCTGACGATAAAACCAAGCTGTAGGTTTGACAAGTTGAAAAAAGAATGCAGTTTTTTTATGTGCGGCCAGCACGCGGCCAGACTGTCAAGAAGTTTTTTTATACCTTAGTTTACTTTTTTAGTCTTTGCAACCAGTGCTGTTTGATAAAGGAAATAGCCATGAAAACCCAGGAATGACTGACCTAGGAGTCTAGAATAGACAAAAACGACAAGAGGCAAAGTGTTCCGTATTTTTTTAACTCATTTTTTTTTATCAATATCAAAATATGTGAAATATTTTGATTTTTTATAAAACGCTGCTCCAGTTTATTAATTTCTCCTGTATACTGAATGCGTTTAAAAACATTTAAACTCACGTACAGAAACAGCCAGACCCAGAATTATATTACCCAAATATTTTATTTTATATGTTCCGTGCCGGAATCGGACTCACGATACGCAGCGCAGCAGCCAATCGCTCAGCCAATGCGCCAAAGGCCGGGTGGGTCCTTTGGCGCATTGGCTGAACGATTGGCAAAAACAAAAAAAAATGAGATCCGACTTTCAACATGATTGTATAAGCTTTTCTCTAGCATAATCAAATATTATTTTGACTTCTGAATATTTACTCTGTGTAATCAATAATATCTGAATTTCTCAACAAAAAAAACATACATTTCTGGCATAACCTTAGATCGCATTGAGCTATAAATAGTGTCACCTTTTTGAATGAAAGGTCATCTGCGGACCTCTTGTACCAGTATTTTAAATGGTGTTTTTGTCTATCTGACCTCCACATTGGATCGTCACACTTTCAGTACACATAACCAGTAGGTCGTGTTTGGTCATCTTTACTATTTGTCTTATTATTCTTCTCTTATCAAAGTACTAGCTTATGTTCGCAGCTTCGCCCGCGTGGAGTTCGGTAATTGTCCCACAGGATCGTACTACAGGTATAAAAAGTATCTTATGTGTTAATCGAGATTATAAACTATCCGTGTGCCAAATTTCATCCAAATCCGGTCAGTAGTTTTTGCGTGAAAGAGTAACAAACATCCATCCATCCATCCTCACAAACTTTTGCATTTAAAATATTAGTAGGATTAGTAAGACTACTAATCAACAAGCTGATAGCGGACACAACTGCCCAGAGTCACTTGAGCAGGCTATTTTTGTCTCTTCGTTAAAAAATACACAACAGGTAGCCCCTCTATACAGGGTGTAAACAGACCCTTCACATAGCCGTCAACCAAGCATTCTGTACATCAAACTAAGTAACTTTACGTAAAAATTATTGCTGGGAATCGACTTTTTTTTTTGGGGTGAAAAATCACTTTTGGTAGGACTCGATGGAAAGCACTCAAAGCATTGTGCTGATGGATGGATTGAATAGTATGGGGGTCGTGGAGGTGTGTAAAGTAAAAAGATTACATTAAAAACATGTATATAAAAAAACTTGTGAAAATGTTGGAACTTTGACTCGCAATATCTCCGTAACTAGAAGGTTCCCAGGTATGGTCTAGAACAAAAAAATGATCGCAAAGACGGGGAAAACAAGTGCCTTTCGTATATGTTAAGGGTCTATTTACACCCTTTATATTCTCGGTCCAAGCATTTGTTTTTTCTTGGTCCCTAAAAAATAAACAAAACACTACCACCTTTGTGAAACTAACCAGCATTATTATTTTATTTCTAGCTGTTGTTGTTGAAATCAAACAGAGTGCGAGTGTTACCTGTAGTCCGCACAAAGCCAAGTGATCGTTAGCCGCGCGATTGTGAGGCGTCTCTTCAAAACTGAGGGTTTACTATTGGTTGTCACTTTTTACTTGGTATATCTTAGAAAACACGTTAAGCCGTTGGTCACGGCTGTCATTTTGTAGATTTTTGACAGTCGTTACAGGTAGTCAGTGGCCCGAAAGTTTGACAACCAGTCTTACCAAAGGGTATCGTATTACCCAGGACTAACCGGGTAGTGGTGGTGGTCAGATAGACAGTCGCTCTATGTAAAATACTGGTATTCAGCTGTATCTGGTTAGACTGAAAGCCGACCCCAACATAGTTCGGAAAAGGCTAGAAACTCGGTATGTGTTCACCCATCCACACACCAACCTAGGCATGCACGGCTTAACCTAAAGATCAATCCGAGCGGCTGTTATGATTTAGCCACTAGCTCGTACAATAATAATAATAGTATTTTTTTTTAAACTATTATTAATTGTTTTTCAATTAATAATAGTTTGAATTTTTAACAAAATTCATGAAAGTGAGTTTCAGACCACTAGTATCTCGCCAGACGTCAAACGTATCTTGTTACGTAGAGGAAGAGCGAGACTTTGAACTATTGTACCCTCCACAATTTATTATTACAGAGACAAAGTCATGTTCGACTATCATTTAATTTGTTGAAGTGGGGACAATTCTTAGCTGCTGATATAAGTTAGGATTTCATAACATTACGCCAGTAATCCTCGAAGGGTTAGGCAGAGGCGTACCTAGTAATAGTACACCCGCATTACGCCAGTAATGTGTAAGTCCTATCTAATAGGGGCGAGCTTTTTGCCATCAACCGGGCACAAATCCAGACTCCATGGCTTGTACTAAGAAATTCCTTATGGAAATCCACAATAACACTTTGCCCGACCTGGGAATCGAACCCAGAACCTCTTGCTCAATAGTCGCGCTCGAGACCACTAATTTACAGGCCATATCAAATGTATCATATACATACTAATTAACACGTAGTTACACTGCTATTTAGTTACCGCCAGCTAATTAACTTTGCCGCTTAAAATTCATTTACATGCAAATTACAGTGTTATAATTGACAGAGTTTCAAAACAATGTACAAACAATAATGTTTGAGCTATTTTAGAACCAACAAATGCAATCCACTGCCTAGTTTATGTGTTTTTTATAAACGTCATCATCATCTGCCTAGCCTTTTCCCAACTATGTTGGGATCGGCTTACAGTTTAACCGGATACCGCTGAATACCAGTATTTACATGGAGCGACTGCCTATCTGACCTCCACAACCCAGTTAGGACAGGGTTATACGATACCACTTGGTAAGACTGGTTGTCAGACTTTTTGGGCCACTGACTACCTATAACGACTGTCAAAGATCTATAAATGACAACCGACGGTTTATCGTGCATGCAATGGGTGGTCACCCATCCACGGACCGATCTAGACAAGCGTGGCTTAACCTAAAGATAGAAGCGAGCGGCTGTTAATATTTAGCCAGGAACTTCTCTTTTCATAGACACACATGTTTTATAAACATAAATGTTTTATAAATATAAAAAAAAAAATATAAATAAAAAAATGTTAAAAAAAAAATGTTAAATATATTTCTATTTCCGAATAAAAATATTGAAGGTTGTTTCTTCGTGGAACTCGGTAAATGCTCCAATAATGACCGTATATAGAGCAACGATCTTTGCAAGGTTATACAAATGCATATTGAGCTCTGGCGCATGCAATTGGCGAAGACTTCGCCTTCAGTGGCCTGTCTAAATTCCACAGAAAGCAAACATAAATGGATTCAACAGTTTCGCTTATGAGATTTGATAGCTGTAAAAATAATTAGATTGTTTGTTTTGTATTTTTTATTCATTACCTACTATGTACATGTTGAGTATCAAGCTCCGGGCGTGCTGCTGCTAATCTTGACTAAAAAAAACTAAAATTATACTGTCACTTACGGAATATCTTCCGTGATTGTTCATTATTTTTTTTTATTTTTGTATCACGCTCTATATCCCAGTGACAGCATAAGTTTAGTTGTAAAGCTTAAAACAGTGTTTAAAAAAGCTACTTGAATACGAGATAATTGACTGTATATCTTGGGTTCCCTTGAAACGACCGACTCAAAATGACGAGCAAGTGACTTGCTAGCGGGGGGAAGCTCGCAATCGCGGTGTGGTGTGTGGCCCGATATGACATTAGGAACAGTACATTATTTGCAAACTACAAAATATTATGTTCAAGTATCAAATTGGGAAAGAATTACAGGGCGTCAAAAAATTCGTCCACACACACACAAAAGTTGTCAAAAGGAAAAGTGCTTAGAACGCTGGCAGTATTGCTAAGTTGGAAAGAAAGAAATAATTTATTTGGCACATGCCACAAATGCACAATAAAAAATAAAAATAATTAAAAAAAAATCTAAATAGAAAAAAAGAGATAATATTTTGTGTCGTTGGATGGCAATGCTCATTCTTTTGCCAAAAAAAAGGCCAGCAATCTTTAGATTAGATATAAGATGAATGAGAAGTCTGGGCTCATCAATTATTCTCGAAAAACTAAAACCTACCAGGGCTGCAAGCACAGCAAGAACAAAAATATGTCGAGTCTATTCAATCAAGTGCAAGAAATCAAAGTAACCAACATTTTTGTTTGTACCAAAATCAGCATAGGAATGACTCTTCATGTCACCAGTACCATTTTCTTATCCAATTACATATATATTTGTCCTCACAAACAAACGAACGAAGATATATTAGTTTCTGATATTCAAGATTTCTTCCGTAAATCATGGAGTTAGGTTTGATATTGCTTTTGTTTCAGTCGCTAGGAGGAATTCCCAGGTTTTTTGGGACCGTTTTCCTTGAAATCTTGTTATTGCGATGCTGGTACATATTTTGGGGGTATGAGTTTCTTTGGACGTTCGTGTTTTTCTGTTGGCCAACATCACGGCCAAATAAATTCCGTGTGGAAATGTAACACTGCAGTTATTTTTTCGTCATTAATATTTTACGTTGATGTTTTCCTATAGAAAATAAACACAATGCTTTCTTAAAATACTGTGAAGTATTAATTTTAACTACGTTTGCGATATCACTACCGAATTGCATATTATTATATTATTATTATATTTTTATTTATTATTATTTTATTATTATTATTATTGCATTGTATATTTTAACAATTTTATTACGCTAAGAATTTGTTGTATATTAAAAATACTTTTATATGTTAACAGTATTCGTTTTTAGTATTTAACAGTCTAACTAACCAGTTATAAATAAATAAATACTTTATTTGGTTAGTTACCTACCTAATTTAATATTTGTGTTTAATAATATTTGCACGCTATTTTTATGGCGAAATGTGTAATTGCACTTCATGTCATTTTTACCATCTTTTGTACCACATTTACAGCAAATAAATAATTTTGACTTTGACTTTGACTTTGACCAGTCTTTGTTAAACTGCTTGATATCCGTAACCTTACGTATCCAGGTCCAGATGAAAACTATAAAATCAAAATTTAGGAAAGATGGTGCCAATCCGATGCATTGCTTCCAAAAAAGTTGTTTTAATTTTTACTGCATCATATGACAATGCGTACGCATCAATTTTCATTTCCATACAAATTGTTATTGAATTTTTCCATTACGAATGCCTCAACAGCCAGCCACGGAGTCTAGATTTATACCCAATTGATGGCAACAGGATCGCCTCCTATTACATGGGGCTTAACTATTACTGGCAAAATGTGGGTGTACCTCTGGGTACACCTCTGTCTCTCATCCTAATGTGATTCAGGCCTAAGTGTGCTATGAGCTTTATAGGTATACTAAAATATCCAATAAGCCATCTAAGCCCATCCAAAGAAGTAATATTATCTAAAAGAGGCTTAAAGTACAAGGCCTGTGGGAGTTCTCGAAATAAGTCGAGCACTACATAGTTGTTTAGATTTTGCTGAACTGGGCCTATTTGGCGCAACCGAATGGCATACAGTGTAATTTTTTATTTAGATTTAAAGGTTTTATTTTTGGTTTTCTTTTATTATTATTTTTATACACTGTGTACACATGTCGCATGTACCAAATAAATATATTCTGCAGCACCAGGTCATTTTTGCCACGAGCACCCACGCCACTTCCATGAATTGCCATCGACACCAGGGGGTTAGTTACTATGACGTCTTAAAGCAGATGGCGCTAGACGACCTGTATAGTTCTGTCTCTTTCCCACACTGGGCTTACTCCTGCTTTAAAACGACATGGTAGGTCACCAGATGCGAACAGTAAATTCATAGGTGAAATGCAGACATATTTCATAAAATACCAATAACTCACCACAGACATACATATCTACATCATACAAACTCGACCCTCGACTTTTTTCAATGAAAGTCAGCAGAAACTACAAAACGCCGCCAGCGACGACCCTTAGATACTCCTTCTGCTTTGTCCACATTCATACATCAGGCCATACACGCGCTCCAGTTGCAAGTAATACGCACCTGACCTTTCTGAATATCATCACTAATAAGGTCAGTGTCATGTCCTTCCAGAGCGACCCTATTTACATTCACATCAGTTGTTGAATTGAAAAAACAATGGGCACCCATCCTCAAGTTTACTACAGCTACCTTATTATAAGTTACCTATCAACTAACCGAGTTTATATTTAGCCGCAAGCGATGCTAACAACCCTATTGTCTGCTGATACCCGAAGCGGAGCAAGCTTGGGAGTTCGACATAATTTTCTGCATACTTCCTGACTATCTTGTTTGCATCCCTACTTAGACTTTACACGAAAGCTGTGTGGCAGAACGTTGGCAGAAGTTCTGGTTTCATTCGTGTCTTGGTAATTAATTTGTTGTGCTAAGGGTTGGAAGATATTGGTAAACACGTCGGGGATAGAGCAAATTCGCGAATCATCCATACGTAAAGTGCGCGTATCTGCACTACGAGTAGGTTTACAGGGGAAGGTTATAAGTTTATATATTTTTTATTTGAACAATTTTTGACCTCATTTTTACATGAATAGTAACAATTTATGTGTTCTATGTATTGTTAACAGTACAAATATATTAAAGTCATTAATTTAGTCGCTACGACAATGCGTATTTGAAATTGGCTACATTTGTCAGATACGCGGAATTATCCAATGCTAATTCCGCGGATTTGCACTATCTCCGACGAACAGTAATTGCACCCTTATTGGGCCAAAAAGCCAACGAAACAAACAAAGTCACCGACTTCTGATAGTCACCAAGATTTTGTAACAATATTTTCACTTAAAAAAGTGTTCATGGAGTTTCTTGCTCATTCTTCTCCATAGACAACTACGTTTGGAATGGGCAACTACAGTACTTTCACAAGTTATTATGCCGTGTGACTGGGACTGTATCTTCATTTTTTTTGACATTCATAAGTGCCTGTAATTGTCCAATTGAAATAAATACTTTGAGTTTTGAGATTAAATTTATTTTGGATACCGGTTTGAAGTCGGTTTTTTCCAATTTTATTTTAGCGTGTTGTTTCAATCTATATTGAATCTGCCCAGAACTTAGCTTCAAGTTCAGCATTATCACTAGCTTCCATCGGTTCCTGTAGCGTGCAGGACTGCACGTATCAGAGCACGCAGGGTTCGACACCAGACCAAGTGTCCCAGTTTTAGTGGAACAACTACATTTGCACTCCAGTCTAGAATCGTCTATACATCTCTCTCAACGAGTCTGCTTTTATAAGACACTACCTGTCCCAGTGACCTTCGTTCTCGTGAAATTATTATAAAAAAATATTACTTCGATTAAAATCCGATTAAAACATCGGATTTTGTTAACAATTTCAAAGGTTTTAATTTTTGTGCACGGAATCCAAATAATTTTTATAAATTAAAACTAGTTCAACTGTTAGACCTTACAACATCAGTTATCTGTCATTCAAAATTCCGTCAAAATCAGTCCAACCGTTACGGAGATTAGCCGGAATAAACAGACAGACAGACAGCCAAATATTTAAAAAAATGTGTTTTTGTTATTAAAGCCGTATATAATTATTCTCATAACGCATTCAGTAAAAAGTTGTTATATTGATATTACAAACAGACATTTCAATTTTATTTATTTGTATGGATTGATCCACGATCATGATTTAGACTTGGCCTTCTGTCTACCCACTCCAGCTTTTAAAACCCGCTTAAGCCGAGCTTACCCTCCCGATATCTGTTTACTGGGCAGCTTAAGGACCCCATAAGTTAAGTTTACGAGTATTAGAGAAAAGAAAAATATGTTCGGGATAAACACAAGGACAGCGGACTTATTTCGAGAACTCTCATTATTAGGCCTTATACTTTAAGCCTCTTTTCGGTAATATTACTTCTTTGGATGGGCTTAAATGGCTTATTGGATATTTTAGTATACCTATAAAGCTCATAGTACACTTAGGCCTGAATCACATGAAGCAACATTAGGATGAGAGACAGTGGTGTACCTAATAGTACACCCACATTTTACCAGTAATTGTTAGGCCCCATGTAATAGGGGGCGAGCCTGTTGCCATCAACTGGGCATAAATCCAGACTCCGTAGCAGGCTACGGAGGTATTCGTAATGGAAAAATTCAATAACAATTTGTATGGAAATGAAAATTGATGCGTACGCATTGTCATACGATGCAATAAAAATTAAATTAGCTCTTTTGGAAGCAATGCATCGGATTGGCACCATCTTATCTAAATTTTGCTTTTATATTATGCTATGATCCGAAACATACAGCCAGAGTGACCTCTGCACTACCACTGACGGCGCCAAGGAAGTAGTGATGTTTTGGTCTAAATTTAAAATGCGGTCGTGCCAGGACACAAAGAAGAAGTGTGCGTTGCATTATGGAGTTTCATATTCAAAATCCCCAACGGGACGAGTTGAGGCGATGCTGATTGACCCTGTAATGCTTACAACTATACAAACATAAACTCACGCCCTGTTCCCATGGGGGTAGGCAGAAACCAAAGAACGCCACCTGCTACGATCCTTACATACTCCTTTTGTTTCGCCCACGTTCATACATCTGGTCACACACGCACGTCAGTTGCAAGTACTACGCACCTTACAACTATGCGTTGGCCTTTAGTTTGATATAAGTTATTTTCGATCTAACAAGACTAAGTTTTCTAGTTGGAACTTTATGTTGGTTTGGACTTGTGACCATTCCCAAGTGATGGAAAAATTGGATTAGGTCGTTTTTTCTTTTGTTTCGGAACTTTCGATTTTGATGAGATTGTCACCTTTTTTCTTTCGTCTTATTTCGTTTTATGACTTGTTGAAAGTTAGATAACGTTATATTTTTCAACCTTGTAATTTTTCAAACACTGTTTTAAGCTTTCACGGTTTACAACTAAACTTATACTGTCACTTACGGGATATCTCAAAATAATGCTCTCGGGAGCTCAAAATAATGAACAATCACGGAAGATATCCCGTAAGTGACAGTATAAGTTTAGTTGTAATTTTTCGTTTTTAGAACTTATTTATGAAACCTTACTTTCATCCTCTGCTGTACAGTATACATAGGCATCCTCAATTGCACGCCACTGAACTCGACTCTTAGCAACTCTCATCCAGTTGCTACCAGCCACCCTGCGAAGATCGTCGCTCCACCGAGCCAGAGGGACCCACCTTACGCTTGCCGATTTGCGGTCTCTACTCAAGAAGACGTCTACCCCAACGGTCACCGGTTTTACAGCTTATTTTTGATAACATAGAAATTCTGCACCAGAATGCAATGAAAACTGCACCCTAATCATAATCAATAAAGAAGCGATATTTCCTAATTTCATTTAGGGTAGGTTAAATTACTTATTATTCATCAGTACATCGACATTAAAGAGATCGACATTTGAGAATATACACCGTGTTCTTCATGTTATCCATAAACTTTGGCAAACGCTTCTATAGCTTTTACAAATCAAATCTTAAGTAGTACTTAAAAAGGCTTCGTTACAAAGATATTTGTAATTTCATTTCATGAAATTATTGAGCTATACAGTAAGAAAGGGTCTTATTTGGCCTATGTTGCCGCTTAGTGCAATTAAATTATCAAATGCTATTTGCATTTCATTTGCACGTACGAGAGGAACCCGAGAGTAAAAAAATAAATAAAAAATAATAAGAATTCATTAATGTGTCCATAATGAAAAATGCTTATTTCCGTGGTCTGAACTTCTGGTCAAAGTTTATGTATATCGTCCGGAACACGGTGTATACTCCTTCGTCAGTATCAATTTGTCAAAACAGATTCAAAGATTCCAATTTTAAACCGCACAGTTTCAAACCGAGAAAACCAATTTCGCAACAGCGGTTTGCCGAAACCAATATGGCAAAGTGAACGACGAAAAAAAGGCAACTCTTTCTACAAAACAACGGTTTTATCGTTCGTTTGGGAGATTAAGCGAGCAACATCGACAGAAACTTGCTCATTTCCGAAAGCGAAAGTTGGCTACAACAAATGCTTGTGGACTTTATTAGTTAGCCACAGGCAATTTCAGAAGGTGAACAATATAAATAAATGAAAAGGAATATTGTATCTTAATCGTGAGGTAACGACTTTCTTCTAGCAAAAAATAAATAAACACTCCTCAAGATTATTCCCAGTACAAAGCAAAGAGCACTTAAACAAATTAAATGATATCCCAACAAAATAGAAGGTCGTTGTAACAATAAAGACTGCCTCGTTGGTGTAGTGGTTGCAAGCGCAACTGCTGAGCATGAGGTCCTGGGTTCGATTCCGACGTTTGGCAGAGTGTTATTTAGCTATTTCAGGAATTTATCAGTAGCAGCTTGGTGTTTTGTTCTGCCATCGTGAGGAAACCGGCTTGTCCTAGGAAGCCTATGTAAGGGAACATTGTTGGCTGATTATGCTTTTTAAGTGACTTCTAAAAAAGAAGACGTTATTTTTTCAACCGGCATCGTTTTTTTTGCCTTTATAACATCGATTTTTTCGTGATTATTGGCCCGATTTACGTGATTCTTTTTTAATTTCGTCCCAAATACATTTTATTAACTTTGCTTGGGTAGTTCAGTTCCTTTGTTGCCCTAGTTACTACCAATCTAACTACCAGTTGTAATACCGTTTTACGTATTTTTTCTTCTTCGTGTAGAATGCTACAACTAAAAAGGTTAATTAAAAAGTTTTGTTGCAAAAAACACTAGTCAAGTCGGTGGCAAACTTATGAAAGTAAAATATTGCAACAGTGTTAATCTTGGTAAAAACAAAACCGTTTTTTTTTTGATAATGGAAAGCCACTGCAATTTTGTACAGTCGCGGAGCCAGCACATCAAGTTATCATAATTATGTCCAAATGATTTTAAACAAAAAAAAAAAAAACAGAAAGAAAAACAGAAAATTTGACAGTTACTACAAACTTGATGCGCTGGCGACTGTACTAATTGAGACTTCTGTCTTCATCTCCTCAGTGTCCACTAGTCACAATAAGTTTTAATTCTGTTGCAAACAATAGTATCTTATTTGTGAACAAACTTCGTACTTGTAGCCGGGAATAAAATGGCGGCGCTGGAGTTATCCTACTTCAAGTTGGCAGGTGTTAATAAAACATGGACTTTTTGTATTATGATAATGGAATTAATGGATAACATTTGTTAGAATATTGTTTTTCTTCTTATGTTATAGTAACCTGGGACAGGTCATTGGGAAAAGATGGAGAGAGGAGAAAGTGCACTTGGGAACTACACGGTGGAAACGACCGTACGACAATAAATGAAAACCCTGGCAAAAGTAGTTCATAGGAATGGGTGACTCGCTGTCCGACCATGGACCATGCCCGGGTCGACGGCGCGTTGTGTTCCACGCGCGCCTCAAAGAGTGTCAGCATAATGACGGGGCTCCCCTCTAGAGGGCCAAAGCCTGCCGGGGTCGCGGGACTTATAGAATTACCGTGACCCTGGAACATAAAGGGCTATTGAAGGACACCGTGGATTTTAGTCAGTACAAGTCTGACAGTCCCTCCCGCTCTGCTCTGGGTGAGAGGACTCATTTGATGATTTTACCACGATAAAATAAAAAAAAAAGTAGTTCATGGGAACATGCTTAAACTATCAAATACATCCTAACATCGACGTTTAAAAATATATTTTTCAAACAAACTAATTAGCACATAACTGTAAACCAAAACGAACACAATTTATAAAATATTGGTCCCATGTATAAGGCATAACTTGCACAAATTCGCATCAGGAAACATAATTTTAGAACCAATTTCGCGAAGGTTTTTGGACTAGCGATTCGGTACATGTGTTTAATTTTTATTTCGATGTGGGGCTCGGTAACCTGTCGGTACTAGCTTATTAACACTAACAGATAAATGTAGAAAATGTTAAAAATAGAAAATAATGTCCGGTAACTAAACTACCACAAATATTCGATTATATTTTTGTATGCAGACTGGGAACGTCTTGAGGTATACGAAGTTTAATTTAATGTCGTATATCTAGTCGTCTCCACCCGGTATAATCTTACTGCTATTATAATTGACTGCCTCGTCGGTCTAGTGGTCGCAATCACGACTGCTAAGCATGAGGTCCTGGGTTCGATTCCCGGGTCGGGCAAAGTGTAGGTGTTTAGGTAAGATGGTACTAAAGCGCACAAATAAAAAACTCGCCAATTGCGAGTCCGACTCGCGCACAGAGGGTTCCGTAGCACTAAACAATACAAGGTGTAAACAGACCCTTCACGAAGTCAACCTTACAGAAGTGCCTTACAATAAGAACTACCGTAAACCGTGTCTTTTTACACCAAAACAAAAAACTGGTCTAGCTCACGCTGGATTACTAGGAAAAAAAAAACAAACATTTTCAATTGAACAATTTAGATCTTCGAAAAACTCCACTAATGTTGACGATATAAAACAACAAGTATCATTATCAGTTTTGTTTCTGATTGTGCAAGTTATCCTGTGCCAAAACCATTTATATAGACCAGGAGACAGCGAGCACAATAAGGACGTGTTCATAACATTGTTATGTTATTATAAAATAATATGTTTTAATTTAATCTTATCAAATCATTTTTATGTTATAACTGATCTCAATACAATGAATGTAATAATTTTTTTAATTAATATTAATTAATAATTAATGTTTTAAAATTGTTAATGGATTAAGTATTAATTTATTTTGACACATTCATTTTATACTTCTTGCTGTGCCCTACCGGGTCCGTAATTCTAAGCATTGTAAGATCTTCACACTTTATGTATTGCAAATAAATATATGATTGATATGAATACGATTGTTGTTCTTGTCTAAATATTTTAGGCCAGGCTTTGTATTGGAATAATTAAGTAGTCGAAAAAAAAGCTGTCGGTAATTTACAACCGATTCTTCAATTAAGTGATTAAAACCTCCTCACTGTAACACCGTTAATTAGTTAACGCGCTTGGGATCGAGTTCTAGACTAACCAGATGCAATACATTTCTGATGCGATACATATCAGTATTTCACGTGATGCAATTTTCTATTTTACCTCTAAATCCAGTCAGTGGGTAATTTACGATATCCCATGCTATGCCGTGTGCGTCTTAGTGAAATAATTAATTAACATGAAATTATACTTTTAGTTGTATAGTCAGTCAGAGTTTAGGGTGAATGAAAAAATAGAGAGAATAGAATGAGTGCACCCAAAGATGAAAAGTACTTTCCTAATATATAATACACAACATTAAATCACACGCAGTTGCCAAAAAAAACCTCACTTAACTCACGTTCCTACATTAGAAACCCCACCAAACACTGCCAATAATTTTAACAAAATTGACATAAATAACACCACAAGTTGCCTAGCTCCGCAATTATAATATAGAGACGTATCACGCATACGCATCACGTACGGCTCCTAGAGTATAGAGTATAGAATTTTGGTCACGTAATATCTTTGTATTTTCTCCTCCTTGTGTCTCTTGTTTAGGGTTCCGTCGACTTTTGTGGAGCAGGAATTGAGGTCATCGTATAAAAAGTAACGTTTTTACTATGAAATCGGGTTCAGCTAAGATGAAACCGAACCAAAAAATTTGACGAAAAAACAACCAATTGGCACATGTATTGGGTCTCTGGTGGATTATAGTCCAGCAATCTCACAGACAGGAAGCCTGTGTCCCGACAGTGGGAACTTCATAAGCTAGTTATTTAAACTTCACATAAGAGATCATCATCATAAAGGGTGTGACAAGACCTTTAACGAAGCCGAAAGGTACTTGTACTCCCCGTCATTGCGATATTTTTTTTGTTCTAGACCATACCTGGGAACCTTCTAGTTACGGAGATATTGGGGGTTAAAGTTTCAACTTTTTCACAAGTTTTTTCTTAATGTAAGATTTTTACTTTTCGAACCACTTCCACGACCTCCGCACTATTCAATCCATCCACCAGCACAATTTTGAGTGCGTTACATCGAGTCCTACCGTAAAACGTGATTTTTCAGCCCAAAAAAAAAACTCGTTTTCCAGCAATAATTTTTGCGTAAAGTTACTTAGTTTGATGTACGTATTGCTTGGTTGACGGGTAGTGTAGGGTCCGTTTACACCCTGTATAAGTAGAAACTTGTAATTGGCCTTCTTCTACACATTACTTCCCACTACCCGAATTTTTTAGCAGTAAGTTTTCTTAAAAATTAGTAAAATAAAATAAATGAACTCAAAACCGTTTTTTTTTTTTAGTTCAACTTTATTTACGGAGTAAAAATTCCATTTGGAGAACTACGGAACCCAGCCTCACAAATTCCGTCCGCCCTTGTCCTTCAGTTTACTTATCATAGTTAGCAGTTTCAAGGGTCGCTGTAACAGAGATCCCCAATACAAAATTAGGTACAGAAAAACCTTTAGTTTTGGTATAAATATAAGTACATCTACATACATATGATAAGGAATAAATAGGTTTTTCGTATGTCCTCTGATTTGAATAACCCACTGCTATTTTTCTCTTGTCGTAAAAGGCTACTAAGAGTTTCTATCTTTTCTATTTCTTCTAGGATAAGTAGTTATTATATTCTTTGTACTGGCTGAAAAACTTTCCAAATCTGACTTTCAACAAAAAAAATCAAATTATCTTATATTCTTCACAGCCCAGCATTCCGATCCAAAAAGTACTGTAGGTAAGTAGGTCTAATCCCGAACCTGTATATTTTTCCAAATGTCAAGTGTTCAGATTCTAGAAAAAATATTCAAAATTTTCTAAACTTCAGAAACGTTCTCTCAAAATAAAATTCTTAAATTGATAAACATGAAATTGAGTTCAGCTTTTTTCAATAGAACGAAATGTAACCTAAGGTATATTACTTAACTGAGGCATGTTACCAAATGGTCAGTTTCATATTGTGCAGCGTGCATAAACTCCACTGGCCCGAAAATATTCGGTTCAGTTTTTGGAACGAAAAATTGGAACGCTCTCGAATTTGAGGACGGATCGATTCGCATTTGTTTTTTTTTTCATTTGGAATTGATTTATTGTAAGTGGCACCGTATTGTGCAAATAATTATTAAGGTGGTGAACTTAAATTCAAAGATTTACTCATTTATTAAAATACAGCAATATTGGCGTCGCCCGGGAGTAAAGGTCTTACGAGCTCGTTCAAGCTATTACTACTGCTCCCAAAAAGGTATAGGAAAGTCAGAACCACACAGAACCTAGGCTAAGGCTCACTTACAGAGAGGAGGTCTGTATCCCAGCAATGAGAACATAGGTAATATAACCTCCTCCTTTTTGAAGTCGGTTAAAAATAATATAGTCCGATCAAACTTGTGCTATACACTGTGTGAACGTCATCGACGCATAAACAGTTACAATAACCGTCGAGAACTTTTATGCTGGGTAGTTTCGATACTATATACTGACTTTAAGGTTGGTTGATTGGTTCAAACTTTATGGCGGCTCGGAAGTTAGTTGCGAGTGGAAGTTAGCTGCGAGTGACAGTCTGCGCATTATACTGACAAAACGTAGTTCTCTGCGCCCCGTTGATACCTAAAATTGTGTTCTGCGCAGCTTTTCGTTAGATTTACCGAGCCGACATAACGTTTGAACCGTTACACCTGCGCAGACCGTCACTCGCAGCTAACTTCTGAGCCGCCATAAAGTTTGAACCGCAATTATAAAAGTTTGCATTGTTGTTTCACTTACTTGATCGCATCTAAGCTGACTAATAACATTACTCCTTATTAAATATTCCATCTCCAACTCCCCAAAAAGCTTAAACAACGCCGCATCCCTGACTAACGCATCCAAACGTAAACTCATTACCTCCCGTTCCATCAACCGGCTCAAAAGAGCTCGCACTATATTTTATCAAGCGCGGTATGCTCCCAACTCGGGAGCTTCTCGTTTGTCTTTGTGCAGGAGGCGGGCTGGCGGCCATTTTTAGCTGTTGATCTGAAGCGGTCAAGCGAGACTTGTGGATTGGGTAGGTTTGTTACTAACTCGGTAGATTTTGGATTACATTTTTCGCAGAAAAATCGATTTTATTGATAAAAATATCCAATGCCTCGTTGGTGTAGTGGTCGCAAGCGCCATGAGGTCCTGGGTTCAATTTCCAGGTTGGGCAAAATGTTATTGGGTTTTTTCAACACAAATTTCTCAGTAGCAGCCACGGACCCTGAATTTGTGCCCAGTTGATAGCAATAGGCTCGCCTTATATTACATGGGACTTAAACATAATTGGCGAAATATGGCTGTATTATTAGGTGCGCGTTATGATCTTATGTTAGACTAGCTTATGCCCGCGGCTTCGCCCGCGTGGATTTAGGGAATTTCCCACGGGATCTTACTTCTGGGATAATAAGTAATCTATGTATCTATCTATAATACATACATAGATTTACATGTACTTGCTTATAACTTGCAATTATTAGTTTAAAGTTCTATCAATTAAATTAGATACGTGAAATATTGATACCTTGGTTTGAGATTGGACATCGGATTTACTGGATTTTACCTAAAGAGTATGTACACAAATTTTCAAGTCAATCGACCCCGAGAGTAAAAAGTTTCACAGAAAATTCAACACCCCATTTCACCCTCTAAGGGATAGGAATTTCGAAAAACTGATACTTACTCTTCACAAAGAATACACCCTCCAATTTTTATATCTCTGGGACCCGCGGTTTGGGCTGTGCGTTGGTATATCAGTCAGCCAGTCAGGACATGGAATTTTAAATTGGGGATGATTTTGGAAAAACTATGATACACGTATCTCATCATTTTAACTGAAGTATATGTAGAAACATTTTCAAGTCAATCGACTCCGAGAATTAAAAGTTTCACATAAAATTCAACACCCCATTTCACCCTATTAGGGGTAGGATTTCAAAAAACCCTTTCTTAGTGGATACTTACTCTTCAGAAAGAGTACACTGTCCAAATTTCATGTCTCTAGGACCAGTGGTTTGGGCTGTGCGTTGATGTATCAGTCAGCCAGTCAGGACATTGAATTTTAAATTGGGGGATGATTTTGGAAAAACTGTGATACACGTATCTCATCATTTTAACTGAAGTATATGTAGACACATTTTCAAGTCAATCGACTCCGAGAATAAAAAGTTTCATAGAAAATTCAACACCCCATTTCACCCTATTAGGGGTGGAATTTCAAAAAAACCCTTTCTTAGTGGATATTTACTCTCCACAAAGAATACATTCTCCAAATTTCATGTCTCTAGGACCAGCGGTTTGGGCTGTGCGTTGGTATATCAGTCAGCCAGTCAGGACATGTAATTTTAAATTGGGGGATGATTTTGGAAAAACTGTGATGCACGTATCTCATCATTTAACTGAAGTATATGTAGACACATTTTCAAGTCAATCGACTCAGGGAATAAAAAGTTTCATAGAAAAATCAACACCCCATTTCACCCTCTAATGGGTAGGAATTTCGAAAAAATGATCCTTCCTCTTCACAAAGAATACACCCTCCAATTTTCATGTCTCTGGGACCCGCGGTTTGGGCTGTGCGTTGGTATATCAGTCAGCCAGTCAGGACATGTAATTTTAAATTGGGGGATGATTTTGGAAAAACTGTGATGCACGTATCTCATCATTTTAACTGAAGTATATGTAGACACATTTTCAAGTCAATCGACTCAGGGAATAAAAAGTTTCATAGAAAATTCAACACCCCATTTCACCCTCTTAGGGGTGGTATTTCGAAAAACCCTTTCTTAGTGGATACCTACTCTTCACAAAGAGTACACTGTCCAAATTTCATGTCTCTAGGACCAGTGGTTTGGGCTGTGCGTTGATATATAAGTCAGTCAGTCAGTCAGTCAGTCAGGACTTTGAATTTTATATGTATAGACTAGCTTATGCCCGCGGCTTCGCCCGCGTGGGGTTAGGGAATTGTCCACGGGATCTTACTTCTGGAATAATAAGTAATCTATGTATCTATCTATAATACATACATAGATTTACATGTACTTGCTTATAACTTGCAATAATTAAGTTATATCAATTATATTAGATACGTGAAATATTGATACCTTGGTTTGAGATTGGACATCGGATTTACTGGATTTTATCTGAAGAGTATGTAAACAAATTTTCACGTCAATCGACCCCGAGAGTAAAAAGTTTCACAGAAAATTCAACACCCCATTTCACCCTCTAAGGGGTAGGAATTTCGAAAAACTGATACTAACTCTTCACAAAGAATACACCCTCCAATTTTCATTTCTCTGGGACCCGCGGTTTGGGCTGTGCGTTGGTATATCAGTCAGCCAGTCAGGACATGGAATTTTAAATTGGGGGATGATTTTGTGATACACGTATCTCGTCATTTTAACTGAAGTATATGTAGACACATTTTCAAGTCAATCGACCCTGAGAGAGTTTCACAGAAAATTCAACACCCCATTTCACCCTCTTAGGTGTGGAATTTCAAAAACCCTTTCTTAGTGGATACCTACTCTCCACAAAGAGTACATTCTCCAAATTTCATGTCTCTAGAACCAGCGGTTTGGGCTGTGCGTTGATATATCAGTCAGCCAGTCAGGACATTGAATTTTAAATTGGGGGATGATTTTGGAAAAACTGTGATACACGTATCTCATCATTTTAATTGAAGTATATGTAGACACAATTTCAAGTCAATCGACTCAGAGAATAAAAAGTTTCATAGAAAATTCAACACCCCATTTCACCCTCTTAGGGGTGAAATTTCGAAAAACCCTTTCTTAGTGGATACCTACTCTTCACAAAGAGTACACTGTCCAAACTTCATGTCTCTAGGACCAGTGTGCAGTGGTTTGGGCTGTGCGTTGATATATCGTTAGCCAGTCAGGACATTGAATTTTAAATTGGGGGATGATTTTGGAAAAACTGTGAAACACGTATCTCATCATTTTAACTGAAGTATATGTAGACACAATTTCAATTCAATCGACTCAGAGAATAAAAAGTTTCATAGAAAATTCAACACCCCATTTCATCCTCTTAGGGATGAAATTTCGAAAAACCCTTTCTTAGTGGATACCTACTCTACACAAAGAGTACACTGTCCAAATTTCATGTCTCTAGGACCAGTGGTTTGGGCTGTGCGTTGATATATAAGTCAGTCAGTCAGTCAGGACTTTGAATTTTATATGTATAGATAGATATCTACTGCAGGCCGATCATGATTCATTTGTGTGTTTAGTACAGCGGAAGTGAAATAATCCAAAACAAAAAAAACTGCTCTTGGTTTGTACTAGTGGTTATGTCTCGTAGTTACACCCTAGGCAGCCATTTTCACCACGGCATCAATAATAAATACTCCTATAAAAAGCTACATAAAGCATCTGCAATAGCTTGTGGGATTAAGTTGCGATAAGATAGATTTTGATTTAGTATTTTTTTTTTTTAGGTTCTACTTAAAAATCAAAAATACTGATACTGTTAGCCTGCGCCATCCCACTGCTGGGCAAAGCCCTCTCACCATGACTTCCAGTTGTCTCTATCCAGGGCTGATGTGGGCCACTGGTCGTTGGCTTTGTCCAGCTCGTCCCGCCATCATCTACGAAGTCTACCGCAAAGCCTTCTGGCTGTGTCAGGGCTCCAGAAAGTGGCTAATTTAAAAAATAAATAACACTCAAAACTAAAATTATTTACTAAAACGAGCTAAGATCACGCGTCCATCCATCATTCGGGCTTTTTTTTTCGGTACTATCATCCAATGTACTCTCCCCCCCGCTCTGGGCGGAGCGGAAGAGTGTCAGACTTGTACTGACTAAAACCCATCCATGTTCCTTCTTAGCCCTTTGTGTTCCAGGGCCGCGGTATCTCTTTCGAATAGTCCCGCAGCCCTGGCAGGCACCCGCCCTTGCGGACCCCTTCCTTGTTGCTGACATCTCTTTGACGCGCGCGTGGAACACGAACGTCATAAGACGGCCGGATGTGCGAGCTAGCCCATTACTCACCGTTCACAGGCCCGCGCCTACGGTGGCCGGGGGCCACCACGTGACCCCCGATGCCCGGGGCGTCTCCCGCGGCGATCATTCGGGCTCTCTTTAAAATCTAGTTTTAATTAATTAAATAACTCAATCAAACAGGTCTTACGGGAATTCGTTATTTAATGAAAGAAACTAAAAGGTCTATTTGAAGTATGCTTGTTAGCATCTTTGACAAACAAGCAAGTTAAATAACTTTCAAGTTTTAAGGGCTTGTAGTTAAAGTTTTGATTTTCTCAATTTATTTTTATAGCAAAAAATCAGATGTCGTTGTTACTAGCAGCCTTTTATATTATTTTATGCATAATCGGCCTATAATGTTCCTACTGCAGGGACACAGCCTCCTCTCTATGAGAGGGAATGGGCTATACTCCACCACGCGGGCCCAATGCGGGTTGGTAGAAGCCACACGTCTTCAAATTTTTGGTTCTAGGACATGCCGGTTTCCTCGCGATGTTTTCGTTCACCGTTTTGAGAGCTGTTGGTAAGACTGGTTGTCAGACTTTTTCAGCCACTGACTACCTGTAACGACTGTCACAGATCTACAAATGACAGCCGGGACCAACGGTTTAACGTGCTTTCCGAAGCACGGAGGAAACTCGGTATGTAATGGGTGGTCACCCATCCACAGACCAACCTAGGCAAGCACGGCGTAACCTAAGGATCGATCCGAGCGGTTATTATTTAGCCACGAGCTAAAGAACACAATGTTGACAGAATAACAAGTCTAAATATCCTCGTTTTCCGCAACTCGGTCCCGCTTGTCAGTAGTAATATAGATTCAGTTTTTATTTCGCTACTTCGGCTCGGTCTCCAGTTTCATATTCGGTTTGTTCTTGGCCTTAGAGAGATAGGGGCTGGCGTTGTTACAACAAACTATGTTTTGTGTTTTGAAGAATAAGGCTGTTTTTTCCTGTCAAGAAAACAATGAAGTTCTTTTAAAACTTAGTACTTATTTATGGAGGTGTTATAATATGTTTATAGATTTTGTAATAATAATATTATCTGGGAAGCAAATCAAGTATCTTGACTTCGCTCGCGAGGTTGTCGACATGTGTTAGGAGGTTCCTCTCTCTGGAACCCTGTTCCCGATACCAGTTACAATTATTTGTATTTTTAAATGTTTTTTTATATATTTTTGGGCAGAGTTGTGCATAGGCACAGTAGGTAAGTAAAAACATTTTATGCTAGTTTTAGACAAGAAAAAGCATAATTAGGATATAATGATCCCACTGCTGGGACACAGGCCCATAATCCACCACGCGGGCCTAGATGCTACATGTCGTTGAATGGTTGGTTCTGGGACATGCCGGTTTCCTCACGATATTTTCCTTCACCGTTTTGAGAGCAGTGTTGATGAAATAAATTACACAAAGTTATGCGTCTGACTTGGTTCGAACCCACGACTTCCTGCTCGTAAGTCGGGGCCGCCACCACCGGGCCACCGCTGCTCTCCGCCTCTAAAAAAAATACAAGAGCGTTCGTTATAAATTAATATAAAAAATTTCCGCTTTCGCCATGACACCGACAAATTATTCAAGGTCAAGTCCATATCAAAACGACGTAAACAAACAAACCCCATTATTCATGTAAACAATAAATATTCCGACATCGCCTGTCTTTGACCTTGAAGTATTGACATGTCAAGGACAGTCGATGTCACTTGTCTACACAAATATTGTAAAGAGGTAAAGTTTGTAAGCTTGTATGTTTGGATGTAGGGGGTAATCTTTGGAAAAACTGAACCGAATTCAAAAATTCTTTCACTACTGGGATGGAACAGGTTCATTGACAACGACTCCTTTGTCAAAGCAAAGCTCTAAGGCCTTCTTTTTTCTCCGGAAGGGAAATCATGAAATGACCCCTCCCGCTCTGGGCGGAGCGGAAGGAAATGTCAGACTTGTACTGACTTAAACCCCACCCATGTTTCTTCTTAGCCCTTTGTGTTCCAGGGCCGCGGTATCTCTTTCGAACAGTCCCGCAGCCCTGGCAGGCATCGGCCCTTGCCGACCCCTTCCTTGTTGCTGACATCTCTTTGAGGCGCGCGTGGAACACGAACGTGCCGTCGACACGGCTTGTCGTCATAAGACGGAAGGACGGTGAGCTAGCCCATTACTCACCGTGCACAGGCCCGCGCCTACGGTGGCCAGGAGTCATCACGTGAAGTTCCAAAGACTTGAACATCGCCGCAAAGTTGCCAGTCCATCGGTTTTTATCGTTTCCATTTCAAAGAGCGTGCTTTGGAATTACACAATCTAAGTCCCCCAACCCCATTTTATCACCAGACGAACAGAGTTACGGTGAAGCGTCACTGTTACATGTTTGAAGTTCCACGAATCCGGACAAAGCGGTATGTGAACCAGTGGCGAAGGTCCCATACAACTCGATTCCTACCGGCTTCCCTTTGAAAATAGCACAGTCAGTATTCTATAGACAAATAATATAATCATATTAAAGATATGTAGTCCGGCTCACCTCTTCCAAAGTTGACCCATCGCTACTGCTGCGAACCGCCAGTCTGTGGAATTCACTGCCGGCTTGTCTGTTTCCCGATCATTATAACCTAAATCTCTTCAAAGTTCCAGTGAATCGGCTTCTTCTAGGCAAGCGTGCTCCACCCTAGGCCGCATCATCGCCTTACATCAGGTGAATTGCGGCCAGACGCAAGCCTACATTATCCCGCGGGCATGCGGGCGGCGAGTAATGGGCGACTCGCTGTCCGACCATGGACCATGCCCGGGTCGACGGCGTGTTGTGTTCCACGCGCGCCTCAAAGAGTGTCAGCATAATGACGGGGCCCCCCTCTAGAGGGCCAAAGCCTGCCGGGGTCGCGGGACTCATAGAATTACCGTGACCCTGGAACATAAAGGGTTATTGAAGGACACCGTGGATTTTAGTCAGTACAAGTCTGACAGTCCCTCCCGCTCTGCATTGGGTGGGAGGACTCATTTGATGACTTTACCACGTTAAAAAAAAAAAAAAAGCCTACATTATCCCCGAGTCTCATTGGCTAAATTTAGAACGTCCCCGTGGGATCATTTCCGACTAAAACACGAGCGAAGCAACGGGCTAAAGTTTGTAAGGTTACAAAACGATAGCAAAAGGTTTTTTCCTACCACAAACAACAGCTTATAAGATTGATCGTTTGGAGGTCAAGGTCAGATGTGTTTCGATGTGACAAAATAATAATATATGGTGGTTTTCCTGTGTTTTGTAGGGTAAAATGACGGGCCATTTTGGTTTCAAAGTAGGTTTAATATACAATGAAGGAATGGGCTTTGATAACTGAGGTTGGGTACCGCTCAATAACGATTGCAGGCCATTTTTTTGGTAAGGCCAATACAGTTTATGTGTTTTTGTGTGTTTGTTTTGTGTTTATGTTTCATGTATTTTTATTAAATACTAGCTGTTGCCCGCGACTTCGTTCGCGTGGAAATTTTGGTGCGCATGTGTGAGACTGCCGCGTTGGTCTAGTGGGAGCAAGCGCGACTACTAAGCGTAGGGATCGGTTCCCGGGGTCGGGCAAAGTGTTACAAAAATATGTTTATTTCAATTAAATAAAGTTGTCACACACATGATTTGGAGATCACCTTTTAAGCAAGGAGATGTTTTTGTTAGGGGGCGTCCATTAATTACGTGATGTGATTTTTCGACACCCCTCCCCTCTTGGTGGGATGTCGTGAGATTTGGCTTGACCCCCTCATCTCCCTCTTAATCTCGCGTAGTTTAGTATAAATACGGTAATCTGTGCTTGATTGCGTTGAATTCACTAAAAGAAAATAATTTGTAGAGAAACATGTTTACTCAATTAAACCCAGTGATATCTGCCGTAGTTATTAATTACCAACCAAAAGGCTTAATACAAATTTTCATGGTTTAAACTACAGACATGACGATTTTCGATATAAACTTCATCCCCTATTTAACTCGCTTAGTGTTTGTTTTTCGAAAAGCACTGAAACACATGGTTTTTAATTTTTAACCAGAATGATAACCACTAATTTTTATGGTTTAAACTACAAAAATGATGATTTTCCTAACAAACTTTCATCCCCTATTTAACTCCTTTAGGGATTGAATTTCGAAAATCACTGAAACACGTGGTTTTAATGTTTCCTCATAATGATAAACACCAATTTTCATGGTTTAAACTACAAAAATAACTATTTCTATACAAACTTTCATCCCCTATATAACTCCCTTAGGGGTTGACTTTGAAAAACACTGAAATACGTGATTTTTAACCAGAATGATAATCACCAATTTTCGTGGTTCAAACTACAAAAATGATGATTTTCTTTACAAACTTTCATCCCCTATTTAACTCCCTTAGGGGTTGAATTTTGAAAAACACTGAAACACGTTGTTTTTAAATTTCTACCCCTAAAGATAAACACCAATTTTCATGGTTTAAACTACAAAAATGACGATTTTCCATACAAACTTTCATCCCCTATTTAACTCCCTTAGGGGTTGAATTTCCAAAATCACTGAAACACGTGGTTTTTAATGTTTCCTCATAATGATAAACACCAATTTTCATGGTTTAAACTACAAAAATGACGATTTCTATACAAACTTTCATCTCCTACATAACTCCCTTAGGGGTTGACTTTGAAAAACACTGAAATACGTGATTTCTAACCAGAATGATAATCACCAATTTTCGTGGTTCAAACTACAAAATTGATGATTTTCTTTACAAACTTTCATCCCCTATTTAACTCCCTTAGGGGTTGAATTTTGAAAAACACTGAAACACGTCGTTTTTAAATTTTTCCCCCTAAAGATAAACACCAATTTTCATGGTTTAAACTACAAAAATGACGATTTTCCATACAAACTTTAATCCCCTATTTAATTCCCTTAGGGGTTGAATTTCAAAAATCACTGAAACACGTGGTTTTAATTTTTCCCCATAGTGATAAACACCAATTTTCATGGTTTAAACTACAAAAATGACGATTTTCCATACAAACTTACATCCCCTATTTAACTCCCTTAGGGGTTGAATTTCGAAAAGCACCGAAACACATGGTTTTTAATTTTTAACCAGAATGGTAACCACCAACTTTCATGGTTTAAACTACAAAAATGACGATTTTCCATACAAACTTTCATCCCCTATTTAACTCCCTTAGGGGTTGAATTTCGAAAATCACTGAAACACGTGGTTTTAATTTTTCCCGTAGTGATAAACACCAATTTTCATGGTTTAAACTACAAAAACGACGATTTCTATACAAACTTTCATCCCCTATTTAACTCCCTTAGGGGTTGACTTTGAAAAACACTGAAATACGTGATAACCAGAATGATAATCACCAATTTTCGTGGTTTAAACTACAAAAGTGATGATTTTCTTTACAAACTTTCATCCCCTATTTAACTCCCTTAGGGGTTGAATTTCGAAAAGCACTGAAACACATGGTTTTTAATTTTTAACCATAATGGTAACCACCAATTTTTATGATTTAAACTACAGAAATGATGATTTTCCTTATAAACTTTCATCCCCTATTTAACTCCCTTAGGGGTTGAATTTCGAAAATCACTGAAATACGTGGTTTTAATTTTTCCCCATAATGATAAACACCAATTTTCATGGTTTAAACTACAAAAATGACGATTTTCTTTACAAACTTTCTTCCCCTATTTAACTCCCTTAGGGGTGGAATTTCGAAAAACACTGAAATACGTCGTTTTAAATTTCTTAACCAGAACTGTATTCACCAATTTTTATGGTTTAAACTACAAAAATTATGATTTTCCATACAAACTTTCATCCCCTATTTAACTCCCTTAGGGGTTGAATTTCGAAAAACACAGAAACACGTGGATTTTAATTTTTCCCCATAATAATAAACACCAACTTTCATGGTTTAAACTACAAAAATGACGATTTTCCATACAAACTTTCATCCCCTATTTAACTCCCTTAGGGGTTGAATTTCGAAATATCCTTCCTTATTCCTTGTCTACATTATAAATCAAACCTCTGTGCAAAATTTCAGCTTTCTAGGTCCAAGGGTTTGGGCTGGGCGTTGATGAGTCAGTCAGTCAGTCAGTCAGTCAGTCAGTCAGTCAGTCAGGACTTCTCTTTTTATTTATATAGATATTAAAAATACATGGTTTGAAACTGTTTTGGCCTTACCGAAAAAATGCCGTTTTGCAAACGCGTGCCTACAAAGCGGGGAGCCTTAAACCACTGGACAACTGATAGAAGAAAAAAATGTAATGATTACATAACATCACGCCTAGCAATCCCCAAAGGGTTAGGCAGAGTTGCATTTAATAGTACACCCACATTTCGCCATCGATGTGTTCGCATATGTTACGTAAGTGTTATGGGGCGATCCAATTGCCATCAAACGGGCACAAATCCAGGCTCCGTGGCTAGTACTGAGAGATTTCTGACGGAAAAGCTCAATAACACTGGGACATAGACATAACTAGTGAAATCAGAGTGTTGGTACTAACAGATTCACTAATAAAATCTATGTTATTCTTTGCGACGATTTTTACAGCCTGATCGATGCCAAAATAGTGTAGAGAAACAACAATAGATTCAATTACCCAGAATTGATGGTACCTACTAATCGACTATTTTTGGCTTCAAAATGAAATACAAAGCCAATATTAATAGCCCGACGAACCTTTGAACATAAACTCAAACTAATCTAATGAATGAAGAGAATTTGCATTCGAAATTTGTTAGTCTATTTCTGATTAAATTAATATTGACTTTCTAAATAATACCCGTGTCCTGTTTCGTGGGCACCACTGGAGAACCTTTATAGAAAACATAGATATGTCAGATCCGGTCATTAGTACGAACATAAAATGAGTCGCAAGAGCGCTGGTAGTGACGTCACGCGACCTACTTACAAGTCTACCCCCACCACAGCGTGCTTCTACAGAGCCCTGATGTTTACAGCTCGAGGTGAGGACGAAATTGAACGTCTGATCACAGTGGAGTTGAGACGTCCTGGAACTGTACCCGATTATTGTGTTAAGTTGTAATCTCAAGTAATTCGTTAGTTTTGCTAGAAACAGTGTATCGCACCCAGTGTATTTTCATTGTACGAAACCCAACGTCTCCCCACATGATGTAAGAGCCTAACGGAATAAATCCTGACATATCCGACAGATATATTGGAATTTAACTCTTAGCGCTGAACTGATTGAAAATCTAAGAGCGAGCTTTTATTTAGGCATTATTTAATATTAGCCTATAATGTAACAGTTTAAATTCACTTGGTTCTGTATGAAACCGAATTTTGGATTGTTACATCACAGGCGAAAGCTCCCGGTGAGGTCCCGCCTTTACACTTACAGGTGGGTGTTTCAAAAGCTGCTTAGATATTTTCTCAAGAGATTTCGATGCAAAATCTATTACTGGCCGGTGGATTTAAAGCTATTCTAGTATAATCAGCTTATAACGTTCCCACTGCTGGGATACGTACCTCTTTTCTATATTTATAAACTAAAAAGTCTTGTGTTTGGCCTTAACTCGCCTGATGTTAAGCGACGATGCGACGTAGGGTGGAATATGCTTGCCTAGAAGAAGAGGGACGTGGGGTAGTATCCACTACGCTGGCCTAGTGTGGGCTGGTGAATTTATTTAATTTTTCCAATTTTCGGTTTTTAAAACATGCGTTTCTTTAACGTTATTATGTTTTCTTTTATAGTTTTGAGCGCCTTTTATTGGCGGTTTCAGATTAGCGTATTTTCGGCGCGTATAAGCTCATTTTTGGAAGCGCGTGTAGGCGCATACATGCGTGTGTTTTGCCACACGCATAACTCGTACGAGCGTTGACACGCTTACATGTTCATAATAGCGCGAGGCTCAAGAGATGCCTCCCCTGGCAAATACGCTAGCGTGCTTTCTGAGGCACGGAGGAAACACGGTATAAAATTAATGGTCACTTATCTTCGGACCGACCTTGACAAACGCAGCTTAACCTTGAAGATCGACTAGTGCAGCTGTTATTACTTGTCCACAAGCCTTAATTAAGTCACAGATGCCCTATTCTCTAAACGAAACTTTCTATATTCCCCTAGGTATGACTGAGTCTAGATTCAAAGTTTCAGACAGGGGTCACACCAGTACAGTCTAAACATAGTTGAAAGTAAACTAACTTAGTGAATGGTCAGAATTTGTGTTCCAAGTTTACCTTCAATTTGCTAGCCAATATTGAAGTTTTGGTTTCAATTGGACGCTTGAATGGCGGTAAATGAGTGAGTGCGAACTGCATTGAGCAAGGACCTTGATGCTAGAGGCGGTATTGTGAACACTTTCTATAAATACGAAGCGTGTCGCCGTTTACTTTCACTTCGGCACTAATGACGTATAGAAACTAATGATTTTGAAGGGGTACACGTGTGATGGTGTGCTCAAACTTTGTTTTAGTGCCACTATTAGACTTTCTGACCACATCGAAATTTTTCGTCAGTTTTTTTTTTAATCAGCTGTTCCACATATTTTGACAGTGTCGGTATTGCACTTTTGTAGGAAATAGCGGTTTTTTTAGGGTATTTTTTCAGTGCAGTTGGTACTCCTTGGCACAATACAATATTTATTTACCATTTTAGTGATCCACTATAAGAAAAACAATTAAACTTATAGCGAAACCGCAAGAGCGCAACGAGCCAAAGTATGTAGGTGTACTCGCAGCTCGCGGCGTGACGTCATACATCAGCGCGGTAGCTTAGTCGGATTTTGCCACGGAGACCGTTCTTTAACGTTTAATATCTCAGTCATTTTTGAAGAAAGAGAAAACAGATTCGTTTTCTCGAGTTACCTTTTATTTAGACATGCTGATAACAAAAAACAAGTGTGAATCATTGTTCAATCAAGTAGACAGATTTTTTCTGATGACCTGTGTGATATTTTCATTTTACTATTTAATTGAAGAACCAAACAACTAAAGTCCCGATTCAGTACCAATCCAACATAGACCTCTGCCGATCATATGCTCGAGCGAGCCGATGCACGGACCGTGCACTAGTGATGTGCCTCGATAATTACGTAACATATCGACATATCGATTAGGGTATTAATACTGTCGATATCGTTTTGACTATGCCTCAATGGGCGAGAGTTAAGAGGGTATTGTGTTACTTGAAGTGGCGTGTTGGAGAGGATATAGTGATTGACTGATTAATGCTTAGCTTTGGTGTAGTTGAAGTTAAGCTTGCTGGCGAGTGATTAGGGACCATACTACAGGCTAGGCAGACGATGATTCTACGTTCATCAATTATGAATGACGTACCGTTAATATCTGCAATGCAATAAAAGTGAAAAATTGCTCGAAGGTACACTATACTGAAGGTAGATAGAATACTGCACCTATATCTAGTTATGTATTAATAAATCATGTTATAGCACCGAGTTGCCGTGTCTGGTATACCGCTGTGAAACATTTTTGTAGCTATGTTTTTTGGATAATAAAAGATAAGAAAAAAAAGTCGATCATTCTCAAAACGATCGACACCGCCCACCACATCGTCCCATCCCTAGTGAACTGAAGCGCGCATACAGAACACTCTTTGGTACTTTCGCGTTTAAGGGCACTGAGACGCAAATGATTACGTGTCGGAGTCGTTATCATGTCGTTGACCTATCGTTACGTTGACGGTAAATTGTTTATTTGCTCGTTGTTAGAGTTTGAATGTTAGTTGTTTAACTTTAAGCTCATTTTCCATTTTTTAAAATCTGTCGCTTGATTCGTTGTTTCGTATTGTTGACAGTAAATTGTTTATTTGCTCGTTCTCTATGAACTTGATAGCTTTTCGTTTGTCACAAGCTGATGTGTTGACAACGGTTTTGTGATGTCAAACTTTGGCACATACTGAAAAGGACGATTGAATATCGGACATGTGATGAGAGGATGATACCACTAAAAGAGTGATGAATATTTATGTTTGTTGATAAATGGAGAGGGAATGGAAGATCAAAGAAACGATGGATGGATTGTGTGAGAAGTAATTTGATCGAAAAGGTGTGAGTGATAGCGTGACGATAGACAGAGGAGAACTGAAGCAAAAATCGGCCAAGTGCGAGTTGGAGTCGCGCACCGATTGTTCCGTATAAAATTGTACGTATTTTGTTATTAGACTACATATTTACAGTTTTGAGATTTGTTTCTTAACATGGTGCTATAAGACATTGCTTCTTGCCAAATTTAATGGTGCTAGGTCAACAGGAAGTACCCAATAGGTTTTGATTCCCTTATGAAATCGCAAAGTAGGCAAATAAACGGTCATATCTTCTGATCGCGTTGAGTTACAAGTTTGATATTTTCACTGCTCTAAGGGGTAGCAGATTTGAGTATTTGATATTAATTTCAGCTTGATACCTCGACGTGATCCTGAGAAAATGGGCTTTGACAGACAGACAACAAAGTGATCCTATGCGCGGGACTTATAGAATTACCGTGACCCTGGAACATAAAGGGCTATTGAAGGACACCGTGGATTTTAGTCAGTACAAGTCTGACAGTCCCTCCCGCTCTGCCCTGGGTGGGAGGACTCATTTGATGATTTTACCAAGAAAAAAAAAATAAAAAAAAATTGGTACCGGTTTTGCCGACTAAGATATGGAACGCTAAAATCGTGTTGCCGAACCGAAATAACATGGGACTAGAGCAAGAAGATGACGAAATATTTCGACTTTTCTAACATCATTTTTGCCGATACAATTCCACTTTTTTTTTTTCGGTTTTGATATCATCAAATGACCCCCTCACTCTAGGCGGAGCAGAAGGGAGTGTCAGACTTGTATTGACTAAAACCCATCCATTTTCCTTCTTTGTTGTGTTCCAGGGCCACGGAAAAACAGTTAACAGTCCCGCAGCCCTGGCAGGCATCGGCCCATGCGGACCCCTACATGGTTGCTGACATCTCTTTGAGGCGCGCGTGGACCCTCAGGACCATTTAAGTAACATTTTTCAAACCAACAACTTTCCTAATCACAAATGCCAAGTTAACACCTAAAAACGTAAACACAACTAAAGGGAATTCTGAAATAAAATCAAGTTGTAATCAAGTTGTGTAGTTCAAAGGCCTTTTATACGCGTTAACACGTAACTGGATTTGAGTGACGGTAACGAGACGGGCACGTAACGATATCAAAGTGATTTCACTTTAAAACGGAAGGCTGTGTTAGATGGAACCGTTGAGGCTGTGATGCAATGAGTGTCACTTTATTATAAGGTTTTCTGGGAGGCCTTCCAACGCAAAGACTTCCGGTTCGCGGTCGCCACTCCAGAACTTTTCGGCCCCATCGACCATCCGTTCTGCAAGCAATGTGCCCTGCCCACTGCCACTTAAGTTTGGCAATTCTTCGGGCTACGTCGGTAACCTTTGTTCTCTTGCGGATGTTCTCAAAGATGGCGAATTCGTTATTTTTTATACTCTCCCATCAAACCATTTAATTGATACCCTTAAGGTATCAATTAAATGGTTTGCTGAGATGAATACGAAAAAAAATTACTTCACACCTATAAATAGTGTAAATAGACCCCTAACGAAGTCGAAAGGCACTTGTTCTCCCTGTCTTTGTCATCATTTTTTTGTTCTAGACCATACCTGGGAACCTTCCGGTTATGGAGATATTGGGGGTCAAAATTCTAACTTTTTCACAAGTTGTTTTTTAAATACATGTTTTTAATATAAGACTTTTACTTTAAATACCTCCACGACCCCCGTACTATTCAATCCATCCATCTTTACAATGCTTTGAGTGCGTTCCATCGAGCCCTACCGTAAAACGTGATTTTTCACCCCAAAAAAAAAAGTTGTTTCCCAGCAATAATTTTTGCGTAAAGTTACTTAGTTTTATGTACAGAATGCTTGGTTGACGGCTTCGTGAAAGGTCTGTTTACAGTTACACCCTGTATATAATTAAAAGCTTATTACACAAGATTTTTTAGTATAAGATTGTTATAATGTGTGTAGGGAGGCCATAATACAACTCATGTTTTATTTTGCGAAAACATTTTAAATTACACTTTTAATGGAATGGCTATCAACAACACACAAGACTGCTACTCTACGAAATATATCAAAAAGCCAATCTTTTTTTCGTCTATTTTCATAATAAAAGAGCTACTAGCTCAGAAACTGATACGAAATCTAATGGCCACTCAACACCTACGCAAGTCTAAACGTTCGGCCACGAGCTACAGGCTCAACTCAAGCGACACACATGTCAGTTGCGACAAGTGCGCGAAAAAAAAACAAGGATGCACTGGTTGAAGACTTTAGTCTTTAGGCTCTGTGGAATCGCAACGAAAACACCGACTAAACTTCCCAAATGCTGCCCAATGTTTCTGTACAGTTATTTGTAAAATCCGTTGTCCAATGTCCAGTCAGTCATATAGCCCGAGGTCGTGAGCCGAGCATATTTTTATTCGTGGACGAAGTATTTTTAGCCACAGACTACAAAAAGTACTAGCAAGAAAATGTCCAGTCAGTCATATAGCCTGAGGTCGTGAGCCAACCATATTTTTATTCGTGGACGAAGTATTTTTAGCCACAGACTACAAAAAGTACTAGCAAGAAAATGTCCAGTCAGTCATATAGCCTGAGGTCGTTTGCCAACCATATTTTTATTCGTGGACGAAGTATTTTTAGCCACAGACTACAAAAAGTACTAGCAAGAAAATCCATTCATCATCATCATTTCAGCCGAAAGACGTCCACTGCTGGACATAGGCCTCCCCCAAGTGTCGCCACATTGACCGGTCCCGTGCGTCTCGCATCCAGCGGATCCCTGCAACCTTTACGAGGTCATCGGTCCACCTAGTGGGGGGCCTTCCAACGCAGCGTCTTCCGGTTCGCGGTCGCCACTCCAGAACTTTTCGGCCCCATCGGCCATCCGTTCTGCGAGCAATGTGCCCTGCCCACTGCCACTTAAGTTTGGCTATTCTTCGGGCTACGTCGGTAACTCTGGTTCTCTTGCGGATCTCCTCATTTCTGATTTGATCACGCAAGGAAACTCCGAGCATAGCCCTCTCCATTGCCCTTTGGGTGACTTTCAGCCTTCTGATGAGGCCCATTGTGAGCGACCACGTTTCGGTCCCGTATGTAATCACTGGCAACACACACTGGTCATAGACTTTCGTCTTGAGACACTGCGGTAAGTTGGACGAGAAGATACCACGCAACTTCCCGAACGCTGCCCAGCCGAGTCGGATTCGACGATTGACCTCTTTCTCGAAGTTAGACCTACCTAACTGGACCGTTTGTCCCAGGTAGACATAATCGTCTACAACTTCGAGTGTAGAGTCTCCGATCTTGATAGGAGTGGGTGTTACATGGGCATTCAACATGACTTTGGTTTTGTCCATGTTCATTTTAAGACCCACTCTTTCGGAAGCTCTACTGAGGTCATCGAGCATTGTACTGAGGTCCTCCATGGTCTCAGCCATGACCACTATATCGTCGGCAAACCGAAGGTGAGAGATGTACTCGCCATTGACGTTGATGCCTAGCCCTCTCCAGTCCAGAACCTTGAAGACATCCTCCAGTGCAGCGGTGAACAGTTTCGGAGATATGACGTCTCCCTGTCTTACACCTCGCTGCAGAAGGATAGGTTCCGAGGTCTGGTCCTGAAGTCGGACTGACATGGTGGCGTTTTTGTACAAACTCTTCAGCACCTCGATGTACCGATAGTCGATTTGGCACCGTTGGAGAGACTGCAGTACAGCCCAAGTCTCGATCGAATCGAAGGCTTTCTCGTAGTCCACAAACGCCAAGCAGAGAGGCAGGTTATACTCTTCGGTCTTCTGTATAACCTGGCGCAGCGTATGTATGTGGTCTACGGTGCTAAAGCCTTTTCGGAATCCGGCTTGTTCGGGAGGCTGAAAATCGTCAAACCTGCGCGCGAGACGATTCGTGATGACTCTTGAAAACAGCTTGTAGACATGGCTTAGAAGTGAGATGGGCCTATAGTTCTTCAGCCGGGCATTGTCGCCCTTTTTGAAGAAGAGTACCACCACACCCCTGCACCATGCCTGCGGCGTTTTCCCCTCGAGTATGACGGAATCAAACAGCTTCTGAAGGGTCTTAAGTACCGGTTTTCCACCTGCCTTCAGGAGTTCGGCCGTAATTCCATCCTCACCCGGTGCCTTGTTGTTTTTAAGCTGTTTCAGAGCCATCCTAATCTCGTACAGGCTGACATCCGGAATGTCTTCGGTATAGTGTCGGGTCAGTCTAGCTCTTGGGTCGTTAGCTAGATTTGCAACGGGTTTACTGGTTGAAGTGTACAACTGCCCATAAAAACTCTCGATCTCCCTCAGCAGCTCCGGTTTGGCGGATACGATCCTGCCATCGTCGGTCTTCAGTTTCGTGAGCTGGCTCTGCCCAATAGCCAGATCTCTTGAAAAAACCTTGGAGCCTTTATTCCGCTCAATAGCGTCTTTAATACGCTCGGTATTAAAGCGGCGGAGGTCGCGTTTCAAGGATTTAGAGATCCGTCTATTGAGCTGCCGGTACTTCCAAGCCTCGTCTGAAGACTGCAGGATCATCTCGCGCCGCTCCTTCATGAGCTCGAGAGTATGATCAGAGAGTCTTTTGTTCTTCTGTGCACGACGTGTCTTGAAGAACTTAGACCCAGTCGTATGGACAGTTTCCACGAACCCATCGTTGCATTCGTCCACTGAGCTTCCTAGGCACTCGAAACGATTCTGGAGTTCAAGCTGAAAGCTCTCGGGGTTTTGGATCTGGATTTGTGCTGGACGGAGCGTAGACTTCATCAGTCGAGACCTTTCAAGCTTTATATTGATGTTCAATGTGCCTCTTACCATGCGGTGATCGCTCCCGGTTTTCACCGAATTGATCACAGAGACATCATTGAACATTTGCTTCTTGGTTGACATGATGAAGTCAATCTCATTTTTAGTTGCACCATCGGGACTCTGCCAGGTCCACTTCCTGTGCTCACGCTTTCTGAAGAAGGAGTTCATCATATAGAGGCCCTCCTTCTCCATAAAACTAGCCAGTTGGTGACCCCGGTGGTTCCGACGTCCAACCCCAAATTGCCCCACCTGCAGCTCATCCCCGTCTCGTTTGCCCAGTTTCGCGTTGAAGTCCCCCATGACAACGGTGAAGTGAGTTTTGAAACCATGCAGGGCTTTAGAAATATCCTCATACATGGTCTCCACTTCGTCGTCGGGGTGTGCCGAGGTCGGGGCGTAGACCTGTATGACCTTCAGCGAATATCTTGAGGATATTCTGAGTATAAGGTACGCCACCCTGGTCGACACACTCTCGATCTTCACCACGTTATTCACGAGGGACTTGTGGACGATAAACCCAACACCACCCTGGGACTGCCGGTCACCCTCTCGGAAATAGAGCAGGTTGCCGGATTTCAGGATTATCGTATCCTCCCCCTCTCTTCGGACTTCAGATAATCCCACAATACTCCATCGCAGCCTGCTCAATTCCTCTTCGAGTTCCGTTATCTTCTCGTCGTTCCGGTCAGTCATATAGCCTGAGGTCGTGAGTCAACCATATTTTTATTCGTGGACGAAGTATTTTTAGCCACAGACTACAAAAAGTACTAGCAAGAAAATGTCCAGTCAGTCATATAGCCCGAGGTCGTGAGCCGAGCATATTTTTATTCGTGGACGAAGTATTTTTAGCCACAGACTACAAAAAGTACTAGCAAGAAAATGTCCAGTCAGTCATATAGCCCTAGGTCGTGAGCCGAGCATATTTTTATTCGTGGACGAAGTATTTTTAGCCACAGACTACAAAAAGTACTAGCAAGAAAATAGAAAAGCTCTCAGTGTGCCTAAGCTTTGCTATCAACTGTGACCTCGGTTTGCCGAACGGTCTGTTGAGTGATAAAAAGTCACCTTTCTCTATTTGTTGGTTCATCAGGGGAGGCGGTTTTGATCGAGATTTTTTGTGAAAAATAGTGAGTTTTGTGCTTTGTGCTTTGTAGGAGAATTTGAACTTGTTTTATTTCAGTTTTATTCGAGGGGTGTGATTATTGTGGAATTATAAATGAAAGTTGCTTTTCGTGTCTGTTTGTGTTACCACGTTTATCTCCTAAACCAAGCAACGGATTTTGACGCGGTTTTCACCATAATTTAGAAACTTTATTCTTGAAGATTTATAGAGATAGATTTAGATTTATTTTTTTTAATTTTTTTATTAGGTGTTATTTTAGATTTTTATTTTTAGATAGTTTTTAAAAAAATAATATTAAACTTCCTTACAACGAAGTTTCAGGAGAGAGTTACTACAGACGGTTGGTTGACTACACTTACCTAGATGCAAGGTTGAACCAGAAAAGGCAGCCTTCTTTATTTTCTTCTTTGTTTATTTAGCCTTCTTTTTTTTTACTATATATATTTTAAATTAAAACAATAAACTAAACTAACCTATAAAAATAAAATATAGTGTCAAAAAAATCCTCGTCAATGCGTCAACTGGTAATGTGCACAAAAGTGCGGAATTGCCCCGTTATAATAATATGGCAAAGCTAAGCCTCTGGCCAAAGTAGATGACTCACGGGAAGCGGAAACTAACCGTTTCCAAAATTAATCGTAATGATTTTTTTTGATTTTTGCAATTTTTCAATGATTTTAATGACTTTTTAATGATATTTTTCTTTGATTTTCTACTTTACTGTTTTTATTAAATCTCAATTTATTATTTTTTGTTGTATATGGGTATTTTGCCTGAAATACAACACAATTTAATTTAATTTTATCAGAACACTATAAAGTTGACTCAATCTTAGACTTCGTTACCAAACTCTAAGCAGCAACTGAGCCGAAATAGTGACAGATTGCAGACCTTTTTAAGCCTCATTAACTACCCGCTTCCCTTCATTTGTAGGGTAACGGGGTAAATGCGGGTAAACAGGGGTAAACAACAGTTTCTTTTACATACTCAATCAGTTCCGGAGTGTTGGGTAGAAAGTATTTTGGGTTGGTTTGGAAAAAGTTTGTAAGTTGGTTTGGAGGTAGATCAAGTTGTGGAACTACAGTTTTTCTTGAGTCAGTTGATTGAATAATGATTTATCCGACGCAGATAAAGTTGCGAAAGTGTTTATAGTTTTTCTTGAGTAAGGTGATTGGATAAACTAGTGCCTGACGCTGGTTTTCAACTGGACCTGAGATAGTGATGTGACGGTTGTAAAACAGTCATAGCTAGTTTGTGTCAAACTGTATAATATGTGAACAGGTACTTAAATAAAATAAAATTGTGTACAGCAATAATAATAACAAATAAACTACATAATAATACCGACTGACGAGATATTTTCATCTTGTTAATGAAAAAATGTCGCCACGATCTGGTTCAGATTTATTGTTGATAATTATCAGCTAATTAAGGTTCTTAACCTTAATTAGTTGATAATTATCAACACTTCTTCAACTTCCAGTCTCAAAGATAATATTCACTTGTCGGATCCGGTCATTAGTACGGACATAAAATGAATCGCAAGTGCGCGACCTACTTACAAGTCTACCCTCACCACAGCGTGCTTCTACAGAGCCCTGGAGGTCTACTCTTATTCAACGAAAAACGAAGTTTCGATCGAAATTTCGCGTATTTCCTACCACGGTTCAATTTCGTTCCGAAATTTCGTACGACCGAAAATTGTTTGACGTTTAGATTCTCTAAACCTACTCTAATTCGAAATATTACGAACGAATATTTGAATTTGACAGACGATTGTTCGGAATTTTAACCTCAAATTTGACGAAACCAAAAGTGTTACCTTTTGATTTTCGTTTTACGTTTAGTTTTGTAAATATTATGAGAAAATTATTGGCAATGACTACAATAATGCTTTTAATCGAAGCTGCTTTACGTGAAGAACGTATAGAGCGTAGAAGGAACCGACGCCGCCTGCGCAATCAACTAAATATTAGCGAAATTCCCGACTTAAGAGTTTGTAGGAAATTACGGATTCAGTCGGCAAGTATTCGAGTAGCCAAAGTATTCGGGAGTAGCTGAACCCGTATGTGGAGCCATTTTAAACTGAAAAGATGTATAAATGGTTATTATTAGAAGAGGCGATATTTAGTGTTAGTGAAAAATCTAATATTATGTATGTATAATATGATATTTACTTACAAAGTTTTTAAATCTAAACTTGTGGAGACCCAAAATACAAATAGCAGACTACGACAATATGACTTGAAACTTTCTTAAGTGTGTATCGCGATTGCGATGTAAAAACGCACTTGGAAACATGATTTATTTAACACAACACTTGAGAAAAACAATTTAGAAAACTTTTCAAAGTATTCAAACAAATAATCGTAAGTTGACATGTTATGATTAGATTGTGAATATAAAGACATTTTTGGTCGTCTTACGTTACTACCCATTGTTGGCATGAAATAGTACTCTTCAAATTAGTCGGTTAACAATGACAGTGAAAGGGTGTTTTATAGTGTCGCTGTGAATGTCGTCGAAAATAGAATTTTTATCTAAATATTTATATTTTCTGCATGAATATTACAAGAAATATTCAATAAATCACATTTTTAATGTAAAATGTAAAAATAAAGCAAAAGAGTTTATTAATTATAAGTTAAAGTAAAAACCGTAACTTACTTTAAATGACATCAAAAAAGACCCACACACTATTATAGATTTCATTCGTTCACGAAACTTGTCTATGGCTTCGAACTTCTTGTGCGCGTCCGAAAATGAAATAGAGTAGGATCACTAACGAAACTTCGTTTAAATTTCGTTCGTTTCCGAAGTTTCGTTTCGGAGAAAGAGAGTAGACCCCCAGATGTTTACAGCTCGAGGCGAGGGCGACATTGAGCGTCTGATTGCAGTGGAGTTGAAAGGGCCTGGAACTGTACCCGATTCATTGTGCCCCGTGTTATTGTGTTAAGTTGTAATCTCAAGTAATTCGTTAGTTTGTTAGAAACAGTGTATCGCACCCAGTGTGTTTTCATTGCACGAAACCCATCATCTGCCCACATGATGTACGAGCCTAACGGAATAAATAATGGCATATCCCAAACACTTAATTCGGTTTAGAATTGTACTGTTTATGTTTTAAAAAGCGTCAGAGCTTCAAATCGCAACAAGGTATTTGGGTCATGGCAAAAAGTCAAACTGTTTACGACTCCTTTATAGCCAACTAGCTTTTGCCCACGACCTCGCTCGCGTTAATTTAGGATTCAAAAATCAATTCGGTTGTATTCTGCTTGTAATATTATAATTCAATCTTGATTCGAAAGACACGTGGCGCCATCTATTATTATAAGAACTTTATTGTTGTTTTCCTCGGGAACAGTACTTTTTTTTGCGATGAAAGGTATATGTCCATTTCGGTACACCTGACAACGTATATGTAAAATTTCAGGATGTTCGGTTCAGTGGTTTAGGCGTGAAAAGATTACAAACAAACAAACTTATTTTTGCATTTATAATATTAGTTAGGAAGTTAGGATTACAACCTCATTTCTTTCAACCTTAGAAGACGAAGACAAGCGTATATCTGCAACTAGTTTCAACAGGATAGACATAAACCGGTAGCAAATATCAATTCAATTCATTTTTAGGGTTCCGTACCTCAGTCGGCAAAACAGATCCCTTTTAGGATCACTTTGTTGTCAGACTGTCTGTCCGTCTGTGAAGACCCTTTTTCTTAGGAACACGTGGATGTATCAAGCTGAAATTAATATTCAAATACTCAAGTTTGCTATCCCTTGGAGGAGTGAAATAATCAAATTTGTAAGTCGAAGAAGAAGTTGGGGTCGGCTTCTAGTCTAACTGGATGCAGCGGAATAACAGTATTTTACATGGAGCGACTGCCTATCTGACTTCCACAACCGAGTTACTACTGGGTAATACAATATCCTTCTACTTATAAGCAGTGTTAATACATCATAAAAGTCAATCCCACATCATGCGAACAGAACCGCATCTGGCTACCCCCTGCCAATTTTTCCCCCTCACCTAAAGTCATAAATAAAAGCCGTTATAGCCCGCCAATCAAATGAGCTACCGTCTGTATTCGCGAACGGAGTATTAAGTCATAAATACACGTCGAAGTTTCAAGGCATTTCCGCTAGCGCGCGTAAAAAATGAATCGAGTCCATCAAATTCCGTTCGCGGATATTTGCGAGATGAGTGTGTTATTTTGAATGTTTTCTACCGTCTTTTGTTTTTTTTTGCAGCTAAGAGTGTTTGTAGTAAAGTACAAACACAACAACACACAAACAGGAGTCGGACAGCAGACACCCATTTTACGGTGCCCAACTGCCAAAGCAACAGCTTAAAAGCAGGGAAAACCCGCAGCGTCATATAAGGAGGCCCGGCCGACGCCCGATGTAAGCTGTGGGAAAGTAGTTGTCACCCTCCCACTCACTGCTTACCACCAAGTGAGCATCTTCCTGCTGGGTCCACCTGGAAGTCCTTGAACCGTCTTCAGACTCAAGTATGAAGATGTAACTCTAACCTCGTTAAGTGGGGCTACCGCATTGAAACAGCGGCGGGGTGTGGTTGTGGAGCTGCGTCACAAACTATGCTAATAACTTGCTTCGGTGAAGGAAAACATCGTGAGGAAATTAACATGCCTGAGAGATATTTCTTGGCATGTAAAGCCAAGTCAGAGACCCATGGGTGGCATAAAAACTCTGACACCAGGTTAGGCACTAACCACACGATACAGAAAGACGATTAAATTCAAAAAAGAAAACTTATAAATACCGTTTTATCTGTGTTCGGGTTTTATTCTTGAACGTTGGGATGAAAAATGCTTTGCCTCACTTGGTGGAATTTCTCGCATGGCTGTGAGGGGAGTATTCATAGTGCGGTATGTTTGTAACTTTGTATTGCTCTTAAAAGAATGATGACTGAGATTATCTCTGGACTTCAAAAGAGAGTGTAAGTTTTGTTGCGGTATTTATCTTTATAGTAGTCGGAAATCAAACACCGACCACATCAAGTTTTAAAACAAAACTGTAATGGTTTGAAAATGTTTTTAAAAACAATTTGTAGAATGAAAATATGTCATTTTGGGCTCGTAGGTACAACTTTTTTTATAAAAAACCGAATTATAGAAACAAATATTTTGATGACCGAAAGATCTACGTTGTCGAATTTAAATAAACCAACTAGATCTTGTCCGTGATGTACCTTTTCGTTAGCACGTATTGTATCATATTGTACCTACTCACAAATAAAAAGTTTACAGCCGCAGTATAGATATTTGACAATAATAAAAATTTTATAATAGAAGTCTAAAAAAAAAACAAATCGTTTGATTAAAATTCCAGAGCCTATCGAAGGCAACGATTCTCCGTACAATACCCAAAAGTCAAGCCTATGAATACGAATGGAAGCAAACTTAGGAGCTATCGTTCGGTATGTAATAACAGTGCGAGCTTGTTCTTTACAAACATTCAACTACATTACCATACACGTTATTAAATACGCAACTAGTGTGTGGAGTGGTATTTACTTATTATATGAGTATTCCATAGTTGGACCGAGAAGTACTTCGGAATGTAATACGTTAAAAAAATTTATAAGGTTATAAAAATACTGCCATGTTGGTCTAGTTGTTGCAATCGCGACTGCTGAAAATGAGATCCTGGATTCGATTCCCGAGTCGGTCAAATTGTTTATGGGGTTTTCCCATCAATAATTACTCTGATGGTAACGACGGCTGATGGTAATAGGTCACACCCCCTATTATATGAGACTTAAACATAACTGGCGAAATGTAGGTGTACTGTAAAGGATACTTCTGTTGAATCTTACATTATGTTTTAAAAAAATAATGTTCTTTCAAAAGCGTTTTTTGCAAATTTAAAAACGGTATGAGCTTATGTGACCTGTAACCTTTATCATTTGTGTTACATAAAAATAGTTCACTTACCGGTAAATGAAGGAACAATATATTTACCGGTATTGAATCGAAATTAACCGCTCTATTTAAACTGGTTCCGAGCCCTGGTAGAGATTAGTAGATCAATAAACTTAAACCCAAATCATTGAAACCGGTATCTTTTTTGGGAAACTCCGCCACTCTAAACAGTAAAGCATTTCACAAACGCTGAGTCCCACATGTAATTTGTAAGTCCAAATATTTGTCAACTAACTTAGATGTAGTGCGCAATGCTCGCTTGATTAAACCTCTTGATTAACTAACTTTGCTATTTGAATAATTTCGGTGTAATGTAAGTGGTGTAATCCCTGAAGATTTTGCTGTCATTTCGGGAGTTGTTTTGCTGTCGTTGCTGTTGTGATTTTTTTCAGAAATATGTTCAGTTCGGTTTCCAGTATACAGGGTGTAAACAGACCCTTCACATAGCCGTCAACCAACCAATCTGTACATCAAACTAAGTAACTTTACGCAAAAAATATTGCTGGGAATCGACTTTTTTTTTGGGTTGAAAAATCACGTTTTGAGGTAGGATTCGATGAAAAGTAGTCAAAGCATTGTGCTGATGAATGGATTGAATAGTACCGGGGTTGTGGAGGTGTGTAAAGTAAAAATCTTCCATTAAAAACATGTATATAAAAAAACTTGTGAAAAAGTTGGAACTTTGACCCCCTTTATCTCCGTAACTAGAAGGTTCCCAGGTATGGTCTAGAACAAAAAAATGATCGCAAAGCAGGGAGAAAAAGTGCCTTTTGGTTATGTTAAGGGTCTATGTACACCCTTTAGACATTATGCAGCTGAATATCTCTATTGTATATGGAGGAACTGTCCATCTGACCTCCACAAACCAGTTGCTAGATTAGAATGGGTGTAAAACTACCCTTAACGAAGCCGAAAGGTACTTGTTCTCCCCGTCATTGAAATATTTTTTTGTTCTGGACCATCTAGTTCCCGAGATATTGTTTAGGGGTATGATGAACAGGGTGGAAAGTTCTTCATCCCCCATAGAAAAGGGAGGATCCTCCGACCAGACGGGTGTTATGTCTGGTGGTCTACTGCCCGACAGTTGATGTCGGGTTCTGCTATGTAGTCTTAAGTCGCGGAGAACTTTACTTGCGCGATGTGGGATTTAAATGTATTTCGGTTTTTAGTTAATCGTCTGTGTCATAGATGGCGCTGTAGTACTTTTTGTTCTATGTTGCTGTTGTACTCTTTGTAGTGCAGCTACAATTGGAGGTCAAAGTTCCAACCTTCCAGGGCTGCGGGACTGTTCGAAAGAGATACCGTGGCCCTGGAACACAAAGGGCAAAGAAGGAACATGGATGGGCTTTAGTCAGTACAAGGCTGACACTCCCTTCCACTCCGCCCAGAGGTGGGGGGGGTCATTTGATGATTTACGATCCGAAAAAAAAAAAAAAGTTCCAACCTTTACACAACCTTTTTTTGAAATACAAGTTTTTAATGTTATTACTTTACTTTAAATACCTCGATGACCCGTGCACTATTCAATGCATCCACCAGAACAATGGGATACGTTGAGTCCTACCGTGAAACGTAATTTTTCACCCCAAAAAAATTGCTTCCCATCATTTTTTTTTGCGTAGAGTTAGTGACTTAGTTTGATGTACAGAATGCTTGGTTGACGGCTTCGTGAAGGATCCGTGTACACCTTGTATTATACTATTCATAGAGACAACATTAATTATTGTTACAAGTAAATACCATTAACACTCTACTTATTAAGAAGCTTTGTGACAAATGAGTCTAATTTTTTTGTTTCTTTCTTACATGACGACAAGACGACTGCTCGTCTCAACTTAAGTAAACTTAAGTATTCATGTAGACTGAATAAAATATGTTAATGTAGACAAACAAAGGTGTTTACGTGGAGATTAACATTAATGATTTATTACTGAGGAGTCTGTGAGAGCGATCAAATGGAGGTATTTTTTGGTTAGAAAGTGGGTTAATGTAACGTCTCGTCTGGTTGTTAGGCGATATAAATTCCAAAGTTTTAAATTATACCCATTGTAAAAAAAATCTATCATTGAATTTAGAACCTCACAATCCATCGACGACTATTAAAAAAATATTATATTTGTTTTAACAGATACAGAAAGCCAGCACATCATCAACAAAAAAACTGTATGCAATAATTAACCATAGCTTTACTGCTACTCGCAAACATATCTATCTGATCTGGTTCCTCAGTAATCAGGGCGAATACAAACAGCCAGAACCGGACCAACTACTTGTAGGCCATACAAGTATTTGTTCCGTACGCGAATCGAATACGCGACACGCAGTGCAACAACTAATCGCTCAACCACTGCGCCAACTGTGTAGTCATTGTCATAAATCGTGAGTATGTACAGTTTATGCAAGTTTTAGAGAAGACAAGCTACTATGCCGTCAGTGCTTAGCTACGGCGTAGCAGATTCGCTACGGCGTAGCAGATTCGCTATGGTGTAGCAGATTCACTACGGCGTAGCAGATTCGCTACGGCGTAGCAGATTCGTTACGTAATAGCAGATCAGCTACGTCGTAGCAGATTAGCTACGTCGTAGCAGATAAGCTACGGCGTAGCTCTTTGACAGTCGCTACAGGTAGTCAGTGATCCAAAAGTCTGACAGCCTGTCTTACCAAGAGATATCGTATTACGCAGTACTAACTGGGATGTGGAGATCAGATACAGTCGCTCTATGTAAAAACAATACTGGTATTCAGCTGCATGGAAACCGACCCCAACATAGTAGGTAAACGATTTCTAATTTGAAGTTCCTGGTCAAGTGCTTTATGTAATGACCAGAAAATATTTACGACAAATGAAATCCAGGGCTGGGTTTATTCAGTTCCTTAAAAAAACAAAGCAAAAAAACGGATAATAATTCAGACTTAACGCTAATCTCGAATTGTTCAAACGAAAGCTTAGGAAAAGAAAGAAAATCTTAAGACGGTTTCACGTATCAACGCCCCACAGTTTTGTCTAAATGATAAATGATGGTACTAGGACACCAGGATGGATAAGTGATCTTTTTTGGCACTCAGAGCTAAATCTTTGGGCTTGAAAATACTTCGGATGGTCAATTAGTGGTATTCTTGCGCGAAGGAATAGTGTTAGGAAATTAATGATTGTATTTTTTGTGTCGGCAGTGATTTTTGTTAGAAAATTGGGGATGTCTATGATCGATGTGATTTGTGAGGTTTTGCAGTTGTTGTAGGCAAATGAAACTGCTGTTTACAACACTCATTTTAGTTATTTTTTGTTTCTGATTGAATTAATAAATAGAGTGAACTTTTTTTTTTTTTCATTCGTCAGCTTCGTTGTCATCATAAATGTGCAAATTGATTTTAATTTGACGAATTGTCATCATCATCATTCTCTTGCCCTTGTCCCAATTCATTTGGTGTCGGCGCAGTATGTCTTCTTCTTCCATACTTCTATTACTCGTCATCTCATCAGACAATAAAAAAATAAAATAAAAAAAGAATTTTCTTAAAAAAGTAATTTGCTAAAAAGTTATTGTCACAAATTAGAAATATTAAAATCTTCAAAGACAAATTTCTCATCTTTCATAAATGAAGTACTATTTGTCGAGATTCTCATTTCTGTTTTATTATCAAGACTACTTTTTGTTAATTCGTAATTAACAAGATAGAGTCAACATAATTAATTATGAGCCAGATTAATGATTTAACTTCTTTTGTTTTCCCTCTGTTTTATCTACTAATCATACTATTCAGTACTTACCTTTAGGCGTTTGTGGTGCGAATACCAACATGTTTTCAGCACCTGGTTTTGAATCAGGACTACCCTTCGAGGATTACAGGCGTGATGTTATGTTATAACGAAGTTCGATGTAACGATGAGGAAACTGGCGCGTCTGAGATTAAAGACGGCACGGTTGGCGCAGTGGCTTAGCGATTGACTGCTGCGCTTCGTGTTCGATTCCCGCACGGAACAAATATTTGTGTGGCCTACAGGTAGTTGTTCTGGGTCTGTGTTTGTGTATGTGAATTTAAATGTTTGTAAACGCACCCACGATACAGGAAAAATAAGTCTGCGTTGTGTATTTCTGCTTACTCCCTCACACACAGAAGCTAGTTCTGTGGAACAGCAGTAGAATCGTTATAAATTTTTGCTACATTCATATCATCTGCCTGCCTTTTCTATCTTGGGGCGGCTTCCAGTCTAACCGGATGCATCTGAATACCAGTATTTTACATGGAGCGACTGCCTATCTGATCACCACAACCCAGTTAGTACTAGATAATACGATACCCCTTGGTAAGACTAGTTTTCACACTTTCGGGCCACTGACCACCTGTAACGACTGTCAAAGATCTATAAATGACAGCCGGAACCAACGGGTTAACGTGCTCTCCGCACGGAGGAAACTCGGTATGTAATTGATGGTCACCCATCCACGGACCAATCTAGGCAAGCGCGGCTTAACCTGAAGATCGACCCGAGCGGCTGTTGTTATTAAGCCACGAGTTGTTCCTTTTTATGAAATTTATAATACACCAACAATATTATGAATGCCTATTTTAATCCAAATCCTCACCGCAAAGCAATGACCATTAACGCTAATCACACTCACACAATTCAAATATTATTTTTAAACTTCAAAAAGAACAAATTAATGAGCTCTAAAGAGGTTTCAAGGTTTCAATTCTGAAGCTGAAAATGAAAACGTCAGGGTTTTTTATGCGTTATAAAGGAAATAGGGCATTTGTGAGAGGGACCGCCAGGGATGTATTATTGTATTTTAGTGTTTCCGCTTCCTGTGGAGGCGTTTTTTTTAAATTGTATTCTGAATTTGAATAGAGGTGTTTTTTTTTGTTTTTGTAAATCTTTTGTTGTGAATGTGTATTGTTTGGTGATGTTATGAGGTTTTCAAGTGCAGTTTTGAGTAAACTTCTGATTAATATTAAAATTTAATTGAAATTGTAGCATTTAAATGGCTTATATATCTTGTTAACTTTTTATCTTGTTGTATATCCTTTACTCATCCTTTCTGAACATCCATTACTTTTTAAATACTTCTTAAAAAAACATTAAAATATTTTTTTAAAAAGGTGGTCCTCAGGTGTCGGGAGTAGGGTCTAAGCCACCGTTGGTTAAGTCTTAAGAGACAGAAACCTCCTCATAATGCGAGCCGTATCGAGGAGTAAATCTCATGTTAAAAAAAACCGCATCCAAATCCGTTCACCCGTTTAAGACCTACGGTGCCACAGCCAAACATGCACACATTGCGGTCAAACTTCTAACATCCCTCTTTTTGCGTCGGGGTTTTAAAATCAGTGGTTGCTAAAATAAGTAACAAAGAAAGTAAGAAGTGAAACAAGATTTGAGACAAGCAATAAACTCTAAACTGCTGACAAAATATTGCCTTGAACTACATAGTAGTGATAGCCTAGTAGTATGACCGTCGGACTGCAAAGTCATAGTCATTGGTCTCGAGATCGAACCACACAAGCACCTCTGATTTTTCAGATTCATGTGCGTCTTGTATAATAATCACTTGCTTCGGTGAAGGAAAACATCGTGAGGAAACCAGCATGCCTGAGAGATATTTCTCGACGGCATGTAAAGCCAAGTCAGAGGATTTATTCCCTTGATGTATATGTTTAGATTAAGAAAGATTAGATATATATATGAAAATAAGTAATAGAACAAATAATAAAACAAGGTTTTATGCCATTGGCTTTTAATTTACATCCCTGAGTGTACTTGTTCACCAAACTCGACGTAAAGGTAATAGAAAGCGTAAAATATCAATACTTTGGAGAACAATAGGCTTCCAGACTCGACATAACGGGACTCGACATAAAGGGAATAAATCTAGCCCATGGCGGCATAACTCTGACTCCAGGTTAGTCACTAACCACACGATAGAGAGCACGATTTGCTTTAACAGTTGGCTTGACCACCTAGATTTAATAATGTGAAATGAAAGCAAAGTTGCACAGGGCTGCAGGACTGTTCGAAAGAGATACCGTGGCCCTGGAACACAAAGGGCAAATAAGGAACATGGATGGGTTTTAGTCAATAAAAGTCTGACACGCCCTTCCGCTCCGCCAAGAGCGGGGCCCCTCATTTGATGATTTCGCATCCGAAAACAAAAAAAGAAAAAAAAAATTGCAAAGTCGCACCATCTAGTGATTCTATACATCTTCGTGACAGAGGGGCCGTTTCATCTGCATTACAGTCGGTCCGAACGCCTGGAGGCTCCACTTAATAGATATCCGGCCTCCGTGCCAGTCTGAGGGTACGGAAACCTTTCTGAAAGGTGCCTGTCTCTTTGTGATGTTTGTTAAGTAGTAGTGAGTGAGTAGGAGCTGTGTTTGGGGTTTAATGTAATAATAACTGTAGTATTTATCTTAAGAATATGTTTTGATGCTGTTTGCTTTTGATTATCAAGCTTATTATTATCTTACTATAAGATTAATCTTACTACTGCCTCGTTAGTCTAGAGGCAAGCGCGACTGCTGAGCATGAGGTTCTGGATTCGATTCCCGGGTCGGGCAAAGTGTTATTGGGTTTTTTCATCAGGAATTTCTCAGTAGCAGCCACGGAGTCTGGATTTGTGCCCGGTTAATGGCAATAGGCTCGCCCCCTATTACATGGGACTTAAACATAACTGGCGACATTTGGGTGTACTACTAGGTACACCTCTCCCGAATCTTTTGGGGATTACAGGCGTGATGTGTTTATGGTGTTTATGTAATCTTACTTGCCGATTGTTTGTGAATGTGTTAACATTGTAGACTTTGTAGATTCCCAGCTGCTTGTTAACTTTTTATCTTGTTGTATATCTTTTGTGTAGTAAGCAACGACTTATTGTCGGGCCTACGCTGTCCCCCCACACTTAAGTACAAATGCTGTAACCGTGATAATATTGTAACACCAAAACATTTGAAAAGAGTAACCATGGAGTTTCTTGCCGGTTCTTCTCTATAGGAAACGACCAACCCGAACCGTGCATCTTTTTGTCGACGTTTTATAAGTGCACATGTAGGCTTATGTGAATAAAATATTTTGAATTTGATTTTACTATTATTAAAATGCGAAAATTTGTATGGATGGATCTTTGTTACTCGATCACGTCAGTATGTATGACCGGATCTAGATTAAATTTGGCATAAAGATAGATTATAGTCTAGAATAGCAAAGAAGTGTTTTTTTATCTACTCCTTGGAAAAGCGAATACTTGGAACGGCGGTAGAGGGATAAAAGTATTTTAATTTCCGGAACTATTCAGATTCGAAAATCTAAATTATTAGAAGTTCCTGACAGCTGTGATAATGTTTGTATGAAACTCATAAAATATAACTACACTAACCTTCAGATTAGCTCTCGGTTTAAAATAAACCTGGTTAGTTGAATTTGACGGCACGGTTGGCGCAGTGGCTGAGCGATTGGCTGCTGCGCTGCGTGTCGCGGGTTCGATCCCCGCACGGAACAAAAATATTTCTATGATCTACAGGTAGTTGTTCCGGATCTGGCTGTTTGTGTATGTGAGTTTAAATGTTTGTAAACACACCCACGATACAGGAGAAATTCGTAGTGTGGGGCAACGTTTTATTAAAAAGAAAAAAAGAAAAAGAACTGGGCCTTATTCCCAAATCCTTTGCCGTACTGCGCCACCGTTTATCACAGAAAAACTAAAGTTATTGTAATGATAACTTTAAATTAAAATTGCACTTTTAATCACCCTATAAATTGGTAATAAGGCTGACGTGCATTATTAGTAATAACCACCTACGGTAATACCAATAATTGAGATTAACGTAACGTAAGCGTATTAACGTAAAAGAGCAATTACTTTGGTCGAAATTTTGCCCATACTCTGTAATTAACCATGCTTTATTAATTAATTAGTCCCTGGGTGACCGAGCTCTGATTGGGTTATTATCTGATTGGGTGAAAATAGAGAAATGGATTTTTTGCAGATAAACGTAAACACCTATTGTAACTTTCATCGAAATCGTAAAAGCCATTTTCGAGAACGTGATAGCAAATGTAAAAGTATTGTCGTCGCCACCCTGTATAGTATTTATTATTATAATTTTATGTTAATCGGCATCCAGCAGAAAGAGTCACTTTTATAATATCAGTATGAATTAATAATATATCGTCGACCGTAGGTTCAATTGGGGTAAGGGACAAAATACGATTTTTCAGGAGAGGCCGACAAAGTTTTTTTTCGGACTAAATCGATTATAACTTTTGTTGTAATTAACCTTTTTCGGATCTGATTTCACACATAATCTTATATTTTAGTGCTCTGTCTACCTGTATAACATTTATTTAAATAAATAAGCTATTTAAGAAAATAGACGTCCCTTACACCAAAGTATTTTGATAATAATGTCCCTTACTGACCAAGTATCTTGTAGTCCCGTCCCTTACATTAAATTAACCTGCGTTGGATCGAATCTATTAAAGAAAAAATAGTGTAAAAGACTTGTTGAAAAAATGGATGAAAGAAAATACAGTGTAAAGAGATTGTTGACAGAAAATTAAGTACACACTTTTGGCGTACGGATATCTTAAATTTGGAAATCGTCATTTAAAAATCATTTAAGAGACATGAAAATGTATTAGAACCGTGTTTGTTTTTTTGTGTGGCGCTTACATGCAATGTTTGTACATTGTAATAACCAATTTCTTTTAGTTTGAATTAAACAATTTTATATATCATTTAATATATTTATTATAATCAAATTATTAAAAAAAATATTATATTATTATATTATTACAAATACCTACCAAACCCAACCCCCCCCCCCCTCCTAACTTTATTCTTTCTTTCTTTCTTTATACTTACTTTTAATTCTTATTAAAAAAATGAGTAGCTGCAAATAATCATAATCCTATTGACATGAGCCTATTAGGCATTGTCATGATCCTGGTTTGTCCCACTGCAGGGCAAAGGCCTCCTTTCCCTCTTTCTATTTATCTCTGTGTTTGGCTATTTGGGCCCAATCTTTTTGACAAGAGTCCAGCTTGTCATTCCATCTCCTTCTGGGCCTACCGCGTCACCGGATTCGTTCGATGTTGTTCGGAACCCCATCTGTTGCCACTTTGGCCCAATTTTTATGCGACATGCGGCAAATGTGGCCTGCCCAGTTCTATTTTAATTTGGCGGCTGTGTTGCAAACGTCTGCGATTTGGGTCTTGGAGCGAAGTATACTGTTCCGTAAACGGTCAGAAATTTTTACTCCTAGTATGCTCCGTCCCATGGCTCGCTGGCAGACCCTGAGTGCGGAGTTCTGACGCTTCGTTAATGACCAAGTTTGCGCTCCATAGATGAGGGTAGGAAGGATGCACGTGTTCATGAGTTTCCTTATGAGGGAAAGTGAAAGTGATCCTTTCATGAAGTGTTTCATCGACCAATAGCTCTTCCAGGCGTTTACAGTGTGTCGAGCAACTTCTTTATCTTGCCTCGCCTGGAAGAAGACTATTTGGCCGAGGTATACATACTCGTGGACATGGTCTATCTCCACACCCCCTGTCTACTTTGCGTTTTGTGCTATTTGTCATTAACTTCGTTTTCGTCATGTTCATTTTGAGTCCGACCTCGAGGCTGGAACGGCTCAGTTGTTCGAACATGAAGCCCAACTCTGCCCCTGAAGACGAAAATTAATCTTTTTGTTAATCGAAGTTTTTCCAAACAAATATAATCAGAAAATTGCTAGTATTAGTGACTGTTATATCAATACTATTTTCATTATTTACTCTCGTTCTCTGACTGATAATTTAGTTTCATCTTTTCTAGAGTTGTCAATGTCCTTAATTGTGTCATTTATACTCTCTGAAAATTCAGAGCTTACAGTTGACTCGGACCTACAAAGTACACAAGTACCTAAGAGTTAAAATCATTTTTATAACGACCCTATATCCCTCACCATTCAGACTTAGTTCGTATTCAGGAACGAAAATTTAATGACAATTATAACTCATTTACAATCATTTTGGAAAAAGAACAGGGTTTCGAGCGCGCACGTAGGGCGCGAGCGCTTTCAAACGTTAAGTTTTAGTTATAATTTTGATACCTCATTCTCAACAAAAAAAACGTCCAATCAAGTTTTCTCTAGAACCTATAAACGCAAGGTTTAATTAATTTATTTTGGTATCGTGTAAAAAGCGAACAGGTAGAAACTGCGAAACTTACTTTTTATTCTTTATTCGGAGAAGGTGTCGATTTCACATTAGCTGGTGGTCTTTCTACTCATCCTCATCTTTTGATGCGAAATATTACAATATGAGCTGTAAACAGTGTTATCAATGTAAACATTCAGCGGCGCCTTTGAGTACCTAGTAATTATTGTCCATTATTAGAGAATAATTAGGGAACATTGAATAGTTTTATATCTGATTCTTATATTACTATCATACTAGAATTGATATCTATTAAAATAAACGAACAATATTAGCATTAGGCATAGGCAAACCCACAGACAGCTTAAAACGTGTATGTAATAATGATTTTATTAGAACAAAATTTATTTACTTACGGTGTTATCTTATTTACTAATTGTAGTAATTTCTATCTGCGACTAAGCATCTGGTTTAAATGGTTTGTTTTCCATTTTTACCATTCTTTTTGTCAAAACCGTGCAAAATCCCGACCAAACGACAGGTGAACTCGCACTGATAGCAATTTTTTTGATTCCCGCGCGCTGCTTTCGCATTGGTATCATCCTCTCTTTCGCACACAGAAAGACGTTGAAAGATAGAAAAGGATGGTAATAGTGATGTTCTTGTGTTATGAAGCTAGGAATGTGTGTAAATAAAGGTAACAGGGTTAAATATTCATTACTTCTCACGAGCAAATTGATGTAACGGACACCGAACCTAAATATAATTTGATTCAAATAGGTGTAACGTTGACATTGCTTAAAGTATGACAATGCAAATTGGGGTAAGGGACAACTATATCAAAACTCGTGCGATCCATTTAAAGTATGGGTGATATTTATTTTTTGAGATAACAAAGGCATTAGTGTAAGGTCAGTTTTATTATGGTTTCTTCAAACATAAACCATGTAATGGTAATTCGTTGATTGGGAAGACCCTTACCTTATTCGAAGTAGATTGGCGGCGGTAATTACACCATTTCAAGTTGCTTTATTGCATAGTTTTTCAGATACATGGTTATTAAGGGGCTGTTTCGAAATTTTGACCCAAAAAATCAGTAGGGTAAGGGACATTTTTCTTGAGCTAGAATTTTTTCATATACACCATTCGAAAGAGCGAAAAATTCTGAACAAAACTGTATACTCAACTCATTTTGGGTGTTTTGTCCCTTACCCCAATTGAACCTACGGTCGACGATATGTAAAAGCTGCTTATAGAAATAAACCGGTACAGTGACTTCATCCAGGTAAAAGTTTATTTAAAATACTATAACTTGACTTTATTAAAAATACCCCTGAATACAGCCAAGCCACTTAACATGGAAACTCCTTGCCAATCTGCATCTAAAAAAACAAATTTAATAAGCCAAGGCATTCCTATACAGCCAAATAGGTGTACCCTAACACCGTTTCTACCAGCGCAATTTGGCACACGCGAGTAAACCGGGGAACAGGGACAAATAGGGGAAAAGGGGAAGTAGGGTAACAAAGATAGTGTTAGATAATATTGACACGAATTTACTTGGTGAAGCGAGCTTATCTTAATATTGTGACCTTGGATCACGGAGTTTTTCATGGGGAAATATGTCTTGGATCCCGTGTACGACCTCGGGCGATGGGACTTGCCACGCGATTTGGTTAAAGAGACACGAGCGGTCAACTTCATGTCATGCTACGACCTGCCAATGGCGACGACGACTTGTCGGACCTCACTCGCCGATCCGCCAACCCGCAGTGGGTCCGCGTGGAGGATGATGGCCCGCTTCTCTACACAGAGAGGAGGCCTTTGTCCCTGCAGAGGGAACATTTTAGGCAGATTATACATACACGCCAGTCACATCCTCTCAGTTGAGGCATCCGCGCTGTTAGATACATTTAATTCAATTTGCGCAAAATCGCTCTTCAATTGTTTCAAGTCGAGTCTAGCTGACTCGCAGTACGATCTAAACAACTACTTTCATTTGTTTACTCCGCTGTCGTAAGACGCATGTCGCTTTAACGCATAGTTCGTGGTCAAGCTGTGTATCATATGACAAGTCTACCCTGACACAGCAAAATTATATTCATGTACGATGATACGTCAACATAGTCACTCGTAATTTGCTAGAAGTGCAATAATTTTGCCTTGATGAATAACTGTCTCTGGGTGGGTAGTCAGCGTCGCTACAGCATAATCTTTTCATCACGGAGTAGATGGAGCGATTTTACCTTGTTTGTGACTGGAAGCTACATTGATTTGGCTTGGGCTTAGGAAATCAATCTAAATAATCTATACAAATAAATAAAATTAAAGTGTCTGTTTGTAATATCAGAATAACAGCTTTTTACTGAATGCATATGAAAACATACGCTTGTAACAGAAACACATTTTTTCAATTTTTGTATGTCTGTCTGTGGGTCGGTCTGTCTGTCTGTTTGTTCTGGATAATCTCCAAAACGGCAGGACCGATTTTGACGGAACTTTTACTGGCAGATAGCTAATGTTATAAGGTCTAACTTACGCTAATTTTATTTTAGAAAAATAATTAGGTTCCGTGCAACAAAAATCCGATTCGAATATATAAATATAATATATATATTCCCTTTTAGAATCGGATTTTATATTTAATATAATTATACATGTTATATTTTTATTATTATTTTACGCGAACGAAGGTCGTGAGCAACAGCTAGTACGAAATAAATCAAAATAATTCCTTAGATTCAGAACGTGGAAAGTCAACTTCGCAATGCTTTATCACTGATTGATTGTCACTTGCGAGTCCCACGTTCTCCCAAGGCTTACTGTTCTTTCTTTGTTGTGTGGTTAGTGCCTAACCTGGTGTCTAGAGTTTTTACGCCGCTCATGGGCCTCTGACTTGCCTTTACATGCCGTCAATTCAATTCAATTCAATTCAGTTCATTTATTTATCAAATATAAGCTAACAGTTTACACCAAATCGCTTATATCTATTCTAATACTACAATATCACATCAAGAAATATCTCTCAGGCATGCTGGTTTCCTCACGATGTTTTCCTTCACCGAAACAACTGATAATTATACAATTCGCACATGAATCCGAAAAATCAGAGGTGCGTGTCTTGGGTTCGAACTCGAGACCTATGACTTGGTAGTCCGACTTTCACACCACTGAACTATCTCTGCTAAAATTAAAAATATGGCTTACTGTGAAATAGATACTTCATAAGTAACTTCAAAAAGACTTTAACTCGTCATCAAATCTTTGTCTACCCTTGTTTTCTTCAAATAAATGACTTTGTTTTTGCAAAATTACTCAAATCAATCGAAAGTCGCTTTGAAATCGGCAAAATGGCGTAAAATGACATTACACATTGTTCTTTCATTTACTTTTATTGGCAAAGACAACTAGCGTAACAGCCAGAGAAAAAACTTTTTTACGCACGGGCAGATGTCAAAAGAAACATTTTAGAAGTTAAAAACTACGTTAAGCAGTGAAATTGTTTTTATTTTATACTAGCGGTCCGCCCCTGCTTCGCACGAGTGCAAAGTACAAATTTATTTATTGACATATTCAATCAATCAATCAATCAAATCATTTATTTTCAATTAATGTAGGTTAAATTAAAATACAGGTGGAGTGAGAGTATTATAATGTGAACATCGGGATTTCTGTTTAACTAAGTAGCATTTAATTTAGTACAACACAACTAGTAAAACCCGCGGCTTTGCTCACGTGTTCGTGAATTATATTGGCATTATAAGTAACGTAATATCCTGTACAGCTTCGCTTCATTTTGTTTTGTTTTTTGTATGGCCTATTCTGTCCCACAGCTGAGCAAAGGCCTCCACCATTCCTTTCCAACTCTCGCAGTGTTTTACCTTCTCTGGAAAATTAGTCAAGAACGAGTCCAAATCGTCACGTCAGTGTTTCTTTAGGCCTGCGTCGTTGACGACGAATGTCTTCAGGTACCCACTGTGTGACGATTCATGTTGTTTACTTAAATAAAAACTTTTTTTTTAATTTTTTTTTTTATTTGTTACAAAGACAAGATTTACAGAAATCTTAACTTAGTAACTATGCCCCACAAAACCGTTTTAGACACTTAACTTTCCGGAATCAATTATCTAGGTAGAAAATACATCGTTTGTTGCATAGTGTAGAAAAACAATGCGGTCTGACAGACGGACAACAAAAGCGACTTCAATTATCAGGACCTATAATGCTGGATAGATATAGATTTAGCATTTGTTTTTGTTTTTGCTGAATCTAGTATCGAAAGTGAAATATTGTAGCAATTTCATTTTGTGAAAGTTTATGCTCAAATCGACGGTTAGTTTCGTTCTCTAACAATATTTATTTTATAAGTTATGTTTTTTTTTTAATTTTTTTATTTCGTCTAGAAAACTATTTTATTGTTTCAGTTATTGGAATTTGTTTAATTAGGTATATTAAAGGTTTATGTGTACCGACCCGTGAGGAGGAGCTCGTGGCTAAATAATAACAGCCGCTCAGATCGATCATTAGGTTAAGCCGTGCTTGCCTAGGTTAGTCTGTGGATGGGTGACCACCCATTACATACCGAGTTTCCTCCGTGCCTCAGAAAGCACGGTAAGCCGGTCTCGGCTGTCATTTGTAGATCTTTGACAGTCGTTACAAGTAGTCAGTGGCCCAAAAATCTGACAACCAGTCTTACCAAAGTCATACCATTTAGCCGGAACAAACAGACAGACCGACAGGCAGACAAAAAATATAAAAGTATTGTAGAAGTAAGTACCATATAATGATTTCAGTAAAAAAACTGTAATTTTGAAATTACAAACAAACACTTCAATTTTATTTATTTGTATGTACAATGTGCCCGCTCTTGGACTAGCGATACTTTAGGTACTTATATAACAACTATTCTATAATACAAATTTGTTGATTTGCAAAGAATTTGTTGGAAAAAATCGTATATTTTATATTTTTTAAATATTTTTCTGGAGTTTTATTTCTTAAAGTTACGACAATCTGAACCCATTATTTCATAATGTAAGCTATAGACAACATCTTTGCCCTCTGTCCCACTTTGAGAGATATAATTTTTTTTGTATGAAAAAACAATATAGCTGCCAAGTGGCAGGGAAATGGATTGGACCCAAGTGTGTAGTGTATTTGTGTATTAAAATTGTTGTTTTATAAATACCTAGAATATCGCTAGTTTAGGACCGGACACATTGTATAAATTCCATTAATATTAAGGGTGTAAATAGACCCTAAACATAAAAGAAAGGCACTTGTTCTCCCGATCTTTGCGATAATTTTTTTGTTCTAGACCATACCTGGGAACCTTCTAGTTACGGAGATATTGGGGGTCAAAGTTCCAACTTTTTCACAAGTTTTTTTTTTAGTAGATGTTTTTAATGTAAGATTTTTACTTTACACACCTCCACGACCCCCATACTATTCAATCCATCCATCAGCACAATGATTTGAGTGCTTTCCATCGAGTCCTACCTCAAAACGTGATTTTTCACCCCAAAAAAAAAGTCGATTCCCAGCAATAATTTTTGCGTAAAGTTACTTAGTTTGATGTACAGAATGCTTGGTTGACGGATATGTGAAGGGTCTGTTTACACCATGTATTTTCAACTTTAAACTAAACATTAATGTATGACAAAGCAAACCTTTTCATAATAATATACCGATCGACGACGTATCTCAAGATTTTACTTCATTTGATTTATGATGTAACAAACTACCAAGTTCGACATGTTGTTAGGAACGGAATCAACTTTTTTGTTACGTACCGTCAAAAAAAGTCTGGAACATTTATTTAACTTTGTATCAGACGTTATCGTCTGTGAAGATAGACGAGCCTTTCGTTACATGTACTATGTAGGTTAGCCTTGAGAATTAAGTCGTAAACTTACGCTAGTTACATAACATCACGCCTATAATCCCAGAAGGTTTAGGCAGAGGTGAACTTAATAGTACGCCCACATTTCGCCAGTTATGTTTAAGTCCCATTTAATAGTGGGCGAGCCTATTGCCATCAACCGGGCACAAATCCAGACTTCGTGGTTGCTCCTGCTTTTGGAAAAATTCAATAACACTTTGCCCGACCTTGGAATCGAACCCAGGACCTCATGCTCAGCAGCACTGCACACATCGACCACTACACCAACGAGGCATCTAGTAAGCTTATAAAACCTATCATTAGTAATGACATACGGCAAACTAAATCAAAGAGTTAATTTTTGGTAAAATACAAAAGAGTGGCCATAACGAAACGTAGAACATTACTATTGGCGCCAACCAGCGCCAACTCACTTGTAAGTTCGAATTTCAATTGTTTACGATTTTTTTCTTTTACTGTGGCCTTTAACCGCGAAGAGTCAACAAAAAATTGAAATTAGAACATAAAGCCTCGTATTCATGGTAAACATTTGTTTAGCAACATGGTTGCATAAACATGTTGCCGAGTTGCTGTCAACATATTGCGGGCAACACTTGTGTTGCGGAGTTGATCACGCCATGTTGCAGAGTTGACGCCCGGCGAGCGAAAACATCAGTTTATCAACAAATGTTGACGTGTGTGGACGTGTTTGCAACTGTCTATAAACATGGCGGTAGTGTGGTGCAACGATAAAATTATGCAATTAATAGAATTATTTCAATCAAAATTTTCTCTTTGCAGGAGAAAGTTTCGCACCCACCATTTTTTATCTTTTTTTTATTAGAAATCTTATACATATACAGAGAACATAACAACACTACTTCCTTGGGCAACATTTTAACGCAGACTGGCGTGTGTGGACAACCCATATTCATTTCAACAAAGTTTCCAGCAGCATTTTCGCCGTTCATCAACAACGTTGATCAACTGTTGCTAAAGAAAAATGTTTACCATGGATACAAGGCTTAATGTTGCGAAGATCGATTTCGACGATCGATCAACATTCATTCAAAATATGAAAAAATAAACTTTTTTTTCTGAAGTTTGCCGTATTTTTCAAAAAACCAATGATGCTGTTTTAGATTTTATTAAAATGGGGTCCTTCGAGTATTTTTTGCAATTTTTTATAGTTTCGGATTTGGCCATCCAGGCCCACTTGAAAAATTCACCCTGTATAAGCAAGAACAAGATTTTAAACCGGATTACAACGAACAGACTTTATTATGGCATTCAGAAGCGAAGATTAATTTATTAAACTATAATTCCTTGCAATCTCCGATCTTAAAACTGGGAACCCAAAATTCAAGTATGCAAATTGCCATTAATAAAAATTCCTGATAATTATTAACGACATCATTCTGTTTCGCGATTATGAAGAGTCATAAATAAAAAGTGTCGTTTCATTTTACGGTAATTTTTATGAGGTTGTAAAACGTAAGTACGGTTTAAGTGACTTTACTTTGTTAGTCAAAAGATAGCAGGTAATATTAGCAGGTTGAGTTTGGTTACAATGTTACTTAATTATATAATATTCGTGTTTGAATGACTTTACATAAGAAGTAATTACGAGAATGAGTGGAAGGCGACTCATCATCATCTGCCTAGCCTTTTTCTCAACTATATTGAAGTTGGCTTCCAATCAAACCGGATGGAACTGAAGATAAAGATACTTCGAAAATACGTCGATGTTAGGATGTATTTGATAGTTTAAGCGTATTCCTATGAACTACTTTTTTTTTTTTTAGCTTGGTAAAGTCATCAAATGAGTCTGGGTGGGAACGAAGGGCAGAGCGGGAGGGACTGTCAGGCTTGTACTGACTAAAATCCACGGTGTCCTTCAGTAGCCCTTTATGTTCCAGGGTCACGGTAACTATAAGTCCCGCGACCCCGGCAGGCTTTGGCCCTCTAGAGGTCATTAAGATAAAAATACTTTATTTGTCAAACATGCGTTAACATAAACTGACTAATCAGACATGCAAGGTATTGAATTAATAGATGTTGTGTGCGTCCATGTTTTGCCAATAACGGCGTACAAATTTTGTTGGTATAAAAAATTACATTTAATTGCATTTTATATAATAGTCATTCTAAATTTCATTACAAAATACAAAACAAATAAATAATAATTGATGTCAAGTATAGTATAAGTATATTATAGTCAAAATAGATTAAATTATGTCCAGAATATTCATAACACTGAATACCAGTGGAGCAACTGCCTATCTGACCTCCATAATGGAGTTAATACAGGATAATAAAATACCTCTTGGTAAGACTGGTTGTCAGAGTTTCGGGCCATTGACTACCGGTAACGACTGTCAAAGATCTGCATATGACAGCCGGGACCAATGGCTTATCATGCTTTCCGAGGCACGGAGGAAACTCGGTATATAATGGCTTGTCACCCATCCACGGAGCAACCTAGGTAAGCACGGCTCACATTAAAGATAGACACGAGCGGCTGTTATTATTCAGCCATGTTATTATTCAGGCAACCACAGTACTTTCACAGTTTTTATGCCTTGTGACTGGGACTGTAGCTATTTTTGTCTTTGTTTCGACAATTCAAAAGTGCCTGTAACTGGCCTATTTGAAATAAATGCTTTGATTTTGATTTTGATTTTGCCACAAGATCCTATATTATTACTTCATATTGCAGCGTGATATTATTACTACAAACACACTCAATCAAAAATCATGTTACAAAACACCAGTAGCTTGTATACATTTTGTAACCGGAAACCCATCCTTAACTTACTGTAAATTGGACGAAATAGGGCACAGTTATAAATCATGCTGTATAAGGGAGGGTTGAAGGCGTTATGGGAAGTGAGAGGAAATCGGTAGCCATGGATACCTATGTAGGAGGGTGTTCGTCTATGGGTAGCTATAAGATTTGGGGTGCAGTTCATTTTGAGTAAGCAATTTGTTCAGTTTGGGAGAAGTACAATAGGAACCTGTAATAAGGTGCATTGATACAGCCTCCGTTATTGGGGTACGGCTATTTACTAGAACTGTAACGGAGGCTTGATTCAGATTCAGAAAGTTCGGAACCTCCGATTGAGTTTGCACCTTCGATTCTGATTTCGGTTCCGATAAATTTTAATCGAGAGTTATGTCGGAGGTCGATGCACATAGATTTTAAATTCGATAGTTCACCTGCTTGTATTAATTTTTGAACTGATAATAAGAATATGGCAGCCAGGACCTTGTTCCTAATGCCGATGGGCCATCCATTTTTTATATTTTTAAATGTTTTGTTTACTTTTGTTTTTGAAAATATTTAAAAATGTATTAGATAAGAGAAAGAATGAATAAAGGAATATAACTAATGAATAATGTGTGTAATTTTGTTTTATTGGACCTGTCTTTAACACATCTATCTTTTGACTCCACCTCCGATTCCGGTTCCGGTTCCGACAAACTAAAGTTAAAAACTCCGCTTCCGAATTCAGTTCCGAGATAATATAACCACTTTCGTAACATCCCTACTACTTACTTGCAGTCTGGGCTGGCATCGGAAATAGGTTTTCCACTACAGATACAGATATACCTAGATATCGCAAGTATCACGATACGTATGAAAACTAAGCGTGTCACTTTTTGACTACCTACTATGACGTCATAAGCACTATTTACTTACTTTACAAACAAGTTATTTTACAAAATAGACTACGTTTTTGTTCTTTAAGTGTCTAGAATTAGGTTCTTGAGTTGTATTGTTGTAACGTTGTTGTTATAAACAAATTAGCTTCCTGCGACAGTAGCCACGTTAAGCGCAAAATGCTTAAGACGAAGTACGTGTTTCTTGGTACGTATATCTGTTTTCCACCCCCAATCTGATACTTGTAAATTATATCTTTAAAAAAGAAGCAGTACAATCACAATCCAGAGGATTTTGAAGACCTATTCAATGCTTAATAGGTATGCAATTAGTCTGCTTAATAATTAACAAAATATACAAGAAATATCAATATGACAATGTCATAGTAAACGTCTTACGCAAGTAACTTTCTGGGCTATTTTAATAGCATAGTATTTGACCTCCAAAAAGCAACCAGCATTAGGTTTTGTCGATAATAGAACATAAAATGCATTAAGTAGTCTGTGGAATTCACTGCCGGCACCTCCGTTCCATGATCATTGTAATCTGTAACTATTCAAAGTTCGGTTGAATCGATTCCTTATAAGCAAGCGTGCTCCACCCTTCATCGCTCACATCAGACAAGTTGTGGCCAAACGTAAGCCTATTTAGACGCACTTGCACCACAAATTGCTAAATTAATCGTATTTAAAAACATCGCTCTGTTTCTATCAATCGTTTGTATATGACAGAGACAGAATGATGTGTCAAACAATGTTGAGCGCTGAACGCATTTAGTCATTTGTGGTGCAAGTCGGCCTTAGTCATCATTATCATCTGCCTAGCCTTTTCCCAACTATGTTAGGGTCGGCTTCCAGTCTAACCGGATGCAGCTGAATACCAGTATTTAAATGGAGTGACTGCCTGTCTGACCTCCACAACCCAGTTAGTACTGAGTAATACGATACCCCTCCCTTGGTAAGACTGGTTGTCGGACTTGGGCCACTGACTACCTGTAACGATTGTCAAAGATCTACAAATGACAGCCGGGACCAACGCCTTAACGTGCTTTCTGAGGCACGGAGGAAACTCGGTATGTAGTGGGTGGTCACCCATCGACAGAGCAACCTAGGCAAGCACGGCTTAACCTAAAGATCGACCCGAGCGGCTGTTATTATTGAACCTTAGTATACAAAATAAAAAAAGGAACTTAGAGATGCTGTTACAATTAAAACTTAGCTAACAGCTAAACCCATAACAATACCTAAAAACTACACACAGTTTTGCTCTGCATGACTCATAGCTCAAAAGCCAATTGCTCAGCTTTCAAATTCCAATAGACACACATCTGCACCTATAAGGTAAATGCAAATAAAGCTAAAAGCTTCGCCATGGCAATGTGGCCCTTGAAATCTATGTCATCGGGCACTTATCAACCTTACGGTAAGGATGGAAGCAAAATGGCATTCTTAATGGTACATTTGTAAGGGAATCGTAATTTGATGTCATTCTTGCATCCCGGGCGAGACATAAAGCTTTAAAATTTATTGGGTGTCGAGGGAGGTATCGTCGGGGAAAATGTTCAGGTTACAAAATGCGAATTGGTTTAGTGGTGGGAGTGCGATTACTGTGCTGTGAGATCGTGGGTTCATTATCCAGGTTAGTTATGTGATTTTGCAGTAGGAAATTTTATCAATATTAGCTTAGCTTAGCTTACTACGGTCTCGCCCTTTAGTATAAAAGATTGATTACATAATTCACCAAATGAGGGTAAGCTATAAAGCTCTACCTTCTCCTTCTTGTTATACACGCCTGAGTTTATGTATGTAAATATATGTATCATCATCATCATCATCATTTCAGCCGAAAGACGTCCACTGCTGGACATAGGCCTCCCCCAAGTGTCGCCACATTGACCGGTCCAGTGCAACTCGCTTCCAGCGGATCTCTGCAACCTTTACCAGGTCATCGGTCCACTTAGTAGGAGGCTTTCCAACGCAACATCTTCCATTTCGTAATATATGTACGTATACCTATGTATAAAATAAAATGTGTGTGCACTATAAATTTCACTGAGACTAGAGGAGCTCTTTCACAAAAACATCTACAGCTACTCTTAAGCTTTGGTCAAACTGGGGCTAATCCCGGACGGGATGCAAGACGGAATTTACTCGCGGATATTTTTTCGACAAAAATAAGACTATAAGTAAGTACCTACATATTATGTATATACAGCAACGACAATAGGACACTTAGGCGTCAAAGTACTCCTCCGCATCGCTGTCATTCGGAAACGTACCCGAAGGCTGGTAACATTGCCACTTTGAATGGTAATGCTAATTCTTTGGCCAAAGAATTAGCCAGGCGAAGTGTCGACCAGAGATTTCCCTAAAAAGAAAACGAGCACTCGGGCCCCATGACTCCGAGCTTTTCGACCCAAAACGACTCAAAACTGTAGTTTTTCATGCCATGTGCTGCGATTCTCCATACAAATTTTGACAAATTCCACGTTTCGTATTCCCCTTTATTCTTCCTGAATAATGCCTCTAGAGCAATCACTAAAAAAAATCAAGGTCTACAGTAGACACGTCCCTGTCATTTCCTTTTTTTCAGCAACTAATAAGTAAAGAAAATACGATCCTCCAAAATTTACAAAAATGCCCCATTTTTACGGCCGTGATTAGAAAATTACCAGACAAATTCGAAAAGTTTTTAACGTATAAGAAATTAAAAAGAACCTAGAAATACTCTTTCTCAAAATTTAATGTCAAAAATAATTGAATCGGCCCAGTTTTCGGGCAGAAAAAAGGGGAATACGAAACGTCAATCTCGTCAAATTTTTTGTGAAATAATCGGTCTGAGCTGCAGCTGTCCCTATCGCACTCTATGGAGGCAGGCTTGACGCAGCGCGACGGCAACAGTCTCTTCAAATACCTATTTTTTTAATTCCTCGCAGGCTCTGTCCCCTCTTAAGTTTGACCAGTCTCGTACATACTTGTCAATCAACACTTGAACCGTTTGTTCACTGCCACGTTTAACCCCATCTGTGATAATTACACTAAACCAATAAACCCTCTAATGTAATCCATGTTTGAATTAGAACGGTCTTCATTCTTTAATGAGTTTGGGATCATTCGGGCTCAGGGTTCAAGGGCCTAACGTTATCTGTTGAACTATGTGGTGTCATGGGGTGATTTTAATGGGTTTCTGTTACCACTTAAATTATACTGCGTGTTTTTGAAAAGTGTGATATAATCAGCTGTCCCATACATTTGGGTCGAGTAGAAATTGAGATTTTAGATAATCGTGGCTAAATAATAACAGCCGTTCGGGTCCATCTTCAGGTTAATCCGCGCTTGCCTAGGTTGGTCCGTAGATGGGAGGCCGCCTTTACATACCGAATTTCCTCGGCGCCTCGGAAAGCAGGTTAAGTCTTTGGTCCCAGCTGTCATTTGTAGATCTTCGACAGTCGTTACGAAAGTCTGACAACCAGTGGTTACCAAGGGGTATCATATCACCCAGTGCTAACTGGGTTGTGGAGGTCAGATAGCCAGACGCTCCATGTAAAATACCGCCATTCAGCTGCATCCGGTTAGAATGTAGGTCGACACTGATAACTTTATCACGATTGCAGTGGTGGTCCTATGGGGCAAGTTGTTCAGTGTAATGGTCTGTAGCTGTACCATTCCTTAAAATAGAACTTCTGATTCATGTTGTAGATACTTGCATTCCTAATCTAATGGGTGTAAAAATACCTTTAACGAAGCCGAAAGGCATTTGTTTTCCCCATCATTGCGATGATTTTTTTGTTCTAGACCATACCTGGAAACCTACTAGTTGTGTAGATATAAGAGGTCAAAATTTCAACATTTTCACAACTTCTTTTTTAAATTCTTCCCTACCTTCAAAATCCGATTCAAATCGAATTTTGATAACAATTTCTTGGGCAAAAGTAGCCTAAGTTATTTCTTATAACGTCAGCTATCTGCCCGTAAAAATGGTCGAAATTCGGTGCAGCCGTTGCGGAGATTAGCCGGAACAAACAAACAGACAGACCGATAGACAGACAGACATACATAAAAAGATAATTTTCTGTTAAATTAATGACACTTTAATGTTATTTATATTTGTATAGATAAAAAAACAACTAATTCAGATGAGTAATTCTTGATGAGGGCACGCAGAAAAACATTTCATAATAATATAGAACAATGTCGATTCACAAACCAGCGCACCCTTTATACAAATGAAAGCTTCCAAAAATCCCCTATTAACACACATACTTTTAACAATCCCGAAAATCTGTTACCAAACTCCGATGTTAATAACAATTCTGAAACAATGTAGTCGCAGAAACTCTTCAGTTTTTCACTTCATGCTGAAATATTTTTCGGTGTTAAAAAGCGTTGGATGGCAGCTAAAAGTTTTAATTGCCGCTCAAATTAATGCCCAGCGGTGGAGTTAGTTGGGGATATATGGGTGGACACTTTGAATAGGACTGCTGCTGTTTGAGAGGAAAGTAGGTAAAACGGTACTCCCTTTTTTCTCCTAAAATTTTTTGTCCGAAAATCATTATCCATAACACGTATGCTATAAACTTCAGTACCCATAATGTTCAAAATTCCGAAATTTTGTTTATCATAATTATCTTTAGTTCTAAAAGTATTCTGTCATAATATCGAGTACTATAATAATTGAATCTCCCAATTTTACATGACATAAAGTCATATGTCCTAAGTATTGTGTTAAATAATGTGTATTATTCCGAATGTTCATTTAAAATATTTTTTTTAGTCTAAAACATTTGCTAAAAATTAGGTTTTAGTGACAGAAACGAATCGCTGTAAATCCGACTCCACGCAGTCTTGTCTGCTCTACCCCTAGAGTGTAATTTTAAATCGCGTAGGCGCGGAGGGGCGAGGCGGCCCGCTAGTTGAGGAGCAGGTGGTTGTAACCACCGCAGCTGCGGTGGTGAGCGTTAAACCCATCTGCGACGATAAACTCGCGTGGGACCGCCGGAGCCCCGCAGCGCCGGAGCCGTGACAGAAACCATGCCTGCTGCATATTGCATGCTTGCTTGCATGCTGCATGCTTGCTTGCATGCTGCATGCTTGCTTGCATGTTGCGTGCTTGCTTGCATGCTGCATGCTTGCTTGCATGCTTCATGCTTGCTTGCATGCTGCATGCTTGCTTGCTTACAAAAACCACATGTTCACAATCAACTGCTTTATTGAGTACATGTATAATATATCTATTTATTTATGTATAATAAAAAATTATAAGAGAGAGAGAAGTTCATAGCAAAAGCTATGTCATACAAATTTGTTCTAAGAATATTATTATCATAAATAAACATTATGTAATTTGAATTTAGGACATAACTTTTATTGAAAACGGTTTTATGTCTTCTGTATGTTATTGATTATAATATTTATGACAAACGGATTTAGGACATATTATATTTAGGGATTTCAATTTTATGGCATGTGATATTATGTGATATTAAGTTCGGGTAAGTTATCATTCGGACAAATGATGATTAGGACAAAAAAAGTTATGGCACTTTAAATTATGGATAAAAAAGTTAGGTGACACAATAGAGAACCAGGTAAAACATTTTATGCTAGTTTTAGACAAGAAAAAGCATAATCAGCTTATAATGTTCCCACTGCTGGGACACAGGCCTCCTGTAATCCACCACGCGGGCCCATGCTGGGTTGGTAGATGTCACAACATGTCTTCGAATTTTTGGTCCTTGGTCATGCCGGTTTCCTCACGATGTTTTCCTTCACCGTTTTGAGAGCAGTACTGATGGAATAAATTACACAAAGTAATGCGCCTGGGTTCGAACCCACAACCTACTGCTCGTAAGTCGGAGCCACCATTACTGAACCACCGCAGCTTTCCTACATAAGAAACATTGATTATAAAAACTTGTCATAATTACATACGGAATTTCCTCCTTGCCTCGGAAAGCACGCTATGCCGTTGGTCCCGGCTGTCATTTGTAGATCTTTGACAGTCGTTACAAGTAGTCAGTGCTCCGAAAGTCTGACAACCAGTCTTACCAAAAGAGATCGTATTACCCAGTACTAAGTGGATTGTGGAGATCAGATAGGTAGTTACTCCATGTAAAATACTGGTATTCAACTGTATCCGGTTAGACTGGAAGCCGACCCCGACATAGTTGGGAAAAGGCTTGGCAGATAGACTTTTATCTCACACGTTTCTACCCCAATTATGTTCTCGTATGTTTTGAGAAGAGTTTTTTATCTCTCAAGCTACATGATAGGCGTCTCGTCAACTGCCATTATTTAGACTTAAACGGTTTTCACCAAGCAAGTAGTAATTTACAGGAAAATATGAACATTTTATTCTTTTACTTTTTTCTCGTGGAAATATCTAAGCAACACTTCATAGTAAATTTAATCGGTTTTATTTACTCGTATTTTGTAGAAAGCGTGTGTAGCATGGTGTTTTACTAGGTGCTATCCCTCATTCTATACCACACGTTAGTGCAACATAACAACATAACATTAGAATAAGTTAGGATATATAGTTAACTATAACCGCTGGATGCGAGTCGCACGGGACCAGTCAATATGGCGACACTTGGGGGGAGGCCTTTGTCTAGCTGTGGACGTCATTCGGCTGAAATAATGATGATGATGATGATGATGATGATGATTAGAATAAGTGTTATAAAGAGGAAAAGTACGGCCAGCGCCATGTTCGCCGCGAGCTGCGCGCCCTGCTGGCTGGCGCTGCTGAGGAGCTGCTCGACCAACGCACGCAGCGCTAATACATAAATCAGCCAATTCTTTAGTTGCCGCGATACGGGAATGGAACCACAGCCCCCTGCTTATACGGTGCCTCGTTGGTCTAGTGGTCCCAAGTGCGACTGCTGAGCATGAGGGCCTGGGTTTGATTCCTAGGTCGGGCAAAGTATTATTGGGTTTTTCCATCAGGAATTTCTCAGTAGCAGCCACAGAGTCTGGATTTGTGGTCGGTTGATGGCAATAGACCCGCCCCCTTTTACATGAGACTTAAACATAACTGGCGAAATGTGGGTGTACTAATGGGTACACCTCTGCCTATCCCTTCGGGGATTACAGGTATGATGTTATGTTCTGTAAAAAAAACCATCTTTGGAATAGATGGTAGAATGTCATTTTGTCTATGCGCTTGTCTCTGTTGGTTCACTTCGCGTTTTGACCTGGCACAAAATTGCCGCCCTTATATTTTCATTTAACAGATTTTGCACGATCAACTGTTCTGTTGACATTTTATTTATGGGGATGCTTGGTTAAGCTGACTTTTATATATTACCGCAATAATTTCGGACAGCGGCGGGCATAGAGTTGTACTGGATGTAAGGGACATCGACGCGAAAATCTTCGCCATAAATTCATCACAGGATTTTGAGTCTAGAAATTTTTCTTCGGTTATTCAAAATACCGGCCAAGTGCGAGTCAGACACGCGCATGAAGGGCCTCGTACCATTGTACTAGGTCGCGTAACACGAAAAAAACCGGCCTAGTGCAGACCTGAGTATTTAATATTAATTACGCGTAAATTTACCTCCACGCGTTCCTGAGAAAAAGCGTCTTGACAGACGGACAACACAAACGGCACGGTTGGCGCAGTGGCTGAGCGATCGGCTGCTGCGCTGCGTGTCGCGGGTTCGATCCCTGCACGGAACAAATATTTGTATGATCTACAGGTTGTTGTTCCGGGTCTGGCTGTTTGTGTATGTGAGTTTAAATGTTTGTAAACGCACCCACGATACAGGAGAAATTCCTAGAGCGGAGCAACGTTTTTTTAAAAAAAAAAAGAAGAAAGAAGAAAGTGATCCTATAAGGGTTCCATTTTTGCCGACTGAGGTACGGAACCATACAATTGTAGGCAGCAACTGATATTTTTTTCACACTTTATGGTCAGTCCGATGGCAAAAGTTGTTTTTTTTCACGAGTACTACGCCCCCTTAAAATATTGCCAACGTTTAAAAAATCACCCTGTATATATATATACCCTGACTGGAAGTCAGCCTTAACATAGTTAGAAAAAGGTGTGATAATTTAATTCTAGCAAACTCGACCCACATTTATATCCTCACCACCCTACACACTCCTACTTTAAACCGTTTAATCCTGGCCACAAAAAAAAGAAACAAAAAACAAATAACGATAGCGAACAAAAAATAGAAACAAAAGTTAACCCGTAAAACTTAGATGCTGGTACAAAAAACCTCTAACGCTCTGTACACAGTTAATTTAAGCAAAAAGTTAATTCAAAAAGTTAATAACATAATGTCCGTTGTTTTGAACGCGAACGGATACGGGTAATGAAGCGTGCACGTGAGCTGTTAAGGGTTAGACTTTTCGAGGCTCGAAAAGACCGAAAAATATAAAATTAGGTAAGTAGATTTTGGAACACGAAATTGCGGTTATTAAAATCATCATCTGCAACCTATTAAGGTAGGCAGATAGGAACCATAAGTCCACTGCTGGACAAAATCATCATCATAATGGAGATCATAGCCGAAAGACGTGTTTCGCTGAAAATAGCTCCCTTAAGCATTGCCACGTCGACCTGCTCTGCCCATAGGCTGCTCCAATTTAACTCGATTCTGCGCTACTCTTATCCAGCCTAGACTGAGGGCGATCTACCATACCTTTGCCGAGTCTAGGTCTTCACTTAATACCGCGTCTACCTTAACTGTCATTGGTTGTAAGACTAGCATGGCCCAACCGCTATCACTTGAGCTAGCTGATTCTATGAGCAATACAAAGTAATGTGAGGCATTTGCCCTGCAGTCGATAAACCACAGACCAGCAGCTTTGTACTTTAAAAAAATCACTTGCTTTGATGAAGGACAACATCGTGAGGAAACCAGCATGCCTGATAGATATTTCTCGAAGATATGTAAAGCCAAGTCAGAGGCCCTGAGTGGCTTAAAACTCTAACACCAGATTAGGCACTAACCACACGAAAAATAAAGAAAGAAGACTTAAAAAATAGATATATAATGGCGATTATTAAAAATATCGCACGATCTCCTACGAGGCGGATGAGGCGGCTTGCTTATTGGCCGCCAGCAGTGGTGCTATGTATATTTTATTGTGAGTACATAAACAGTAAAATAAATGAGGTTAGTAGTTAGTTTCTAAGAAATAAAACCACTCTTTTTGAAAAAAAGCTCAAGAAAAGTCTTTCAGCAGCTTTAATTTCAACTCAAAAGAGTTAAATTCAAACACGCCTTCTTCACAGTTTAGTTCATTCAAGTCCACAAAAAAATCGACTCAAATGGTTCATTTTGAACGGTAACGGCTCTTTCTTTGGTATTACGTTCGTTCTATTTAAAAATCCTTGAGAATGCACCTCGAGGGTTGAAAACACAGATATATGTAGATATACCTAGATAACGCAAGTATCACGATACGTATGAAAACCAAGCGTGCCATTTTTTGACCACCTACTATGACGTCATAAGCACTATTTAGTTACTATCTTATCATAGAAGCCCTTTTATTCTGAATTTTTTTCTCTGTTTTTTTCTTAGTATATCTCTTAATTCAGCGTGCCTCTTGGCAAAGGCCTCCTCTAGCTGTTTCCATCGTATTCTATCCCGAGCCACTCTCTTCCAGTTAGGGCGCGCAGTAAGTCATAACTCGTCCCCCCATCTCCTATTTTGTTTACCCTTGTTTCGTTTACCATTTCTAGGATACCAATCTGCTACTATTTTGCTCCACTTTTCCTATTTTGTTCTAATCATGTGGCCAGTCCACTGCCACTTTTGCTGGTCAATTCTGGCCAAGACGTCTGTTTAGTTACTATACAAACAAGTTATTATACAAATTAGACTACGTTTTTGTTCTCAAAATGTCTAGAATTAAGTTCTTGAGTTTTTAAAGTTGTAACGTTGTTGTTTTAAACAAATTAGTTTGCTGCGACAGTAGCCACGTTAAGTAAGTACTGCGGGACTGTTCGATACCATGGCCCTGGAACTCAAAGGGCAAAGAGAAACATGGGTGGGTTTTAGTCAGTAGAAGTCTGCCGCTCCCTTCCGCTTCGCCCAGAGCGGGAGGGGGTCATTGGATGATTCATCAACAAAAAAAAAAAAAAAACCACGTTAAGTATAAAATACTTAAGCCGGCCACGCTAGGTAGGTGCTCATGCGTTATCTAGTTATATCTATATCTGTGTTGTTGAAAAGGATTTAATTCTACTCGTTTCCTACTGAGGTTAGTTCCTTTTGTTATTTCCTTAGAGTTTTTTCTAAGCGTTTCTCACGCTATTTTCCAAGTCGTTTAAGCGTTTAACTAGGATTTTCTGCTTAGATTGTTAACGTATATTACCGGTTTTAGACAATTATGTAATGAGATAGTTACCAAGTACTTGTGAATTTTTAATGGTTAAATTATTACAATTTGTTTTGATCTGGATGTCATGGGGAAAGGTCTTTGCCCAGCAGTGGGCAGACACAGGCTAACCGTAATCATCATCTGCCTAGCCTTTTCCCAACTATGTTAGGGTCGGCTTCCAGTCTAACCGGATGCAGCGGAATACCAGTATTTTACATGGAGCGACTGCCTATCTGACCTCCACAACCCAGTTAGTACTAGGTAATACGATACCCCTTGGTAAGACTGGTTGTCAGACTTTTGGGCCGCTGACTACCTATAACGACTGTCAAAGATCTACAAATGACAGCCGGGACCAACGAGGCACGGAGGCAACTCGGTATGTAATGGGTGGTCACCCATCCACAGACCAACCTAGGCAAGCACGGCTTAACCTAAAGATCGACCCGAGCGGCTGTTATTATTTGGCCACGAGCTCCTCCCAGGCTAACCGTAATAGTAACAGTAATGATTGATTGCTGGCTCGCCCCTATTAAGTGAGATTTAAAAATAACTCGAGCGCGAAATATGAGTGTAGTCGTCACAGCTCTGACTAAATCTTTTTGTAAACACAAGCATGATGTTATGTAAAGATGTTACTTTTCCCAGCCGCCGCGGGCCGGCTAGCTCGCCGTGCGGCTGTCTTATGACGACAGGTCGTGTCGACGGCGCGTTCGTGTTCCACGCGCGCCTCAAAGAGATGTCAGCAACGATGTAGGGGTCTGCAAGGGCCGATGCCTGCCAGGGCTGCGGAACTGTTCGAAAGAGATACCGTGGCCCTGGACCACAAAGGGCAAAGAAGGAACATGGATGGGTTTTAGTCAGTACAAGACTGACACTCCCTTCCGCTCCGCCCAGAGTGGTCATTTGGTGATTTACCATCCGAAGAAAAAAAAAAGATGTTACTTTAAGGCATTTTAACGCATATACTCGATTAATATTATGGTCCAAGATTCCAGGGCTGCCAGACATTACTTATTTTCTCATTAACAAAATGTATGGAATCGAGCAGTGTTAGCACGACGCCGTCGGGACAAGTTAGCAGGTATGCATATGTTCACAGTACAGGCTAACACTACTCGATGCCACACATTTTCTTAATGAGAAAATAAATAATTGATTGATTAATTTTAAGTGGGATTTTGCTCTATTATACCAAAGAACCTGGATCAAATTCATAAGAAGGAATTAAACCCATGAAAGCTGCAGCTAAGAACAAAGGAGGGTAGATCCACTACTTTCACTCCTCTTCTGGCAATCTCACCAACCAGATCTATGTTTTATTTTCAACTAGCTGTGGCTGGCATGCGTTGCAATGCACCTTTTTTAACCTACCCTACCTACCTACCCTAGCTACCTACCTTACCTAACTACCCTACCCCACCACCTACCCTACCTACCCTAGCGGTATTAAAAATAGATAGTAGCCGATTCTCAGACCTACTGAATATGCATATAAAATTTCATAAAAGTCGGTCAAGCAGTTTTGGAGGAGTATGGTAACTAACATTGAGACACGATTTTTTCACAACAATTGGTGCCTGGTTTTGAAGGGGTCTAAATTTCAACAAAACAGCAAAATCACCTACACACAATAAATAACAGGTACACACCTAATTAACCTGATTACATTTTCGTATTCAATACAGAAATCTATTCACTGAAAATTTCAGCACGTAAAACTAATTTATTTGGACAAAATTTATGAGTGTCTGATAAAAAGTAAAGTAATTAGCCATTTAGCCATTACATAGAAAAGATAGGTACAGAAGTTCGACTCCTTACAACAAGCAAAACCGCACTCACACATAGACATGCTTCACGTACAGCGAGTGCAAGCGTACTCGTGACCGGCATTTGTTTGAAGTCGCCGTACGTACGTGTCAATGTGTGCAACATCATCTGCTTAGCCTTTTCCCAACTATGTTGGGGCCGGCTTCTAGTCTAACTGGATGCAGTCGGGTACCAGTATTACATGGAGAGACTGCCTATCTGACCTCCACAACCCAGTAACTGAGTAATAAGATACCTCTTGGTAGAACTGGTTGTCAGACTTTCGGGAATCTGCCTACTCGTAACGTCTGTCAAAGGTCTCGAAATGACCGGGATCAACGTGCTTTCCGAGGCACGAAGGGAACTGGCTATGTAATAGATGGCCACCCATCCACGGACCGACCTTGGCAAGCACTGATTTTCCGTGAATATCGACCCATGCGGCTGTTATTATTTAGCCACCAGCATGTATGCGTGTGCCTGTGTTCGCTCGTTTTATGGGGCTGGCCTTCTGTACTTACCTATTTGTTGCCTTTAGTATACCCATCGGAGTTATCTACCTGTGATACTGCGTTGATTTATATTAATACGGTGGATCGGTCTTTTGGACCTGGCAGCGCGAAATTGGGTTAGGTTTTAGGACTTATTTGGCTTTATCAATATATCCTGTTAAAGTCTGCGTATTAATAAACTTACATTTTTTTGCTCAGCAAGAGATTGTATTTTTTCCTTTGAGCAAATTTCTACACAGAGATTTTTTTTTTTTTTTTTTTTCGTTTCTTGGTCTATTAAAGAAAAATTTTATTGTATTTTTTTTTAAACTACTTTCGCGATGCGACTTGCGTCAAGAGACACGCGTGATTCTCTTGTCTCCTTCACGTGAGAGCAGTCGCGTGGTGGTGACTCGGAGTATGCTCTAAGCAATTCTTTCGTTGTCGCAAAACGCGTATCAAACGTGTAGCTAGTGGCCAAAATTTTAACAAACAAGGCCAACAATGATCCCTGTTAAGCGCTATCATTATAACAAGGCCAAACATATCACAATGTACATACTTAACATATTATCCCGAAAATACCAAAACTTTTGAACGCGCTCCCCCTTAACCATAATGTGAGCAAAACTCTAATTTTGCAGCCGACGCCCCGCAAATATGATGGATTGGTTGTTACGTAACTCATTAGGCATATGTGTTGGTTTAAAGGATTATTGATCACTGCCTTTTAATCCCTGATAAATACTGAAAGGATTCTTCTTGAAAAGATTACTTCTATACTAATATTATAAAGAGGTAAAATTTGTTTGTATGTAGGGGGTAATCTCCGGAAGTAATGAACCAATTTTAAAAATTGTTTCACTGGTAGAAAGCTACATTATTCGTGAGTGCTATAGGCTATAAATTATATTTATATCATGCGTTTTAACCTAGTTACCAATATATTAAACTAGCGGCCCGTCTCGGCTTCGCACGGAGGGACATTTATTTACCCCTAATTCCCCCCCCCCCCCCTAATTTTTCCAAGTTATGAATATAGTCTATGTTAATCAGGGATAATGTAGCATACTAGTGGTGAAAGAATATTTGAAATCGGTCCAGTAGTTTTTGAGTTTACCCGTTACAAACATACAAATCTTTCCTCTTTATAATATTAGTGTAGATGTAGATAGTGTAGATTTTGTCTCCTGCAAAGTTTATTATTTTTTTAAATTCGTCGGGTCTTCTCGTCGCTTATTCCACAGAGCCTAAAGACTAAGTTTTTCAACCAGTTCTTCCTGCCTGATAAGACTTCGGAGCCGAAACTTGAACACTCAAGGTACGGTTGGTCCATAAAATTCAAGGTGCTCAGCGACATAAATGGAACGGGCTATGCTTTGAGTCTCTCTGAAGGAACGCATCCGAAACGAGGTGATCCGATAGAGAACCAGAGTTGTCGACATAGCTCACAAAATAAGTAAGCTGAAGTGGCAATGAGCCCGGACGTATTAGCCGTAGGACCGATGACCATTAGAGTAGACGTGCTCATGTGTGGAGACCACGAATCGGCAAGCGTAAGAACGCCCTCAGGCTCGGTGGAGCGATTATCTTTTGAGGGTGGCAACTGGATGAGAGTTGCTGAGTAGTTGTAAGCTGATGATGATAAGAACTTATTACACGGTGTACATAAACATTACAAAATGAAAACTTGCTTCAAACCAAACAACACAATGCGAACCCGTAACGAATTTAACCAAAAATCTCTCCATATGCAAATAACAACAAAAGCTACATTTTCGCTTTCAACCCTTAGTTATTAACAGTATCTTGAAAGATTAATCCCCATTCTGTGGGAACAAAGTCGGCGTAATGTAAACGATACGGGCGTGACAGGTGGGTACCTGTGTTTAGAGGTGGGACACTGTCGATCATTATTTTTATCGATTCTATTAAAATAGTCTGTCTTGGTGGTCTAATGATAGCAACCGCAACTGCTGAGTATAATCTCATACTCAGCAGTTGCGGTTTGATTCTCAGGTCGGAAAAAGTGTTATTGGGTGTTTCCATCAGGAATTTCTCAGCAACAAACATGGAATTTGTGCCCGGTTGATGGCCATAGGCCCCTATTACATGGCCCTTAATACATAACTGGCGAAATGTGGGTGTACTATTAGGTACACCTCTGCCTAAGCCTTCGGGGATTACAGGCGTGATGTTATGTTATGTTCATTTGTTTTTTGCGCAGTCGCTTACCCAATACGCGTTGCTTGGACATGTGGCTCACGGCCAAACAGTAACCCGTGTAACCTACATACAATGTAATCCAAGCATTATGTACATCAAACTCAAGTAATTCTACGCAATAAATTTTGCTAGGAAACGACTTTTTTAGTTGGGGTGAAAAAAGGACTCAATGTAACGCATTGAATATTACGTTGGTCACGACCAACGAGGTATTTAATTTAAGTGATATTATTAAAACCAAGTATTAAAAAAAAACTTGTGAAAAAGTTGAAACTTTGACCCCCAATATCACCGTAACTAGAAAGTTCCCAGGTATGAACTAAAACAAAAAAATGATCGCAATGACGGGTAGAACAAGTGCCTTTCGGTTTCGTTACGGGTATTTTTACACCCAGTATTCTATCGACAGAATATCTTCCCCACCCATTTCTCCGGTACTCAAGTATACGGGCACATCTGTAACACGTCAAGAACAAAGTATGCTGATAAGATTTTTTTCGCAATTTTACACGGTGCGGCGGCGGCCGTTTCCAGGAGTTCTACCTTTTCGGTTCGGGGGGTTTTTTTTGTTTTAGTAAGTGAATAAGCTAGGCGGCAATGTATATTGGTAAGTGGTTAGTGTTGGTTGGTTCATTGGTTGTTGATACTTTGACTTGATTTTGAAGAGACATTGTATGACTACTCATCTGGGCCTCAAGTCTACTATTACAATAGTGTCAGAATGGTCTATCATTGATTTCAAAATTGTTGATTTTGACAAGTTTGGTAATCTACTAATATAATGGCTTCATTATGACTTTCCAATGATCAACCACTGACACACCATTAAAAGAAATGGCATAGAATGGTAATCTCGTACATAATGACAGACGAATGACTGACTTAGGCGGTAATCTGCTAAAATTTTGACAGTTCCTTTGATCAGTGACCTACCATTAAAACGTAATTGTGCTGTCATTGCTTTTATTTCGTTACGGGTATAGTGTTTGTGGAAAATTGAATGGAGACCACGTATTCACTACGAGCAAATATTCTCGAGCTAGCCAACGCAGTGGATGCTAGAGAAAGAAGATGTTCGGAAAACAGAAGACGTCGTCGAGCCCGTCGCTTGACGAGAATGAATACTAACCCCTTTATTGATATTCCCGAGGCGGAATTTGTAAAAACGTTTCGCCTTGGAAAGGACTCAGTAAGGGAGTTATTTGAAGAACTCATTCCTCTTATGGCCAGACCGCGTCGAAACGATAGCGTATCGGCAGAAATGAAGGTGAGAAAACTGAATTTGACATTGATTTATTATTCTATAGCTATAAATACGAAATAGGTTAATTAATGTTATATTTTTATTGCAGATTCTAATAGCTCTTGCATTTTATGCATCAGGGTCCTACCAAAATCTGATTGGACAGAGTGCCCTCCATAATGTTTCACAAATTACTGTGTCACGATCAATTAGAGAAGTAACAGAGGCATTAAATAAAATATACCACAAATATATTAAATGGCCTACACAATGTGATGAAAGGAATCTTATAAAGGCCAAGTAAGAAATGATATATACCCTGATTGTTTTGTTTGTATTGCCTGTTGTACCTAAGCAGAATTATTTAGTTACTAAAAACTTTTCAGGTTCTATCAGAAATTTGAATTTCCTGGTGTCCTGGGTTGTATTGATGGCACACATATAGCAATATTAAGGCCGCACATACATGAGGAACGGTATTATAACAGAAAGGGCTTCCATTCCCTTAATGTTATGATAGTAAGTATTGGGTAGAAAGTAGAAATGTCTACCTACTGCCCAAATTTTTACTTATAAATAATATAATGTCTGTTATGTAATAATAAATAATTATACATATTAATTCATTTACAGATTTGTGATGCTGATTTAAATATTTTATGTGTGGATGCAAGCAACCCAGGCTCCTCGCATGATTCTACTGTATGGCAGAGTCATCCACTCAGTCACCACTTAAAAGAAATTACTGAAAATACTAATGAACAAGTATTTTTATTAGGTATTACAATATTTTTTTGAGGAATCCTATGACCTTTGTCATGTTCATGTGTTAGTTTTTGTTGGAAAAATGATTATAATTTTCAGGTGACAGTGGGTATCCACTAAGAAAAACAATGATGACCCCAATCCTCAATACTGTAGATGGGACACCACAACATCATTATTATGTTAAACATGTAACTGCACGTAATACAGTGGAGCGTTGTATCGGGGTATTAAAAGCACGTTTCAGGTAAAGAGCATTTCTAGGCAATTGTTTTACATACTCAATAACTATTTTTATATTGAATGAATTTCTTAGTTTAGAAATTTACATGCAATAGTTCTTGTAGATAGTAACTATATAAAAGTTAATCTATTAATATGTTTAGTTAAATGGGGTTGTATAAAAGTAAATTGTTTTTTTGCAGGTGTTTGCTTGTAGCACGTGCTTTACATTATAGTCCAACAACTGCAGGCAAGATTGTAAATGCATGTAGCATATTGCACAATATTGCAAACATGGCAAGAGCACCGTTGCCATGTGATGAAGTTTATGCAGAAGCACTTGCCTTGCAACAGGTATGTGATTTCTATTCCACTATTTTGGAATATAATGAAGTTGGAATTTTAAATAATACTACTATGTTAAAACAATCAACATTTTAATTAGGTACTCTTCTCATAAACTAAATATTTATATAACAATATTAAACTTGACTTCCAAGCCAATTGAAAAATATTAAATGTAGAAATTACTACATAAAACAAAAAGACATTTTGTCATTTAAATAATAAAACAAATCCAAGTAACAATATCTAATATTCATAATATTCATCATTTGTCATTAATCACTAATCAGTCTTTTAATTTAGGAGCAAAATAATTATGCAGCACCTAATTATCAAGACCATCGAAGGGTTAATCGGGATCTTCTTGATGGTCGGGCACTGCAGCAGGCTCTTGTTGACAGACTGTGGAGAAATGCATAAATTAAATTAGCAGGTATGTAATGTAAACCCATCTCAGTATTCTAGTAAAGAACGAAAATACTCTTATTATTATTAAAATGATTTAACTCTTTGTTACAGATCTACAGTATTACACAAAATATGGATTTAAAATAAATTAATACTCTTTTTATAAACGCTGTTTCATTGAATCATTTATAATTACAGCCATTTGGAATACACTGCTCGACATAGACTCCTCCTGCAATAGATTCCTTTATCTTTTAATAATCTGACAAAATTACCTCTTGCATACTAAAGAAAACTTTAGTCAGACTCAGAATCTGATGACAAAATAATTTTGCGGAGTTTCTGTGAAAACAAAATTAACATTAATACAAAAGTTGCAACTTCATAAATATAGCATGTGTAACCTAGCGCTTAGTATCAGGGTTACTATCTAGATGTCAAATTCTAGCCAATGTACTACTACTGAGGTGAGCCTACACCTAACACAAGCTTTTAAGCTTAGCAGGAGGGGTTATAATTGCTCCTTAATACTTATTGTGCATATGCTTGTAGCACACAACGAGTAGAAGTTCCAATTTTGGTTGAAACCATTTCATATAGGTGAATTAGCTGTAAATCAACAGTAATTAGTAATTACCTTTTTTGGCACACAGTGGCTTATAAGGTCTACCATTTTTTCTGTGGTGGAGCTCAGTCGATCAATGGCCGCAGCCAAGTTGTTGATGGCCTGAGCCTGTTTCAGAGTAGCATCGGCGTTCCTGGCTTCAATAGCGTCCAGCCTTGTTTGAGCAGCTTCGAGAGCTGTATGGTCTCTATCTACAAAAAAAAATAAAAAATTTGTTACATCAGGCAACATACTTTTCCCTAGAGTGGGACGTTAATGGACAAAAAAAATAATTGCAAGATCTTTACCTTCCGCTGCGTAACGCCGTGCAGATCTTTGGCGACGGCGTCGCTTTGGAGGCTTGTCGATGGTGGATGGCCGACCTTCTAAATTTTCCTGTTCCAAGCTGAAAAATAAACAATTACAATAATATTCGTCTACATGTTATCCTATTTATTTAAAACCACCTGCAGAAAGTTCTATACCTTATTTCTTGTGTTTGTACATTTCGCTCATCTATGACAACAGTAACAGGCACTTCATAATTGTCTAATATTCTGTAAAAATAAAAACATTGGTATCAAAATAATTAAGATACTAGTTACTTAGGTCAAATGATGAAAGCTAAGAAAATTAAGCACAGAGTACCAAGTTAGTACCACTTACGAAAAAGAATTGTTTTCAAATTGAAAATTATTACTAGTACTAGGACTAGCATCCACCACAGGAAGCATGATAGTTTGCTATTTAACAAAAAAAACACAGTTAATAAAACAAAGCAAGCAAGTCAACAAAATGTCATGCAAATAAAAAAACACATAATATACAACTGTGACATAATATATTAGTTTTGTTAACAAATTAGAAGTACTTCCTAATGTGCAATACAACATTTAAGAATGATAAAAGATAAAACCAATGTTCTAATACTTACAGTGAGTGGGTTATGTCGGACACCTGGAAGTGGCTCTCCTACATCTCGCCCTAATATGCTATATAAGCGCTCTTGGAGTGGGGTTAGAGAAATTTTTTTTGCAGGACCACCACCTTAAATGCAAGTTATAAAATTATTACTATGTATATGCTTCCAACTATAATTCTGCAAGGCTGCCAAAAGAAAGAATTGCTTACCTGTTGCACTTATTTCACTCTTCAGTGATTTTATTTTTTTTAACATTTTGCTTTTGTACTCATTGTAGAACTAAAAAAAAGTGCAAAAATTACAATAATAACACATTTTATCATTTTATAATGCATACCTAATTATACTGTATTTAGGTACTTACTGTCCGCCACTCTGCCGGCGTTTTATTGGGGCAGTCCACCGACACTGAGTTCAAAATTTGGGCGCACTCCATCCAATATCTTTTTAATAAGCTTCGCCCTTCATTGGTGCGGCTGCAGTGGCCAAGCGCCAGGTCTTGATGGTTCTCCAAAAAATCAATTAGAGCCGAAATTTGCTCAATTAGCACCATTTTATATAAATTCAAAATATCAAACAAAGATAATTTAAATAATAAACAAAAATCACCGGCCGGTATAAATAAAAACAGATAAACATCAGTAATGTCACATTTGACTTTGACAGCTAAACAGATAAAGTATTGTTGAGTTGTATAGTTTCACATTTATCCGCGTTACACATTTACTGTTTTTTGCTGTTTACGAATTTTTTACTACTTCAGAATGCTTATAACACTAATAAATAATATATATAAATGAAATCTGGCATGAATAAATGTTCAAATTTAGTAGTAGTTTTTCGAAAATCATTTCTACTAACGGGTTTTATAATAATGGCAATACGACAATGTCATTATATCACAATTCTATTACGAGACCATTGACCGACCAATGATCGACCATTATGAATTTACGAACTACGAACGATTACGAACTTTTAGCAAAATGACAATGGGATCGTGTTGGAATGAAGAATTTATAAAAATAGCAGACTTGGGGCCCTGTTTTCCAACATATACAGGGTGGAGACGACAATGCGACAATAAATTAAACTGTATGTACCTCATGACGTTCCCAGTCTGCATACAAAAATTCAATCAAAAATTACTGGATATTTTCGATTGAATTTTGTATGCAGTTTATTCACAGGACGTTATTTTTCATTTTTAGCATTTTCTACATAGTGTAGATAATTATTATCTACACTATGTAGAAAATGCTGATTGAATTTTTGTATGCAGACTGGGTAGGCCAACAGGTTAACGAATCCCGCATCGGTATAAACGTTAAACACATGTTGCCAACTCGCTACTTCAAAAACCTTGGCCAAATTGTCGTATTGTCGTCTCCACCTTGTATAGACATACATAGATAATTCAGGTATCACGTTACGTATGAGAACCAAGCCTGCCATTTTTACCCGACTACGGCGAATCTAAAATGAAGGGTTATGAATTTAGCAGTCTATGTATGTATGTATGTTTGTATTTACGTATGTTATTTGATGATTTCCCAAAGGAAAAAAAAAAAATTAAATGACTACTGTCACTATCTCGTTGGCCTGGGTTTGATTCCCGAGTCAGGCAAATTGTCATTGGATTTTTTCATTTGGAATTTCTCAGTAACAGCAACGAAGTCTGGATTTCCCGAGGCGTGATGTAATGTTATACCTACTATCAGTAAATACTTTTTCGTGCATAAAACCATGACTCAAATCTAAAGCGTATAACTACAGCGTCAGCTTCGATTCAACACTCTACACTCATTGGCACACTTCCAAGTCATGTCGACGTTTATACGTCAATATTGATACGATGTGTGTGCACTTCTAAACTAAAGGAGACCGACTAACGTGACTATGATAGCGCTTGTGGTGGAAAGACAACGACAAGCATGTTTCGAGTGGCCAATCAACAAGCGATCTTCTAACTGAGGCCCTAGCACGAGCGCGCGGTGTAAACGTAAAGTAAATACGTCGATTTTTTAATCAAAAATACAATTATCTCATAGCATTTTAGTTAAATTGATGTATCAAGCACAATTAGTATCATCCATAGATATTAATATGATATTCTTAAGAGTGTTAACGTCAATACTGTCACTTACGGGATATCTTCCGTGATTGTTCATTATTTAGAGCTCCCGATATTTCGGCGCTGTTGCAAACGCCATGATCGCGGGTTGACTGGAGAATGCGGGAACCCGTGAAAGCTTGAAACAGTGTTAGTGTTAACGTCTTACGGCATTTCATACAAAATTTCAGTTGTTTTTTTTTTCGAAATGAATAAACCGATTTTAATGAAACGTAAAGCAGAATATATAAGTCTAAAAACTTGACAGAGGCCATTTTCAAAAAATAGTGTTACAGCTAAATTCAAAACTCGAAATCGATACATTTCGAAAAGTTCTCTGTCAAGTTTTTAGACTTATGTATCTTGCTTAAGCGTACGAAGTTTCATTTCATTTCAAATGCCGTAAGACGATAACGCTCTTAAAATTATTATAATTTTGTAAGTGAAACGAGTATTTTTAATTTCAAAATTAAAAATACGTATACGTTGTATTTACGTTACGTTTAATTCGCGCGCTCCGGCTACGTTTCCTATCTGTTCAACGAACAATACTCAAGAGATATCAAGGTGCTGACGGACCCTTCACTAAGCCTTCAACCAAGCATTCTACATCAAAAGAAATACTGCGTAAAAAGTATTGCTTGAAAATTACTTTATTTTTGGTGTTAACATTTTTGGCTTAATGTTACTGATTTCTTTATTTATTTTTACACACATTAAATACATTTTTAAATATTCTAATATAAAACAATATAAAAAACATTTAAAAATATAAAAAATAGTGGTCCGCCGGTATCGGGAGCAGGGTCCAGGCTACCGGTGGTTAGGGCTCCATAGACCGGAACCTCCTCACAATGCGAGCCGTATGTAACTGTTATTGTTAGGATGTGTCATCCCACTGTTGGGCAAAGACCACTCCCCATGACTTCAAAATCTGTCGATCTAGGGCTAATGTGGACAAAACATTGTGCTGATGGATGCATTGAATAGTACAGGAGTCATGGAGGTATTTAAAGTAAAGTTTCAACATTTAGAACTTGTAAGCCAAAAAGCCCAGTCATAAATGGTGTAAATAAACTCTTAACACATCCGAAAGGCACTTGTTTTCCCCGTCTTTGCGATCATTTTTTTGTTCTAGACCATACCTGGGAACCTTCTAGTTACGGAGATATTGGGGGTCAAAGTTCCAACTTCTTCGCTAGTTTTTTTTTAAATACATGTTTCTAATATAAGATTTTTACTTTACACACCTCCACCACCCCTGAACTATTCAATTCATCCATCAGCACAATGCTTTGAGGGGTGTCCATCGAGACCTACCGTAAAACGTGATTTTTCACCCCAAAAAAAAGTCGATTCCCAGTAATAATTTTTGCCTAAAGTTACTTAGTTTGATGTACAGAATGCTTGGTTGACGGCTATGTGAAGGGTCTGTTTACACCCTGTATTTTACTGGCTAAAAGCCCAATCGTAGGTCAAATTGACCTACACTAATACAACTAAGACTTGATTGATCCTGTTATTTCAATTTGTTCGAATAATTTATATTTAATATTATGACTATCAAAGAAATAAGCATAAGCATAATCAGCCTATATTGTTGCCACTGCTGGGACACATGGCCTCCTCTATGAAAAGGAATGGGCTAGAATCCACCAAGCGGATAGTGCGAGTTGGTAGATGTCACACGTCTTCGAATTTTTGGTTCTATGACATGCCGGTTTCCTGAAGATGTTTTCCTTCACCGTTTTTGAGAGCAATGGTGATGAAATACATTACACAAAGTAATGCGCCTGCCTGGGTTCGAACCCACGACTTACTGTTCGTAAGTTGGGGCCAATAAAGAAATAAATAAAACGATAATTCAAAGAAACTTTGACATCCCTAGAGCATTCAGCTATCAAAGCCATTTCAAAATTGTTTAATCACGACTTTTAATAACAAAACGAAAACAAACAAAAAGCCTTCCCTCTTTAAAAATAGCAGTAAAAATAAAAATTGTAGACTGCGAGGAAAGAAACACCGTTTTTATTCGTTTATTATTCGCCGGGGCGGCCTCTAAATTTGGCAGCAATGTAATTAAGCTCATCGGGTGCTGGAATAAATCTGTCACGACCGTTCGACGCGACACTTCAATGGAAATAAAATTGGTAATGATCGGATAGGGCTGTAGCCATTGCGAGTAATTGCTTCGATGGGTGTGCATTGATAATGTTTTGATTGGCCTTTCTTCTTTATCGTGTGGTTAGTGTCTAATCTGGTGTCAGAGTTTTTTGCCGCCCATGGGCCTCTGACTTGGCTTTACATGCCGTCGAGAAATATCTCTCAGGCATGCTGGTTTCCTCACGATGTTTTCCTTCACCGAAGCAAGTGATAATTATACAATACGCACATGAATCCGAAAAATCAGAACTATCCTAATGACACAGAGTACCAAAACTAATACTGTCGCTTACGGGATGGGATATCTTCCGTGATTGTTCATTATTTTGAGCTCCCGATATTTCGACGCTGTTGCAAGCGCCATGATCGCGAGTTGACTGGAGAATGCGGGTGGAAAATAAATTGTTAAGAGCAGACAAATCTATCTACCCTCTTTCTTTGTCTTTTGCTACGCGCACTACTGGAACTCGACACTAAGTCACGGCAAAACACACTCACAGTATCACCAGGTTTTGTGGAGTCCTTATTACGATGCCGGCTGCTACTTTCGAGCTTACTCAAAACTGGATTCCACGTACTTTGACAATTTGAAGCCTGTCCGATCCTGTCGATTGAAATTTTTGTGTTTTCTTAGTGACAATATTAGTTTAGTTGTGAACCGTGAAAGCTTAAAACAGTGACAGAGTAACAACTCACAAATTTTGGAAAAGATTAGAACAAAGTGAACGTTATGATGGAGAAACATTGCAGCCAAGCCATTGGAGCTACCCGAGATTGTTACACTGTAGTTACAACACCGAAACCATACTAAAATAGATGGCCGCTATGAATCTACATAATTGATGTGCGCCTGTACCAATCTAGGACTAATATTTACTTTGGTAGACTCGATTTGTTAACTAATAGTTGCTTATCAGACGGAGACGCTCTTATTTGGGGAAAAATTTCGGCGATGCTGATTGGTTTGGGCTTTGAAAATGGCGGGGAGCTGTGAAGATTTTGCCCTGAATTGATTTGTAGGCAAGTTTTCAATAATCTGTGTGGCCTACTAGCCTAGTATTATTGGTAACTTTCATGATGGAACTAATAACATTGAATTAAATGTTAACTAATATATGTCAAAATAATTTTCCTATGTTTACGAATAGAAAACATAACGATTATCTATTTTTCAAATTTCGAAAACAGAAATCGATTATTTTCAAAACAGAAATAAAAAACGCTGTTTTCGAAATTTAAAATAAATAATCATTGATCATTTATGTTTTATTAAATTATTATCTAATCAATTGTTGCATCAGCGTTTTTTGAGGAGCTTCCCATGAGCTTATTTTTTTATCGCTGTTGCACCTGACATTATTATTACAACATTTTCATTATTTTTTTTTTTCGATGTGTAAACGTGGACGAAGTACAAGGAGTATGTAAGGATCGCTGCTGATGGCGTTCTGTGGTCTCTGCCTACACCCATCGGTAATGGCGTGAGTTTATGTATTATGTAGGAAATTATTTGCAATAATTATTTCAGATTAATAGACACTGATTAAACACGGCACGTAACCCTGCCAACAAGCGATACGCTGACCTGCCCCGACCCACGTTGTTGTTATAATTAACGGCGACCAAATAGCCCATTTAGATATTAATTAATTTGTGGGGAAGGCCACGTGGTGCTGTTTATTCGTAGAATCTAATAATTATGTTGCTTGGAGCGTATCTTCTGTTTTATCAATATCTTCTTGCTCTTGTCAAATGCTACTTGGGATTAACACATCTGTCATTTGCTCGTTTTTAGGGTTCAGTACCTTAGTCGGCAAAAACGGAACCCTTACACTATCACTATGTTGTTCATCTGTCAATACTATTTTTCTCAGGAACGCGTAGAGGTGTTATGCTGAAATTAATATCAAATACTCAGGCTGCCCCTTGAAACAGTGAAATCACATTTGTAAGTCAACGTAATCAACAGATATGAACGTTTATGTCGCATATTTTGCGATTTTACAAGGGAATCAAAACCTACAGGGTACTTCCCGTTGACCAAGAATAATGAAATTTTGCAAGAAGCAATGTCTCACAGCACATGTAAAGAAAAAAAAATTAATAATAAAATACCTACAAGTTTATATACGGAACCATCGGTGCGCGAGTCCAACTCGCACTTTGACGGTTTTTTTCTTTCAAATCATTCCTCACACAATGCAACCATATTCTATTTGGCCTTCCTCTCCTTCTCCATCTAGCACTATTCTCATGATAAATGCATTTCAGTGTATCTTCTCCTGCTGTCAGAAGACCTTAGCCGCTGGGTGTAGGATAAAGTAATTTTATAAAGTATTTCTTTAAGGTGTTAAGTCGCGGATTACTTTTAATAGCGCGATATAGAATTTTGATGTTAGTTCTTCATTTGTGTCATAGATGGCGCTGTAGTACTTTTTGTAGTGCCACTACATAGACATAGAAATTCAATACGTTTCTAAAGAAAATAAACTGTTCCCAAACATCAGGGGATCATTACATTACCTAAAATAACCTTTAATATTGTTTTACAAGACTATTTATAGATCTTTTCTAAAAATAGTACAACCACGGTCGGATTACTTTAACAAAGTTTACAATTATGGAAAGCCAGTTCAAAAATATATACGCAAATTAATTCGTAATAGGAATCGCGTTACATAGCAAAAAGATTTACTAGAACACAAAATATGTACAGAAGTTCAGTTCCACACAACGCAAAAGCACGCACACATAGACACGCAACACGTACAGGGAGTGCAAGCGTACTCGCGACCGGCATTTGTTTGTTATCGCCGTACGTACGCGTAGCTATGTGTGCGTGCACCTATTTTCGCACGTTGTTTGGCATATGGCCTTCTTTGATTATCTGTTAAGTGACTCGTGTTACTCGAGTAACCTAGATATACACGTGTAAAGACTTAGCTCGTAAACCAATATCTCAACAAATGATCTTTTGTGTGGGCATCAAAAGAGCGAGGATAATCACTTAGCCGTAGAACCTGTAATTTGAATTATTAAGGAATAGCGCTAGACATTAATAAGCTTTTTCTATCACTTTTAATGCCCAATGGTTTAAGGGTTTTACGAGTAAGTGCAACTGCTGATTATTAATGTTACGAGCAGTGTATGGTATAAATTAAATACTACCGATTATACAACAAATAACTTTAATAATCACAAAAACACTACTGATCAATATTCGCTTAGATATCGCACTTCTAGTTCACTTCGATTCGCTTCGTTGTATCGCCTAAATCAGACTGCCTGCTGCAAACACGACGGCTGTTTATATGCCGACCGATCCTTCGAGAAGGTTCCACAACTTTCAGGAACCTTCTTCACAGTTTTATAGTTGAACATCATCCTTCGAGAAAGTTCCACACCTTTCTCGAATCTTCTTGACAGTTCCATAGTGGAACATTGTCCTTCGAGAAAGTTCCACACTTTTCTCGAATCTATTTGACAGTTTCATAGTAGAGCATTCTGGACTCGAGTCTTTTAGACAGTCTCATATTGGATTCGAGACATTCGAGACTCGCACCTACCTAATCTATAATGTCCTCGTAAAGCAACCTACGTAACAATAAAAACGTCAGCCTATAACGTTTGTTTGCTGAGACACAGGTCTCTTCTCTTATAGAGGATGTGTACCATCGGGTCCTGAAATGACTCCCTGGATCAGACAAATTACTGTGATTAAGATTTTTCATTAATTCCTCAGTAGCAGACCAGTGATCTTGATTTCAGCCCAGGACATTAGCCTCGGCAGTTATTGGGATATAAACATAACTATCGTAATGTTGAAGTACTATGCACTTCTGCCTGCACCTTCGAGTAGTGTGATCGTGATGATGACATGTTTGTTATTATAAAGGGTGTAAATAGACCCTTAACATAACTGAAAGGCACTTGTTCTCCCCGTCTTTGCGATCATTTTTTTGTTCTAGAACATACCTGGGAACCTTCTAGTTACGGAGATATTGGGGGTCAAAATTTTCTCTTTTTAACAAGTTTTTTTTTTAATACATGTTTTCATGTAAGATTTTTTACTTTACACACCTCCACAACTCCCGTATTATTGAAACCATCCATCCGCACAATGCTTTGAGTGCTTTCCATGGAGTCCTACCTTAAAACGTGATTTTTCACCTCAGAAAAAAAAGTCGATTCCCAGTAATAATTTTTGCGTAAAGTTACTAAGTTTGATGTACAGAATGCTTGGTTGACGGGTATGTGAAGGGTCTGTTTACAGCCTGTATACTCACGCCTCTTTCCGTGGGAGTTGGCAAAAACAACAGAACGCCAACTGCTGCGATCCTTACACACTGCTTTTGCTTCGCTCACGTTTTACATCTGGTTATAATGTGCGGCGCAATCGAGTACTACGCAGTGTGCACTTGACCTTTCTTTTGATCAGTGTAATACCGGAAAAAGAATCTTTGTTTTTGTTACCACAACCCTCTCATTTCATAGCCCCAAAAAATGGGGGTCAATTTAATTAAATCGTCCAAACGAACCGCTTCGACGGGTCTAAATAAATCATGGAAGGCTTTATCGGTGGTCCAGTTGAGGTTCTATTAATGAGACCCCCTGCTGCGAAGGATTTTAACGCCTTTAGACATCTTAAGTTTAATCTCCCTTAATGAGTGCTGGTTTGCGTTTTGTTGGGGTGGCGAAAAAACGGTTGACTGTCTTTTCGGGGAAGGGAGGAAAAGTCGATTTTGTTAGCAGACTTGGAGTGGATATTTTTCCTTTTTCGGTTATTGAGGTGTCATTAAAACTGAAAACGGGATATTTACCATGTTTACTATTCGTTTTGAGTTCCCGATATATTTTTTTTTTTATCGTGGTAAAATCATCAAATGAGTCATCCCACCCAGAGCAGAGCGGGAGGGACTGTCAGACTTGTACTGACTAAAATACACGGTGTCCTTCAATAGCCTTATATGTTCCAGGGTCACGGTAATTCTATGAGTCCCGCGACCGAGTTCCCGATATTTCGACGCTATTGCAAGCACGATAAACTGAAGTTATTGCGGGTGGGTGTTTATGAGCAGACAAATCGGTCAACCCTATTTCTTGTTCGTTTTGTGCGCTCAGTACCGCTACCACTGTCACTCATAACTTGATTCTGTTCCCGACGCATGAAACTCACTGTGTCCACTCGCGAACTTTTTTCGGCCCTTTTTCGGTTTTTACACAGTTGAACCACTGGATTTCAAGCTCACGACAGTTGACGGTTGATTTGGTAATGTCAATGTCTTCTCTTACCGACCTATATTTAGGTACGTTGGAAAAGTAAGAAATTGTTGAAAGTACTATATTCAAATTGATTTAATTTTGACAACTCTAATATTGCTGACATTGTATTTTCTGACATTTTGTAGTTTTATAATCAATTTAATTTTTAATTTTAACAGGGACACTATTTTGAATGCCTTTCAGCGGAACCTAAGATGGACAAAACACTTTATAAAACATCACTGTACCCTGTGTTATTTATTAGCGTTTAGTGTTTGGCATGAAATTGTGACATCTACTTACGTTTTAACTTTATTTTTTTGGTTTTTATTTTGTTAATTAACATTAGATTACCTACGCTATTTTGTATGTCTTCTGGCGGGACATAGTATGGACCAACAATTATTTATATAACATCTCTATAATTTTTTACCCTATGTTCACAAAATGAATAAATGAATTTGAATTTGAATTTGAAAGTCTGACAACCAGAGCTACCTGTATCGAGTTATTAAGTGACAGGGTTGTGGAGGTCAGATAGGCAGTCGCTTCATGTAAAATACTGGTATTTAGCTGCATCTGGTTAGACTGGAAGCCGACCCCAACATAGTTTGGAAAAGGCTAGGCTATTTGGTAATAAGTTTTGGTTCAAAATTGAAATTAATTTAAGCTGATGAATGGGTAGCATGTCTTGGTATTGACATGTGATGAGGAGGGACGAATCACATGTGACTAAAACAGTGATGAATATAAACGTTGATGGATGGAGAGGGAGAGGAAGACCAAAGAAACGATGGATGGATTGTGTGAGGAATGATATGAAAGTTAAAGGAGTGAATGATAGCGTGACGGTTGACAGAGGAGATTGGAAGAAAAAAACGTGTTGCGCCGACCCCAAGTGACATGGGACAAGGGCAGGAAAATGATGATGAATGGGTAGCATGAAAGGAGCCTCCCCAAGTGACGTACTCTACTACCCTATTATACGTCCGGAGCACGCTGGGCAATCGATTTCTGCCGATTGGCTAATCCTTTCACCACGATGTATAAGTCAAAATCGGTCCTTCCCATAGCCAAACAGTCCACTACATGTCCTGACACCTGCGTACTTGACAATGTTATGACTGCCTCAGTGAGCAGAGTCAGCATAGGTACATTTCGGGCCAAATTTATTTAGTGCAAATTTGCCATCGATACGCTAAGAAGAAGAATAGGTTGGTTGTTATGAATCACGGCAGTTTTGATTGGCTAAATCATCAAAATCGCGGAAAATTTTACGGCCTAAACAAATGACAGACGCTTTTAAAGAGTTTTCTTATTTCGACAACTTTCAGATTGTCAGAAAACTTTTCGGTAGCTTATGTCACTCGCGTTTTCGGTTAAAGAATGTCTTTCTGTCCTGACTCTATGAAAAAATGAGAGAAGCATGTAGCTATATTCTGTGTTTCACTATTAAATTATGAAAACAATTCATATTCAGATATTCCATTTCTTTATAACAAGCAAAATGTTTCCAGGCACTCTTTGGAAGAAAATCAAGTAACGGAAGCAAACTTGCATTGTTATACAACTCTTGAACCCACAGTTAACCAAATAGAAAGATAGGTACAGAAGTTTGGCTCCATACAACAAGCAAAAACGCACGCACACATAGACACGCTTCACGGTTAGCGAGTGCAAGTGTACTCGCGATCGGCAATTGTTTGAGATTGCGTGGCAGCCTTCGGTACATTGAGCCTAGCTCCCTCTCTCGGAAAACACGTTAAACTGGAAGCGTCAGGGTAGGCCGCGAAATTCAAATTCAAATTGAAATTCATTTATTTCGTGAACACAGGGTATATACAGAAGATGTTATAAATAAATTAGAATCGAGCTGTGCCCCGCCAAAAGGCATACAAAATATCAAAGTTTTTTTTTTTAAATAAATACATTTTCGAAATTCAAACAATAATTCTAGAATTCATGTCAAAATTATATAAGATGTCAAATAAAATGTCAAAAAAAAGCCAAATGAAATAAAGTGAAAAGAACCAAAAAATACAAAAATAAAAATAATAATGTCACTAATTAAATTTTCTTAAATTTTTGCAATTTGCAGGTCAGTGTACGGTTGTATCATCATCTGCCTAGCCTTTTCCCAATTATGTTGGAGTCGGCTTCAGTCTAACCGGATGCAGCTGAATACCAGTATTTTACATGGAGCGACTGCCTATCTGACCTCCACAACCCAGTTGGTACTGGGTCATACGATACCCCTTGGTATGAATGGTTGTCAGATTTTTTGGGCCACTGACACAAGGAGGAGTGAGGACCAGAGAGGAGTCGGGAGTAGTCCTGAGTCTCAGGTTGTATGTTGATGAAAATATAAATCGCGCAAGTAACACGTATCATCATCATTTCAGCTAAAAGACGTCCACTGCTGGACATAGGCCTTCCCCAAGTGACGCCACATTGACCGGTCCCGTGCGACTTGCATCCAGCGGATCCCTGCAACCTTCACCAGGTCATCGGTCCACCTAGTGGGAGGCCTTCCAACGCAACGTCTTCCGGTTCGCGGTCGCCACTCCAGAACACGAACACGAACACTTATGTAGTTACCGAATTATAATCATTAAAATCATCAATACAACCCTCTAAGTTCATGCAACCTCATTGAATGACTTTTTCATGAAATGGTTATTGTTTAAATAATGCTTTTTTAAATTAGCCGTTTTGAAGATCAGCTGGAACAAACAGACAGACAAAAAATAAAAAAGGTATAAGTACCGTATATATTGCATTCAGTAAGAAGCTTTAATGATGTTACCATCCTGCATGCATGTATTTTCTTGTATGTATAACAAAATGTTTAAGCAAATAAATATTATACGAGTATTATCTCATTTTAAAGCTGTTATTTTGAAATTACAAACATACACTTCAATTATTCCCATTTTTTTTTTGTTTTAGCTTTTTGTTATGTTTAGTTTTTTATATAATTCTTGTTTTATTATAACTTCATTCATTATTTTTTTGTGTATTGTCCTGTGTGAGTCTAATAAATACTGTTTCTTTCTTTCTTGCAATTTTATTTTATTTGTGTAGAAGAGTAGTGGACTAGTGGCCGCTACTCTGTCTACATCAGAAGTGGTAAGTCAAAGAATGTTTTGAGAGGTCGCAGTTGTATATTCATTGTTAAAGAACTACTACTTTAATTATGTAGTCTACTTTGATGCATATTTCAATGGGAAAGTTTCTCGAGGGGCGAGTTCTTATAATAATAGTTTTGTAAGGTAGTTTGTGTTAATGCAAGAGTGTGGACATGAAACAGCGGAGCTAGAGTTTAATTTAAAGTAAATTTATTGAAAACTAACAAAATTACAAGTTAAGGTCGCGAGAACACAGAACTAGCTGGAACGAAACAAAACAACGTCTATGCTAGTTAGTCCTAGTAAACTACAGGGTGTTTGGTTAAACGTGGGCAATACTTTAAGGGAGTGAAGTACTCATAAGTATGAGCAACTCTTACTATGGGGCTAACTATGAAATATGATTTTAAAAATCTGCTGTTGCCTACATTTTTTCGAGTTACGCAAACAATCTTGTGTGGAGAAGCTGATATTTTTTCGCGATTTCATGGTCGGTCTCTTAGTCAAAGTTGCTTATTTTCATGAGTACAACACGCCCACGTTTAAGAAAACACCCTGTATATGGCGCACAGTGTTCCGTTTGATCAAAAAAATTCCCTCTGCTGTTTATTGTATTTATCGATTAAAGGATGCATTTAAAATGCATGAGTAAAACACCCACGTGTCAATTTCAAATTCTTTTTTTTTAATGATGAACTTTAGGTGACTTTTTCATGAAAAATATTAAAATAAATTCTGAATACGTAACTGTCCAAGATATTTATTTAATATAAATATAGTCTGATGAAGCATCTTTGGGCGCATATTTTTCAGTTTTTATTTTTGGAAAATTACCTCCGGATTCCGAGTAATATATTTTTTTCAAATTTTCGTTTTTATTTTTTTTCTCCCTAAAAACTCAAAAGTGCGACTTGTCACTAGCATTGAAATATTGCTCGTAATAAGGCCTATCACTCATAAAAAACCACGTTGCACTATTGCGGTTCTTGGGAAGAATACGCCATTTTGTTCGAAGGTCAAAAAACACAACATTCGAGAGGTCTTTGACCCATTTCTCTGAAAACTACGATGGTCAATTCCGAGTGTGTTAGGTCGTCAGGGGACCCGTTCTTCTTATATTTTTTTCTTTCTGCGTAAAAGAATTCAAAAATCTGTAATCGCGTGCAACCTCCTTGCATATTTGCGGATACTTCCGGAGTTTGAGAAGTACCGGCTGTGGCGCAGTCCACAGAATCGTTTGCCACTCGTTTACCAACATGAGGGTTGAAATTAAGGTCAAATTGGGTGGGTCAACACCTCAAAGACCTCTCGAATGTTGTGTTCGTTGACCTTCGAACAAAATGGCGTATTCTTCCCAAGAACCGCAATAGTGCAACGTGGTTTTTTATGAGTGATAGGCCTTATTACGAGCAATATTTATATGCTAGTGACAAGTCGCACTTTTGAGTTTTTAGGGAGAAAAAAAATAAAAACGAAAATGTGAAAAAAAATTATTACTCGGTATCCGGAGATGATTTTCCAAAAATAAAAACTGGAAAATATGCGCCCAAAGATGCTTCATCAGACTATTTTTATATAAAATAAATATCTTGGACAGTTACGTTTTCAGAATTTATTTTAATTTTATTCATGAAAAAGTTACCTAAAGTTCATCAATAAAAAAAAAAAGAATTTGAAATTGACACGTGGGTGTTTTACTCGTGCATTTTAAATGCATCCCTTGATCTATAAATACAATAAACAGCAGAGGGATTTTTTTTTGATCAAACGGACACAGTGTGGCGCTACGTTCATTAATTTACTACAAAGAGATTAGCAGAACAAAAATAGCGTCGACAACCGTCCCCACTGCTGAGATATATATTGGCCTTCTCTCTATAAGTGAGACTGGGATATAATCCACCGCACAGAACTAGAGTGGGGTTAGTGTATGTCATGGATTTGTTCGAATTTTTGGTTCTACAACAGTCAATCATCTGCCTAGCCTTTTCCCAACCTTGTTGTTTAATAAGTGCACTAAAGCAGTGATAACCTGTGACATGACCGTCGGACTACCAAGTCATAAGTCTCAAGTTCGAACCCAAGACACGCACCTCTGATTTTTCGGATTCATGTGCGTATTGTATAATTATCACTTGCTTCGGTGAAGAAAAACATCGTGAGGAAACCAAACCAGCATGCCTGAGAGATATTTTTGACGGCATGTAAAAGCCAAGTCAGAGATAGGCCTCTGACTTGGCTTTTATACATAGTGGCATAAAACCTCTGACGCCAGGTTAGGTACTAACCACACAAAGATAAAGAAAGACCCATCATTGAACCGACCTCGGCACGCGTAACTTAAGCTTAAAACGACCCATGCGGCAAATGCACAAAAATACTTCTTCATCACATCCCGCGAATAAAGTTAATCTCTATACCATCCCATTGTTACGTCCCAAAATTCCTCAACTAAGCAAAAAATTTGACCCAAATTTCTTTAAGGCATTAATTCGCGAAATACGATTCTCGTAAAATAAACCGTTGCCAGTCAAGGAAGTGATTAAATGTGGAACATAAATCAGCGGCCAAAAATAGACTTACATCCAAAAAGATTTGTTACTGTCATCCAATTTGTTGGGCTGTGGTCGGGTCCATCGATTGATGAGGTAAAAGATGGGTGATCGTGTTGTTAAAATTTTGGCAATAGGATTTTAAAATCTCTCTCTCAGAACATACTCTAAAAAAAAAATGCCCTTGCCATTTAATGGGTATATCTGATCTTCACCAAATTTAAACGGAACCACCGCGGATAATTATTCGTCCAAACAAAAGAAGAATCATCAAAATCGGTTCACAATTGGCGAAGGAATCGAACATTTAAACAAAAAAAAAAAAACAGGCAAATTGATACCCGATATAACGATAAAAAAAAGGTAACGCTCAGGCACCTTCTGGCCGTGGGTGGACACACTTGTCGAGAAGAGAAAATCGTACCGTTTGCATATTTTAATAAAGTTTTTGCTTGCACGCACAATAAACGAATTCTGCCTGTAATTAGTAGATTTTTTTTTATTTTTTATTATTTAATAAACACTGTTACAATATTTTACCAACGGAAACATACCACACAAACCATCGTGGGTTTAACAGTGGTCTGCCAGACACGGCAACTCGGTGCTACTACATTATTAATCATTATTTAAACAACTTAAGAATTTCTTAATTGGAAATATATAGGAACAGTATAGGTAGGCACTTAAAAGAAACCGACCGACCACCCCGACCGATTGTTGTTGTTGTACCGATTGTTTGTGAATGTGTGAACATTGTAGGCTTAGTAGATTCCTAGCTGCTTGTTAACTTTTTATCTTGTTTTACATCTTTTATATACGAGTAGTAAGTAAACAACGACTTACTACTAACAATAGATAGTTAGCAAAATTACTAACACCCTACTAACAAAATTTGTATTTGTAACCGATTCTCTGATTTGTATCGATTCTTTCTACTGATAGAGATATGGAATTAACGGCTTTTTTTATTTTTTCATTTATTTAAACAACGATTGTCGGGCCTACGCTGCCCCCCCATACTTAAGTACAAATGCTGTAACATGATAATATTGTATTATCCAATGATTTGAAAGGAGTAACCATGGAGTTTCTTGCCGGTTCTTCTCTATAGGAAATGACCAACCCGAACCGTGCACCTTTTTGTCGACATTTTATAAATGCCCATCTGTTCCTATGTGAAATAAAATATTTTGATTTGATTAATTGATTTTCAAACTTCGAATCGAACACAAGTTTGTCCATCCCAAAGCAATAGCATTTATTCAAACTTCGAATCGAACACCGGTTGTAACCATTCATCACGGCCCTAATAAAGCGATTAGTGGCTCGGACAGTTAATCTTTTGTCTTCCTTAATTGCCATCTAAGTATTAGGACTAAGTAGTCGTCCAGACTTAAGCTAGCGTTGATTTGAATAATTACTTGCTACTAGACTCGGTGGATTTTGTGGGTTCACTTGCTAATATTTTTTGTTTTAGAATTAACACAAGATCACGCCTGTAATTCCCGAAGAGTTTGCATGCATGTAAATCCAAGTCAGAGGCTCATGGGCGACATAAAAACTTTGACTCCAGGTTAGGCTCTAACCACACGAAAAAAAAATACTCTAAAGTATCAGGTTCTAACATTTTCAATATCTGTTTATCTGAACAGAATAGTTTTGTAGAGCTCGTGGCTAAATAATAACAGCCACTCGGATCGATCTTTAGGTTAAGCTTGCTTGCCTAGGTTTGTCTGTGGATGGGTGACCACCCATTACGTACCGAGTTGCCTCCGTGCCTCGGAAAGCACTTTAAGCCGTTGGTCCCGGCTGTCATTTGTAGATCTTTGACAGTCGTTGCAGGTAGTCAGTGGCCCAAAAAGTCTTACCAAGGGGTATCGTATAACCCAGTACTGGGTTGTGGAGGTCAGATACGCAGTCGCTTCATGTAAAATACTGGTATTCAGCTGCATCCAGTTAGACTGGAAGCCGACCCCAACATAGTTGGGAAAAGGCTAGGCAGATGATGAACAGAATAGTTTTCTTCTTTTTGTAAACAAACAAACAAACAGATTATTAAACTTGATAGTATTAACACAATAAACTCATTTCCTAACTTCGTTTAAGGTTTGAATGCGTCACTTACAATTGGTTGGTTTCTCCACGGGTCTAAACTTGACTTGAAATTCTTGATTCGGATTGCCTTAGATTTTAGCCCCTAAAGTAATTGTGGGCGCAAGTTAATATTGAAGTGCTTCGTTAGGTATTGCGGTAAAGTTAATTACTTTGGACGAATTATGGGTGGTATTGTTTTTGGATATTTGTGAAGCCGACTTCATTAATTATTTAATTTATTTATTTACACTTCAAGCACAAAAGTACAATAGCGGACTTAATACCATAGGCATTTTGTACCAGTCAACCTTTGGGTGATGCTGAGTGTGTTTTTATTTGAAATTTTAAGGCAACACCTTAAAAATTTAAAAACTAATAAGAATAAAATAATTATTGACGCCTTTTTGGTGCAGCCGTGAGGCACACAGCACATGTATTTTCTCTTTTTTTTTAAATTTGTTATTTATTTTTTATTTTGTATCTTTTTTATTATGTGTGCTTGATGAACTGACGTCAAATAAACTGTATTCTTTCTTTCTTCTTTATTTATAATTATAGCCATATTGTTTAATTTAATGTCGAAGTACTATATTGATGAAATGAGAATTTATTATTTTTAAATTGTTGATGTAATTTATGAAATTCAAATGTAATTTATTTTAGTGTATGTACTGTAATTTTGTAATTTTTGTGTTTAAATTCAGATACAAATTACTTGTTTATGAAAAGTGACTATGACCAATTAGTCATAGTCATTTATTGCACAAATAAGTTTAAGTGCCTTGTTGATCTAGTGGACGTAATCGCGACTGCTGAGCATGAGGTCCTGGGTTCGATTTTCGGGTCGGGCAAATTGTTATTGGGTTTTTCCATCGGAAGATTTTTTAGAATTGGATCATTGGTTCCGGAGATTACCCCCTACAAACTTACAAACAAATTTTACCTCTTTATAATATTAGTATAGAAGATATCTCTTGTGCCTAGAATACTAAAGGTGAGTATAGACTAGAGCATTTTCTCGAGCATTTCTGTGTAATGTAACGTTCTTACGTCCATTCGTAAGAACGTTACATTACACAGAAACCTGTATTGTACCATTACAATACAGGTAAAAGCTCAGTTTCCAAAGGATGAAGGGAAAGGTGAAGGGTGATACACTAGAACATATCATAGAGCGGCTCGTTGTTCTGTTACAAGTAAATGCTCTAGTCTAAACTCACCTTAAGACGTCTAGTAACCATAGCTACGAAAACCTACGAAAGCAGATACGGCTAGTGACAAACTGGGCTGCCTGAAGACTGATCTAACCTTGAGATATCGATCCCCTGTAATGGCTGTTCAAATGGATCTTGCTGCGTGGAAGGTATTGCAGATATTCAGTCTTATCTGGCTCTATGAAGATTGGAAGCCGAACCTGACATGTGTAGGTTCAAGGCTATCCGTCATCGACGCTACTCGAAAGTAACCGGTAACAAACTCAAATCACCAATATGTAGCCAAAATGTCATACCATTATTATAAAGGGTATAAAACATCCCTTAACGAAACCGAAAAGAACTTGTTCTCCCCGTCATTGCGATATTTTTTTTGTTCTAGACCATACCTGGGAACCTTCTAGTTACGGAGATATTGGAGATCAAAGTTTCGACTTTTTTCGGGGGTCACGTGGTGGCTCCCGGCCACCGTAGGCGCGGGCCTGTGGACGGCGAGCTATGGGCTAGCTCGCCGTCTGGCCGTCTTTTGACGACAGGCCGTATCGACGGCGCGTTCGTGTTCCACGCGCGCCTCAAAGAGATGTCAGCAACGATGTAGGGGTCTGCAAGGGCCGATGCCTGCCAGGGCTGCGGGACTGTTCGAAAGAGATACCGTGGCCCTGGAACACAAAGGGCAAAGAAGGAACATGGATGGGTTTTAGTCAGTACAAGTCTGACACTCCCTTCCGCTCCGCCCAGAGTGGGGGGGGTCATTTAATGATTTCCAATCCGAAAAAAAAAGTTCCGACTTTTTCACAAGTTTTTTAATAAAGTGTTTAATGTTATAACTTTACTTTGAATACCACCACAACCCCCGTTCTATTCAATGCATCCATAAGCACAATGTTTTATGTGCGTAACATTGAGTCCTACCGTAAAACGTGATTTTTCACCCCAAAAAAAAAGTAGTTTCCCAGCAATAATTTTTGAGTAGATTTACTTGGTTTGATGTACTGAATGCTTGGTTGACGGCTTCGTGAAGGGTCCATTTACACCCTGTAGTATTATATTGGCGGGCCGTGTGCCCGGTGCGGGCTAGTGGATGTGACATGCCTTCGATTTTGCGATTCTAAGATTATGCCGGTTACGGTCTTTTGACAGAAGTGGTGATGAGTCGAACTTTATGAAGTTTACAAAGGAGTGCCCATCTGGATTCGTATCTACGACCTATAACGTATAAGTCAATAGTGTTACTACTGAGCCACTATTGCTCTCAATTTTTGTTGATTTAACTGTTCCTACTATGTATTAGGTACCTATTACCAACTATTAAGAAGAATAATTCTTATGAATCATAGTCTCACTCAGACCTTAACATATGATGCATCCCAGCTGCTTGTTAACTTTTTATCGTGTTCTACATCTTTTGTGTAGTAAGCAACGACTTATTGTCAGGCCTACGCTGTCCCCCCATACTCAAGTACAAATGCTGTAACATGATGATATTGTAATACCAAATGATTTGAACAGAGTAACCATGAAGTTTCTTGCCGGTTCTTCTCCATAGGAAACGACCAACCCGAACCGTGCACCTTTTTGTCGACGTTTTATAAATGCCGACTGCTCATCTAGGCCTGTGCGAAATATAATATTTTGATTTTGATGAACTTAAATCAGTAAGAGAAAGAGGTGGCGAGACGATTTGGCAGCGTACCGCAAGGGCTGGCCTGAGGAGGCACGGGAAAAGAGCATATGGATTGAATTGGGGGAGGCCTTTGCCCAGCAGTGGGATAGTACAGGCTAATATAAAAAAAACATCATCGTCATCATTCTCCTGCCCTTATCCCAATTTATTCGGCGTCGGCGCAACATAAAATCTTCTTCTTCCATACTTCTCTATAAGTCGACATCTCATCAGACACCCTCTCTAGCCATTGAGGTTAATATTATAAGAAAAAAAAATAAGCTAAAATCCTAAAGGCATAAGAGGATTATCTTTCAGCTCGACTAATTATAATTGATTGCGTTAAATGAGGTTATTACTGCTCAGGGACTAGTTATAAATCTTATCATTGACCTTAATTGTGACGTGTAGGTGCTAGGATAAGGAAGGGCGGGTAGTTTTCGATAAAGAATTAACCTTGAATACCTTGGTCCAGTACTAACTGGGTTGTGGAGGTCAGATAGGCAGTCGCTCCATGTAAAATACTGGTATTCAGCTACATCCGGTTAGACTGGAAGCCGACCCCAATATAGTTGGGAAAAGGCTAGGCAGATGATGATGATGACCTCGTTGGTGGAGTGGTCGCAAGCGCGTCTGCTGTGCTTGAGGTTCGGGTAGGGCAAAGTGTAATTGGATTATTCCTCTCAATAGCAGCCATGTAGTCTGGATTTGTGCCCGGTTGATGGCAATAGGCTCGCCCCTATTACATGGGACTTAAATATAACTGGCGAAATTTGGGTGTACTATTAGGTACACCTCTGCCTAATCCTTCAGGAATTACAGGCGTGATGTCATATCGTTAATTAACCCCTCATCCACAAGGTCTGAGGTTTTGGGTGAAAACCCCAACTTAAGGCCTTATCATCATCATTTCAGCCGAAAGTCGTCTACTGCTGCGGACATAGGTCTCCCCCAAATGTCGCCACATTGACCGGTCCCGTGCGACTCTCATCCAGCGGATCCCTGCAACCTTCACCAGGTCATCGGTCCACCTAGTGGGAGGCCTTCCAACTTAGGGCCTCGAGGCCAAATAAAAACAGCCACAATGGTTGGTCCGAGAATAAGCTACGCTTTCTGAGGTTGGCCTGTGGATTAGTTACCGTTCATTACAAATATCGAGATCAGAGGGCTCTCGATATTTGTGTGCGTCTCGGAACAACCAAGATTTTTACGAAGGTGGTGGTGGTCCATCCCAGTAAACTAGGTTGTGGAGGTCAGATAGGCAGTCACTCCATGTAAAATACTGGTATTCAGCTGTATCTGGTTTGACTAGTTAGCTGAGAATGGTAATGAGTGAAAAACCAACAAGACGATCAATGTTGTAAGTTTTTAAAAAGTAATATTAAAAACTTACAATTTGTAAAGATCTTGCACTATACAAATAATTTTCAGTTCAACCGGATGCAGCGGTATCATGGTGCCGGCTAGCTGGCGGTGTGGCCTGCGCTTTATGAGGGGTGAGCCAATTGCCATCAACTATACACAAATCCAGACTCCGTGGCTGCTACTGAGAAATTCCTGACGAAAAACCTAATAACATTTTGCCCTACCCGGGAATCGAACCTAGGACCTCATGCTCCGATGTCGCGCTTGCGACCAATACACCGACCAGGCAGTTATAAAGGGTGTAAATAGACCCTTAACATATCCGAAAGACACTTGTTCTCTCCGTCTTGGCGATATTTTTTTTGTTCTAGACCATACCTGGGAACATTCTAGTTACGGAGATATTGGGGGTCCAAGTTTCAACTTTTTCACAAGTTTTTTTTTAAATACATGTTTTTAATGTAAGATTTTTACTTTACACACCTCCACGACCCCCGTACTATTCAATCTGTCCATCAGCACAATGCTTTAAGTGTTTTCCATCGAGTCCTACCGTGTCACGTGATTTTTCACTCCAAAAAATAAAGTCGAATCCCAGCAATAATTTTTGCGTAAAGTTACTTAGTTTGATGTACAGAATGCTTGGTTGACGGATATGTGAAGAGTCTGTTTACACCCTGTATACAACTCGAAAAACAGACTAGTTGCCATGACCCCGTCAAAATCACATCAGCCCAGTTGATGATAGAAAAAAAAAAACAGCATCTAACAACAATTTGAAGACTAAAATATCAGAATACTGAAATTGGGTTTCCATGATAATGAATTGTCTTCAATTCATTAGGTGGGACAGACAGTGGCTGTAATTTATTGGTTTCGATTGATTTACCTTCTTCCTTACTCCAATAGTCTTTGTTTCAGCGAAATTCTGGATTTGTATTGAAGGAGTGAATTCAGGATAATTTTAAAAACATAATTAGCATTTATTTGAATACAGTATGTACAAAATTACAATGGTATGAAAAAGAATTACAGGGCGTCAATAAATTCAACGACATCGTTCATTAAGGAAAGTGTCCAGAAGTCTGGCAGCATTGCCAGGTTGGATGGCAATGCTGATTCTTTGGCCAAAGAAAGAGCCAGCCCTCTTGGCACGTGAAGTGTCAACCAGAGTTGAATTGGGTCCCACCCAATTTCAAGTTGATCATTGGCTGGCACTGTCCTATTCCGGATCAAATAAAATCGTCTTTTCATTTACTAAGTGCAATCTGAACTTTAATTGTCGGTTGTAAAGATGTTTTTGTAAAAACACATACTTGTTTACATGTTTGCAAACAAAATGGCCAGTAGGAGTGTACAGTATAAAAATAACGCTATATAAATACATATTTCAACTGTGTGAAATCGTTCTAGTAAAATAACAAAAATAACATTTATTATTTTTGTTGTGGATTGTACCTACAAGTACAGGTACTTACAGAAGTACCTTCATAAAGTCTAGAAAAAAACTGGTAAACCAAAACACAAAAACGTGTCTTGCCTCTACTTTTAAGTTAAATATAATATTCGAATATACAAGCAAGGTGTAAGCAGACCCTTCACGAAGCCGTCAACCAAGCATTTTGTTCATAAAATAAAATAATTCTATGGAAAAATTATTGCTGGGAGAAGACTTTTTTTTGGGATGAAAAATCACGTTTTACAGTAGGACTCAATGTACCGTGCTCAAAACGTTGTACTGTTGGATGTATTGAATAGTACGGGGGTCAAAGAAGTATTTACACTAAAGTTATAACATTTAAAATTTCTGTAAAAAAGTAAAGTTGCAACTTTGACCCTCAATATCTCCGTAACTAGAAAGTTCCCAGGTATGTACCAGAACAAAAAAAATATCGCAATGTCGGGGAAAACAAGTGCCCTTCGGCTTCGTTAAAGGTATTTTATCACCGTTTTTTTTTTACTTACAATATTTTTAGCCCGAACACGACTCCACCCAACCCCTGTCCTGTCTGTCGTTTCAATAATTACAGCACAGACTCTACGGGCCGTTAAGACCTAGGCGTCCTAGATCTAGACATAGCTACGGAATGACGCTTAAATACTGAACATTATGGCTGCCCGGTATTCAGGACATCGGCACGGCCTGTCTTTGTGAGGTTAGCAGAATTCATTATGGTTTCTTTTTTTTTCTATTATTCGACTGTTATATTGTTGTCGGAAAATATGCACATAATCGAAGGTTTTTGTTTTTGTTTTGTCCACCACGAAATTCTTAGCAGTAGGTTGAAGGTTTGTACACAAAATAACATTAAGCCTGTAATACCCTTTAGTACCCCCACATTTCGCCAGTCATGTTTTCAAGTCCCATGTAATAGGGGGCGAGCCTATTGCCGTCAACCTGATACACATCCAGATACCGTGGCTGCTACTGAGAAATTTCTCATGGAACAACCTAATAACACTTTGCCCGACCTGGGAATCAAACCCAAGACCTCATGCGTAGCTCAATGTAAAGATATATGTATACGGCACCTACACCAAAAACACATTTTTTTCAATTTTTGTCTGTCTGTTCGTTTGTTCCGGCTTATCTCGGAAGTGTCTGGCTTGATTTTGATGGGACTTTTACTGGCAGATAGCTGATGTTATAAGGAGTAACTAGGGATCAGGGTTACGTGCAAAAAAAAAACGTTGATATTGGTAACAAAATCCGATTCAAATATTAGTAATATTATTAATATTGTAATATTTTTATTATAATTTGACGCGGACGGACGTCGCGGGGCACAGTTAGTTCCTCATAAATGTTCTCAGAATACAATCACTTCGTCGCGTGTACAGATTGTACGATACTAATATTCATCATCCTCTGGTTTCCTCAGGGTACTGTGAGCCGAATGTGATCAGTGCCAAGATGGTTAATTGTTCATGTCCATGGGGACGTATCATGTGTTGCAGTTGACGTGTACGGCTTGTGTGCTCGTCGGGGTAAACTGGTGTTTTGTTGTGCAATGGATTTAGTACAATAGTCAATTGGGTTTTGATTCGTAGACTATTTTTGGATTCGACTGCCTCGTTGGTCTAGTGGTTCGCAAGCGGGACTGCTCTGCATGTCGTCCTGGGTTCGATTCCCAGGTCGGGTAAAGTGTTATTGGGTTTTTCGATCAGTAATTTCTCAGTAACAGCCACGGAGCCTGGATTTGTGCCCGGTTGATGGCAATGGGCTCGCCCCCTATTAAATGCGGCTTAAACATAACTGGCGAAATGTGGGTGTAATATTAGGTACACTTCTGCCCAACCCTTCGGAGATTACAGGCGTGATGTTATGTTATTACGATGTACTTAACTAGCAGCAAAGCAACCATCGAAATGCAACAAGCGGCGTCATCTGAGTACATTCCAAGCTACAGCACTAATTATCCTTACATGCTGGATAATATTATAACAAAAACAAGTAAGTTACTTTTCAGACCTCAAAATTAAAATGCAGATTTCCAAAATTGTCGGTGAGATAATTTCACAAGATATTTCATGAATATTCTTTTCAAATCACACCGATGACGCAGCGACGGCGCACGACGGTAATGATTATAAAATGAAAAGCTTTAAATAAAGTCTATAATTTTTATTCTCTTTTTAAAGTTTGCAACTTTACATTGTATTTACTTTACCTGAAGTTTCTACAATGTATTACAGTGGTCTTTCTTCCTTTGATTGCAAGACTCCGCTAAATTGGATTGGTGTTAAACCGCCAACTGCAGCACGCTCCTTGTTCTCACGTTTGCGAGGTTTTTCTACAATGTTTTTAATATATTTTACTGTTAACTCCAGGATTTATGTATTAGTAGTAAGTAGTGTCAGGTTTTTATGTAAGTAGAAAATGCCATGAGGTCTGTTAATTACTGGCTGTCTCTTATTAACCGTTACACACAACGTGTTTAATTTCTGTTCCCGTCATTTTGTGTAACTTATTCTTTATCGTGTGGTTAGTCCCTAACCTGATGTCAGAGTTTTTATGCCGCCCATGGGCCTCTGACTTGGTTTTACAAACCGTTGAGAAATATCTCTCAGGCATGCTGGTTGCCTCCCAATGGTTTCGTTCACCGAAGCAAGTGATAATTACACAATACGCACACGAATCCCAAAAATCAGAGGTGCGTATCTTAAGTTCGAGCTTTCTCTAGTTCGAACCCAAGACTTGACTCCAACTTCCAATTTGGAAGGGGTCCGCAAGTACCGATGCCTGCCGGGGCTGTGGGACTGTTCGAAAGAGATACCGCGGCCCTGGAACACAAAGGGATAAGAAGGAACATGGGTGGGTTTTAGTCAGTACAAGTCCGATAATCCCTTCCACTCCGCCAAGAGCGGGGGGGTTATTTGAAGATTTCCCATTTGTTTCCGTGCCTGGCCGCGTATTCGGTTTCCCGTATTCTGTACGTCCCCCTAGAAGAGATGAAGTTCCACAGACCCAAGCAAAGCGCTACGCTTACACATTTATTGTGCGAACCGCCAGTCTGTGGTATTCAAAGCGGGCTGCTCTGTTCCCTGATCATTATCATCTGGATCTATTCAAAGTTAGAGTGAATCGGTTTCTTCTAGGCACAGGCTTCTAGGCCGCATCATCGCTTCACATCAGGCAGGTTGCGGACAAACGCAACAAACATTAAAAAAAAAAAAAAAATAACAAAAAAAAAAAATAACAAAAAAAAAAAATATATATAATAATAAATGTAAATAAAACGCAACAAATATCAACAAAGTTCTTCAGTTCTTTGTTGATATTGACCCAAATTCTTTTGTTACACTCAGTCTTTTTAGTTTTTTTTTTATTATTAACTCAAGTCCGAATCCAAGTCCCAGGCATAAACCAATGTAAGTACCATAATGTAATCACTGTGATAATTTTATATAGTAGTTTAACTTGTATTTAAAGGACCAAATATACTAATAATCTGTGATGATTGTAAGCTAAAGAAATAAAAACTGATTATTTTTACATTAACAACTGTTTTTCGATTGACTGTACTTCACTTGTACTTGTGTCCATTTAAAAAAAAAGAAAGGGGATCAGAACGGAATTATAAACTACAGTGAATCAGAAAGGAATTAAAAAATAATAATAATTGGCAGTGGATCGGATGGGGGATCAGACTGGAATAACTCGGAATATAAAATTCCTCTTTTGACTGTCTGATAAAAACAAAATACTATTTGAAACCGAATGCATAGTACTTCGGGGGCTCCCTTTCAGCGGTGTAAAGTACATCGGGTTATGTTCGTCTATCCCCGCCTTAAATGCAGATCTTTATTCCTGTCTAGATATTTATCTGTATTTTGTGTGGCACCAATAACACTCCGAATATTTTCGTCTAGACTGGGATTTGGAGTTTGTTTTGTTATTCTAGAAAGAGAATAATATTACATGCTTTACGTATACGATAAGAGGAACAGGATAATTTTTGAAAAAAAAAAATGGTTTCTGAATGGACTGATGTTTATAACTTCTAGAAGTCTGTTTTTGTAGGTACATAGGGCCTTGGAATTTCAAAATTTCATAAATTAAAACAGAACAATCATGTTGTGTTTCAAGGGCTGTCGACTTAAATAATGATTAACTACTTAAGATTTGTTAATCTAAAAATTTAAGAGTAAATTATCAGAAATTCGATCTGTTTATAGCAGGTGGCCTACCTAGACGTCTTAAAGCAGGAGTAATTCCAGTGTGGGAAAGAGATGGCGCTAGACTACCTGTATAGCTTTGTCTCTTTCTCACACTGGAATTACTTCTGCTTTAAGACGTCATAGTAGGGGTTCAGGCCAGCTAGACCAGGACTACCAACAAATATTGTATTTATTAAACTTTTTCATTTAAAAAGATTCCACCACACCAATAAAACTCCAACCACAACAATGCCCGTCCGAAAAATATTCAACTTCAACAACAAGAAAAAAAAATCTAAATAAGCTTTGTGATCTACTCGAAAGTTTTCCATATTCATGTTTGTGCACTGACGAAGTTGTTAGCGGGCGACGCAGTGATCATTTCGTCTCCGGCTTTATCCTCGTCCCTTTCTTTCCCATTATCTTTGTGTCTTTTGTCTCTTTCTTCCATTTCCGTTCTTTCTTTTTAGTACAGTCAAATAAAGTAGTTGGTGTTCAGGCTAAAATATATATTTTCACAACTCTGCCTAATTGGGTACGTAATAATATCTTTCCAAACTTTAAGCCACTCCGGTTGATTTTTAGGTTTAGCGGCGCTTGGCTAGGTTGGTCCGTGGATGGCCACCCATTGGCTTTTGGCTATCCATTACATACCGAGTTATAGCTAAAAAATGATCCGATTGGCTGTTATTATTTAGCCACAAGCTCCTCAATCAATGGGCTTTACATCTATGGTAAAATTTTTCCCTTTTAATCATACGTAACAATGCACAAAGCCGTTTGCCGATTCTATTTTGTCTATAGCTGCATTGGCTAAAAGCCTATCCATCTAGAACTCTATGAATGGCGGCCCATAAATATCCTTTGCTAGCCATAAATTTAATCAAAGACTGCTCCAACTACATCAATCTTGGACAGACATTGCTTTCATCATACTTGGTTGTCGAATTGATTGATTGTGGCTATAGTATTAGATGTCCAGACTTTTGGAGGGCTTTGATGATGTTGTACATAGCTATAATATTTGTCTTCATAACTTCAGCTGAAAGATATCCTACCTTTTCCAAGAGCCAACCCAATTGATTCAATAGAAATGGGGTAAATTATTACGTACTAGCTTAAGCCGGCGGCTTCGCCCGCTTCAAATTCGGTAATTATCCCACGAGACGTACTATTGGGATAAAAAGTATCCTATAATGTTAATCCAAATTATAAAGTATCTGTGTGCCAAGTTTCACCCAAATCCGTTCTACTGTTTTTGCGTGAAAGAGGAACAAACATCCTCACAAAGTTTCGCATTTATAATAGTAGTGAGACTATAAAGGGTGTAACAAGACACTTATTGAAGCCGAAAGGCACTTGATCTCCTCGTCATTGCTATTTTTTTTTTGTTCTAGACTATACCTGGGAACCTTCTAGTTACGGAGATATTGGAGGTCAAAGTTTCAACTTCTTCAAAAGTAAAAAAAAAAACACATTTTTAATGTACGATTTTTACTTTAAAAACCTCCACGACCCCCGTACTATTCAATCCATCCATCAGCACAATGATTTGAGTGCGTTACATTGAGTCCTACCGTAAAACGTGATTTTTCACCAAAAAAAAAGTTGTTTCCCAGCAATAATTTTTTAAATATAAAGTTACTTAGTTTGATGTACATAATGCTTGGTTGACGGCTTTGTGAAGGGTCCGTTTACACCCTGTATTACCATCTACATAACTCACTGAACATTAAATACTCCACTAACACCCAACCACAACCAACCCTTCGGAGCCAACGACGCAACACATTGCTTACAATCCCATTTGCGGCGACACCCACCTTTTCTTGCTATCAAGAACTGCAATATCAAATTCCTTTGCCCATACACGTTACCAATTTCAAAGCTCAACATGACGAAAATTTAATCAAAATTCATTGGATGCTATAAATCCAACGGATGAGGCGTTCCCATAATGAAATACCATAAAGTGGACCTTTTTGGCCCTTTTAGACGTATTATGCTGGAGATCAGGGATATCAGTCTATTAAGGCAGTGTGTAGTTCCTCGTTATTTGTGTCAAGGACGAGGTTTTTTTTGTTCGGTCGTGAGCTTGCTTGGTGGATTGAAAAGCTGACTTGGTTGAGGTGTGGTTAAACTGAACCATTTTTTGATAGACGCCATCTGAATTAAACTTCTACTTCTTATTTTCTTTATTTTTTTTACACATATTAAATACACTTTTAAATATTCTAATATAAAACAATATGAAAAAACACTTAAAAATATTTAAAAAAATGGTCTGCCTGTATCGGGAGCAAGGTCCTAGCTACCGGTGGTTAGGGCTCCAGAGACAGGAACCACCTCACAATGCGAGCCGTATCGAGGAGTACTGCCTTCTGAATCAGGCCCTTGATCTAACCAAAAAAATAAAAAAAAGAACTACTACTTATTATTAAGTAATTTACAATCAAGAAACGACAAATAATAAAAGCCTTCATTTTACATTTTATTATTTTTGGTTCCGAAAAATCCCAATAATAATGTGTAGTAAGCTGTAAGGTAAGATCTTAAAATATAACACTTTCAGTTCCTAATCTGTAGTGAAGCTAAGGACATTCTTATAATAAAAATTAATATGGGACCACTGCGCGGGCTTCTACCAAATGAAAATAGAATCACGTAAACCGGCCCAGTAATCACAGAGTAATCGGTGTACATACGAACATAAAAAACACATAACTGTGGAATACAGTCATAACCTCCTCCTTTTTTAGAAGTAGGTTAACAAGTAAATAGTAGTAATGGCAGTAGTTGAAAGTAAGTATGATTTACCGACTACATAGACAATCCATAGAGCAAAGAACAGACTACTAACGGAGGCAACTTTCCAAAACTGTTCCGCCGATGATCCTTTATTAGTTTTTGTTTGGAAGTAGAAACCTCATCGTTTATCATCATCATCGTTTCAGCTGGAAGACGTCCACTGCTGGACATAGGCCTCCCCCAAGTGTCGCCACATTGTCCGGTCCCGTGCGACTCGCATCCAGCAGATCCCTGCAACCTTCACCAGGCCATCGGTCCACGTAGTGGGTGACCTTCCAACGCAACGTCTTCCGGTTCACGGTCGCCACTCCAGTACTTTTCGGCGCCATCGGCCATCCGTTCTGCGAGCAATATGCCCTGCCCACTGCCACTTAAGTTTGGCTATTCTTCGGTAGTAGAAACCTCACATGCCTGCAACTAAATTCAACCGTTTTCCACTTTCCCAGTTAAAACCAAGACATCAAAAGCTAATTCATCATAATGTCTCCTTTTAAAACCTAAAGACGATGCATTTAGCTCTCAGCCAAGTCTTTGAAGGCTCTTTAATGACAAAAGCATGATGGCGCCCATTGCAATGGTACTGGCACAAAATAAATGGATACAGTAGGCCAACTCCATACATCATCTGCCTTGCCTTTTTATGTTGGGGTCGGCTTCCAGTCTAACCGGATGCAGCTGATACCATTATATTACATGGAGTGACTGCCTATCTGACCTTCACAATCCAGCTGCTGTGTAACACAATATCCTTGGTGCGCCTGTATGTCAGAATTTCAGGCTTCTTATAGGCCGCCTCAACGAGCGAGAGAATCGTGGCGATATTATCGTCATGCCACAAATTTCTATAAGATAATGGCCGTTTTCACATTAGGCGATAACGATAACGACACGATATCGTGGGACTGGTAGTTTCATTTATCCGACGATGTCAAGACGACATTAACCAACAGCTTGTATGCGTTATGCCACCAAGCAGTCTCGAATACCTAGTCGCGTTCCGCCAGCAGCTTATATCCGCCGAAAATGAATGAAACTACCAGTCCCACGCTATCGTGTCGTTATCGTTATCGCTTAATGTGAAAACGGCCATTATCGCCGCCCCTTAGTCATAAAACTGTCAAAAAAAAAACCCTCTGATCGACCGCAACAAGCCACCGACTCAACTCTACAGGCATTCCTTTGAAATCACTGAAATGCTGTAAACAAAAGACAGTCGGGAGTACGCTTGCACTCGCTGTACGTGAAGCGTGTCCATGTGTGCGTGCGTTTTCGTCCCTTGTATGGGCCTTCTGTATCTTACTCCGTTGTGGTACAGAGACAGTTTCAACTACTCTCATTGTACTATTGTTCGGTTATTGATGAACACCATTGTGTTTCGGAGACTAATTATGGGGAATAGGGGACTATTCATTGCTTTGAATGTTTAGGGTTTTTGAGTAAATAGATGATTTTTGGCTGTGTTGCTGTGTGTTAGTTGTGTGTGTGTTTATGGCAGTGATAATTATCATGATAATTATCTTCTTAATAACAAAAATAAATATCAATGTAACTTCACGTGTATCCAAACGCGATTTGCCGCTTCCGCTCGTATCCAAACACGTTAAGAGTAGACTTATACAAAACGGTCATAAAAATAAACAACAAATTGTTTTTTTAGCACATTTGTGTTTAGTTTTTTTTGTTGCTATTTCACTGTATTGGACTGTATTTATGAACTCAGAATTTTCTCCTTTTTCATTTGAAATCCCAATGGATAAGTTAGCAAAATAAAAACACAAAAAAGTAAAAAAAAAATGCTACAGGTTTAAAAGTCATTGGAAAAAAAAAGTCACCGACTTCTGAAGCTAGGTAATTCATTCATTCAGATCTTGGGTTCGATTATCAGGTTAGGGAAAGTGTTATTGAGTTTTTCTTTAAGAAGATTCTTATTGCAGCTCATGGAAATCAAACAAAGTCGGAAAAATGTGAGTGTACTTAGGTATAGTCCTCCTGACCGTTTTTCGCGGCGGTCGAACTCAGCGGAGATAAGCCATCGGCGCGCCGATGGCTTATCTCCGCTGTTCCCCGCGCCGCGGTGCGGGGAACATTGTAGTGCATGCGTGTGCGCGCAGGTATAGGTGCACTCTCTTCATAGTCCGATGGGACGGCGATCCGACACGATCGCAGAGAGATCAGGCGCAGGACCAACGGCTTAACGTGCTTTCCAAGGCACCGGGGGTATCATACCGCCAACTTCCAAACTCCAGGCTTCTACTGAGTTTCTGATGGAAAAACCCAATAACACTTTTTGCCCGACCTAGGAATCGAATCCCAGGACCCCTCAGGCTCAGCAGTCGCGCTTGCGACCGCCAGACTAACGGGGATGTTCTGTGTAAATTCAGTCTTACCGACATAGCCGTAAAAAAAATGATATTAAACTGAAGTTGCAGAGGGACACATAGCTCGTAGAACACATGGCCGATGCGCCGAAGAATTCTAGAGAGGCGAAAGCGTACCGGAAGGCGCAGTGTCGATACACCACCCACAAGTTGGACCAACGACCTGGGGAAGGTTGCGGGAATCCACTGGATGAGAGCTGTGCAGGACTGGTCGTTGTGGCGATCTTTGGGGGAGGCCTATGGCCAGCAGTGAAGATCTGTCGGCTGAAATAAATAAATAGAAATACATTCCATTTATTTCAGGTCCTAGACCCATATAAAAACCAATTATAGACGAAAATACAAATTCAAACACATAGGTTATAGCTCAAAAATGCTCAGAAATGATGATGTTGGTGACCATCAGAATAAGGGACGTAGTGGACCCGACACTGATCCTATCAAAAGAATTATCGTTACAACATCCAATCAAATCATTGGTCCACTCAAATGTTATGTAGTACTCTGTAACCAAACGACGCTTCTCGTATGCAAATAACTACATTGGACCCCACTCGGAGTAAAGGCATAGAGTAAGAAAACCACGTAGAGGTGACAATGCGCACTAGAGCATATAAAACTTAAAACCGATGGCCACGGCCAACCCCAACAGCCGAAGACCGAGCTAAATTACGTGCGATTAGAGAGGATTGACTTGAAAGAGTGTCCATGATGTTTCTTGCAAATTATTTTCCATAGAGACCTACGCTTTAGAATAGGTAACTACAGTACTTTCACAAGTTATTATGCTTTGAGACTGGGACTGTAGCTTCATCTGTCTGATTTTGACATTCGAAATTACCTTTTATGGTCTAATTGAAATAAATGCATTTAAAAGCTACAACCAGTGGACTGCGTATAATGACAAAGGAGTTTGTAATGTTGTTTTTTGCGTCTCATCAACATCACCTGCTACATTCTTGTCAACTATGTTAGGGTCATCTGCCAGTCTAACCGGGTGCAGCTGAATACCAGTATATTGATTGGTATGACTGTCTATCAGACCTCCAGAATTCAGTCTTTGGGCAATATGATACCCGTTGGAAAGACTATAGTCATTGTCAAATTTTTGGACTTCTGTCAAAGATCAACCACTAACCTTCATTTAGTCACTAGCCCGAATTTAGTCATGAATCACGGTAGCTTCGCTTCTACACATTCTTAGTCTATGGTTCTGTGTGGCGTGCGTTCGTTACTGAAACGAATCATAACTTTAGGTTAGGGTTTAGACTGTAGCTAGATTAGACCCGCAGTTTACTATGTAGTGGGTGTGCTACCAGAGCTTGTATAGGCTGTTCTCCTTTAGCGGATTTTGTAAAGGCATTCGCAGTGAGCAAAGTTGGGATACATGGTTTGAATTGCGAGTTGTGCCTACCACTTTTACATATACAACATTATTTTTAGTATAAGCGAAACCTGAATATAGTTTGTTCAGAATAAGTAACTGAATCGACTTCAATTTTAAACCATGTTATATTTTGTCCCAAAAATATTTAAAAAAAGGCTACAAGTTGGACACCGACCGACAATAAGTACCTATCGTAATCATTTAGGTACCTACTGCCAAATTATCATTATGAATGAACTCAAGACGACGCTGGAGGCGCGCCGTTTGGTAACCACGTTTTTTCGAAGTTAGATTTTCTGAAAATATTTAAAAACAGCGCTGTTCTGTGGGCCCCCATAGCACAGCATCATGCTGAGCACCTGCTTGTCGCAGTCACGACGTGCAAGCTGTTAACTTGTTTTTTTTTTTGTTTCTATCCATTTTGTATTTATAATATTTATGCGTTGTATGATTATTGTTATTTTGTTTGTATGCACGTCATGTCCCTGCGACAAATAAATATTTTTTCTTTCTTTCTTTCAATGGAGAAGAATGGGCCAGAAACTCCTTGGACACTCTTTTAAATCAAAATATTCTCACAATATCTTGGTCTAGAGTTGTAAAAAAACGGTTTTTTTTTCTGAGATGAAAAAAAAACGTTTAAAAAACATGAAAAAAAAACAGTTTTTCTTTCTGGAGTAGGTTTTTTTTCATGAGTAGGAAAATAAAAATAAGGTAAGGCGGTTATCGCATATGAGTTGATATTATTATTTTTTTTTGTTCAATAAGAAAATACCTTGTTTTTTGTTAAATAGTACATACATGTCTCTTAACATAATTGGCAACACCAAATGTAAACTACATTTTCGGACGGGAATTTCCCTAATCCTCGTTTATTAAGTTTTTTCTAAGTTCATAATAATAGTTACCCATTGATTTAAACATAATTTGACTTGAATAAAAACAAAACAATCAAATTTAGTGTTTTATTCCACCTTAGTTATAGTGTTTCCATTTTCTGAAAAAAAACTAAATGTAGAAAAAAAAAACAACTGCCAAGATTTTTTTCATCATTTCATTTTGTTTTTTTTTCAATTTACATCTCTATCTTGGTCCATTCTTCAACACATTTTCACCTCAAATCTACTAACCCAGACTTCGAAATTCAACACTTAATAAACTACTCGCTCACCAACAAAGCAGTTAAGTCTAAACTAACTTAAAATATAACAAGTTTATTAACACGATCATGTCGGCATATTAAATCAGACCGCAACTGTATCCTCCCTGGAGCGCAATGGAAGCGCTCGGGTTACGTCGCGGGGCTTCGGTAGTGATGTAGTTATGAGCCCCGATGTGGAAAAACGGGATTGGAGATTTGATGTTTGTGTTAACGTACTGGGCTATGTGAAACTATTTTTTATAGGAGATCAATCTGGACAGATTTAACATCATGATTCACAACAATTTTATACAGGGTGTAAACAGACCCTTCACGAAGCCGTTAACCAAGCATTCTGTATATCAAACTAAGTAACTTTACGCAAAAATTATTGCTGGGAAAAGACTTTTTTTTTTGGGGTGAAAAATCACGTTTTACAGTAGGACTCGATGGAACGCACTCAAAGCATTGTGCTGATGGATGGATTGATTACTTAAATAGTACGGGGGTCATGGAGGTGTTTAAAGTAAAAATCTTTATTTTATTAAAAACAGGCATTAAAAAAAACTTGTGAAAAAGTTGGATCTTTGACCCCCAATATCTCCGTAACTTGAAGGCTCCCAGGTATGGTCTAGAACAAAAAAATCATCGCAAAGACGGGGAAAACAAAAGTGCCATTCGACTTCGTTAATTTACACCCTTTATATCAAACGCTGTTTTAAGTTTTCACGGTTTAAAACTAAACTTATGCTGGCACTTACAAGGTACAGAAGAAGAAAGAAGATAATCCGTAAGTGACAGTGTAAGTTTAATTTTATATATATACCTACGTTTATCAATTATTAAGAAACGATGGATGGACTGTGTGAAGGATAAGTGTGACTAAAAAGGAAGTGACTGCTGAGATGACGAGTAATAGAGAACTAAGGAAGAAGAAGAAGAAATGCTACGCCGACCCCAAATAATTGGGATGAGGGCAGAAGAATGATGATGAAACGTTAGTAAAATAACCTATAGTAAGTAGGTAAGTTAACAATAAACTCAAAAATGGCGTCAAAAATTTCCTCGTCAACGCTGTAAACTGGTAATGTCCCCAAGAGACGCGGCGTCGCCACGTTGTACAGCATCGCTTAGCCTCTGGCCATGGTACGAGCCAGCTCTTCAAGATAGCCGATATTTATCCACTTTCAGGATCGGTTCAGATTTAAAGATTTTCTACTTTTAGCTTTCGTTTGATTTCATCTCTTATATCGAATTAAATTGTCGAGAAATCAGACTACCGAAAGAAGGTTCTGACCATACACTGATGTAGCTTCTAAAACTAGTAAAGTTTCTCAATTTTAAGTAGTTACCACAAATATAATCTAAATTCTGCTCAACTTCAAAAAGGAGATTTGAAACCCCTGTTTAATTTGAGGTGTTTTCTAGAAATAGACTTAGAATTTGTCCTAACCCAACAAACATTTCAGTCGTATAAATAAAAAATATGCGACTCAAAGTGTTGTAAACATCGCATTGAAGTAATTTAGCGTGTAATACGACTTAGAGCACCTTTTTCTTATATAACTTTTAGTCGTATATTACAGTCATATAGAAATCGTATTAACTTCTATACGACTATTTTTATGACTGTTATACAGTTTTATGTAGAAACGGCGTCATTTAGTGGTAAAACCAGTGTCGTGATCTTAGTGACCTCTATATGACTTTTATCCCACCATTACTCGTATTAGAATTGCGAGAACCACCTTTAAGTGACGACCATTTAAGAGTGATAAATTGCACCCTTATGCGGTTTTAAGCCAATTTTATAACTTTTATACTACCGTTAAATTACTGAGTGTTCTATTATAGTGCTTACAAACTGCAAAAAAATAACCATCAAGTTTCGCTTCTTTTACTCAAAATGAATAAAAAAACCTGGGCAAATGTAAAAAAAAGTGGTGCTTTTAAAAGGAAAGTGAAAAAGAACTATACTGCGCTTCTCTCGTCATGTTGTGATAAAACGAATATTTCTACACGTAACGACAATAATGTACAAACTGGAGTTGGTTCCGTACAAGATTTTATGAATACAAAAGAATTGATTTCGATGAAGATTAGAAATTACATTTAATATAACTGACATAAAGTGCAAGTTAGTCACTGCAGAATGTGGCTCAAATATTTATTTTGTACCACTTTACTTTGAAGTAAAGGTGTAAATAAAATTTTAAAAAATCCAAGATTTTTGTCTTATTTATTGTTAATAAACGTATCTTTACAATCACAGTTTTATCATTCAAAATAAACATAGTAGTAACAAAGAAATTATTTTACTTAGTTTACATTGTCTTTGGATTAAAGCTATTAAGAATATGTTAATACGAGTGTTTTTAAAATAAAATTAGTCAGCATATTTAGTTAGGATTGATCTCAATTACATAGAAATTCACAAACACTCCTCTTTGAAATATGTATATATAAGTAGGTATAGATGATCAGTTGTTTTGAAAATAATCTGTTCTAATTACAATATTCACATTCATCCTCCGGATAATGATCGTATATGACAAAAAAGGTGCAGCGTGGGCACCAGAGAAAATCATAATTTATCATATGTTTAATATTTTCCTCTGACACTACAAAATGTGCAGGTTTGTTTTTGTTGTTTGTTATCATAAATCCGCAACCAGAACAACGATCTGAACGTATAAAGTGAGTAGATATCCAGGGCCATCTCAAACACCTACGTGCAAGTGTGATGAAATCAGATTTGGTTAAAAACTTATCGATTTCCATTATATCACAAATCATTTTTATTAGATTCGAAGCCACCTATAAATAAATCAGCATTTTAATTAGGTACGTAAAGAAACAACAGCTTACGTAAAAAAACAGCTTTTGACAGTAGTTTTTAATATAATTGAATGAATGAACGTACTTTACTGACACATGACACAAATATAAAAAAATAAACAGTCTTCAAACCAGGAAAAGTAGGTGAAATTGTTTTTTAAACACTACAAAGGAACCCTATTTCAGTTAATATGGCTGACAATATTGAACAAAAAGTATGTGCACAGAATAATTAGTCGTTTTGATGTTGTAATATGGTTGTATCTTTAACTCTAAGCCGTATAGAGGTGACTGTTAGCACGTTTATTAAAAATATACTTGATTAAATCACTTAATTTAAAGAATTTGCATGGCGCGTTAATTAAATTGTCATAATTAGCTCATATTACCCGATAGAATTAATTTCCCAATAGATTGAATGGGCCCAATGAGTTTCAACAAAATAGCACATAAGATAATACGGATGGATGTGACACAAATAAAATATTGAAGTCATGCAGGCATAATAATTTACGGCGTTTATCTCACCACTTTATCGCAAAATCCTGCTTAAAAATAATACTACGCTACCTATTTGCAACAAAATGCCGCAAAGCAGCGGTAATAAACACCACTACTCGACGAAAACGTGGGTTTTGCGACTACTACACAACCACTATCTGACCAAAAAGTGGTTTATACGACGGTTACGTTACTCTTTTAAGACACTGATTCGTATAAAATGGGCCTATTCTCGGTGAAGCCAACGTGATGGCGACGTATTTACGACCAGCTTATGGAACCAAATGTAGAAATCGGCACGTTGTGGCGACTTGTCAAATGTTTGTTGGGAAACTTCAAATAGTTTTCAACAACAGAAGTTTATAGAACGCTCTATTATTAGCTTGTAATCGAAGAATCAAATCTGAATTCGGCTTCAAGAATTCCTTAGAAAATTTCAAAATAGATTTGTAATTCACATCACTAGACCACCACGGCCAGTTCAAACTTTATACCTAATGGCGCGACCACAGCTTTTGACGGAGCTCAATACGCTCATTAACGCTAAATAACAACTCCACCTAAGTTAGAAGCCTGTCTTAGAGCGAGGCTCCGCTCGCGTTAATTTCAAGATTTCAGGATGATCGATTCAGTGGTTTAGTCGTGAAAAGGTATCAAACAAACAAACAAACTTTTTTCCCATTTATAATATTAGTAAGAACATAAGGATGATACTGGGGGATAAAGTAGTTTTCCATTTGTGAATGTATTTTCGGAATCGGATCAATAGTTCCGAAGATTACCGCACACATAAAGAGGTAGTGGTTGTACAAACTTACAAACGCTACCTCTTTATAATATTATACCAGTATAGACTAGCTGTACCCCGCGACCTTCGTCCGCGTGAAATTATTATAAAATATTACTTCCCTATTTGAATCGAATTTTGTTAACAATTTCAAGGGTTTTCTTTTTTTTGCACGGTGCCCAAATCTTTTGTCTAAAATAAAAGCTTAAATTACTCCTTATAACATCAGCTATCAGCCAGTAAAAGTCCCGTCAATCAGTACAGCCGTTTCGGAGATTACCCGAAACAAAAGGACAATTTTTTTTTTTTCCTATGATAGTTTCAAATGCATTTAGTAAAATTTTGAAATTACAAACAGACACTTCTATTTTATTTTTTTGTATCGATGTAGAACGACGCAGCGTCACCGCTCAGGCATCGCAACGTACCGACAACCCATCATCTAGCACTTCTCTTAAGGACTTTAAACTCAGAGTCTTGTATCCTTCTTGTGCTTGAACTTATCTAGGTACTTAAGTGTTGAATTTAGTTAAGGTAACTAAAGCTCCACGTGTCAAACTATATTCAAGAGTGTATCAGTTTTCTACACATGTAAAACTATTATATGCTTCACTGGTGTGGAGGTCGAAAATTATCCCACGAGAACGTCTTACGAGGATGAGAACTATTCTACTAACGCAGGCTATGGGTAGACAAAAAGTTTTTTTTTCCCAACTATGTTAGGGGTCGGCTTCCAGTCTAACCGGATGCAGATGAATACCAGTATTTTAAATAGAGCTACTTCTTATCTGACCTCCACAACCCAGTCAGTACTGGGCAATGCAATACCCCTTGGTAAGACTGATTGTCAGACTCTCAGGCCACTGACTACCTGTAACGACTGTCAAAGGTCTACAAATGACAGCCCGGACCAAAGGCTTAACGTGCTTTCCGACGCACGGAGGAAACTCGCGATTTAATAGTTGGTCACCCATCTACCACCAACCTAGGCAAGCGCAGCGTAACCTGAAGATAGAAAAGAACTGCTGTTATTATTTAGCCACGAGCTTCTCCCAATCCTTCAGTCCATCAAGTCTAAATCCCTACTGTCATCTTCAAACCGTTCATCCGTCCTATCCATCTTCAACACACACTGAAAACTGACTAACATTAGCCTCCCCAAAGCACTGCACTTTGTACCCATGTAAAACATATTCAACCCTTTCTCACTACTTGACCCCTTACACCACTCGACCCCTCAACTTCGCCCCTTTTTGCATAAAACCATAAGATAACAAGCGAGAAACGCAGAATAGCATTTCTTATTCAAACTATTAAGTATCCTTCATACCTTTGCGTTATATTTAAGGCAAAACCCTTAGTATATTAAATGGGATTATACTGTCAGGGGATTCTGTAACCCTCTATTCACCTTGAGACATTCTTATGGGGTGTACAGGGGTTAAGTTTGGCGAACATTAGAATTCGTAATGTCAGTGTTAACTTGTTTTTTTTTTGGTTTACTTAAGTGTATTAGATACTCTTTTTGTTGGTGATATACATAATGGCACTTTGCTGAAATTATTGTATGAGATTTAGGACATATTTTTTTTCGTGTTTTGATTAACACGACCTTTCAAAACAATCGATTATATTAATCAGAGGCTAAAAAATTAATCGTGGAGATCATGGTTAAATAATAACAGCCTCTCAGGTTAAGCCACACATGCCTAGGTTTGCCCGCGGATGGGTGACCACCCATTACATACCGAGTTTCCTCCGTGCCTCAGAAAGCACGCTAAGCCGTTGGCCCCGGTTGTCAATTGTAGATCTTTGACAGGCGCTATGTAGTCTGGTTAGACTGGCAGCCGACCTCAGGTTGTACTCGTATGTTGATCAAACTATGATTCACGACCGTAACAAATATGGCTTTACAGGGTTATAATCATTTAAATCATCAATCAACACCCTATGTTCATTTAATCCCATTGAATGACTTTTTCATGAAATATTCATTCAATTGGATTGACCTGCAAATTGCAAAAAACATTAAAAAAAATGAATTTCGCAGGCTGCCCAGGCGCATCCACCTTAAGTTGGTGGCTTTAGACAAATTACAAAAACATTACTATTAATACTAACGGGATATTTACCATGTTTACTGTTTTTTATGAGTTCCCGATATTTCGGCGCTGTTGCAAGCACCATGATCACGGACTCACTCATAAAAAACAGTAAACATGGTAAATATCCCGTTAGTATTAATAGTAAATTACAAAAATATTATTTTTAAGCAGAAATAAGTTACCCATTCTCAGTACCCGTATGTCACAAGACGAAAGGTCTCAACATAACTCGGCTCAGGTATAATTTCAGTGTATATTAATTAACAGAAACCTCTAAAGTCCATTAAAATAATACAACCTCCTTTATATCTTCATCCATATGATTTGCTTTATTCCTTTTTTTTGTATGGCTTTACGTCATAGGTCGTCATGTTACTTTCTTTTTTTTTTGCTAACAAGAAGAAAGTGACTGTCATGAAGGTTAGCCAGGAAAGTGAATGATACTGGCTGTAATTGTTTGACTGAAAAACATAAGCCAATCAAATCACTTAAATAATTCTCACACGAAAGCGTTCGTCCACCCAGTTGATCGGTGAAGTGGATCTCACGTCGCATTCATTTGTATGAAGTCCGTTGATGCCCAAAGCACGTGCACCACCGAACCGCGCGGATGAACGGCGCTCACCGCCTCGCCGCGCGGCGTACCGCCTTAAAATCCTCGGCGCCTCCGACCAACAGCGCGGACGAGCGGTGTCTTGTGAGAAAACACTTCGATAATAAGAGCCTGTCTTTGATTTTTTTTAATATTTAAGGACCTGAGCATATCCTACCTATATCATCCTTCGTCGTACTGACAATAGATTAAATTACAGTTTCTAAGAAGGCCGGGTTCAAACCAAATGAAAATAGAACGAGGAAAAGAGAACACGCGCATTCTTTTATCAAAATTCGTAACGTTTGAATATGGAATAACGAAACCATTTGGCAGATCAAAGGTAGAATGCCCATTTGTTCGCTGCCTGAATAGAGCTTGCCCTGTTGTAGCAAGCAAGCTGCTCCCAACTATGTTGGGGTCGGCTTCCAGTCTAACCGGATGCAGCTGAATACCAGCACCAGTATTTACACGGAGCGACTGCCTATCTGACCTCCACAACCCCATTACTGGGTAAAATGACACCTCTTGGTAAGACTAGTTGTCAGACTTTCGGGCCACTGACGACCCGTAACCACTGTCAAAGATCTACAAATGACAGCCGAGTCCAACTGCTTAACATGCTTTCCGCACACGAAAAAAACTCTTTATGAATGGACGGTCACCCAGCCATGGACCAACCTTGGTAAGCACTGCTTAACCTCGTGCGGCTGTTATTATTGAGCCAAGAGCACAAGTTGAGTTAACTCACCTTGGAGTTTCTTGCCGATTCTGCTCGGAAACGACCAACCCGAACCGTGCACCTTTTTGTCGACGTTTTATAAGTGCCCATCTAGGCCTATGTAAAATAAAATATTTTGATTTGATTTGTTTTGATTAAGTACCAACTAAAATAACCCAACGCACCCATGGGGGTTCGCCTAGCTAGCAGCAGACTGGCTGGTTAATATTTTCGCCAATATATAAAATTCTTACTGAAGCCGATGTGAAAAAAAAAGATTCACACCTACACAGAATTTCCGATCAGAATATATTCCAAAAATATTCTAAACTTTGCCTAATGCCCGCATGTTACACACATAAAAAATGTAATACACAAAAAAATACATGTCTTATTGTAAATCCTATTCACATTTTGATATTCCGACGCCATTTTAGCTAAACGTCTTCAAAAGGACGAGTCGAACGTGATTCGGTTTGAAAATAGAATCCATGATTTTTGGTACAATTTAGATACCAACATGATAATATTATTTTGGTGGATTTGGCACATGTAAAGTATTAAGGAAGAAATAATGGATAAAGTAAGGAGTATATTACAGGAAGTTTGTAAGTGGTGCCGGTTACAGAAAAAAATAAAGGAAGTCGTCTGTCTTGGTATAGACATTTAATGAGGAGGGATAAAACGCATGTGACTATAAGAGTGATGGACATGAATGTTGATGGATGGAGACGGAGAGGAAGGCCAAAGAAAAGATGGATGAATTGTGTGAGGAACGATATGAAAGAGAAAGGAGTAAATGATGCCGTGACGTCTAACAGGGGAGAATGGAAGAAGAAAACGGCTTGCGCCGACCTCAAATAGAATAAGACAAGGACAGAAAGATGATTAGATGATGGGACATATATGATGATGGATTAGTTAAACTGGTATGGAAAAAACTTGGAGGCGGCTCCGATCGACACAGACATCACCTGCCTAGCCTTTTCCCGACCATGTTGGACCATGTTGGTTGTTGTTGTTGGATGTTGTTGTTGTTGTATGTTGTTGTTTGGCTGTTGTTGTTGTTTTGTTGATGTTGGGGTCGGCTTCCAGTCTAACCGGAGCACCAGTAAAGTAGTATTAGCAAATAAGAGTATTTTACATGAAGCGACTGCCTATCTGACCTCCACAACCCATTTAGTAGTGGGTAATACGATACCCCTTGGTAAGACTGGTTGTGGTTGGTGACTTGTGATGAAAGAAAGAAATATAAAAAAATAAATAGAAGCTTTTTTTTGCATATCAAGCTTCATCATCATCATCATCATTTCAGCCGAAAGAGGTCCACTGCTGGACATTGGCCTCCCCCAAAGGGGGGGTTTTGCCATAATCGCCACGCTTGGCAGGCGGGTTGGCGATCGCAGTACGGTTGTTAGAAACCGCAGAGAACGCTGCTGCCCATTCTCTGGTAAGTCCCTTAGTCGCCTCTTACGACACCCACGGGAAGATATGGGACGGTGCTATTCTTTACGTCCGACACCATACGGAACATCATAATAAATCAAGCTTACCCGCCTAATATTATCCATAACCTAAATTGAGAACTCGCAAATATTTTGACGGCGTTTTTTGGTAATCCTGTTTATTTATCATTCATCATTTTATCTCTTCAAGAGAGTTTTATCCAAAAAAATATGATTTCTTCTTATTCCCAAATACTAAACACAACATACACAACACACACACATATACTAAACTCAATATCTTCTTATTCAACATAATATTTTCTCCTACACTCTAAAATCGTCAATAAATAAAGAAAAATACATCAAAATCCTCCAAACATTTAAGTACCCGGATAAATGATAGAAATACCCGGATATACCCGTTCACGCATCGCCGATACATACATAATACACGGAAATACCTGCCCGGGCAGGATTTCCAATTACTTAAACCCAAAACCGGTTCACATACGTTTGTACCGGAATATAATATTCGATATTACCCGCAATCCGGATGTGTTTAACCGGGCGGCGTAGTGAACGGATACCTTTATGTGATTTTGATAAAATAGGTAATATTTTATATTTCTTTTGTTGGAGTTTCTCTTTCTGAGTTTTTTGAAGAAAGAATATCAAAGTTCGAATCTCGTGCTTTCTAAACAAGAGATTAAACAAAATTTTCCGTCTCGAAATATTAGTGTAATAAAGGAAATGAGCGATATAAAGGGTGTAAATAGACCCTTAACATAACCGAAAGGCACTTGTTCTCCCCGTTTTTGCGATCATTTTTTTGTTCTAGACCATACCTGGGAATCGTCTAGTTACGGAGATATTGGGGGTCAAAGTTCCAACTTATTCACGAGTTTTTTTTTAAATACATGTCTTTAGTGTATGATTTTAACTTTACACACCTCCACGACCCGTACTATTCAATCCATCAATCAGCACAATGCTTTGAGTGCTTTCCATCGAGTCCTACCGTAAAACGTGATTTATCACCCCAAAAAAAAAATCGATTCCTAGCAATAATTTTTGCTTAAAGTAACTTGGTTTGATGTACAGAATGCTTGGTTGACGGCTATGTGAAGGGTCTGTTTACATCCTGTATAAATGAGCTGAATCTTAAGATTAAGAGTTGGTGGGTACTGGGAAAGATACGAGTGTTTCGTTGATGATGATCTCATCATCTGCGTTTTGCTACCTACGTTTTTTTTTATATTTTGTGTTGCCCATACTAACATTAGTTTTTAAGTACATAGTTACTAACATAATATGGACCTAGTCTGAAATAAATGTTTATTATTATTATTTCCTTTATTTATTTTCTATACTTATTGTTTACATTTTTAAATATTTCTATATAAAGTAAAATAAAAAAATAAAAAAAATGTATAGAAAAATAGTAGCCCACCGGCATCGGGAACAGGTTCCGATCTACCAGTGGTCAGGGCTCTTGAGAGGAGAGCCTCCTCAGATGTTGCTCGAGGCTATTGGCTATTAAGCCATTGGCCGACATGACTATCGGCACAATGACTGCTGTACTTACGTCACACATGTCGACAAACTCGCGAGCCGAGCGATTTGAATTGTTTATCTTTCTCTGCTTTCACGAGATTCTCGTCATGCGGAACCGTTATTATTATTATTTAATAAAAGAAATGAGCGATAAACAATATTTTCCTACTCGTGTAATAAAGGAAATGAGCGATAAATAAGGTTAATCATAAGAGTAAGAATTGGTGGATACTTGGAACGATAATTATAAGTGTTTCGTCGGTGTCATCTAACTACGTTAGGGCCGGCTTCCAGTCTAACCGGATGCAGCTGATTACCTGTATTTAACATGGAGTGACTGCCTATCTGACCTCCACAACCCAGTTAGGACTGGGTAACACGATACCCCTTGGTTTGACCAGTTGCCAGACCTTTGTCCACTGACTATCTATAACGACTGTCAAAGATCTACAATTGATAGCCAGCACCAAACAGTTTGTCGTTGTTGTAAACCCATCCACGGACCGACCTTGGTAAGAACTGCTTAACCTTGAAGACCGAACCCTGCGCTTATAATTATTTAACCACGATCGCATGATGAAAGTAGCATACATCAACCACTGGTGATGACAGCAGCCTAAAATTACCAAAAATCATTATGATTGGTGGTTTCATTTGTAAGCGCAGTCTTGCATCAGTATTCAGGTAGCAATTAGCGTGCCTTTTCAGCTGAAATCAACGGATTTTGATCAGGTTGTGCACTGTGATGGCAACGTCATTCAATGATTCACGATAAGTAGACTAGACTCTTATTCTAAGTGTAGTTAGTCAAATGTTAGGGCTCAAACACAAAAACACGTCACGACGACGCAACGTGCCACCGCACGGCAACGTGACGTTGCACGTTGCGTCACGGTGCCGTGACGTGGAAATCGACGTCGAGCAACTAAATAATCACGTTACGAAAACGCAACGTGCCACGTTGAACGACGTCGTATTGACGGTGGCACATTTGTAGAATTGCCGCAGTTTATTTCGAGAAATGGACCACACTAGACGTGTTCTCCTCCTGCTAATATTAAGAAGACGGATAAAGAAGAAACAGAAACAAAGAAAATACTGGATCCATCCATATCTTTCAGCCATATTTTACGTCACGACGACGTGCTGTGGAACGTGGCACGTTGCGTTGTCGTAACGTGTTTTTGTGTTTGAGCCCTTAGTGAATAATTATCTAGTTACATAAACATAATTATCATCAATCCCCGAAGAATAAAGCAGAGGGTTACCCAATAGTACACCCACATTTTGCCAGTTATGTTTAAGTCCCATGTAATATTGGGCGAGCCTATTGCCATCAACCGGGCACAATTCCAGACTCCGTGGCTGCTACTTAGAAATTCCTGATGGAAAAACTCAATAATACTTTGCTCGACCCGGGAATCGAACCCAGGACCTCATGCTCAGCAGTCGCGTTTGCGACCACTAGACCAACGAGGCAGTTTTACCTACAAATTATTGTACTTAAATAATTGTTGGTTTATAAATTGGATTTTACAAACTCACGTCAAAAATTTCAATATTTTAAAAGCTAGAAAAAGATGGTGACTTTTACTTTTCGGTAGCTTAAGTTACAATGTAAAAAAATGTGTCCATCATCTTTATCGCATAGAATGACACGTCCAGGTCCTCATATTATTTTATCGCACCCAAAAAACCACAAACTCCAAACCGAAAGACCTTTACCCAAAGGAAAATGTATTGAAGTACTTCACGAACAAACTTTCCCACAAGTAATTCTACTTCTTATAAAGCCCTAAAACTATCTACCCACACAAAAAAATCTTTCACACAATATTATCTGAAGCGAAAACTACGAGAAAACTTATGATACACGCGTTAAACTTACAAAAAATATCCGTATATTTTTTCGCGAACTAGAATGAAATTCATCATTATTCCAACCCTGAGGCTCAGAAAGTGGGCGAAAAATACAGAAAAAAAAATCGCGAACACAGTCATGTTTTGTATTGTCAGTGTAAATCAAAATAACGAGGAGCTAGCAAACAAACATATGGAAAGGTCGCTGAACACTAGAGAGGCCGGATAAAAATGTGGTTTATCCGGATTTTGAAAAAGTTCGTTAGTTGAAAGGATTGTTGTGGAAATGAAATAAATTGATGTGCTGTAAGCCGATAAAATGGTGATCTCGTTCGAATTCAATTCAAATGCACGTTTTTTATTCGTCTCTCTTGGTGTTATCCTACAAAATATCGTTCGTTATTCTGTAAAGAAATGGCTAAAGTGATCTCAGTAACTATTTCTGTATATCCTACTTAATATTATAAATGCGAACGTGTGTGAGGATGGATGTATAGATGGATGTTTGTAACTCTTTCACGCATAAACTACTGAACGGATTTGGATGAAATATTGGATACAGATAGTTTATAACCTGGATTAACACATAGGATACTTTTTATACCAGACAGTTATCGAACTTCACATTGGAGAAGCCGCGGGCATAAGCTATAATTATATGCACCAAGATCTAGTTACATTTATTAAGCTTGATCCTAATTCTTCGTAATTATCTCTCCAAAGCATATTATTAAAAACAATCCATTAAAATAAGATTTTTTTCAGAAAAAAATGTCTAGACAAGTTTAGTCACCCGAACAGATTATTACGATTTAAATTTTAATAGAAATACGTGTTATTTTCAAACGTGTGACCTTTTGTTTGACCACTAAAATTATTTGAATAAAATTGCAAAAATCTATGTAGGTAAGCCTCAAGTGACGTAAGTACAGTTTCTATTGAATTCTTATCACAGTACGGGTCTAGTGGTCGAGTGGCATAAAGGTAAGTTTTATCCGGATTTTCGGCCTAGCCGAAGGTTAAGGATCAAGTGTTTGTGTGCCCCTAGATTTGTAGCTTTTATTTATAATGGCGGCGGAGAAATAGTAAAGTGTATTTCAGTGAGCTTGCGTGTCAGTGATTTCGGATTATTTCGTCTAGTTTACTATTATATTTTCTTTTCTCTTTTTTTCTTTGGGGTAATTAAGACTTCCCTCACTATTTTGTGCTTCATCCTGTGAACCTGTGAATTAATCTGATACTTGAACAATAGGCTGTACGTCAGTGGTCTAATCAACATAAGCTTCAGGAGCTCATCATCATCATCATTTTAGCCGAAAGATATGCAGCTCCACTGCTGGACATAGGCCACCCCCAAGTGTCGCCACATTGACCGACCCCGTGCGTCTGGCATCCAGCGGATCCCCGCGACCGTCACCAGGTCATCGGTCCACCTAGTGGGAGCCCTCCCAAAGTGAGGTGCTCGTGGCTAAATAATAACAGACGGTCGGGTCGATATTCAAGTTAAGCCGCGCCTGCCTAGGTTGGTCCGTGGATGGGTGACCACTCGTTATGTTAAGTCGTTCTTCTTCTTAGCGTGTCGACGGCAATCTAAATTGTGTCAGCCAAGAACTGAGCTACTAGTTTGGCGCTTTCGGTAGCGTCCATCAGTTCCTGTATTGAAAAAACAACAGGACTTTGACAATCGTTACTGGTAGTCAGTGGGCCGAAAATCTGACAACCAGTCTTACCAAGGGGTTTCGTATTACCCAGTACTAACTGGGTTGAGGAGTACAGATAGGCAGTCGCTCCATGTGAAATACTGGTATTCAGCTGCATCCGGTTAGACTGGAGGCCGACCCCAACTTAGTTGAGAAAAGGCTGGGCAGGTAATGATAAGCTGGCCTCGTAGTCTATCGAAACTTTAACCTTTTGAACGCCATTGTCACATATACGTGACAAGCAAGCGCGTGCCCTATACGCCAAACGACACAAATATGTGACAAAATGGTAGGTGAAATTGTGACTTGGCGTTGAGGCCACGTGCGTGCGCTTATGCTCTGGAGTTCAAAAGGTTAATTATACCTATTACACTATTGTCCCGCTTTTAGTAGCCTGCACTGTCCCACCTCTGGGCAAAGGCCTCCCCCAATTCCATCCATGTGCCCTTTTCCCGTGCCTCCTCGAACCAGCCTTCGCGGTACACGTCCAGATCATCTTGCCCCCTCTTTCGGGGACGGCCTCGGTTGCGCCGTCCAACTTCCGGCAACCATCGTGTGGAGACTTTAGCCCAGCGGTCATCGTCACAGAATCATTTAGTTGACATTGGTCAATGACTGTTTCTTTGAACGTTAATATATTTCTTTTAAAAGTTTTAAAAATAATGTATGTAAAACAAAACATAGCATAATTATGAATTGTTCAAAAGTTGTAGTTTTTAAATGATAAAAATGTAAAATATTAATGGCATTCCATTAATAAGAATTTAAGTATTCACAAAAACTTCAACAGACTCAAGTGAAACATTTTAAGTTGGTACAAAAACTTTTAATTGATATGCAAACTTTTTGTTTGTTTCTAAATTTAATAATAATTTTAATCTTGTTAAACAAAGAGGCTGAGTCCAGCGGACAAAGGTCATGCTGAAGCATTGAATCCTGAGCCAGAATTGGGCCGTTTGTAACCCAGAGTCAATGCAATGTGACATTACAAGTAGCTACGCGCATGGTTGAAAATCGCTTGACAATCTTGTTTACCAAGACACATGATTTTTTACACGTTGACAAAGGCTGCCTCGTTGGTCTAGTGGCAAACGCTACAGCTGAGCATGAGGTCCTTAGTTCGACTCCCAGGTCTCATCATCGTCATCTTCATTTCAGCCGAAAGACGTCCACTGCTGGACATAGGCCTCCCCCAAGTGTCGCCACATTGACCGGTCTCGTGCGTCTAGCAAAGTGTTATTTTGTTTTTCTATCATGAATTTCTGAGTGGCAGCCCGGAGTTTGAATGCGTGCCTGGTAGGTGGACTTCTATTAAATGGGACACATGACACCTCTGCCTATCCCTTCGGAGAAATAGAAACGTGAAGTTATTTTAGCTGGCGGGCCTGTGGACGGTGAGTAATGGGCTAGTTCGACGTCCGGCCGTCTTATAACGACAGGCCGTGTCGACTCCGCGTTCGTGTTCCACGTGCGCCTCAAAGAGATATCAGCACACAGAAAGATGTCCGCAAGGGCCGATGCCTGCCAGGGCTGCGGGACTGTTCGAAAGAGATACTGTGGCCCTGGAACACAAAGGGCAAAGAAGGAACATGGATGGGTTTACTCAGTAGAAGTCTGACACTCCCTTCCGCTCCGCCCAGAGCGGGGGGGGGGTCATGAATTACCATCCGAAAAAAAAAAAAAAAGTTATTTTAGCTAGAACTAGAGTATGATATAACTCACACTATCAATCTCCAGCGATCCAAAACATCTTTAAAACTTTATCTACCACATGATCTTCGCAGTATGATCCCCAGAGTAAGAGCAGAGCACATTCACACTTGACTGATATGGCGGTGCGGCATTTTATCGTAGCAGGAGCGTTTATCGTACATCGTTAACTTAATATCACGCCTGTAATCCCTGCGGGGTAAGGCAGAGCGGTACGTATAAAGGGTGTAAATAGGCCCTTAACATAGCCGAAAGGCACTCGTTCTCCCTGTCTTTGCGATACTTTTTTTGTTCTAGACCATACCTGGGAACCTTCTAGTTACGGAGATATTGGGGGTCAAAGTTCCAACAACAAGTTTTTTTTAAATACATTTTTTTAATGTAAGATTTATACTTTACACACCTCCACGACCCCCGTACTATTCAGTCCATCCATCAGCACAATGCTATGAGTGCTTTCCATCGAGTCCTACCGTAAAACGTGATTTTTCACCCCAAAAAAAAGTCGATTCCCAGCAATAATTTTTGCGTAAAGTTACTTAGTTTGATGTACAGAATGCTTGGTTGACGGCTATGTGAAGGGTCTGTTTACACCCTGGTTTTTTTTCTTGTTTTTTTTTGCTTTTGTTTTATTAGTATTATTTTGATCATCATTTCAGCCTGGAATCACCCACTGTTGGGTATAGCCCTCTCCTTTCTTCTGCCAGTTGTCTCTGTTCTGTGCGTCACTATCCACTGTTGACTTTTTAATGATTTTAATGATTTTAATAACTTTTTAATGATTTTAATGACTTTTTAATGATTTTAATGACATTTTAATGATTTAGCACACCTCAATTTTGACTGCTATGTTTAAGTCTCATGTAAAAGGGGGTGACTAGGTCATCCCTATCACTACGGAATAAGACTTAAGCATAGTTTATCTCCGGAAATGGGGTCTTCCATTGCCATTTACGGGGCGCAAATTCAGCCTATAAGATGCTTCTGAGAAATATTGGACGAAAGCATCCAACAGGCATTACTTTGCTCGGCCTGGACATCGAAGCCACGACCACATACTCAGCAATAGCACTTGCAGTACTAGACCAACAAGTACCTTCACCAGAATAAAGCAAAAGTTTTTCACACTTGAAAAAAAAATGGCGCTGTGGCATTTTATCGCAGCAGGAGCTCAAGACGTCTGCGACATTTTCATGTAACATGCGTTTAGGAGGAAACAATTTATTATCAGTCACTCATGCCAGGAGTTACCGCGACGCGATTGGCGGAGCGACAGTACTCACGTGAAGGAAACCAGTGACAATCACGCGTGTCGCTTACGGAAAGTCGCAACGCCCGATGCCATTAATGAGGCCTTTTTTTTTTTTTACGGGTGTGAAATCATCAAATGACCACCCCCCCCCCACTCTGGGCGGCGCAAGGGAGTGTCAGACTTGTACTGACTAAAACCCATCCATGTTCCTTCTTTGCCCTTTGTGTTCCAGGGCCACGGTATCTTTTCGAACAGTCCCGCAGCCCTGGCAGATTAATGAGGCCTTAGGCACTACACCGTAGCCTGGAAATTCCAGACAGAAAAACCCAATATCACTTTATCCGACCTAAGAATCGAACCAAGGACCACATGCTCATCGCTTGCGACTACTAGACGTAAAAGCAAAACTCATTCACACTTGAATGATATGGCGCTGCGGCATTTTATCGCAGGGAGAGTGTTTATCGTACATCGCTATTAGGCGCTAGGCCGTGGCCTCGAAAGTGGCGGTGAGGCCACAAATTGTAACTAACGGTTAGTGTAATTTGCTCCGTAAAATACGTTCAGGTGGCCGGGCCATATAATGTGTAAACGTTTTTGTATATGGGCGGGCTAGCGTCGTTTTTGTCAGAGAGAATTCCATTTTTATTTTAACAAAAAAAAGATTCTAAGCCCAAGTGAAGTACCAGTGCTTTTTAGCTTACATTAATGGGCATACAAACTTTCTTGTAGTTTTTATTTTGTAAAGCCACACTGTACCGACACCACTCGTATAGTGGTTTACATACGGGGTGGTGGTTTGTACGTCGGTGTCCCTTCCATCCCGTATCTCATGTATTCTGGGCGCCTGGTACTTCGGGACAAAGATGTTTCATATTAGATTTTAAACTATCACGGTCACTAACATTATTATTAATACTAGAAACGGGATATAACGGGAACTCATACAAATCACTAAACATGGTAAATATCCCGTTTCTAGTATTAATAATAATGTTTCATACTAATTTAGACTCTTCCACTTCTTCTTCGTGTCGCTGGCGCGACTGATTGCCCTACGACCGACTCGAGGTTATAAATAGATTTCATTTCATTTATTGATTTTTTTTCATTTTTTGTTGAGAAAACGACGGGTGTTCATATTTCTCAAGTACCCCCAACAAACGATTAAGTTTGCACGTACGGAAGATCACAGGCCAAAAAAAATGGCTACGTTTCGGCTCGCCACTTTCGAGGCCACGGCATGAAGCATTCTATTGCCACCCGCGGAACGCTTTAATGTAAACACTATTAAGACTTATTCAGGCCAGAAATAAGATGTAAGACTTAGTGGAATTTTATGAGTGTGTTTCTCACATCTATTATGTGTTAATTTGTAAGGGATTTGATGACTGTATTGTGTTTGCCCGCGGCTCAGCCCACGTGGAAATAAGAAATTTGTCCACGGGGACGTACTGTTAGGATAAAAAGGTATCCTTACTCCAAAACCAGGTCATAATGGTCTACCTGTGTGATGAATTTAATGGTAATTCATTCTGTCCATAAGACTTGAAGACAATTTTTTTTTTCGGATGGGAAATCATCAAAGCACCCCCCCCCCACTCTGGGCGGAGCGGAAGGGAGTGTCAGACTTCTACTGACTAAAACCCATTCATGTTCCTTCTTTGCCCTTTGTGTTCCAGGGCCGCGGTATCTTTTTCGAACAGTCCCGCAGCCCTGGCAGGCATCGGCCCTTGCGTACGTTCGTGAGGCGCGTGTGGAACACAAACGCGCCGTCGACACGGCCTGTTGTCATAAGACGGCCGGACGGCGAGCTAGCCCATAGCTCGTCGTCCACAAGCCCGCGCCTACGGTGGCCGGGAGCCACCACGTGACCCCCGACGCCCAGGGCGTCTCCCGCGGCGGGTGGGACGTGAGGTTCTTTCCCTCTCACGGACCGCCACCTCCTTCACTAGCAGGACTGCTTCGCAGAAGGAGGTGACGGCTTCCCATTCCCGAGTTTCCCCCCGACTTAGTGCCTCCGCGCGCCATTCGTGCAGGCGCGCGAGGACTATCGCCTCCAGATCCCATGGCGGCAATCCGGCAAGGAGGCTAGCCGCCTCGCCGGAGATCGTGCGGTACCCCCGGATTAGCCTTATGGCTATCACCTTTTGGGGCGCATTCAGGTAGTGGGTGGCTTGCCGCCTCAAAGAAGCTCGCTAGCCTCTGGCAGGAGGCGTTTGGACCCCTCAGGTTGGGCAAGAGCCGCTTGAAGGCAGCCCCTGTCCGTTCCAGTTTGGGAGCCAAACGTCGGAAATGCTCCACGAAGTTCCACCGGCTGTCGAGGACGAGTCCTAGGTACTTCAACGTCGACCCGACGCCGATGGAGACCCCTCTCGCCGTCAGTAGGGATCACGGTGGCGCATTCCGAGGCCTATGAAAACACATGGCCTCGGATTTGTGCAATGCCACCTCCCCAATTGCCGGATCCTCTCCACGATTATCGCAACCCCGCGTGTCTTATTTTCGGCCGCTGCCTCGTGCACCCTCCCTTGTGCCAGTACCAGCGTATCGTCAGCGTAGCAAACCACGCTGATGCCGCTAGTGAGGGCGGCGCGCAGCACCCAGTCGTAACCGATGTTCCATAAGGCTGGCCCCAGAACCGATCCCTGTGGAACACCGCACGACATCTCTCGTAACCTGGATTAACACATAGGATACATTTTTTCCCATCAAACTCCACGCAGGCGAAACCGCGGGCATAAGCTAGTAATTAATAGAATAAACAATAGATAAACATTTTTTGCCGACGTAGCTCGAAGAATAGCCAAACTTAAGTGGCAGTGGACAGGGCACATTGCTCGCAGAACGGATGACCACGACCTGATCCCACCATCACCTTTTTACCACCGGACTAGCAGACGCACTGCGGCGTACCATCCACACTTGGTTGATATCCCGACGAGTCGTACTCAGTGCTTCTCATCCACTTTTTTAATGCGCACAGCCAAAGTGTGGAACTTTCTGCCGGCATCTGTGTTCCCTCCCACATTTAACCCGTCAGCCTTCAAAGCAAGAGTGAACAGGCATCTTCTGGGCACGCTCGTCCCATCATAGACCTCATCTATTGCTTTCCATCAGGCGTGATCGAGGTCAAGAGCGGGCCCATTTCGTAATAAAAAAAAATAAAAAATGGCAGATGGGGCCGAAAAGTTTTGGAGTAGCGACCGCGAACCGGAAGACGTTGCGTTGGAAGGCCTCCCACTAGGTGGACCGATGACCTGGTGAAGGTTGCAGGGATCCACTGGATGCGAGTCGCACGGGACCTGTCAATGTGGCGTCACTAAGGGGAGGCCTATGTCCAGCAGTGGACGTCTTTCGGCTGAAATGATGATGATGTTGATGAAACATTTGTTGTACCAATGGGGTGCCCTAAGTGCGCAGTCTCGTAGTTCATAATTATTTGTCCCTGGCTGGAGGCCTTAAAATCACAGATCCACAGGATAGTCCAGTTAAACAGACACCAGCTTCATAGGTTGACCTGCGAGATGCCATTAAAATTTGATGCCTATTTAATTTTTGAGTTATTGTAGGACTTTCTACTTTCTCGTTCCTATCAGTTAGTACTGGGTGCGTAATACGGTACTCCTTGGTAAGACTGGTTGTCAGACTTTCGAACCACTGACTTCTTATAAGCAGTGGCAGATTTGCCCTAAGGCCCAATAGGCACGGGCCTAGGGCGGCCAGATATTAGGGGCGGCAAATCGTGACAAAAATTCACTGATGATAACAAGAAATAACTCAAATGCAAAGTACCTAAATACTTTAAATTCTCGCGCACATTATGGTCTTCTATCAACACTTACCTACATTAATCTCAACAACTGTGCAAATGGAATTAATTTACGGCCACACATGCCTCCGCTCGTTTTCGTAGGATTCCCACTCGAGAATCTAACCTCTGCATACATCCTACGAGCCTCGTTCAGATTATCACCCGCGATGGCGTAAAGCCGTACCATTTCGGCCCACTGTTAATTTTTTAAGACATAGCACTTATAATTAACAAAATTTCTGAACCGATTTCGATAAAAGTAAATTCAGTATGTACCTAGTCTATGATAGGTGCTGAGAAAGGGGCGGCATATGGCCCGGGGCCTAGAGCGGTCAAGACTGCAAATCCGCCACTGCTTATAAGGACTGAAAATATGTGGGGATGTCTCTAACTATTCTCAAATTTTTTCTCTTCTTTCGAATCAGATTTTACAGTAATTTTCAAATCATTTATATCTTTTGCTCAAAATAGTTACAGCACTGATAACAGTATTTGTGTCACTTGTTTAATTTAGTACTTTACAATATTCTCTTACCTTTGTATAGATTCTTTTTATCGTTTTTTTGTGAATGTGTGGACATTGTAGGCTTTGTAGATTCCCAGCTGCTTGTTAACTTTTGTTAACTTTTTATTTTGTTCTACATTTTTTGTGTAGTAAGCAACGACTTATTGTCGGGCCTACGCTGTCCCCCCATACTTAAGTACAGATGCTGTATCCATAATACTGTAACACCAAATGATTTGAAAAGAGTAACCATGGAGTTTCTTGCCGGTTCTTCTCCATAGGAAACGACCAACCCGAACCGTGCACCTTTTTGTCGACGTTTTATAAGTGCCCATCGAGGCCTATGTGAAATAAAATATTTTGATTTTGATTTTTGATTTTATCAAAGAATTACAAATCACAGCCGGCCCAACGGCTTTTTATACTTTCCAAGGCACGGAGGAAACTCGGTATGTAATGAATTAGTGGTCACCCATTCACAGACCGACCTTGGTAAACCCAGCTTAACCTTGAAGATAGATCCGAGTGACTGTTATAATTAACCCACGAGAAACGTAAATACTATACTTCTATTTAATTATTTATTTTCTCGCAGTCAGTGGTAAAAAGTAGAGTAGGTGCACAACTCGTGAAAAAAAAAAATCTCGCTTCTTGTATCCTTCGCTGCTCTCGGGATCCAACTTAGTTACTCGAATTAAATTCATTTTTTTTTTCACTTGTTGTATAATCTACTCTTATGGCGTCTTTAGTAGGACCACTAAGCATAATAACGGTTCAATAACTACTTAATAAGTTATTATTGAATTAATATTAATCTTGTCAATAAGAATACAACTGGATTCTGTAAAAATTGAGTGAAATGAAACGCAATCATCAACTCTGACACTTGGCTGGCTCTGAACTTGTCATCAAGGAACATAATATATACTCTATACTCTAGGAGCTTGTCATTGTCAAAAGTGTCAAAACAAAACAAAATTCCAAAATGACTGTTTATTCGTGAAAATCGTTTTAAACCTCGTTAAAAAATGAATGGTTACGAGAATATGTACAAAACTGTGTGCCGGGTGTGCTTATCTCGGAATAATGGCGATAGTAATTTTAGTTTAATTGATAATTCAAGCGACGATGGCCTCAGTTGTTACGGCAAGGCGATTGTTTTAGTAACCGATGTTTTGTTACAAAAAGACGACAAATTGCCGACTACGATATGCCGAAATTGTGTTCATTTATTAAAACAGTGTTTATACTTCAAATTAAAGTGTAAATCGACGGACGAAGTGTTGAAACAACTCGTTATTAAGAATATTAATAGTGATGGTTCAGATGAAAAAAACATAGAAGAAATTGTATGTGAATATGTGATGTACAACCAGTATTTCCCCTCGGACCAATCTTTCTTAACAGACAGTAACTCAGAACCCTCTGGACGATACAGTAAGCATAAAAAGTCAGACAAAAAGACCAGGTCCATACATGAAACTGACGTTAATACACCAGTTAAAAATTGCAGGTCAGAAAATTGCCTTATGTACACTGAGACAGATGTAGATGATAGAATGTACGACTTTGATGATTTCATAGACATAGAAGATTTTAAAAGTACCCATAATGACCAACAAGAAGAAATTAATAATATTTTTGACACAATGCAACCCATTATTAACTCGGACACAAAATTAACTGAATTACAACACAGTAAAAGTAAAGTAAAAAGTAAACCAAGGTATAGGCCTGTACTAAAAAAGGAATGCAACTTAATATGTAAGACATGTCACAAAACTTTTGCCAACCCTTTAACATATGACCATCACATGCAACGACACAGCAACTGCAAATTTATCTGTGATCAATGTGGCAAAGGCTTTCCCGTACTCACAGAAATGCATATGCATCTAATTGCTCGACACAAAGTTGGTCCGAACTTACAATGTGACCACTGTCCATATAAAGCTCCTAGACAACTTGACTTAATAGAACATTTGAGGCTGCATACGGGTGAGAGACCGTTTACATGTGAGAAATGTGGTTTAACGTTCCGGCGGAGAGCTATATGGAGGAATCATTTGGTCTGTCATAAGGAAAAACAGTACCAATGTACCTATTGTCCAAGAAGATTCTATCGCCAGGGTGAAATGCTTGCTCACTGCAATAATGTACATGAAAGGATGTATATGTACGCATGTAGTATTTGTAGCATTACTTATACGATGACGGAGACTGTGAGACATCATATGCTTGTAAAACATGGCATAACAAGAGATAAACAAGGGAAGATTGAACGGGTCATGAATTGGAGTTCTGAGTTTTGCGGTAAATTGATTTGAAATTGCTGATTAAAATTGATTGTTATTTTGTTGTTAATAGTTACTTTTTAGTTTAGGCAAAAATTTGTTAGTGTTTTAGGCAGTCTCACTTCAATAAGAGGTGTTTTTTAATAGGTCGGAGTGGACAGTACATTTTTTTTAATTTGTACCTCTTATTTTATTTTAGTGCTGAAGAGTAGCAAACAAGTACAAACAATTTTTTTTACGAACTTCGTGATGATTGTAAATTTTATTGAGTTTTCTAGCATCAGTAGTGAGAGCGAGCAGCGGTGGCCCAGCGGTGGCGGCCCCGACTTACGAGCAGTAAGTCGTGGGTTCGAAGTGTTCGAACCCAGGCAGGCGCATTACTTTGTTTAATTTATTTCATCATCACTGCTCTCAAAACGGTGAAAGAAAACATCGTGAGGAAACCGGCATGTCCTAGAACCAAAAATTCGAAGACATGTGACATCTACCAACCCGCACTGGGCCCTCGTGGTGCATTATAGCCCATTCCCTCTCATAGAGAGTAGGCCTATGTCCCAGCAGTGGGAACATTAAAGGCTGATTATGCTAGCTATATTGTTTAACAATTTTCTTTAGCTTATGCTTTCTAGAATCAAAGGAGCAAGTGGTTCAAAGGGATTTTCATTTGAGTTGACTTTCAGAATAAAACATTATGATTTTTTAAATCTTAGTTATTCTGAGTGATATTATGCTGTTCTCTTCTGAAAGAAACAAGTTGGTCCATAACAGGCAATTCTCTGCTATTTGGAAACTCGTCCATACAAGACTGTCCTAAGCAAATTTTATTAAATATTGAGAAAGTTTGTTAATAAAATGGAGGGCAATAGTAAATTAAATATATATCTTAAAAAAGCCCACACATTTTCCTCTTGATTTTCGAGTTATGGACGATTTTATGCAAACACCGTGACATGGGAGTGTTGTAACCTTCCAGGGGAATGTTTTTATGGACAAAAACAAGTATAGTTATTTACTAAAGTACAAAGTCTTTATTTTTCTTTATCGTTCTTAAATTGTGTAATTTGTTGAAATAAATCAACAGTATTAAAACAAAATTTACTTATTATAGTGACTTTTCTTAAGGTTAATAACATTTGTGTTCATCATCCTCATCATTTCAGCCGAAAGACGTCCACTGCTGGACATAGGCCTCCCCCAACTGTCGCCACATTGACTGGTCCCGTGTGTCTCGCATCCAGCGGATCCCTACAACCTTCACCAGGTCATCGATCCACCTAGTGGGAGGCCTTCCAACGTAACGTCTTTCTGTTTCGCGTTCGACACTACAGAACTTTTCGGCCCCATCGGCCATCCGTTCTGCGAGCAATGTGGCCCTTTCCACTGCCACTTAAGTTTAATTCTTCGGGCTACGTCGGTAACCTTGGTTCTGTTGCTGAGGTCATCGAGCATTGTACTGACGTCCTCCATGGTCTCAGCCATGACCACTATATCGTCAGCAAACCGAAGGTGAGTGATGTACTCGCCATTGACGTTGATGTCTAGCCCTCTACAGTCCAGAACCTTGAAGACATCCTCCAGTGCAGCGGTGAATAGTTTCGGAGATATGACGTCTTCCTGTCTCACACCTCGCTGCAGAAGGATAGGTTCCGAGGTCTGGTCCTGAAGTCGGACTGACATGGTGGCGTTTTTGTATAGATACTTCAACACCTCGATGTACCGGTAGTCGACTTGGCACCGTTGGTGAGACTGCAGTACAGTCAAAGTCTTGATTGAATCGAAGGCTTTCTCGTAGTCCACGAACGCTAAACAGAGAGGCAGGTTATACTCTTCGGTCTTCTGTATAACCTGCCGCAGCGTATGTATGTGGTCTACATTGCTAAAGCCTTTTCGGAATCTGGCTTGTTCGGGAGGCTGAAAATCGTCAAACCTGCGTGCGAGACGATTCGTGATAACTCTTGAAAACAACTTGTAGACATGGCTTAGCATTGAGATGGGTCTATAATTCTTCAGCCGGGCATTGTCGCCTACTTGAAGAAGAGTGCCACCACACCCCTGCACCATGCCTGTGGCGTTTTTCCCTCAAATATGACGGAATCAAACAGCTTCTGAAGGGCCTTAAGTACCGGTTTTCCACCCGCCTTCAGGAGTTCCACCGTAATTCCGTCATCACCCGGTGCCTTGTTATTTTTAAGCTGTTTCAGAGCCATCCTAATCTTGTACAGGCTGACGTCCGGGATGTCTTCGGTGTAGTGTCGGGTCAGTCTAGCTCTTGGGTCGTTTGCTAGATCTACAACGGGTTTGCTGGTTGACGTGTACAACTGCCCATAGAATCTCTCGATCTCCCTCAGAAGCTCCGGTTTAGCGGATACGATCCTGCCATCGTCAGTCTTCAGTTTCGTGAGCTGGCTCTACCTTGAAGCCTTTATTCTGCTCAATAGCGTCTTTAATATGCTCGGTATTAAGTGATGCTGATTTTTGTATTACATTACCATCTATATAAATAAAATGGTAAACTGACTGACTGACTGGGTGATATCAACACACAGCCCAAACCGCTGGTCTTAGAGACATGAAACTTGGAGGGTGTGTTCTTTGTGAAGAGTAAGTATCCACTAAGAAAGGATTTTTGGGAATTCCACCCATAAAGGGGTAAAATAGGGGATGGAAGTTTATATGAAAGTCCGTCAGTTTTGAAGTTAGGATATTCAAATTTTGTGTTTAGGCTGAAAATTGAAAATTAATTTATACGTGTCTCAGCTAGGGAATGCAATCCGGACTATCCGTAATCCGAAAAATCCGGATATCCGCACATTTTTACTAGACTTCCAAATCCGGATTTGAAAATCGAATCCGGATTTTCTGAATAATAAGAAATTGTAATTCGGGGGCTGCTTTATTCAGCCTGAAACTGATATTCCCAGTTTAGTGCGAATGGAGATGGCGTTATTCGAGGATAGTGGTTCACGAGGACGATACATGGAGGCCGCTTACAAGCATTTTCAGTGCATTCCCCCATAAAAGTGTCGAATCAGAGCTTGCTTTTCCGCAGCAGGAATTATGTGTAACCGAATTCGCAGCAGGTTAAACGACTGCACTTTAGATGCTTTATTATTTTTGAGATCACATTTTATGTGTCAAAAGAAAACATAGTTTTTTTCTGTTGCTAAATTTATGTTGGTTAAATTGTTTTATGTTTAATAATTTGACAAGAAGGCTATTATTTTTGTTTTCCAGAGTTTCTTTTAATTTGTACCTATTAATTATTTTATTAATGTTACTCACCACGCGAGTCACAGACTGATTTTTTTAATAAGAATAAGTATTATGTTGATTAAGTGAAATTAAACTGTTTTGTTACTTTTGTTATGTTTAATATTTGACAAGGAGTCTATTTGTCCTTTTATTTTTGTTCTTCAGAGTTTATTTTAATTTATACTTGTCGTATATGTCAGGATTTATTTCGTAAGAGCTCGTACATCATGTGGGCAGACGATGGGTTTCGTGCTATGAAAACACACTGGGTGCGATACACTGTTTCTAGCAAAACTAACGAATTACTTGAGATGCGACTTAACACGGGGCACAATGAATCGGGTACAGTTCCAAGACGTCTCAACTCCACCACGTTCAGACATTGACTGTCGCCCTCGCCTCGAGCTGAACATCAGGGCTCTGTAGAAGCACGCTGTGGTGTGGGTAGACTGGTAAGTAGGTCGCGTCATGTCACCAGTGCCCACTGACGCGTTTTCCGATTCATTTTATGTCCGGATCCGACACACTTATTAATTATTTAACTAACGTTACTCAGCACGCGAGTTATAGACTGATTATTTTAATAATAAGAATATTATGGCTATAACACCAAAATTATGGTATTTAATTTGAATAACAAAAATTAAAAAAAAAACATATATTTTTAATTTTCCTGTGTTTTTATTTTAACCCACTAACACAAATATAAGAAAAATCATATTAATAAACAAATATGGGTAGATTTATGTATGTTCATGAAAAATCCGTAAAATCCGGATAATCCGGATTGGACCGAAAATCCGTTCTTAAAAATCCGGATTTGAAAACAGAACGGATTTGCATTCCCTAGTCTCAGCGGATGAAGGTAAGTAACTATGTTTGTTCAGGTGGGATATTTTTCGACATCCACGCGGGCGAAGCCGCTGGCAGAAGCTAGTGTATAATAATCAAATGTGATAAATACTCATCTGCCTAGACTTATCCCAACTTTATTTGGGGACGGCTTCCATCTGATCGGATGCAGCTGAATATCAGTATTTTACATGGAGCGACTGCCTAATTGCCTGTCAGTTAGTACTGGGTGCGTAATACGGTACTCCTTGGTAAGACTGGTTGTCAGATTTTCGAACCACTGACTTCTTTTAAGGACTGTCAAAGAACTACAAATGACAGCCGGCCCAACGGCTTTTCATACTTTCCGAGGCTGGGAGGAAACTCGGTATGTAACGAATTAGTGGTCACCCATCTACAGACCGACCTTGGTAAACCCGGCTTAACCTTGAAGATAGATCCGAGTGGCTGTTATAATTAACCCACGAGAAATATCGTCGTAATGTGAGAAGTCACTAAGTGACATTTTTAGCCAAAATAAGTTATTGATGTCAAAGTGTTTATAAACCTATAATCTACCTTGTAGAAAGGTAAAATGCAGTTTTTTTTTTCGTATTTTAGATAATACGAGAATGTCATAACTACATAACTACTTGTTAAGGCAAAACACCAGCTTATGAAAATTAACTAAGTTATTACTTGAGTAATTTTTCCTACTAACTTTTTCTCAATTACTGGGGCTTACCTGCTCATTAATGTTACTTAGTTACTTTTCGTATTCAAGATATTCGACGAGAACCCCTGTAACGTCACTTAGATATTTCTTGCAGACGAAAGCTTTACATAAGATGACATAAAATGTCCTATAGAAGTTACCAACAACACTTAGTTACTTTTTGCATACAATGTAATTCGAGGCGACTCACTGTATGGCTCTTAGTGATTTCTTGCAAACCAATAGCTTTGAATAAAATGTCCAATGTGGCAATTCTGTTGACCGGTAAAAGTCACCAACAGATCTCAAGTAATTTATAAATCAAGGTAATCGGGCGTATTTTTCGTATTCTGGCGGAGCTGCTAGATATCGCTGCCACCCAAAACAAATGTGCAGTTTGTCAGACTCCTCGACTCTCCCCTGGGCTGAGCATATCCAACTCGAAAAAAAAAAGATGGGAGGCACTCCTATGCCATGCCAAACCTATGCCGTACCAACCTCTGCCGCATAATCAGGGCCTGAGGGTTTGAGATATCATCTACCAGGGTCAACAAAGATGGGGTCGGCGGGAGATATTGCGCGGTGCTCCGCAGGGATTCGTTCTGGGACCGCTCAAAATCAAAATCAAAATCAAAATATTTTATTTCACATAGGCCTAGATGGGCACTTATAAAACGTCGACAAAAAGGTGCACGGTTCGGGTTGGTTGTTTCCTATGGAGAAGAACCGGCAAGAAACTCCATGGTTACTCTTTTCAAATCATTTGGTGTTACAGTATTATGGATACAGCATTTGTACTTAAGTATGGGGGGACAGCGTAGGCCCGACAATAAGTCGTTGCTTACTACACAAAAAATGTAGAACAAAATAACCGCTCCTAGGGAACATCGGGTAAGACTGGGCGCCTCGCGGTGCGCTTCTTCAGGGTGTCTGTGTCATCTGTTATGCTGATGCCACGCTGGTGAAAGCACGAGGGTAGACGTTTCGGTGGTGACCATCTTGGCGACAGCTGGGGTCGTAGATGGAATCCGGCGGTTACCACCCGGCATTGCATAAATGTGAGGCCCTCTGTTTCCATGGACCTCAAAAAGTGCCACCTCCGAGAGCCATCATCGGGTCAAGAGGTGTCTGCATTAGTATCGAGTCGACGATGAAGTACCTGGAACTCGTCTTCGATAGCTGGTGGGACTTTGTGCCACACTTTCAGCAGTGGGCACCCCGGTTGATGGGCACCGCGAACTCAATCTCTTGGCTACTGCCCAATCTGGGGGGGGGGGGGCAATTCCTCCCTGCAGAAGGTTCTTTATGGGAATCGTGCGGTTCAGTGCGCTCTACGGAGCGCCAGTATAGGCGGACAACCTGACGGCCTAATTACCGTAATTCTGCGATAAACCCAGAGAGAGATGGATGTCAGGGTGATTAGAATAAATCAAACGGTCTACTAGTGGCAAAAGCGGCGAAAGGCAGCGAGCTTTTTGTGTGGATCACCACCCTGTGATCTTGACGGTATAGTCCTTATCTACTTAATAAGTTATTTTTGAATTAAAATTAATCTTGTCAATACGAATACAACTGGATTGTGTAAAAATAGAGTAAAATGAAACGCAATCATCAACTCTGACACTTGACTGGCTCTGAACTTGTCATTGTCAAAAGTGTCAAAACAAAACAAAATTCCAAAATGACTTTTTATTCGTGAAAATCGTTTTAAACCTCGTTAAAAAATGAATGGTTACGAGAATATGTACAAAACTGTGTGCCGGGTGTGCTTATCTGGGAATAATGGCGATAGTAATTTTAGTTTAATTGATAATTCAAGCGACGATGGCCTCAGTTGTTACGGCAAGGCGATTGTGATAGTAACCGATGTTTTGTTACAAAAAGACGACAAATTGCCGACTATGATATGCCGAAATTGTGTTCATTTATTAAAACAGTGTATATACTTCAAATTAAAGTGTAAATCGACGGACGAAGTGTTGAAACAACTCGTTAATAAGAATATTAATAGTGACGGTTCAGATGAAAAAAACATAGAAGAAATTGTATGTGAATATGTGATGTACAACCAGTATTTCCCTTCGGACCAATCTTTGTCACCAGACAGTAACTCAGAACCCTCTGGACGATACAGTAAGCATAAAAAGTCAGACAAAAAGACCAGGTCCATACATGAAACTGATGTTAATACAGCAGTTAAAAATTGCAGGTCAGAAAATTGTCTTAAAGTCACTGAGACAGATGTAGATGATAGAATGTACGACTTTGATGATTTTATAGACAAAGAAGATTTTAAAAGTACCCATAATGACCAACAAGATGAAATTAATAATATTTTGGAGACAATGCAAACCTTTATTAACTCGGACACAAAATTAACTGAATTACAACACAGTAAAAGTAAAGTAAAAATTAAACGAAGATATAGGCCCGTACCAAAAAAGGAACGCAACTTAATATGTAAGACATGCCACAAAACTTTAGCCAACCCTTTAACGTATGACCATCACATGCAACGACACAGCAACTGCAAATTTATCTGTGATCAATGTGGCAAAGGCTTTCCCGTACTCACAGAAATGCATATGCATCTAATTGCTCGACACGAAGTTGGTCCGTACTTACAATGTGACCACTGTCCATATAAAGCTCCTAGAAAACTTGACTTAATAGAACATTTGAGGCTGCATACGGGTGAGAGACCGTTTACATGTGAGAAATGTGGTTTAACGTTCCGGCGGAGAGCTATATGGAGGAATCATTTGGTCTGTCATAAGGAAAAACAGTACCAATGTACCCATTGTCCAAGAAGATTCTATCGCCAGGGTGACATGCTTGCTCACTGCAATAATGTACATGAAAGGATGTATATGTACGCGTGTAGTATTTGTAGCATTACTTATACGAAGACGGAGACTGTGAGACGTCATATGCTTGTAAAACATGGCATAACAAGAGATAAACAAGGGAAAATTGAACGGGTCATGAACGGGAGTTCTGAGTTTTGCGGTAAATTGATTTGAAATTGCTGATTAAAATTGATTGTTATTTTGTTGTTAATAGTTACTTTTTAGTTTAGGTAAAAATTTGTTAGTGTGTTTTAGGTAGTCTCACTCCAATAAGAGGTGTTTTTTAATAGGTCGGAGTGGACAGTACATTTTTTTTAATTTGTACCTCTTATTTTATTTTAGTGCTGAAGAGTAGCAAACAAGTACAAACAATTTTTTTTACAAACTTCGTGATGATTGTAAATTTTATTGAGTTTTCTAGCATCAGTAGTGAGAGAGAGCAGCGGTGGCCCAGCGGTGGCGGCCCCGACTTACGAGCAGTAAGTCGTGGGTTCGAAGTGTTCGAACCCAGGCAGGCGCATTACTTTGTTTAATTTATTTCATCATCACTGCTCTCAAAACGGTGAAGGAAAACATCGTGAGGAAACCGGCATGTCTTAGAACCAAAAATTCGAAGACATGTGACATCTACCAACCCGCACTGGGCCCGCGTGGTGGATTATAGCCCATTCCCTCTCATAGAGAGTAGGCCTATGTCCCAGCAGTGGGAACATTAAAGGCTGATTATGCTAGCTATATTGTTTAACAATTTTCTTTAGCTTATGCTTTCTAGAATCAAAGGAGCAAGTGGTTCAAAGGGATTTTCATTTGAGTTGATTTTCAGAATAAAACTATGATTTTTTAAATCTGTTCTCATAAGAAAGAAACAAGTTGGTCCATAACTATGTTTGTAAAAAATAATTTTTAAATATTAAAATAAATGAGTAAGTACCTACTTAAGTATGTTTCTAAATTTTGCTATGTATTTTGTACAGTCAGCGTAACAAGTTATAGGTTATTAAAATCCTGGTGACTTTTAAATATTTGTTTTCATTATTACTTAACAATGACATAATATTAAAATCTTTTTGCATATTACCACCCATAAGCATAAACCAGAATATTCAAATGAATTAAATAAAAGTGCTGAAAATGCTAAAATTATAATAACATGCATGATTAAAAATAAAAGCTAAGTTTTGCTTTTCTTAAATATCTTCAAGACTATAATATCTATCTTTGAATTGACTTTCAAAAGATAAATGAACAATGAATCGCTTCATAACAATGTTATTAAATAAACTTTTAGATTCTCTGTCTATTGTATCAAAAAATATAACATCACGCCAGTTATGTTTTAAGTCCCATGTAATGGGGAGAACCTATTGCCATCAACCGGGCACAAATCCAGATTCCGCGGCTGCTACTGAGAAATTCCTGATGGAATAACCCAGTAACACTTTGTCCGACCCGGGAATCGAACCCAGGACCTCATGCAGAGCAGTCGTGCTTGCGACCACTCGACCAAAGAGGCAGTTGTATCATCAAACAAACCTCAATTGGGAAAAAAGATTTGAATAGATTTTTTTAGTTCGACTATCCAAATCGCTTTTGATGTGCAAACACGAGTAAATATATGTCGTCTCCGAAATCTCCAGCAATTTAATGCAATACCAAAATGAATATTCCAAACATTGCCAATAACACAACTCAAAAACGTTTAACACCAAGTACCTACCCGAAACTGGAACACATTACTTAGTTTCAGACTAAATTGAACTTTAGCATGTACACAATCGTACAAAGTGGCTCGGTTCCAAATTCACTGGCGGAACTAACGCTGAGTCTTCACCGTTGCAAATGAGCAAACATAGGTCGTACCTCCTTGCTTGAATCTGAGGCCCCGAGTGATGCGATTTGCAACCAGGGAGGGACACGCGTGCGCGTTACTCGTTTTCTTCGCGTGTTTGCTTCGCGGTGACGCGTAGCATCCTCTGGAGACTCTGAACATCTTCTTAGTGTGTCGATGGCAATCTAAATTGTGTCTACTAGTGGCCCAGAACTGAGCCACTAGTTTGGCGCCTTCAGTCGCGTCCATCAGTTCCTATAATTAACAAGCCACAGGACATGCATTACGCAATATTAAGTGCCCCATCGTTTGTGGAACACCACATTTACACTCCAGGGCAGATTCGAGTTTACTTTATTCGACATTAATGAATTTCCACGAGCAGGGTTTCCTTGCTGTGGCCAACCTGCGTCCGGAATCTTAAAGACTTCCAGGTCAGCCATCACAACTCATGTCCAGATTGGACAGGTGGTCACAGCTTCAGTCTGAACATCTCTTTTCGCAAGACGCGTATCACTTGAGAATTTAGCTGAGGCAAAGTCGACCGCTCCTTGCTACGAAGGATGTGCTCGGAGAGGTTTGATACGCGGTTTATTATTTTGCCAGATACGCATTTAATACAAAGCGAAGCTAGTATATTATATGCGGAGTATAGTCATGGGCTACCGGGGAGTGACGCCTTCATTGTGATCCTTTTGATGTCTACGCTAGCCATTGCCATCAACTGAGCACAAATCTAGACTCCAGGTTGAGATATTCCTGATGGAGAAACCCAATAATACTTTGCACGTCCTGAGAATCGAATCCAAGACCTCATGCCCAGTGTTTGAGACCACTAAACCGAGGCAGCTATAGTTAAAAGCTAATTTATTTTGTATGCAATAACCCGCGACTTCGCTTTTGTGTAGGTTGAAAGTTATCCTATGAAAACGTCCAACCGGATATTAGAGGCAGTATTGTATGTCCTAACTCAGCCCCTAAGGTTAAGTTGTTTCGTATGTGGCAATTCATCTAAATCCGTTCAGCCGTCGCGTGAAGTCTTGCTTGACCAACAAACAAACCGACTTTCACATTTTTAATTAAAGTTGGGATTCTCAATGATCGTCCGTTTTCGTTGCTAACACCTAACACTACTGGCTGTGTTTCAGTAAACGGTGATGTAACCTAGCTGTTCTAGTTTCGCGAAATTAAACAAAGCAACTAAGTTGCGGTTTCGCAGCAATATAGTCACTTTGACAATTACTATTGACGCTGGATCACTTGGAGGCAGTTCAGGTAAAGCGGTCGCTTGATGGATACAGTTGTGTGAACTGCGTTGTCGGTAATTACCTATTCACATTGGAGTCTATCCAGTTTTATTACCATACTTGCGTAAGCCCGCGGCTTCGCCCTCGCCATGGGACGAGGACGCCTTACTACCGGGTACCGGGTAAGTAGCGGGGTAAATGTCATGTCTTGATCCAGATTACACTGTCTGTGACAAATTTTATCAAAACCGTCCTCACACACTTTCACATTTATAATAGTAGTAATAAAGAAAAGTATTTATTAGACTAGCACAGGACAAAACAAAAATGATAAAAAAACTTACTTCCTAAGATTTACAATAAACTAAATTGGTCCTGCACGACGCCAAAAGGCCCCATCTCAGCACGGTGCTAGATGGTGGAAAAGTGGATTTACTGAAAACGTCTAGCTACATTTCTAGGAATACTAGCATAATATTGTATGTACAACGATTTTGGTGTTAACATTTTCACTACAAGCCATGTTAAAACAGATTTGCGTAGAAGCTTTAATCCCCGACATGCACTAATCTGACCTTAATGTTTGAAGCGGTACAGAAACTAGTTTAAACTAAAACATGGTGAAAGTGTCGAGGTGCAATTTCTAGAGCTAACATGTTTTTGGAGAATTGGCCATTCAGAGAATTAGGCTTTTTGAGAATTTGCCATTTTGAGATAGTTCTCGCAATGCTCGATAGTTTGCCATTTTGAGTTAGTCGCAAAAGAACACTAGTCCTTGCCCTTGGCCTTGCTTGTCCTTGCGACTCTGTTGCCATTTTGAGAATTAGGCCTTACCCTTCCTACTAGTGAAATCATTTTCGGATTCGGATCAGAAGTTCCGAAGTTTATCTCTAATACCTCCCTTCTACATCTAAAGTGTACCCCTTTAAAATATGTATATTAGTAGGTATAGATGATGACCAATGATGACTATATAATCAAGTTCACATTCAATTGTTTTGCCAGCATAATTCGATTCTACTATGGTACAATTTGGTTCAGTCATATGACTAGACTTTTCCCAAATTACATTACCTACTGGGGTTGCCTAACAGTGTCACTTTTCTTAGGATACCCAGATATTTTCACGTTTAGAATAAACTAGACATTACCTAACTTATAGATTAAGGTCATCATAATCTCTCTGCTCCTGTCCCATGTTACTTTTTTTCGGCGCAACACGTTTTTTTCTTCCAATTTCCCTATATCAACCGTCACGCTATCATTTACTCCCTATTCTTTCATATCATTCCCCACACAATCCATCCATCGTTTCCTTGGTATTCCTCTCCCTCTCCACCCATTGACATTTATATTCATCACTTTTAGTCACATGCCATTCGTCCCTCCTCATCACATGCCCATACAAGACAGTTGATTCCCTTTCAACTTTTCTGTAACTGGCGCGATTCAAACTTCCTCTAATATACTCATTCCTTACTTTATTCATTCTCATTCTTGTCACATCACACATCCATCTCGATATTCTCATGTCCGCTCCATGCTCCATCTGTTTTTTCCTTATTGATTTAAGTACTTCACTATAACAATATTTTTTAGAAAAACATTTAAAAGCAACATTTCCAACAACCCCTCAGGATAAAACATCCGCCGATGATATCCTCTTGACCACAATTTCTATATTTGCTTAGGCCTAACACACTGTTATATTGACCGATAAATAAGGTAAATTACATTATTTTGTTAGGAAAGGCCCTATAAGCCCCCGAGCTGTAAGGTCAAATGTCTCCGGTCAAAGGTGTACCTACCTATTACCGTTTAGCCGTGTAAACAAATGTAAAAGGAAGTTCTTGGAATTATAATTTAGAAGGTTATGAGGCTTGGTTTGGAGAATATGTAAATGATCTTTGGTTCAGGCACTGAGGCGTATTTTGATACGGGACAAAAAGTTATTGGGGTCAATTTCATTTATTAATATATATATGTATAACAATACCTATATTTCAGAACTCTTAAACACCTAGGTATTCATCATCTCATCATCTGCCTAGCCTTTTCCCATCTATGTTATGGTCAGCATCCAGTTTATCCCGATGAAGCTGAATACCAGTATTTTACATGCAGTGACTGCCTATCTGACCTCCACAACCCAGTTATTACTAGATAATACGAAACCCCTCAGTAAAACTGGTTGTCAGTCTTTCGGGCCACCGACTACCTGGTATACCACGAAAGTGCGATGGCTAGAAAGAAAAGTCTTCGAAAACGTATTATTTTCGGTGCTGAAAAAGGTAAAAGATCAAATGACAAGGGTTCAAAAAGGAAGTAGCTATATTTTATTACCATTTTTATAGACAAATATTGCCTCGCAGTTGGTTTTTAAACTAAAACAGATATACCAGTGGCTCTAAAATTAATGTGCAGAGTAAACGTAAATTATATACTAGTCTCGCAATTTTAATAATAATTCTGCATAATTATTTTGCTCGTTTTTTTTTAAATATGTACTTAGTTATAACATTTTATTAAAAGTCAATTATATTCATAAGACAGATACCTACTTCACGCAAAAATAAAAACCAAAAAGCTAATGGATCGCAGCGCGATTAGAAAAACGTTAGAATTTGCGTAACGTTTACTACGCGCATTCGTGTCAGAGCCTCTGGCTGCCCATCAGCTTGACGTAATCCCTTGGTAGCATTTTGTCTTCAATTTCCGGGCACAATTCAAACCCGAACTTATCTGTTTTTAAATCCCCGAATTTAAATTTTCTGCCTCGCTTTCTTCGAATTTAACGCGATTTTTCTTTTGAGCCACTTCTGTTCTGGACGCCTAGAAAAAGCTACATTTATCAGCAATAACGATGATGGAAACATCACTCCTGTAATCCCCGAAGACATAGGCAGAGGTGAACCTAATAGTACATCCACATTACGCCAGTTATGTTTAAGTCCATTACCATCAACCAGCCACAACTCCAGACACCGTGACTACTACTGAGAAATTCCCCACGGAAAACCCAATAACACTTTTCCCGAACCGGGAATTGAACCCTCGATTTCAGCAGTCGCATTTGCGATCACTACACTAACGAAGCAAAAATGCCTATCAACCGTGTTTAAAGTCATTGTAGAAATAACTAAACTCTTTGAAACGATTGCCACTTGTCTAGATCTGGTCTTTCCGACCTTGAATGACCATCATCATCATCTGCCAAGCCTTTCCCCAACTATGTTGGGGTCGGCTTCCAGTCAAATCGGATGCAGCTGAATACCAGTATTTACACGGAGCGACTGCCTATCTCCTCCAGAAACCAGTTAATAGGTACGATACCCCTCACCTTTTCGATCTTACCCTTTGGTAAGGCTGGTTTTCAGACTTTTGGTATTTGACTATCCGTAGCGACTGAAAAAGATTTACAAATGGCTGCCGGGACCTCAGTGGTGAAACTTGTGCTTCGAACATCTATTTTACTTATATAAAGGAGTTTTCAATGTCAATTCGTTACTACTAATGACTATACGTACAAAACTGTAGTTCCAATTTCTGCTAAGATATATTTAATATCACCGAGATACGTCAGGAACAGGACAGCACTAATGGAACTTTCTGGAATCTATTTCCAGGCATTTGACAAGTACCTAAAACTCATTTAATGAAGATCATTTATCATTGAATTTTAGGATAAGACGTCGAGACGGATCCGTTTATAAACTTCTTCCAGTTAGTACCGGGCAATACGAAACCTGTCCTTGAAAGATCAATCTATATTATTTATTTTATTATATAAAATGGTAAACTGACTGACTGACTGGGTGATATATCCACGCGGGCGAAGCCGCGGGCAAAAGCTAGTGACCTAATAAAACGAAACTACCCATAATAATAGTTGTAATGACTGTTAAGAAGCCATAATTTTTATCGGATATTTTTCGATATTATATAAAATGGTAAACTGACTGACTGACTGACTGACTGGGTGATATATCAACACACAGCCCAAACCGCTGGTCCTAGGGGCATGAAACTTGGAGGGTGTGTTCTTTGTAAGTATACATTAAGAAAGAATTTTTGAGAATTCCACCCCTAAAGGGGTGAAATAGGGGATGGAAGTTTATATGAAAGTCCGTCAGTTTTTAAGTTAGGATCTTCAAATTAAGTGTTTAGGCTGATGATTGAAAATTAATTAATACGTGTCTCAGCGTTTTTGATAATTCTACCCCTGAAGGGTTAAAAAAGGGGATGACGGTAAGTAATCGGATATTTTTCGATATCCACGCGGGCGAAGCCGCGGGAAAAAGCTAGTGACCTAATAAAACGAAACTACCCATAATAATAGTTGTAATGACTGTTAAGAAGCCATAACCCGTACGGACTGGTGATTGGACGGTTGTGGGGTTGAAATTGAACTTATCTGGCCCCATTGAACTACTGTGGTAAACCTACCCCTATCGAGTTTAATTGTAGGGGTCAAGTGATATTAGGGGTAGTATTCATACATAGGCAATTTAGGTTGTCTAGATGTTTCCGGCGATTTCATTTGAATGCGAATTTCAGAGCCATGTTTCACCCCAGTGGAGCATCATTGTCAAATTGAAAATGTAGGCTCCCCTTTACGAGGTTTAATAATCATATTCCTGGAGTTTTTTTATGATAAATGAGTGGTTTTCCACTTTAGTGTCTTACTATTATGAATAACCAACTGATTGACAAACAGTTGGTTGGATTGGACAATCTTATTGACTGAATATCTACGTAGGTAATACTGATGACACCGACGTGCAGCTGTACCTAGCCGACGCAGTAGTGATGCAGATCTTTTACGCAGCACTGCAAGGAAGACATCTGTCCGCGCTGCTGCAAATATCCATGACGCGCTACAGAAACGAGGCAGCGACAGCAGTATCCTAAGAACATTGTTGTATTGCATACGTAGGGCATTAAATTTTTTTTAGGGTTCCGTACCTCATAAAGACAAAAAAGGACCCGAGCGAGGACCCTCCCTCCGTCACAGCCGATTTACTCCGAAACTACTGGACTGATTGAGTGGAAATTTGGTACACATGTGTAAGTCGGTGAGCCAAAGACGGATGTGTAACGTAAATTAATGAATTTCAAACATGGGGGTTACTTTTGGGGTTTAAATTAGAAAATAAAAAAAAAAGTTTTGCGAACTATATCGTGTTACACATCAAATAAAAGGGCTCATTGTGAGCATCTCAAACATTTTTTTTTAATTTTAAAATAAACGGTTTTAAAGTTATTTAAGAAAATAGGCGAAAATTGACCTTTACCTCAATTCCGAAAATACAGGGCCGAATTTTTTTTTTTCCTCTACACGCGAATCGAACTCGCACTTGTCCAGTTTTGCGTTTATCTCGTGGCCAAGAAGTTACAAAGAATTTCAATTTTTGAAGCTCCTACCTGAATGTGATTTAAAGTTTACACAGGAAAGAAGAGTCAAGGGCACCTGCTTGTAGATGCAGCCCCTTCCTCACCTTCCTGTCATGTTTTTGTCCAGCGATCCCTTAATAAGATAAAGGCGATCACTTCGAAGGTTGTCCCAAGAGACGAAGGCTCCCATGCCATCACTTTTTGTACCGAACCTTTGGCAAAAAGTGATTGTTTACCTACGCAAAACAGTTACTTGTTCCGACATCTGTTACCTAAGAGAAACAGATATTTATAGTAAGTTTGAAGTCAATGTCATCGGTCTATCCCTTTTGCTGAGTAAGTATACAGGGTGTAAACAGACCCTTCACATAGCCGTCAACCAAGTATTCTGTACATCAAATTAAGTAACTTTACGCAAAAATTATTGCTGGGAATCGACTTTTTTTTTTGGGGTGAAAAATCACGTTTTACGGTAGGACTCGATGGTAAGCACTCAAAGCATTGTGCTGATGGATGGATTGAATAGTACGGGGGTTCGTGGAGGTGTGTATAGTAAAAATCTTATATTAAAACCATGTTTTAAAAAAAAAACTTGTGAAAATGTTGGAACTTTGACCCCCAATGTCTCCGTAACTAGAAGGCTCCCAGGTATGGTCTAGAACAAAAAAATGATCGCAAAGACGGGGAGAACAAGTGCCTTTCGGTTATGTTAAGGGTCCATTTACACCCTTTAGGTTGTCGTGTTATCTAACCGATGTGGTTCAATATAACATAACATCACGCCTGTAATCCCAAAAGGTTTAGGTGGAGGCGTCATCCGTAAATAACGTCAAACGTTAAGGGGTGGGAGGGGTTGTAAATTTCGTGACGTCACATTTCAAATTTTTAATATACCTAAGTATTAATGTGACGTCACACTAGGGAGGGGGGAGTCTCAAAAATGTGACTAGCTGTGACGGGGACGAAGACGGGGGGTGGGGCGTCAAAAAATCATGTAATTTTTCTGACGTAATATGGCTGGCCCCTAATACACTCACATTTCGCAAGTTATATAAGTCCTATGAAATAGGGGTCGAGCCTATTGCCACCAACTGGGCACAAATCCAGACACCGTGGCTGTTTTCGGCAAATTCTTGATGGAAAAACCCAATAAAGCTTTGCCCGACTTGGGAATCGAACCCAGGATTTCATGCTCAGAAGTCCACTAGACCAAAGTGACTGTTGAATAGTTTTCGACGGGAATCTTTATATACGGCCCCTGGCAACCTTGCCAGGGGTCGTATATAAAGATTATATATCAATATACTATACTAGCCTCAAAATATCAAAGTTAGCCGATTTTTACATAATTTTTTGATTACATTTCTTGATAGACATTTGATACATCATTTTCCAAGAAACCCTAGGTCTTTGAAATACAATTTGGACTCAATAAAACCCTTGTCAACGTAGACATTTTTATTTAAATAAACCGGCCAAGCGACTGTCGGGCCAGACACAGTGAAGGGTTCCGTAGTCGGAATGAATATTTTGCTCACGCCCAGTATCGCCAACCTCAGAAATAAGTTTGTGTCTGAGTTTATGTTATTATTTCAACCCTAAGTTTCATCTATGGGCAGCGTCACACCTTATATTTTTTTAATAGCGACCCGCCCCGGCTTCGCCCGGGTGCAATATATACATATAAACCTTACTCTTGAATCACTCTATCTATTAAAAAAACCGCTTCAAAATCCGTTGCGTAGTTTTAAAGATCCAAGCATACATAGGGACAGACAGCGGGAAGCGACTTTGTTTTATACTATGTAGTGATGACGTAATCTCACTACACCATTTTTTGCAGTCAATACTCAAAGAACTCAATGTTAAACAAAGACTGTCGTTGCTTGTGCAATTATGAATTCTCAAATTCTTTGGACCCGCAACTACGATTCCATGGAGCGTTTGGTGATTCAGGGTAGAGTTGAAGGCACGAGTCCACGTGGTCGATCACCAACCTGATGGACAGACTCCATCAAATCTGTCACCAAGATTCCTCTGGTGGAATGTGCTCGCCATGCGGCCAACAGAGACCGGTGGAAAAGGATCGCGAAGACAACGACTGCAGTTGTGGGCGACCCCCATGACCACGACCACTCTGTCAAGAGGAAACGACTAAGAAGAAGAAGAATTATTTTGCCGAGCTAGGAAAATGTCCCTTCTCCAATTTTCATGGATAGTGCCAATAGTGTCCAAGTTACGTTGCTGCGTGCTATTCGGACAGATTGGCAGACAGATGGTCATGATAAAATTATAAGAGGTATGATTTTGCCACTTGAACACTGTTGGGGAACTTGATTTTATAAGCCATTTAAAAACGAAAGTGCAGATCGGGTGCAAAATACGTGTGCTCCGTGTAATCGTTCTCTTGTACTAACAGTACTGGCATTATACATTGACAGATAAATTAGACAACAATTTTGGAATAGCCGTGGCCTTTGTGCCACACAAATAAATCAAACTAAATGTTGTGTTGCCAACACCCGCGGAACCTTAATAACCGCCGCCAAAAAAAATGGCGGCTGGAAAATTATACACTCATATTTTTCTCACGAAGTACTGTTTTTAATTGAACATAATTTTTCGACAAACATCTTGTAATAAGCGTCTCAATTAACCTTTTGATTGTTGACGCAATTTAAAGGTTGTTTTTTCTACTGAAACGTTGAAAAGAAACGTAGAGAATTGAAGAGGTCGAAATTAAATATTCTACAGCCGTTTTTCGCCGCTGGGTTGAATGGGAAGGACCGAATATTTCGTGGGCCCTATCCTAAAGGTTTATTATATAATTAGGTCTGTTTTGAATTTCAAGTAGCTGTTTGAGACCTGAATTTGATCTAGATAATACCTGTAGGTATCATCTGCGTGATAGACTTTGATTTATGAGCAAGGCCGTGGTGACAGGAAGAAAATTAGATTCTTGACGGCTTGGTAATAAGTTTTTAATATAAACATAACGTCACGCCTGTAATCCGCGAAGGGTTAGGCAGAGGTGTACCTAATAGTACACACATTTCGCTATTATGTTTAAGTTACATGTATTAGGGGTGAGCCTATTGTCATCAAACGGGCACAAATCCAGACTCCGTGACTGCTAGTGAGAAATTCCTAATGGAAAAACCCAATAACACTTTGCCCGGAATCGAACCCATGACCACGTGCTCAGCATTCGCGCTTGCGACCACTAGACCACCGACGCAGTCAGTAATAAGTTTGTATTGACGATATTTAGTCTTATGTCAAAAACTTGATTAATAGCATCCAAATTGCGTAACACGCTTTCAATCGAAATCGCGAGGATTATGAAGAAAATTGTTAATCCATGTTTATATTGCTTGTACATTTTTTCAAAGTGCGACTTGAGTTCGTGGCTAAATAACAGTCGCTCGGGTCAGCCTTTAAGGTTAAGCCGCACTTGCCTAGGTGGATCTGGTGATGGGTGACCACCCATTATATACCGAGCTTTCTCCTTACCTCGAAAAGCACGTTAAACCGTTGGTCCCGGCTGTCATTTGTAGATCTTTTTCAGTCGTTATAGTCGGACTACCAGTCTTACCAAGGGGTATCGTATTACCTAGTACTAACTGGGTTGTGGAGGTCAGATAGGTAGTCGCTCCATGTAAAATACTGGGATTCAGGTGCATTCGGTTAGACTGGTAGCCGACCTCAGCTTAGTTCGGAAAAAGCTAGGCAGATATTACTTCCAAATCTTCAAAAGCCCAAAATCACATTACACCCCTTTCAACCCAAAAATTGCATTTTCAACCCCTCAAGAAAACACCCAAATCACACGCTTAAACCTCCTTTGAAGCATTCTAATACCCCTAATTACGAGTATAGCGAGTAAACAGGGCGAAAAACATTCCAACCATCCCGATGTCAAAGGCGATACAGTTAACCGTATTTCACCCCCGGTAAAAGTAACATGGGGGTCTAAATGACCAGGGAGCTGCAGGTAAACGACGCGCCGCCCGTGGGACCTAGTAACCCGCTATCGTTCAAAGGTGATTGGTGGGTTAAGTTTGGAGTGGGGAGCGGGTTAGAAAATTTTATGAAAAATCTGTTGGGGTATTTTGAGGAGTAGCTTTTTGACTTGCCTGATGGTCCTGCTCTTGACTTCAGTCACGCTTGATGGAAGACTATGGAACGAGCGTGCCCAGAAGATCACTGTCAACTTTTTTTTTGGGTTACAGAAAGAAAAAACACAAATTATATTTATTTTTTCCTGAAATATAATATTAAAGAAACAGACAGTTTCATCGCTCTATAATAGTTCTAATATTAGTTCAGAAGTTTCGATGTTACCGATTCTCCTCTATGCATTTTTATAACAAAAAAAAACTTAAACACAAAAAAAAACGTGGTCCGCCGATTGTGGAGCAGGGTCCAAGCTACCGGTGATTAGGTTCCAGAGAGAGGAACTTCCTTACAGTGCGGGCCGTATCAAGGAACACTGCCTTCTGAATCAGGTCCTTGATCCAACCACCTAGCACGAGCCTCGAGAGATGTTTGTCGAGGCTCTTGGCCATAAGGCCATTGGCCGTAACGACTATCGGCACAATGATAGCCGAGCTCACGTTCCACATGCCTATTTATTATTAGCTAGGTGGACTGCCGACCTCAAAAAGGTGGCTGGGTCAGACTAGGTGTGGAAGGCCAAAGACTGGATATTTTGGCTCATCTTCGAAGGGGCCTATTAGCAACAGCGGACTGATATAACCACACTACTACTACTATTGGTACTATTTTCAGATACACCTACCACTGTTTGTCTCTGCATCACCCAAAGGTTGACTAGTATGAAAATGCCAATGGCATTAAGTCCGCCAATGTGCTTTTGTGCTTGAAGTGTTAAATATAAGAGTTCATTGATTGAATGAAAACTATAATCAAGCTTCATTTCAGAAATTCGCCTGAGTTTATGATTTGTATCAATCGTAACTAGCAGATGCTCGAAGTCAAGGTAAAATTATTTGGAAGTCCCTGCAGTTAGACAGATTTTTTCTGTACCGCTATAAAAAGTGATAGGACGGAACGGAACGTTTAATTCCTAAAGGAATCTAGGATAAATTCTCTACTAAGTAATTAGACCGCTGTCCTTTTGTTTGGGACTTTACTAGTGGAACAGAATGGAACAAAATTTGGTATTTTGGTAAACGGGGTTTTTGGTTACACAAGGTGTAACTAAAGAAAGAGATACCGCGGCCCTGGAACACAAAGGGCTAAGAAGGAATATGGATGGGTTTGAGTCAATAAAAGTCTGACACTCCCGTCATTTGATGATTTTCCTACCAAAAAAAAAGATGTTACATTTTAAACGAAAAACCTCCCGTATGGTCTCTCAGACCACGAAACTGAACAACTTTAGTTCTACGAGTTCTTGAAACTCGCAAAAAAAAATGGATTTTCTATACGAACAGCTGATTAACATGTATGTTAAACCTAAAAAAAGTTATAAATTTCCAAATGCATAAAACTATAGTTGTTCAGTTTCATGGTCTGAGACACTACACAAGAAGTCTTGCGTTTATTATGCGACACCCTGTATTGTCTGGGGGTGGGTGAATCCTCGCCTACGTAAATGCGAACTTCCTGCAAGAAATCTGCTGCAACTAAAACCTGTGTTGGAAATATAAATATTATATTATAATATAAAAATTTAAATAGGCTCCGGACCCAGGTTGGTCGCAGCAAGGAAAACCTGCTCAGGTGGAGATTCATTGATGACTCTGCCCTGCAGTGTAAATGTGGTGCTGTTCTGCAAACGATGGGGCACTTAATATCGTGTCCTGCGTGTCCTGTTGTTTGTTCACTTCCGGAACTGATGGACGCAACCGAAAGCGCCAAACTAGTAGCTCAGTTCTGGGCTGACACAATCTAGATTGCCATCGACACGCTAAGAAGAAGAAGTTGGAAATATTTGAAGTTTCAAGTTTTTGCTTCCATGTCACAGTTAGATTCAGTACCAATTGAGAAACTATTACCTGGAGCCGGTTTATTTTAGTCCCTTCTTCTTAGCGTGTCGATGGAAATCTAAATTGTATCGGCCCAGAACTGAGCTACTAGTTTGGAGCTTTCGGTAGCGTCCATCAGTTCCTGTAGGGAACCAACACACACGTAGACACTCAGGACACGATATTAAGTGCCCCATCGTTTGTGGAACAGCACCACATTTACACTCCAGGGCAGAGTCATTAATGAATATCCACCTGAGCAGGTTTTCCTTGCTGCGACCAACCTGGGTCCGGAGTCCATTTAACGACTACCAGGTCAGCCATGGCAACTCATGTCCAGGTGGGAGATTTTCGGCAGGTGGAACGAATGGGTTAGGTAATTTTAGTCCCTAACAAATTAATAGTCGAGCTTTTTTAGTTTAGCTTTGATTATTTGCTTTTTAATATTGTGTTAAATTATTTACTTAAATTTAAATTGAATTGAATTAGTAATGTGGTGTTGTATATGTAATGTGACTGTGTGTGTGTGTGTAATTATTAATTATTTCTTGTATGAGTCAGTGATGCTCGAATTAAAATGATTTTTATTTAGTTTTTTTTATTTTATCTTAACAAAGACGCAAAATTGAGATTTTTGTGGAATGATTTTGCCAATGGTTTTTGTTACCGTTGCAGGTAAAATCTGGATGAGACTGGAACAGGATGGAGATCAGTACGGTCGAGCTGTAGATCAGTGACGCAGGTTCCATACAACTCGATTCCTACCGACTTTCCTTTGAAAACTGACACAGTCAGTATTTTATAGACAAATAATAAAATCACATTAATGATATCTACTCCGGCTTACCTCTTACAAAAATTGACCCTTCGCTACTACTGTAGATGATGATGAAGGATACCCATAGGTCGCTTTTCTTCATCGTTTGATTCAACTTGAAAATAAAGTTCCTGCTCTTGTTTGTTTGTTGTTTTTCTCATTTTATAAGTAAGTAAGTACGTAAAATTTTATTTGTTTAAACATGATGTACATGATTCATTACATGCAAAATAACAATAGATACAGAAAGTTCTAACATGTTCAGCCGCATATCGTGGCGTACAAATTGGTAGGAAGAGGTGGTGCATAAACCGTGATAACATTCATCAAAAATAACATTATTTAAATTATGTAGGTACTAATTGAATCATCATTATTCATTAAAGATATACAAATCAGCAAGCATATTTTCAGATAAAATAAAATGTCAAAGTAGTCATTAAATAAATGAGTCAAAAAAAATATGAATACTTAACTATCATTAAAATTCTAATTCCCAATTACAATTATATCATTTATAAACTTATACTGTCACTTACGGGATATCTTCCGTGATTGTTCATTATTTTGAGCTCCCGATATTTCGGCGCCGTTGCAAGCACCACGATCGCGGGTTGACTGGAAAATGCGGGTGGAAAATAATGAACAATCACGGAAGATATCCCGTAAGTGACAGTATAAGTTTAGTTGTAAACCGTGAAAGCTTAAAACAGTGTTTATCATTAATGTTTACATAAGTAGGTAACACACGTTTGCATTCTAAAGAACAAAAATTACACATTTCACTACTAAAGCCCATGATGCACCGTGCAGTCGGCAGACGGGGCAACCTACGACGTCAAAAGCCACGCGGACGCGACGGCGACGGTAAGCACTTGGTAGATTAATAGCAGATTAATATGAATGAGCTCTCGTCGGGATACCACTACCAGTGGTATTTACGTGACTTGAAATGATTTTACTCGATTCTCGGAGGGATCTCAGTATTTGTGAATAATGGCTATCCACCCAGGGACTGACCTTGGCAAGAATAGCTTAACCTTGAAGATTGTGTGACTGTTATTATTTAGCCACGAACCCCTCTTTAGCCTTGCGCCTTGATACTTGTTGGTAATTGGGCCACAAAGTTCTCAATGGTCACTCCATTGACTAAGTTAATTACTTCCTAAAACTTCTAAAAGATAAGTAGTTCAGTAAGTAAAGGAAATGCCAACTTTGTTCCTGAAAGGTGCGCTTACACGGGCAACTTTAGTTGCACATTTCTGTTCAATTTTGTTTAAATAAGACTAGCTTTTGCCCGCGGCTTTGCCCGGTGAAGTTCGATAGTTGACTTCTACCGGGATAAAAGCATCCTGTGTTAATCCAGCTTACAAACTATCTGCGTGCCAAATTTCATTCAAATCCGTTCAGTTGTTTATATATCCTCACAAACTTTCGCACTTAACATATTAGTAAGATTAATATTGCTGTCAGAGTTGTCGCCACACCATATTAAACTATATGGAGCAACTAATAAAGCAATATAGGATTTATAAAGCAAGAAAATTGCCAATTGCAACAATGTTGAAGATGCACTCGGGGAAATCATTGCGCAATTGAGTGTCATAACGTCTACGTAACTAAGAATAATTTAACTCGATTGCTCCAATACCTGCGGCAACTGTTGCCGGGTAATTATTGCCTCAAAAATTGCTCGTGTAAGCGAATGTTAACAGTTCTCTGAGTCCAAGTTATGGCTGGCATCTGCCCGCGGCTTCTTGCGCGAATAGTTTGAAAGTTTGTTGGAGACAGGGCCTTATTATCTTGAGCATTATCTACCTTAATATTTACTTAGTTTGTGGTAAAATTGAGGTGTACACAAAATAAGTGTTTGGGTAGCAAAATTATTGTGAAGGAATATGGCGGGTTTTGGTTTTAAATTGCAAATTTAAATTAAATTGGCTAGAAAACTCTGCAAATATAAAGTTTATCGAAAACTAGGCAGGGCAAATTAAAAAAAAAGTTTTTTTTGTGGCCTTTTTCTTAATGATTTTTTTCACTTATTTGTTAATTTTTTAAATATTTCAAAATAAATAGATAAATGTTTAAAATAGTAGCTCACAGTCAATAGGATCCTACCATCGGTCAGAGCTCCAGAGAGAGGAAACTTCTACCTGTGACGTGTCCAGAAGAACCGCTTTCTGAATTCCTAATCTAGAGGGCTAGAGAGCCTCCTCAGGTGTTATCATTATGTTTGTTTCACCGTGTTTCGAAATCAACACTTATTTTTATCTACTTGTAGGTGTAGTGTAATGCAGGATGGGTGTTATAATTACAGTCTGAATGCGGTGCTCCCGACCAGACGATGTCCCACTTGCTGGAGTGTCCGAAGTCCAAACTCCTACACTTTACCTAAAAGACGCCACAGACACCGCGATTGACCTGGCCACATACTGGGCCCAAGAAATTTAAACAAGTCGTTCCATCGACACGAAAGAAGAGAATCAATCACTCAATAACAATTAATTAATTAATTGTTATAAATAGTTAATCCTTATTATTATTATTTATCATTAATTATTATCTGTAATTGATTAATTAATTACAGATAATCATTTGCTCCATGTATAATACTGGTATTCAGCTGCATCTGGTTGGACTGGAAATCGACCTCACGATAACATAAACAGAACGCCTGTAATTCCCGGTGTACCTACCTAAATAGGACAACCCACATTTCGCTAGTTATATTTAAATCCCATGTTATAGGGGCGAGCTTATTGCCAGCAACCGGGCACAAATCCAGACTCCGTGGCTGCTACTGAAAAATCCCTGATGAAATCCGAAACAACACTTAACCCGACCTGGGAATCGAGGTCCTCATGCTAAGTAGTCACGTTTGCGACCACTAGACTTACGAGGCAGGCAGCACTGCGTTTGCATGCATCACTGCATTTTAGCAACCTAACCTGGGAATCAAACCCGGGACCCCATGCTCAGCAGTCGCGCTTACCACCACTCGACCTACGATAGTCGAGAAAGAGCCAGACAGATAAATAACTAATGCCTCACTTTCTGAAGCCTCCCCTTCCTCCGTGACTAATAAACTTTTTGGAATCTTCCCGAATATCAAAGGAAAAAATCTGAGATGTCACAAGTTCTGTCGGAAGCTGTATCTTTGGATAAGTGCCAAGAGTTCGCACTAATGACTGATATTCCGATAAGTATCTCGACTTATCCTGTAGCAAAATATTTCCTTTTGCTGCAAAAAATATGGGGCTAAACTGAAATAAGCTAGCGAAATTGTAAATGCGGACTTGTGTTTATTATATTGCACGTCATTGGCTACACTGCATTTGATTATCACTTAGGTATAAACTTGGGAAATTTAAAAGTAGCAGTAATCATTTTTTTGAACAAAATTAGCATTGAATTTTATTTGTTTGTGTTCCAAATTCAAAATGTTTCAATTTTCTGTTTTTCATATTTCAGCGCAGTTTTGTACTAGTATTTTCTGTTTTTCATATTGGGCTGTTTACTTACGTTAATTCCGCCTCGAATGCAGTAACAGTTTCCCTACTTATATACAAAATGTACTGTGATATGATTAAACCACAAGAGTAGAATTTATAAGTAGCAATTTAAGTAAGGTTCATTGTAAAGTAAAAGAGCGCCTCTCGCCATCAAACGTAAAAGTTTGGCGAGTTTAGAATTAAGTCACATCTCTGTAATATAATATCATTAAATAAAAAAATAAAAAATAAATTGATAGACTGGCTCCCGATCCTATTTCAAACACGGTGGCTAATTTCAACGGAGACTAGCCCAAAACGACCGGGTGAAAAACACCGAAATTCGGAGACGTACGAGATTTACGGGCATAGCAAAACCGATGAAAAAGTGGAAGTGTGCGGGCCATTATGCCGTAGACTGTATGGAAGATTGGGAAAGAATTGCTGGGGTGGACAGCACGGACGGGACCGAGGAATGTGGAACACAACTGACTAGGTGGACAGACCGTCTCATTAAAGTGGCCGGAGGAAACCGGATAGCCATGACACAAAACCACCAAAAGTGGAGAGGTTTGGGTGGTCAAAGATTGAAGAAGGGAGAAGAGAGCCAAGAACGCAGGAGTAAAAGCACGAGTTACGCATGAATATTTGGGCAGATTTAAGTGAGTTAGTCCGATAGCAATCTGAGACGATCAGGGAAGATCAGGCGCAGTATCAATTACTTTATGTGCTCTCCGAAGCAAGGAAACGTTTTATTGATGAAATGCCCATCCATGAACTAACCGTGGCAAGCGCTGTGTGATTTACCATGGAAATCAGCCACGAGACCCAGCAGATTTAAAACTAAAACATCATCATCATTTCATCATTTTCTGTCTGCCTATTCCCAATTATGTTGGGGTCAGCTTCCAGTCTAACCGGATGCAGCTGAATACCAGTATTTTGCATGGAGCGACTGCCTTTTTGACCTCCACAACCGTAACCGTAAGTGGTAAGTCTGGTAATCAGATTTTCAGGCCACTGACTATTCAAAGACAGTCAAAGATCTACAATTTGCAGCCGGGACCAACGGCTTAACGTGTTTTCCGAGGCACGGAGAAAACTAGGTATGTAATGGGTGGTCACCCACCCACGAACCAACCTAGGCAAGCGTGGTTAACCTGAAGATCGACCTGAGTGACTGTTATTAATTAGCCACGAACTCCTCAATATAAAACAAAAACATAACAACAAAATTGCACTCCCCTACTTTTCGAAACACTAACAAGTTCCAACAAATATAAATACTGCCGCGTAGCCAATCAGGAACTTTTGCTCATTAGCCACTTATCTTTTATCTTTTTAGCGTTAATTAGTTGAGTCCACAACTGTTGGGTTCGCTTCCTGTGTACGCGAAGTTGTTTCTAACTGGAGTTATTGCGTTTTATCATGCCTGATGAAAAATCTGTGTATTTCCGACAGGGCTTTGAGGACACTTATATTATTGACTGTATTAAACACAGATTTAAATACCTAATTATATATTTTTGAGCAGCGGTGGCGGCCCCGACTTACGTGCAGTCGTGGGTTCAAACCCAGGCAGGCTACTTTCTCTAATTATTTCTTCACCACTGCTCTCAAAACGGTGAAGGAAAACATCGTGAAGAAACCGGCACGTCCTAGAATCAAAATTTCGAAGACATGTGACATCTACAACCTGCACTGGGCCCGCGTGGTGGATTATAGCCCATTCCCTCTCATAGAGAGGAGGCCTGTGTCCCAACAGTGTGAACATTAAAGGCTGATTATGCTAGCTATATTGTCTAACAACTTTCTTTAGTTTGAGATGGACGCATAATTCTGTAATGGTTCTAATTTAATGTAATGTAGTTCTGATATTTAGGTTTTTGGCTATAATTTCTGTTTTTATTTTCGTCTATTTTTGATTCTTATATGGGTCTCAGACCTGAGATACATGAAATTATTAATGATTGATTATTTATTATTGATTTAATTATTGATGATTTTTTGATTGAATTTATTTATTATTGTTAATTTAATTTAATACTAACATTAGGCTAAGTCATACTGCTACTAACATAATATGGATTTTTGATCTGAAATAAAATATTTGAATGAATGAATGAATAAGCATGATCATGATCCTCTTAAATATGGTCAGCCCATCGCCTCTTATACTTGAGTATTGTACAATAAGGAGATTTAAAAGACTAATAGAGCGGACGTTAGCAATATTGTCATACAAATTTCATATTTTCATTTTTCCCGTGATCCAAGGGCTGGCTTTTATTTTGGCCAGAGGCTAAGTGTTGCCATACAACGTGGCAACGCCGCCAGTCTCTTGGGCACATTACCAGCCGACAGCGTTGAGGAGGAGTTTTTTATGCCCTTTTGTAGTTTGTTGTTAGTTTATTTATTTTAGGTTATTTAATAGTTTTAATTATGTGTGTGTGTGTGTACGTGTGTGTGTATGTATGTGTGTATGTGTATGTGAGTGTGTGTATGTGTGTGTGTGAGTATTTTATGTGTTTGTTGTTTTTTTTATATAAGCTAGTCGCTCATAAATAATTGAATGTCTTTGCTCTGCAAGCTATGACCGCAACTCCAGTGCTTTTCCGGTTAACATCGATTTAGATCTTATGTCCCAGCGCTCTAAGCGATCTTGACCTTCAACGATGAAATCCTTCAGGATGATCGATGATTTCCCAAACAGTACGAATCGATGACCTGATGATGGTCAGAAATACCTTAGATGCAGAGAGCCTGCAGTCATTCCTTGAATATTTTACAATTACACTTCTTCGTCCAAAATATAATTAATGAAACATAAAGATAGTTTAATAAAACTGACCCTCTACCTTTTTCTATTTATTCAGCGCACACAACTTGAAAACGGACGTACGTAATTAAAAATTTCAGCGCGCGCCCCTTTGCCACAGAATAGATAGACACAGAAGCTCCATAAAACGAGCAAGAATGTACGCACACATCGACACGCTTCACGTACGGCGAGTGCAAGCGTACTCGCGACTCGCGACTGGCATTTGTTTGAGATCGCCGTTCGTACGCGTCTATGTGTGCGTGCGTGCGTGTATTCGCTAGCTGTATAAAACCTCCCTTCTGAGTACTACTCTGTGTCGTAGCTCTTTAAAATGTTGATTTTATTTCCGTGTAGGTCAAAGGTGCAAATTATAATTAAAGTGTAGATACGGAGACCCGTGTTTTATAATGTTTAATTAAATATTGGTTAAGTTTTTAATTTCATGTTACGTTGCTGTATTTTGTTCTGAATAAATTCCTAATCGAAAAATTCCACAACATTTCAGAATCTATACAAAATAAATAAAATTGAAGTGATGGTGATGATTTCCCATCCGAAAAAAGAAAAAAACTGTCTGTTTGTAATTTCAAAATAACAGCTTTTTACTGAATGCATATGAAGGTACATGTAATGGTACTTATAACAAAAAATTGTCTGTCTGTCTGTTTGTTCCGTCTAATCTCCGAAACAGCTGGACCGATTTTCACCGGATTTTTACTGGCAGATAGTTGATGTTATAAGTAGTAACTAGACTACTTTTATTTTAGAAAAAGGATTAGGGTTCCGTGCTGGAAAATTAAAACCCATGATATTTTAACAAAATCCAACTCAAATAGGGAAGTAATATTTTTATAATAATTTCACGCGGACAAAGTTCGCGAGCAACAGTAACTAATAAAGTTTATTCATCAAAACGTATAATTTATATTCGATGAGTCACATACTCAGCTTGGCTTTTATAAAATTGTACAAGTTAGTACCCACTTGGAATCAAATGTTAATAATTATTTTCAGAACAGAAAGTTCAAGAACTATCGTAGGTGTATAGCATTGGCATACAGGGTAGAAAGGTTGCCTCTCAACTCATTATAACTCAACAACCTACACGTTTCATATTGCGACTATTTTGTGGTACTTATTACTTCATTGTCTGTTGCCCTTATGACTTATACGATGTAACTATTTTGGGTGTTCCTCAAAGCGCAACTATTTTTAAGCGCAGCCAACTAAGCGCAACTAAATTGTTCCTCGAAGCGCAACCATGATTGAAAAAAAAATTATGAATCCATCATACTCCTCTTCAAAAATCATAAAATCTAAATATTTTATTTCACATAGGCCCTGGGCACTTATAAAACGTCGACAAAAAGGTGCACGGTTCGGGTTGGTCGTTTCCTATGGAGAAGAACCGACAAGAATCTCCATGGTTACTCTCTATTTTTCATCATGGTTGCGCTTTGAGGAATAATTTAGTTGCGCTTAGTTGGTTGCGCTTAAAAATAGTTGCGCTTTGAGGAATACTCCGCTATTTTAAAATAACCCACGTATTTTATTTGCCTAGTATTTTCCTAAATTTGTGGGGGTCGGCTTCCAGTCTAACTAGATGCAGCTGAATACCAGTATTTTACATGGAGCGAATGCCTATCTGACCTCCACAACCCAGTTAGTACTGGGTAATACGATATCGGGCCACAGACTACCTGTACGTATCTATGTATTCAGCTGCATTCGGTTAGACTGGAAGCCGACCCTAACATAGTTGGGAAAAGGCAGGCAGATGATTATGAGGTAACAAAAAAAAAAAACAAAAAAACCAACCGAATTGAGAACTTCCTCCTTTTTGAAGAAAATCTATTAAAAAGGGTTGATACAAAAATATCCAATAATAGCCCGACTCAGGGATCGAGACCAAAATCTCAGTACCTACTAAGTTTTTTTCGGACCAGCCCAAAGCTGGCAGATAGCAGATAATATTAAACAACTCGATGAAAATGAAACATTTCCTAGAAAATGTAATAAAATACGAACGCTGGTATGTATCAAGAATTTTGGGTAAAGTTGAAGGAAAACCTATTTCTACGTTATTCTGAGAATTCTCTTTTATACGTAAGTACCTATTGCAACATTAGAAAATGTCAGTAGTCTGATACAATTTTTCTGATACATAATTATATATAACTTACCTTTGCCCGCGGCTTCTAACCGAACCTAAAGTCGGGGTGCCCCAATTCCCGAGATTTGCGAAAATGTGGCCGTAAAATAATATAATTTTTCTCTCGTTTAGAATCCTACGAAAGTTTATAAATATCCTAGAAAATTTATAAATTGGCGGTTCCTGTTATTTTCCGGTGATATATATACCACCTAGTGCATTTAGTACTTAGACGTAGTGATTTATTACAATGTCTTTGTTAGTACCTAGAGAGCGTGTTAATTGGCTCTGTGGTCCATGGATCGCGCTGTGCTCTATGGAAATGCTGACCGCATGGACTTAGTGTACTAAGTCCATGGCTGACCGAGAGCAAAGACCGAATAGAGCTATTAGAACTAATAGAATGAACTAGTTCACTGTCCGAAATGAACTAGTACGGAGCGATCTTAAAAATGACCGAGCAGGCACAAGACTAATGTCGACTGACAAGCTTGTTAAGTCAAAAACATGCTAACATAATAAAATGGCTCCACGGTACTCACATTTACAGGAATAATCAAGTCCGCTAACCAGATTTATATTCCTCTCCTCAAAGAAATTGAACACATCTCTTCATTAACGTTGTTTGCGTACAATATTTAGATATAACGCTGGCGATAACCGGACTAACTCAATCACGGTAGCCTTGTTGTTAGCCCTTAATACAAACAAGTACCTATACAATATAGGTTAGGATATTAGACAGAAAGATACAGTAGGACCAGAGATATTTAAGATCAGACAATCTACAAAAAACTTTCAAAAATATAAAAAAGTAGCCCACCGGTATCAGAACAGTGTCTAAGCTACTAGGTCACGGCTCCAGAGAGAGGAACCTCCTAAAAATACGATCCGTGCCCTAGAGGCCACAGTTACGGATAGCTTGATATGTTGGCGTCTGTACAACGCCCGATCGCGCGAACGAGAGGTGTCGTCTGAGAATTGCCTAAAAACTACCACTAAGAAAGGGCAAGCATTATTCTATGTCAGGAGAATAACTACATAACTTTACAACAAAATAGATTTCTTTATTTATTTTCATACAAATCTTATACATTTTTAAATATTTATTAAAATAAAAACAAAAAAAAAACATTTAATAATATGAAAAAATGTAGCTCACCGGTATCGGGAACAGGGTCCAAGGCTACAGAGAGAGGAACCTCCAAAAAATACGATCCGTGTCCTGGAGTACCGCTTTCTGAATCAAGCCCTTGATCCAGTTGCCTAACGAGAGCCTCCTCAGGTATTGGTCGAGGATCTCGGCAATTAAGCCATTGGCTGAAACCGACTATCGGCACAATGATCGCAGAGTTCACATCCCACATGTCGACAACCTGCTATTATAAATGTGTAGGTTTTTTCATCTTTCAAAAATAGCTGGACGGATTTGCATGAATACACAAATAGTTTATATCCTGGGTTAACAAATAGGTTACTGTTTATATCAGTAAATGAGACCACGCAGACGAAGTCACGGGCAGAAGCTATAACTACATACAAGTAGCTCTGCTCAAAAACGATTGCTGGAAAAATATTTTTTCTATTGATGTAGAAAATCACGGTTTACGGTAGCGCTCAATATTGTCCTGATGGATGCATTTAATAAAAGTTCATGGAAGTATTTATATAATATTAAACAATTTAAATATTAAAAAAAATGCGAAAATATTGGAAATTCAACCTTCAATGTCTCCGTAAGTGGAAGGTTCCCAGGAATGGTCCAGAAAAAAAAAAGTGCAATGACGTTGAGAACACGTTCGTCTCGGCTTCGTTAAGGCCGTTTTTTACTACACCCGCTATAGCCGTATTATCAACCAACTGCAGTAGGTAAACAGAACCCGTCAGCCAACGCTGTACATCAAAGCAAATCATTTCAAGTCACGTAAGCACCACTCGTAGTGGTATCCCGACGAGAGCTCATTCATATTAATCTGCCAAGTGCTTACCGTCGCCGTCGCGTCCGCTTGGCATTTGACGTCCCAGGTTGCCTCGTTTGTCGTCGGCACGATGAATCGTAAGGATCCACGGAGACGACTGAGTTTGCAAGACCGATTTTATAGCGACCAAAAACACTGTTAGGCTATAAAGAGTCTATCAGAAGACATGGTATAATTGATCCAATGAATGATCATCATTCTCCTGCAGCTCAATGTATATAAAGGGTGTAAATAGACCCTTAACATAAAAGAAAGGCACTTGTTCTCCAAGTCTTCGCGATCATTTTTTTGTTTTAGACCATACCTGGGATCCTTCTAGTTACGGAGATATTGGGGGTCAAAGTTCCAACTTTTTCACAAGTTTTTTTTAAATACATGTTTTTAATGTAAGATTTTTACTTTACACACCTCCACGACCCCCGTAATATTCAATCCATCCATCAGCACAATGCTTTGAGTGCTTTCCACCGAGTCCTACCGTAACACGTGGTTTTTCACCCCAAAAAAAAAAAGTCTATTCCCAGCAATAATTTTTGCGTAAAGTTACTTAGTTTGATGTACAGAATGCTTGGTTGACGGATATGTGAAGGGTCTGTTTACACCCTGTAGATCAGGCTCATCATGTCTTCTTCTTCCAGACTTCTCTATTTCTTGTCATCTTAGCAGTCTGTTCTTTTCTATCCATATCATCCTTTCAAGTCTCAGTGACGTCGCATACATGCCATGTTTGACGCGTTAAACTTGAACCGACATCAAATAGTTGGCTCTTGGAAGTAGATTGCGATTTTGCTCACGTTGTCCCGTCTATCGTATAGGTATATTTGAATTTCTTTGAGTAGGACCAACTTGTACGGTTAAAGATAAGCATAGCAATGCTGAATGAATATATAAGTTATTTTCATGTATTTATTTTGTACCCTATCACAATATTTTCTTATTTAACCCAAAGGTTGACTGGTAGAGAATGCCTTGTGGCATTAAGTCCGCCTATGTACCACTATTGTACATGAAGTTTAAATAAATAAATATATCTATTCATTCAGCATTGCAATGCTTATCTTTGACTAGAACCTTAGTCGTATCACAAACCAAGATAAGGCAAATATAATCTATCGTTATTGTCATTTGATGTAGAGGAATGTATTAAACGTCGTGAGGAAAGTTTTGAGTATTAGTGTTGATGGCTGTAAGAGTAGAGGCAGTCCAAAGAAACAATGGATCAATAGCGAAAGGTCAATTTTTAGGTAAGCCGGAGTAGATATCTTTAATGTGAGTATATTATTTGTGTATACAATACTGACTGTGCCATTTTTCAAAGGCTAGGAAGGGTAGGGTCCGGTAAGAATGGAGTTGTATGGAACCTTCGCCACTGGTGGATGGACTGGTGGATGGTATGACAAGAAAAGAGGTGACTGCTGAGATGATGAGTAATAAAGAAGGTGAAAGAAAAAGACACGCTGTACCGATCCCAAATAAATTTGAATAAGGGCGGGAGAATGTGAATGGTTATGTTACCCAGAAATTCAGTTGCTTCGTGTAAAATACTGATTGTTCAGCTGCTTTTTATTTCATTGGAGGGCGACCTGAACATGTCGAAAAAAGGCTATATACAGAAAAGAATCAACCCAAAAAATTCTCCGTACAGCTTTTATAATCATTCAAAAATGGTCCTTCTGTAATTAACTTCACGGTCACTGTAATACACTTTGATAACAAAAGCTGCCTGTACCTACCTAAGGACTAAACATTGCTTCTATGTACTACTAAGGGGTGTATATTGTCTCAAAGGTTGTTTGTTGGAGAAAAACACGCTTTAAAAACTTGTTTAATATTGGGCCACCAGCGCCAGATTTCTAGGAGTCGAGTTGGAGTCGGTTTCTTTGGGTCGAGTTTTATTTTTTGCGTATAATGTTGGTTGGTGGGCTGGGCTTTTCAGTCTTTTTTTATACATGGTTTATTTAAGATAAGCCTAAAACCGAGAACTTTTCTATGAGCTATAGAAACTACTTTACTATGTATCAGTGGCGAAGGTTCCATACAACTCGATTCCTACCGGCTTCCCTTTGAAAAATAGAGGTCAGTATTCTATAGACAAATAATATAATCACATTAAAGATATGTACTCCGGCTTACCTCTTACAAAAATTGACCCTTCGCTACTGCTATGTATGTCAGATTGTGAATGAACAAAAAGACGAGACGTGTGGCAAAAGGTTTTTGATTGATTTTGTATTCTATGTCCAATACAATAAATGTTAAAAACATCCTGTCCGATCCGTGAGGGTATTATTAGGTATCGATATTAGATTCTATTTATGTCGTCCTTTTTCGATAACAAGTAAAAAAATACTACCCCGACAAAAATTTAATAAAACGAGGAAACTTACATGGCAGTACGGGGGCGAGGGGGCAGCGGCGGCGGGGTAGTGACGTCATGAACCGATGACGTCTGTCATTGGGTCAAAAGATTTTTTTTATGAGTCGTTCGAGTTTGGATCGTGTGGAAGATTATTCGATATAGACGCCAATTCGATGGCTGTGACGGAGATTCGGTCAGTGGGTCGTCTTAGGGACGGATTTGTAGGAGTTGGAGTATACGCTTAGGGGCACTATGAGCAGCAAAGATTTTTTTTTTTTTTTTTTCATTTTAAGAGGCCCATAATTCGGAAACGGTGCATCGGAGGACCATACGTCTCAGAACCAAAAAGGTTTTAATGGTCTAGGTCCACCCGATACTGCAATAAAATTTGGAAATTTCGAAAAAAAAAAAAAAAAACCATGTCCGAAATTTTTTCAAAGTCCTCGCTCCAATATCGCCCCTGATTCTAACCGGAGATTCTGTTACGTTTCTCTCCGACAGTGATACAGATCTGGCACCCGCACAAGGTTAGCACGGACGTTTTGTAGCACATTTGTGTCTGATTTCATTTGCTCTTTTTTTTTCGGATGGGAAATCATCAAATGACCTCACCCGCTCTGGGCGGAGCGGAAGGGAGTGTCAGACTTCCACTGACTAAAACCCATCCATGTTCCTTCTTTGCCCTTTGTGTTCCAGGGCCACGGTATCTCTTTCGAACAGTCCCGCAGCCATTTCATTTGCTCTTAACATCATACATTTGCAGTCTTCCTTCATAAAGCCTGCAAACTGACAACTGGCAAGTTACATGACATAGGTTCGTTTACGACATACAACGTCGCTTATTATCCTTTCGAAGAATCACAAGCTGGCAGTTTAAATAAAAATAAAAATAAACATGTTCTAATAGGTACTTAATTGTACCCGAAACGTAAAACAGATCCTATTCCTCAAGTATCATAAAACAAAAGACGTCTCGTCATTCTCACCGGAGCGAAACATTAGATTCTGCACAAAACAAACTCAAAGAACACACCGGGAACCAATTCACAATGACACAGTGTAATATTTGAATATCAAATAACAAAAAAAAACTCGCTAAGTAACTACGGGTTCCGTAGTTCATCGTCATCATTATCTGTTCAGTTTTTCTTAGATATGTTGGGGTGGACAAGAGTACGAAGGTATTTTTACTCATCATCATCATCCATAGCCCAACTTGACCCACTGCTGGGTATACGCCTTTTTTTCGGATGGGAAATCATTAAATGACCCCTCCCGCTCTGGGCGGAGCGGAAGGGAGTGTCAGACTTGTACTGACTAAAACGCATCCATGTTCCGTCTTTGCCCTTTGTGTTCCAGGGCCGCGGTATCTCTTTCGAACAGTCCCGCAGCCCCGGCAGGCATGAGCCCTTGCAGACCCCTTCCTGTTTGCTGACATCAATATGAGGCGCGCGTTGAACACGAACGGGCCGTCGACACGGCCTGTCGCTTTAAGACGGACGGACGGTGAGCTGCCTGGGTACAGGCCTCTCTTTGCTTGTTCTAAACTCCACTTTCTTGTGCCAGTCTCGTCCAGGATGTTCCCGCGATGGGAACAATGTTGTCTGCCATCTCGCCGCCGGACGATCAACACTTCTTTCTTCAGTCCTTGGACCACTCTCAGTCACAGTTTTACTCCACCTGCCATCACCGCGCTTTGCTAGGTATAACCCCAACTCCATTTGAGTTCCATAACGCGATTTCCAATATCTAAGACCTTCCTACGTCTCCGGATTTCGACATTTGGAACTCGGTCCTAGTTTTATGCCGAGGATGGAACGCTCCATGGCTCTCTGTGTTGCTCTGAGTCTGTTCACAGCCTCCTGTGTGAGCGCCCACGTCTCAGTACCGCACGTCATGGTGGGCTGAACACACTGATTATAGATACGGGTATTTATAAGTATACGAAACGTTGTATGTACGACTATATTGGTCACAATCAGACTTTTTCTTTGAAAATGTTAATTAGCTTATCAGCACGTTGTCAAGCAGTGATAGCCTAGTGGTGTGACCCTTGGACTGTCAAGTCATAGGTCTCAGATTTTTAAATAACATGTGCGTATTGTATAATTATCACTTGCTTCGGTGACGGAAAACATCGCGAGGAAGCCAGCATGTCTGAGAGATATTTCTTGACGGCATGTAAAGCCAAGTCAGAGGCCCATGGGCGGCATAAAAACTGTGACACGAGGTTAGGCACTAACCACACGATAAACAAAGAAGCACGTTGTAAGCGACAACAGGCCTGAGACAAAAAAAAACGAATAGCCAAACGTTATTTCAATACAAAGAAAAATTATTAAAATTTTATATATTTTATATTAAAATTATAAAAAAGGTACTTTTTTATAATTTTCGTACGGAACCCTAAAACTGATACCCATTACAACGGTGTTACCTAGCAACGAAGATCAAAGTATGGAGAACGAGGAATAAAAATAAAGAAAAAATACTATAAAATATAAGTACCTATCGTGGATTCCTTTCATCCTTCGAGTGCATTGTGGAACGCGGTGTATTACTGTGGAGGTATCTTTTTATTTGCGAAGAGTTTATATAACTGGCAGGGTATTTTTATTAGACCACCAGAGTGTGGAAAGGTTTTGAATCTCGAAAGGCTATGTGTGTGTGTGTGTGTGTGTAAAGGATTGTACCAAAGGTATTTGATGGATGTGTAAATAATCCCTGCTCAGGTTTTAAATTCCAGCCTGAACTACTAAACGAATTTCGAGAAAATTAGAAACGTGTAAATAAGAATAGAAGTTATTAGGCGGCTCTTTCTTTACTGGTATTTTTGTGAATTTCATTGTAAAGTTTATTATCAGCAATGAAGAAAAGATTCTGGATGAAACGCTGCATGATAAGTTTTAAAATGGCTCATTTAGAACACCACATAAAAACTAAAATCATGCATCGCCCAGGCAGAGTTATTCCCGCAAATAACTTAGTTACGAATATATCCCCGTACATATAAAGAATTTAAATGAACACATACATATACGAGAGTTATGCGGATTCAGTTAGCGTTTTACTAAAGCATTGTATCACAAAACTGCACACAAATTAAAATATAAATTTTACGTCACTGAACAAATAATTTATTCTCTGAACTGTAGATTTAATTACATCAACAAAGGTACCAAAATACATTATAATAATAGTTATAACAGCTATCAACAAAACACAGCGTACTGGATTCAAACCACAACACCAGCCGCTGACAGTTATTACGCATACATGACATTTTGTTGCAATAATAACCTAACTATACCTATAATTAAATTGTTCTGATGGTCGAAATTCCTGTAATTGTTTGTACAGTTGTGGGAACGATAAATTTATCGGTGTCAGTAAGTTTGGTATGTCAAACTTATAATTTGCCTGCCCGTGTACAGTCACGAGCAGCAATATGTGTACACTTTCCTAAATTTAAAAGCAATTTTCGCGAGAAATAACGATTGTAACTCGGAGATAGGTTTTTTTTCATAAAAATATGAGCTCCAGAATACTATGTTCCTAACAACATGAAATTTTAATCAGAACAGTAGGACAAAAATATTTTTAAAGTTTTTAAGTGTTTACATATTGGTGCTCGTGACTGTACCATGTTACTTGGGGCGTTATACGTTTTCTTCTTATTGTTGCTATTATTCACGCCTCGTTTTTCAAATCATGTCTTACACAGACCATTTATATTTATTTATCTTTGGCTTTCATCTCCCTCTCAATCTTCTATACAAATAAAAAAAAATATCTGTATGTAATTGCAAAATAACATCTTTTTACTAAATGCAAAAATGTTTTTTTTAATTTTTATCTGTCTGTCTGTCTGTTTGTTCCAGCTAATCTCCGAAATGGTTGGACCGATTTTGACGGGACTTTTACTGGCAGATATCTGATATTATAAGGAGTAACTTAAACTCCTTTTATTTTAAAAAAGGGACCGTGATACCATGCAAAAAAAAAAAACCTTTGAAATTGTTAACAAAAACCGATTCGAATAAGGAAGTATAATTTTTATAATAATTTCACGCGGTCAATGTCGCGGGGCACAGCTAGTCTATCAATATTTATAATCGTATCTGTGTGTCAACCGAAGATGCATCAAATGACTTGCTTAGATCCACCTGCAGCTGGGTCATCATTTAGCAACGAATAGGGATGTTTCCTGTGTAAAAAATTTTGATTCTATTTGGGTGAATATCAAATCAGCAAATTTTACGTGTCCACGTTGAGAATCGAGGTGTAAAATGATAGGATGTTTCTGATTTTTTTTTGTAGTGAACTACGCAACTTGGTTCAATTAGGGCCACATTTATTTTTTAAAAGTGTATATAAATAATCAGGGAAAAAAAAAAACGCCTTCAAATTCAAGTTTGGTGGCTTGTCCCAGTTCCATTTTTTGATGTAATTGCGTTCACCAAAGTAACAATTTGAGGTACAATAAAAAATAAACAAATTTTTTAGTATATGCATTAATCAAATTATCTAAAAACAAGTAAACCATATTATAAAATCTTATTTAAAAGCACAGGACACTCGATCAAAGTTTGTCCAAGCAAAAATCAATTTTTTTCTGGCACTTTTTCAACTTACTATAACATGAAGTTTCGTGCGTGTGCGATCAATCGCGTTATTTATTTCGCATCTATCAGTCGTGCCATTAGTGCGATTAGTGTCAGGTGTGTAATTAGTGCGGTGATTACCCTCCAAAAACATAAGTACTCGCCTTGGGCGGAACGGGGGACAAGAATTGTTCAATTTTTGGAGGATCGATTTACTGTTGATTTTAAAGTGTTATAATAGTAAGCTACATGCTATAGCTAATGATTTGGGTGACCCATAAATCAATGACATTAATTTAATTTTAACTTAAAACCCTTATTTTTTAAGATTTTTTTTATGCCTGGTTCCAATTTTGGTGGTTTTGGTGGCGTTTTCACGCCACCAAAATTGAAAATTACCCCCCAGATTTTAATTATGTACTGTATATGTATTGTTATTACCTATATAGCTAGTTTTTACGTTGCAAGACAGTTGGATTAGCAAACAAATACATGTTATGTACTTGGCAGATAGTAAGACCTATTATTATAAGGGTTGCATACTAATGACCAAGTTTCTTATTCATATATATTTATTTTGTTGCTTTTTAAAATGCCAAAACAGACCAGCGAAGAGAGGCTGCTTAAAAGTACTTCACCGTTGTCATTGGGGACTTCAACGCGAAACTAGGCAATTTGGGGTTGGACGTTGGAACTACCGGGGTAACCAACTGGCTAGTTTTATGGAGAAGGAGGGCCTCTATAGGATGAACTCCTTCTTCAGAAAGCGTGAGCACAGGAAGTGGACCAGCCAGAGCCCCGATGGTGCAACTTCAAATGAAATTGACTTCATCATGTCAACCAAGAAGCTTATTATGTTCAATGTTGTCTCTACGATCAATTCGTTGAAAACCGGAAGCGATCAAGGCATAGTAAGAGGCACATTGAACATCAATATCAAGCTTGAAAAGTCTCGACTGATAAAGTCTACGCTCTGTCCAGCACAGATCCAAATTCAAAACCCCGAGAGCTGCTGCAATTTGAAAAGCTTGAACTCCAGACTCGTTTCGGGTGCCTAAGAAGCTCATTGGACGAATACAACGATAAGTTCGTGGAAACTGTCCATACGGGTCTAAGTTCTTCAAGACACGTCGTGCACATAAGAACAAAAAACTCTCTGATCATACTCTCAAGCTCATGCAGGAGCGGCGTGAGATGATCCTGCAGTCTTTAGACGAGGCGTGGAAATACCGGCAGCTCAATAGACGGATCTTTAAATCCAGCATATTAAAGATGCAACTGAGCGGCTCCAAGGCATTTGCAAGAGATCTGGCTATTGGGCAGAGCCAGCTCGCGGAACTGAAGACCGACCATGGCAGGATCGTATCCGCCAAACCGGAGCTACTGAGGGAGATCGAGAGATTCTATGGGAAGTTATACACTTCAACCAGTAAACCCGTTGTAAATCTAGCAAATGACCCAAGAGCTAGACTGACCCGACACTATACCGAAGACAACCCGGACGAGATCTGGATGCACGAGATTAGGATGGCTCTGGAACAGCTTAAAAACAACAAAGTACCGGGTGATGACGGAATTACGGCCGAAATCCTAAAGGCGGGTGGAAAACCGGTACTTAAGGCCCTTCAGAAGCTGTTTGATTCCGTCATACCCGAAGGGAAAACCAGGCATGGTGCAGGGGTGTGGTGGTACTCTTCTTCAAAAAAGGCTACAATGCCCGGCTGAAGAATTATAGGCCCGTCTCACTTCTAAGCTATGTCTACAAGTTGTTTTCAAGAATCATCCCGAACCAGCCGGATTCCATAATGGCTTTAGCACCGTACACCACATACATACGCTGCAGTAGGTTATACAGGAGACCGAAGAGCTGCCTCTCCGTTTAGTGTTTGTGGACTACGAGAAAGCCTTCGATTCGATCGAGACTTGGGTTGTACTGCAGTCTCCCCAACAAAAACGCTACCATGTCAGTCCGACTTTAGGACCAGACCTCGGAATCTATCCTATTTTTAACAAAAGAGAGTTTTATAAACCGATAAAAGTTATTGATACTTCCCGAGAATTTGTGAGATTAATCACATTGAGCTTTATTAGTGAGATTGAGGTTTCTGACGGAGAAATCCAATTTTGGTGCCACTGATTTTCAATTTTGGTGGGCACTTTCGATTTTGGTGGGTGATTTTCAATTTTGGTGGCCACACTAGACTTTGAACTAAAATATCTCAAAAAGTTATGGAGATATTCTGAGCCCTCATGAAGATCCTTCAAGCTTGGACATTCTATTCTTATACCAGATCGTTATTTTTCACGAAAACTAAAGAAAAAATTGAGCCACCAAAATTGTCAAAAAATGAACTTTGTTGATATTCACCCATTTAGTCCGTCAGTTAGATTATCGAAAAATATTGGATACGTATTTTTTGTTTTATCAAATCAATAAAAACTGACGAAGATAAAACGCTTCAAAGATCATGAGTGGGGGCCTGTGACATCACTTTTCGGTAAAAAGTGTAATGAAGTACGACGTCACACGAGTTTTCGACACACTGTATCGTCTTCATTTTTAGTTTTCGTGAAAAAAGAAAAAAATACGTGTCCAATATTTTTTGGGAATCTATCTTAGATTTTTTCAGGAAACATCCCTATTTCCTTTGCCTGTTTGCACAAATTTCAAATTCAACAACGTCTATCTAGGTTAAGTTAACCTAACGTCAACAGATTTCCACCCGCAAGAATTGCCTTGGTACATCGGTCTCGTCACAACGGTCGTTAAATCGACTGGTATTTGGTGAAATGTAGACACTATCGTACAGTCACGAGCACCAATAATTATGTAGACACTTTCTTAAATTTAAAAGCAGATTTCGCGAGAAATAACGAAAGTACCTTGGAGATAGGATCTTTTTCATAAAATATGAGTTCCAGAATACTATGTTCGTAACAACATGAAATTTTAATCAGAACAGTAGGAGAAAAACACTTTTAAAAGTTGTTAAGTGTTTACATATTGGTGCTCGTGACTGTACCTACCTAAGTAATTTGTAGTTGGTGCTCATTACTAGTCTATTTTTAGCCAAGAAAAATCATCATCTGCTTAGCCATTTCTCAACTATGTTGAGATAGGCTTAGACAAGTATGGAAGAAGGAGACATGCTGCGTCGACCCCAAATGAATTGGGATAAGGGCAAGAGAATGATTATGATGTTGAGGTCGGCTTAGAAACACAAAAAAAAAATAAAAAAATAAATACTTTTTTCTCTTTACCAAATAAATATTTCGCGAGTCAAGAACCCACCGCTGCATCCACCAACAGACCGTCCTAACACACGCGCACTCTTTTATTATACCAAACTATTAATCAAACTTCATCCTGCCACATAGTGGACAGATAAAGAAGGTCAGCGTCATACGACGAGCTAGACCGCACGCACACATAGAAATGCTTCCCGTACAGCGAGTGCAAGCGTACTTGCGACCGAAACGTGTTTGAGATCGCTTTACGTACTCGTCTATGGAGCCGTCTTACCGTTGACGTTTAGCGAAGATCGAGTAGGGTTAGTAATTAAAACGAGAGTGACAGAACCACGACAGTTATGTCACTGGGTTTTGAACTACCTGTTGCCCGCGACCTTCGTCCGCGTGAAATTATTATAAAAATTCTTCTCTTCTCTATTTGAATCGAATTTTGTTAACTTTTATAATTGGGTTTCAATTTTTTTGCACAAAAACCTTATCTATTTTCTAAAAATTATACTTATAACATCAGGTATCTGCAAGTAAAAGTCCCATCAAAATCGGTTCAGCCGTTTCGGAGATTAGCCGGAATAGTCAGACAGACAGAAAAAAAAATGTTTTTTTTTATCTATATTTTATATACTTTCATATGCATACAAGTAAAAAACTCTTATTTTGAAATCACAAACGGCCATTTAAATTTTATTTATTTGAATAGAAAGCTTTTTTCACAAACTAGAATAGATGAAGATGTCGCCGGCAGTGTAAACAGTCAGCAATCAACTATTTATGAAGTCTTTTACTGACTCTGGTATTACTTTTATCCCTTTCTAGACCTAAAAATTCAGACGAATTGATAACCTGCTCCTTTTGGATCTCGGTTAAAAAATAGTTCAGAATAGTCGCACCCGTCGCCTCGAACCGGTGCGGTGCTTACGTTTGTGTGGGTTTTCGTTTGTTGTAAGAAGTCAACCCTCTGTGCTTACATATTTTGTGATACGCTTCTCTTACTATTTTATTAGCACGTTCCTCTCCTCGTCTGTGAAGCATTTGACATTATTAAGATAAGTGGAAACTGGAAACTGGTACTGTTTAATAGGCGAAAATAGTCGTCCCTATTTTGTAGCAGTAGAGATAGTTGCTAAGGAAATTGTTATAGCTATGTCGATTCCTGTCGCTAAGTGGCGTTGTTGTGTTTCAGTTGGTAGGGTTTCAGTGTTGGTGAAATTACAGGCATGTGGCTTTTAATGTTGTCTATTTTATTTTATACGTTGTTGAAAAGCTCGTGGCTAAATAATGACAGCCACTCGGGTCGATCTTTAAGTTAAGCCGCGCTTGTCTAGGTTGGTCCATAAATGGGTGACCACCCATTACTTACCGAGTTTCATCCGTGCCTCGAAAAGCATGTTAAGCCGTGACACACTTAGAATAGCAATGCCTTTCATTTTAACAGTTCAACATTGAGTTACCTCCGTTGTCGAGTACACGAATTTTCCTAACCTACAAAGCAATTCATGAGTAATTTCCTTGAAAACTCTTATGTTACGCAGTACCCTGATTGTGGATTTTCTTGGAAATTTCTGATTTGATGGATATGGGTCCCTTAAAATTTGACCTTTGTGTGTTTTCGCAAACTTTATCTAAGTAGACATAAGTTGTAAGACAAATCGGAAAACTTATCCTTGATGGCAGTAATTACTCTTTATACATATAAATTGGGCAGAATATCTCCTATGATTTTTTTCCGCGAGAGCCAGAAACTTAATGATTTCAAGAAATGGGTATCTTATCTTTTTTTGTAACTTGCTGCCATAAAAGTAAAGGAAGACCAAATAAACGATCGATGGACTATGTGAAGGATGGTAAGAAAGGAGGTGGTGGTGTCTCTTGAGATGACAAATAGAGAAGTATGGAAGAAGAAGACATGATGCGCCGACCCCAAATTCATTGAGATAAGGACAGGAAAATGATGATAGTGACTTGCCTCAGCGGGTGCAACTTACTAATACAGAAGATAAAAGTGTGACGAACGAAAAAAAATCAAAATATTCTTCCATACAAACCTTGTCCTGGTAATTAAGAACACAATAAAAACAGCCATTTCGGTCCTGCCGCAGTTTAGTATTGATCTTTCATACAAGCGGCAATTGATTTTTATTTATAAAAATCAAACATCAAATCAAAAAAACCATCATCATTATTAAATTGGTATTCTCAAAATTTGAAATGTAGGTTCATTCCTAGTATTATATAATTCTATTATTTCATTTCAAAATGTTATCAACAAATTCCATTTCAACATAATCCGTACTCGTTTGTTTGACTTCTCGTTGAATTAACTCGTATTCGATTATGACAGGTCAATGTTCTGCCTTTGATTCCAAAGCTAAAATAAATAAGAGCTTAGTAAACTTAATTTTACTTGTTTTACATCTAACGTTTTAGTGATTAATAATGAAATCTAGAATAATCCTTTTGAATCACTAAAGTATGTTGAGTGTGTATGAGTGTTAAAAGTAAACAAAATGCATTAACTACATCCGCGATAAATTATTAAAGCAACGTTAATGTTATTCATTTTCACGAGTACTTAACTGCCCTAAAGTTTGTACACTGAAAACTATTTAAGAGTCCTCTTACATTTCAGCTTTATGCTAATTTTGAATTTACCTATAACGGAAATGTATTTTATTATTATAAAATTTCAGGATATTTAATTTTGTGAGATGAAAACAAATTTTGATGGTCTATATTCAATAGAATCTACAAATTAGAGGTCTCAAATCAATATCTGTGAGTTTTTGCCTAAAAATGCATCGGAAGAATGATTTATTACTAAATAAATAAATAAGTTATTTAAAATTCACTTAATTATTATTGTATTAGAGAAAAAAAACTATTTTAGGCAAATAATTGTTATTTCAAGCAATGAATGAAAAACATTAAATTTCAACGAGGAAACCTTGCAACTTCGCGCTTTTTTTGTAAAACCCTCGTGAGTTAGCATTGAAGAAATAAACGGTCACTAGTGACTCATTGTTAAATTCATAATTTTATTATTTTTAATGTACTGTTTCTGCCTTCCTGCATTCACACGATAGGTAAAAACCATAGGTAGTGATACCTTAGAAAAATCACTGATTCAAAAGTAAAAAAAAATCTTGGACACACCTCTGGACTTTTATCTAATACTTGTGTAAGAACAAAGTCAGCAGCAGCTGAATTAATTCCGACGAAACTTCATCAAAGGCTTTTCAGTATAATGAAAGCTGAATTGAATTGGTACATTTCATCGTTCTTTTGGTTTAAGCGAAATTAGAAATTCTGTCTAAAATAGCGGACGAGTGGGTTCTTCTACATAGATGACCTTTTACTTTTTTTGGGTTTTTCTAGCTTGAAATATCATATCTTTTGTGGATTCGAATAGAATCGTAACGTTATAGCTGATAGAATGAAATAGTAATGAGATGTAACGGCCTTTTGTGAGGATAAATGTGTTTTTTTATTGACGATGTTTTATTAGGCATTGAATTTATAACATTGGTTTTAGTGGCAAGTTGTTTTAGATGGTTTATTTGAATAATTTCAACGTTTATTGTTTACAAGGTGATTGGTAATTCAATAATCATATGTATGAGAAAAGAGTCATAGTTTGGATCATATGTGCAAGACAAATAATTTAAAACAGTCTATTTCGGGGAAACCAACCTTAATACTAATATTAACATAGTTTAGGAAAAACGAAAATTTTAACAGCTTCGGGTATTTTAGGAACACTCACATGTTGTTCTTCCTCTCGAATCGACGGATTCAATTTAACCCAACTAGTTCATAGCGGCCTGGAGAGCTCTGCGATTTGCTTTATTTAAGTCCTGAAGGGTGCAGGTAGTTGAGTATCAGGTCAGGAGAGCCAATGCAGCATCTTCTGTGTAGGATCGATCATACCACATCTAGCCATTAAGCAATCCCTGTTAACGGCTATTTGCTAATAAGAACCAACAAAAATTAAATAGATTTTCTTATTGTTCTCAAAAACAAACGAACTAAACCAACAGATGCCGAAACTAATTGAAACATAAATTCACTTCAAACAAACCCTCTTGTTAGTCAACCAAATATTAATCTTTTCTGCAAGCTTTGAAATCTCAGACGTCTTTGTACACGCCGATATCTTTAGAATGATAGTTGCAAGATATTCATTATTAACGTGCACCTGCTAACGATTTCACAATTTGAGCTTCGACAGAATAGAACAGAAGGTCGGCTCCATACAACGCACAGCGAGTGCAACCGTATTCGCGATTGCCATGTGTTTAATGAACACCGTATGTACGTACGCATTTTATACGTATTTTTGCTCGTTGGATGGAGTTAACAACATCATCTGCTTAGTCTTTGCTCAATTATGTCGAGGACAGCTGAATACCAGTATTTTACCTGAAGCGACTGCCTATTTTTTTGTTATAACAGATACTTATGTAAGTGCAGCAACACTTACAATTTGCACCAAAGCGTGCAGTAAGCTAATATCACACCATACTAACTAAACTACTACTAAATAATTGTATGCAATATTAAGCATAGCTTTACTGCTACTCGTAAACGTAATATCTCGATCCGGTTCCTGAGCAAGTTATGTAGATTCGCCTGGGTTGTGGGCGCATATCGAGTAGTTTGGTTACGCACACAGGGAACCGCGAACAGTCCTCGCGAGGCATAGGCCCGCGACCGCCGCAGCCGGTCCGGAGCAAACAATGAACAACGAGCCAAAGTTACCACGCCATCACTTTTATTATTAGTAGTAAATAGTAGTGCACCAACAGCGCAATTCACCTCTACAACCCAGCTAGATTCTTTTTATCGATTGTTTGTGAATGTGTGGACATTGTAAGCTTTGTAGATTCCCAGCTGCTTGTTAACTTTTTATTTTGTTCTACATTTTTTGTGTAGTAAGCAACGACTTATTGTCGGGCCTACGCTGTAACCCCATACTTGAGTATAAATGCTGTATCCATAATAATACTGTAACACCAAATGATTTGAAAAGAGTAACCATGGAGTTTCTTGCCGGTTCTTCTCCATAGGAAACGACCAACCAGAACCGTGCACCTTTTTGTTGACGTTTTATAAGTGCCCATCGAGGCCTATGTGAAATAAAATATTTTGATTTTGATTCTTTTTTGATTTTGCTTCTGGGTAATACAATTATACTCCTTGGTAAGTCTGGATATCAGACTTTCGGGCCACTGACTACCTGTAACGACTGTCAAAGATTTATAAATGACAGCCGTGAGCCTTTTGAGTGATAAACTCTTTATGTAATGGTCGGTCACCCGTTCACGGACTGACCTCGGCAAGCGTTGCTTAATCTTAAAGATCGACCCGTGGCTGTTATTATTGAGACCACGCCAACCTTCTGTATTTTCCTGTGGCTAGCCATCCTTTGAATTTAATATTGACTCGTCTATTTGATGTCAATTCGATTTCTATGGCTAGTGTAGTAATGCATGCAGCGACAAACAGAACATCTGCAGTTGGTAGTTGCTTAGTATTGGAATTAATTTGATCGCCTATTGAAATCAATGTATATTGCAATACTATGGAATTCAATAGCTATCATAATATTAATTAATACCTAAAGAGACTCTCGTTAGGCAGCTGTATCAAGGGCTTGTTTCAGAAAGCGGTACTCCTCGACACGGCTCGTATTGTTAGGAGGTTCCTCTCTCTGGAGCCCTGACTAGTAGCTTGGACCCTGTTCCCGGTATCGGTGGGCTACAATTTTCTTTTAAATTTAAAATGTTTTTTTTTTAAATTACTTTGTATAGATAATATTATGTGATTAGAAGATAAATAAAGGAAATTAAAGACAACCTATCAAAATTTTTAAATGTAACCACGATTTTACAAGAATAATACGGTATTGAGTTGATTATTCTCCGAGATGAAAATCACTTTATAAATAACTAGCTTTTGTCCGCGGCTTTGCTCGCGTTATAGTTGGAAATTATCCCACGGGATTGTTTGAAATGTAGCCGATGACACTCGGGAATAATGTGGCTTTCCGTTAAGGGAAACAATTTTCGGAATCAGATTAGAAGTGCCGACATTATAATATATCCAAACTTACAAAATCTCTTTATTTAATGTTACAACATTGAAAATAGTATAAGTAAACCTGTAGAGGATCTCGTGACTAAATAATAACAGCCGCTCGGGTCAATCTTAAGATTAAGCCGCGCTTGCCTAGGTTGGTCCGTGGATGGGTGACCACCAAATACATACCGAGTTTCCTCCGTGCGTCGAAAAGCACGTTAAGCCGTTGGTGCCGGCTGTCAATTGTAGATTTTGACAGTCGTTACAGGTGGCCCGAAACTCTGACAACCAGTCTTACACGGTTGTAACTGGGTTGTGGAGGTCGAAAAGACAGTCGTTTGATGTAAAATAATTCCTATAGATTCCTATTTGAAAAGTTTCATCGATATCAGAAAGGTTGTTAAGCCTCGAAAACTAGACAGACAAATTCACTTTCACTCAAAACTTATAATATCCCTCTGTAGTGAAAATCGAAATATATTTATATGAGCTATTTGTAGGGCTGTAATTACATTCCTCTTTGGCTACGGCCGATTGAAATATTGCTTTATATTTTTTCTCATTTATCGTTCTGTCAATCAGTTTTTGCAATTTATGTTCATTTTTTATCGAGGCTTTATACCTCTCAACACTTTCAGGATTATTAATACTTACTTCAAATGAAAAATAAAATCTCCTTCGCAAAGATTTAAGAATCCATTAATTTGGGTTTTTAATTTGCCTTTGTTTACTGGAAACAGAAATAAAAGGTAATGAAACACACATAAAAATGAACAGTAATTTTTTTTATATTATACGCGGCTCGACTTACACTAATACATAATAATATTTACAATAATTAACAGACATTTTATGAGCTTGTTTATCACATATACACTAAGGTTATTTACAATTCTTATAGATAATATTGAGACAAAATATTATATGAAAACTAAACTTCAAATTTCACGTAAAAAGCACTATTTTTAACAGTGATTTTACTCATTCCATGAATAACAGTGTGAAATCAAGAATAATTGCATTTACATAATTATACACATGGTTGAATTCGAATGCACTCCAATGAAAGTTTAGACTTTGTTGAAATACACAAACAGTTATTTTCCATCAAAACGTATTGTACCGTGATTGCCGAATAGCTTTTAAGTGACGTGAATATGTGAGCAGACAAAATAAATAACCGTCCAGAGCAATGCTTCCATAAATAAAATACTCCTTTTATTCTAGAGTTTCAACAGCTCCAAGAAAGAAAAATTACATCTCGACAAAAAGAAAAAAAAAATGTGATTAAAATGAAATAAGACACTCGCTTTATTGAGTAATTACTTTATCAAAATGTCACTGCTATTTTTCAAAGTCACAAGTATCATTTACCGGCTGTTTTTGCGAAACAACGGCAGTACAAGGTTTTTACTGAAAACGTTGACTGGCATTCGAGTCTGGAGCACAAAAAAGTTTTTCTTTTACGATCGTTTTGCTCTCCGGGCGTAAATTCTGTGCCAATGGTTCAGCAAGTTTTAGTTTACTAGTGCAATTAAACTGGCTATAAAATAATATTTTCCGTTTGTTTATGAAAACAGTGGAATGGAGGAAACTTTAGTATTTCATTCGAATGTGAATTGTGCGGTATTTTGTTGAAACCGTTTCGAATATTTGGTCGTTTTATGTTATTGTCGAGGTGAGATAGTCATCACGAGCAATTAACTTTAGAACATTCAGCAAGTGGCAATTCAAATGAAAATGTGGAAGCCAATGCCACGTTTTCATCTGGATTTTATGGCTGTAGTGAACAAATGAAAAAAAGAATGAGACTGGTATTTTAAAATTAGATTTTTTTGCAGAATTTAATGAAAGACTTTGATAAAGGATACCATCAAATTCTGATGACTCCGATGACAAGCATAAAACTGCTTTTGATTATCTCAGCGTAAAATAAATTCGCAATTTCCAAAAGAATTCAACAAAACAAAGCACAATCCACAAACGATTTCACATTACAAAACACCATTCATCAACCTCGCACATTAAAGTACAATATTAAAATCACTTTTTACATAGATGATATGCGTGGAGCGAAATTCTTGAGAAGGTTAAACGAAGCATTTGTCTTACCGTTACGTAAGTTTATCGTATCGGGGTTTTGGTTAGAGCAAACCTCCCCTATCCGTTCACAAGTGTGTCATAAGTTGCCACTAAGGGATTATACGAAGGGTATGGGCGTCACCTGCGTGCTAATAACAAACTGCGACAACCGTTTCGCCGCAGTGTGGTGATAATGGCATGAATCTTTCCTAAGGGGAAGTTTTTGAGCTGAATTTCCGCAGCAGACGTGCTTTTGATAGAAACTTTGGCTATGTGCGATGATTGTTTTAGAATTGGTGGCGATGTTTGTAGTGAGAATTTTGTTTGTTTATACGACATTATTTTTTAGGGTTCCGAACCAAAGGTAACCAACGGGACCCTATTACTAAGCCTGCGCTGTCCGTCCGTCTGTCCTTCCGTTTGTCTGTCAGCGGGCTATATCTCATGATCCATAATAAATAGATAATTGAAATTTTCACAGAACGTGTATTTCTGTTGCCGCTATAACAACAAATAATAAAAAAAATAAAGGGGGCTCCCCTATTACTATGGTACGTAACCCTTCATGCGCGAGTCTGACTCGCACTTGACCGGATTTTCTTTGAGTGAGCAACATTAATTTTCAAACAATAGTTAACAGCAGACATTTTTAAACTTTGCAAGTAACTAGCGACGATCCGCTTATAAATGAGCTATTAAAAGAAAAAATAATGAAACTTAAAATACCGAGCAGTTTGTATAAAGTAAAGAATGTTTGTAAATACTGCTTTAGCACCAGCCAAACTGGTTATTCAACGTTCAGTTCTGTACAAAACAAATCAATAAATTGTTTAAATGATTGTATTCCTGGATTGTGAACAGGTTATTGAATTATGTCACAGTCTGGTGGATTTCAATATTTAATATGAATTAATATTTTCATACGGTAGTGTTAATCCTTTTAGCATTACCCAGTAGCAATTGCTTTCAAAGCTTTTCATCTTTCTATCACTACTGTTAGTATTGAGATTAACTTTTCGGTGGTCTTTTCGGCTTTCGGTGGTTTCATTTATGTCAAATTTGACTTTTCCATTATTATAGATATCGCTGGAATAATGTTTTTTTTTTTCTCGTAATAACACGAGGAATCGAATCGAATCGAATAGACAATAATGTCTATTCGATTTTTTTAGAACAAGAATGTATTGTTTATTATTTTGATTAAAATCCGTACAGTTTTCAATATTAATTGAAAGTTTTTTTTTAATAAACGACTTCGTTTCTACAGCTCGGTTACGTGTGTCAGTTGTTGATATCAAAATTCCAAATGGTAGTCTTTTATAAAGTCAAACTAGATAATTATGATAACGAATTCGTAGAATTCCTCAGTCGCCGAGTAGTCTCGTCACGACTTTTAGCATTTGTAATAATGAGTGCCAGCAATTTGCATGACTGTCTCCAAATGTAACACGATCATAGAAAATAACATTGAATTCTAATAGAAAACACATTAGTAAAATTGGATCCACATCTGTTTTACATACAAAATTGATAAATAAAAACAGCCACAAATAAAATGTTTCATTAGAATCTTGTACATTTTTTATTCAGGTAAGGCTTGCGTTTGACACAACCAGATAGTAAATAAAATAGAGCGCGCTTGCTCCGCCAACAAGATACGTTCAGACGGCGTTGGCGACAAAAGCAATTGGGTTCGAAAATTTTGAAACCTTTCACATTTTCAAAGTCTCCTTTTCTAAACTTAACGAAACTTTCAATCCATAAAACTTTATATATCTGAAATAGCAAGTAAAGAACATTGAAATGGGACAGATCGCTGTTCCATAGTCTTATTGGTGTTCAAAAGGTCGCCTATTTCAAATAATTGGAGCCGTAATTGTAACAATTTTAGAAGGTAATTACAGACTGGCTTCATTAAAATTACTTACGGGGCTTATAATAGGCGCATTGCAGTAAACGATTATGAACGGGATGCTATAATACTTGAATTAATTTTCCATTAACACTTGTGGGAACCGGCCGGTTTTATTAAAACCAGCTAGTTTATTACTTGAAAAAAGAAAAGAGTAGCAGAGTAACTTAGATGATTTCTTCATGAGAAAAGTGAGTGAAAGGCGAGCAACAAACGGTAATAACAAGGTAGGTGTGAGTGGCAACGCCGGAAGGGGACGCCCTAGAAGGACATACAGTGTATTGGGGAGGTTGCAACCGGCGTGCGTGTATGACCAGATGTATGAACGTGGATGAGGCAAAAGGAGTATGTAAGGAATGTAGCAGGTGGCGTTATGTGGTTTCTGACTACCTTCATGGGAAAAAGGCGTCAGTTTATGTGTGTATATTCAATTTCATTCTATTCTCTGCGATGTAGGCTAGCTAGGTATTGATTTTCTATGGTACAAGATTTTTATGCCTAAATTGAAAATTCACAGCAATAATGTGACCGTCAAGATGTCCCGTTACTTCCTTAGTAAATAGTAATTTATAGACACCATTTCAATGCGGGATTGCCATCTACTTGTCACCTCTCACTTAACAATTGCTAGGTGACCAGTCATTTTAATGTCAGTGAAATTGGTTTTTGCCGTAAGAATATTATTTTAATAAGATTCGTCAGTACTGAATGAATGTCGTGATGGCCCAGAGGTTAAAGCCTTGCTTTTCATGTATGAGGTTGTGGGTTCAAATCTGGGCAAGTACCAATGTGACTTTTTCAATTCATGTGTGCTTTCTAAGTTTATCTTGGACATCACAGACATCGGTGAAGGAAAACATCGTGAGGAAACCAAGACTTACAATTAATATAAGTCTGAAATCGCCAATCTGTCTTGAGCAAGCGTGGTGATCAATGCTCGTACCATCTCTGTATGAGAAGAGGCCCAGCAGTGGGACAGTAATAGGCTGGTATTATTAAATGAATGTAGAATTTATTTTTACCTAGCGTCGTGTTGTTTATACTTCGATTAAGAATTTCAAAGCATTAGGCATCATTAACATTAACGAGCTTTAAAATTGATTCAAATATTAAAACGTCAGACGCAATACCCTGTCCGTTATTATCATGATTAACGTTTTAACCTTTAGAAAATAAATATTCAGCTATTTCAAGATCCTTAGCTTTTCTTTTATCTGGTGATCTACATCTAAAGTGTCTTTGTAAACTGGAATAGCCATATAAGAAATAGTAATAACTAGTCTTCGAAGACCCTTCCATCATAGGACGAATTTATATGCTAAGCAGATGACGTGTATTGCTTGTTGTATACAGGGTGAGTTTATTAACGGGAATTACTACCGTCATGCTTTCCATTACAGAGAGAAATTATATTGAAAATGCAGTCCATGGCAGACCTCTTCTCAGAATATTTTGCTAGTTGTATTCGGTTAGTATTCATTTAAGCTTTTGTTTATATGCTTACTTTTGTGTTTTTTTTTTTTTAACAATACTAAACCCATCATGTCATATGTCGCCTTGCAGTGAATCGTGCCGTGTTTTAAGTTATTTCTTTCATTTATTATTCTACAGTCACTGTCTCTTCGTGAAAGTCTTGGAAAACCGATTACTTTATTTATTTCATAACAAGAAACAAGTCTTCAAAACATTTGAATACTATAATGACATGCTAACTTAAAATTATAATATTCATGAACTTGATAACTCAAAGTGAATCTTGTTTAAAAATTCACCCTGTGTATGAGGTTCAGTGTATAAGCTTGACAATGTATTGTAGTACATTGTCTAGCGAATCGCACTTAGTATGCGGAACTAGGTCGGTTGCTCATGTTTACTGTTCAAGCTGATCGTCTGTGTCTCTTTGAAAATCAACACATAGGTTATTGTTCCTCTGTTTACGCAAAATGTCCCTTGTGTACTGATGGTTTCTGGTAGAACTGGGGCTATTATCGTTTGGCGAGCTACACGCTGAAGCAATACAGTGAATGGAGAGAAAACAAATGAAAGACCATACGATAGTAGAATCGTTCTAAGCTGGTAAAACAATTGAATGCAACCTTGTACAAAAAACTCGTAATTGTCAACGATATTTATCGCTGCTCGTACTAACTGTCGCTAAATATTGTATCTAACGCGTATCATAATACAGGACATGTATACACACAAATGTCTTGTCAGTATTTCTCTGTATCATAATACTATGATACGCGTGCGACGTGATATTTAGTGACAGTAAATATGGGTAGCGACACTAGCGAGTTAGCGACAGCTATCGTTCACAATTTGAGTTTTTGGTACAAGTTGACCTTCAATTTTTGGCTACAAGAGTCGCTGTGACCCGACTTGCGACTCGACGGTACTCAATCGAAGGAAATACACGAGTGTCGCTTGACGAAAGTTCGGGCCGAAAGTTTCTGAGGATAGTCAAATGAATATGATCTCTGTCACTAACGCATCAAAGTAACTATTCCAATTTACAAACTATAAAGAAACCTAAATAATAATTACTGTCAATAAGATTGTTTTGTGCTTGAGTTTAGTCTGTATCTTATTGAAAGTTAGAATGTTTAAATTTTTTGTGAAATTGTATAACTATGCTAATTATTGTAGAATGTAGAATAGCGTTATTTATTCAGACAGAATTAGTTTGAAAATGTTTCTAGTTGAGAGGCTAATTTATTTTGTTAATACAAACAAAGCAATCAAAGACAAATAATAATCATACGATTGGATATTACAAACACAGGTAGAGTTATATTTCACATAAGGGTTAGGCAGAGGTGTGCCTCAGTAACTACACCCACATTGTAATAGGGAGCGAGCCTATTGCCATCAACCGGGCACGTATCCAGACAACGTCGCTGCTACTGAGAATTTCCTAATGGAAAAACCCAAAATTATTGACTGGCCTGCTAATCGAACCCAAGCCCTCACACTCAGCAGTACGTCAACGAGGCAGACACCAAGACCAGACCAGACAAAGTTTTATGTAATACAAAGAAAAATGAATTGTTATAATCGTTCTTATTAATATCAATTTCGTTTCTTATCCTTTGATTAAAACCCTAGCAACTGAAAAACGCAACAATGGATATCGAACCTCCTTCGACTGAATGAAGAATTGCGTTTGCAGAATTAAATAAATACCTATTTATAAGTACGGAGACCTCTTGACCTACATCGAGAAAGCTCATTGATTGCATTCACGATCCCCAGTAATGAGGGAAAGGCGGATAAAATTTCCATTCCAAAATGACTAATAATTTACAATCCTGCTGTTGAGAAAGCCAAGGAATTGGTAAATTACAGAGAGAAGACGAAATTGTTGAAATCTAATGAGGGCTTGGAACTCAAGCCAAATTGCAAAGCAGTGTATAAAGATGTACTTGGAAAAGGTAAAGTCAAGACAGCTGAAGATTGGATTGAAGTAACAGCTGCTTTTAAAAATAACGATGATTAATTGGTTGTTTTAGAACTTGATGATTTATTTACTCCGCATGCTAATATTAAAGTAACGACCATATTTACAAATGAGGTCTTTAATAAAAACAGACTGAGCGAAGTAAAAACACGTGTACACTCAACGCCTCGCATTACCCGTAATAACCATTCGAATTTATTTGACAGACGACCCGCCATCAAATTTCACTCCACGCAAAAATAAACCATTTTGCTATTACATGTAGGGTACATTTTGAGTTGATGAGCTAGTGAAATTGTCACCGTATCATGTTTAGACTGATGAGGGTCGGTAATAAGATGCTGGGTAGACGGCTGATGAAAGTTGGTGAGGAGGACTGCATGGCTGCGGGGTTTTCACCTGTGAAAGAAGGAATAGGTTAAAATGTTGCTCACGTCTTTGATATGAATGCAAGGAAATCGTTAGATTCTGTGAAATGTTTTCGTCTATACATCTTTGATATGACATTTGAGTACCTAGTATTGTCTGAAAATTATATCTATCTTTCCATGCGAGATTTGTGTTCGCTCACTCTTTTCAGTGTATGTACGGTGAGCGCAAATCATCATCATATTCTTCCTGCCCTTGTCCCATGTTATTTGGGGTCGGCGCAACACGTTTTTTTTATTCCATTCTTCTCTGTCAATCGTCACGCTATGATTTACCCCTTTTACCTTCATATCCTCACACAATCCATCTACCTTTTCTTTGGTTTACTTTTTAAATAAAAAAAATGATGCATAATTATTTAAAGCTTTGATTATTCGTATACATGCCTAATTCGTATACATGACAAATCATTAAATTCTGTTGGTCAAACAATAAAGATAGACACAAAATGTTTTATAGCTAGAAGATATCTCTGTTGCCTTCCAACTACCATGACTTAGAAGAAATACCAAAAAAAAACTCAAAAGGCAAGTCTTTAAAAATCCAGATATTTCTTATAATGGGTAAGGTCATATTAAAGTCCTATCCGCTTGGCTGTCGGAGATTGAATCCTGAGTTAACAACCATGAAATTAACAATATCTAGTTTTTTTTTTATCCTTAAACCAAGACAGATATTTATGAAAGTCTCCAGTTTTAATTTAAAGGCAGTCTAGCTTCGATTCACGTTTTCAACGCGTAATCAACTCGTGGTGAGGTGCACGGTATGAATCCGAAATTAGACGGGAATTTCTGGGACATGGACGTGAGTAATACCGGGAATTCTAATCTTAATGTGGCTCTCGGAAAGTTATAGGTACCTATTTGGGGAGGACAGAATTCTATGTAGGTCAAATTTTATGTGTTGGGTCCAAATTGATCGGTCATTGGGCGAAGGTTTTTGGTGACACTTTGCAAAAAGGTATCCTTCATCCTAACTATCCTAACTTCCTTACTAATAATTATTATAAATGTGAAAGTAAGTTTGTTTGTTACCTTTTCACGCCTAAACCACTGAACCGATCATCTTTATATTTTGCACTTATGTTTGTCGTTGTCAGGTGTACAGAAACGGATATAAGGTACCTTTCATCCCGAAAAAAAGTACTGTTCCCGAGGAAAACAACAATAATGTTCTTATGATAATAGATAGCGCCACGTGTCTTTCGAATCATGATAGAATTATATTATTACAAGCAGATTAAAACCCGAATTCATTGTCGAATTTTAATTTACGCGAGCGAAGCCGCGGGCAAAAGCTAGTTGTACATAAAACTCATTGTAATATTGTCATCATCTTCTTGCCTTTGTCTTATGTTACTTAGAGCAACGCATTATTTTTTTAAAACCATCACATTATCATTAACTCCTTCCTATTTCATATTTATTCTCAGTACAATCTAGCCATCTTGTTTTTGGAGTTCTAGTACTTTCTTTGCATCCATCAACATATTATTATATTCATACACAATTTTGGTCTCATGCGTTTCATCCTTCGTCATTAAAGAAAGAAAGAAAGAAAGAAACAATATTTATTTGTCGCAGGGACATGACGTGCATCATACAAAATTACAAAAAAACACACATGCAACATTACATCCCAAGACAGACGATTCCCAAAACACGAAAAAAATAGTATTCGTTAAAGCAAATCGAAAAAGATACACTTAAAATCTTTGTAACACAGGCTGTTCCAATCGGCGGTCGTATCGCAAAATCTTCATTACAGATAATCTTACTAATAAGACATACTTGGGCACATGTTTTTGCAGTTATTTGGGACTTTAATTGAACGTGCTCGATAAAGAATCTGTTATCATCTATACTTTGATCAATTTAATAATCTTTAACAGCCGGCGCAATTTTCACAACTATACTAAAATAGAAAATAAAGAAAGATATGAAATTTCCAAAGCAATAATCTAGCCGAGTGCAAAATATTAAAGAGTCAATACAACTGCTATCTGTATCGTCGACTCCTTGATAGTTTCCGCTCCAATTGTATGGAAAGTAAATTTTAATTTCATTGCTACTGAAGCGGTTTTCACTGTGAATGTTTTCATCGATACTGGTACTCTAATGTGCCTTGGAGCGGCGGAAATTCCGTTCTCAAAAAGATGAATAAAATTCTTGTTCTTCTTGGTACCTGGGTTCTTTTTTGTATGTTCTATTTTTGTAGCTCGATATTTTTCTAGACAAGTTTACGAGATTGTCAAGATGTTGTCCTTTTAAGGGTTCCTTAGCCAAATGGCAAAAAACGAAACCCTTATGAATTTGTCATGTCTGTCTGTCTTTCTGTTCGTCCGTATGTCGCAGCCACTTTATTGGGAAACTATTAAGACTACACAATTGAAATTTGGTAAGTAAAATGTGTAATTTCTAAAGTAAGAGGAGGAAAATTCTGAAAAAATGTCTGGTGTAGAACGAGAAAAAACATATAACGAAAATTGGTTTGAATAAGATTTGATATGAGTATGAGTTTTAGAAGCTGGGAGAGAGCGTAGGAAGCATTGATAAGGCTTGTTAGAAAAAACATAATACGAGGCATACAAGGTACAAGATTGACACAAACATAAATGAATAGCGATTAGCCAGAAGGGAGTACGGTCTGATAGCAACTAAAACATTTTTTTTGGTTTATTAATTTTAGAATCAGAGAATCAATGTAATAAATGTGTCGTTTTCAGGGTTCCGTACCCCAAGGGTAGGCAATGGGTCCCTATTACTAAACCTCAGCTGTCCGTCCGTCCATCTGTCTGTCAGCAGGGTGTATCTCATGATCAAGCAGAAATACACATTCAATGTGTATAGAAATACACATTGAATGTGTATTTCTGCTGCCGCTATACAAAAATTAATAAATTAAAAATTAAAGGGGGCTCCCCCCTACTACTATGGTACGAAACCCTTCATGCGCGACTCCGACTCGTGCTTGACCGGATTTTTAGTGACACGGCACCTGCAACTTTAGTACGTTAATTAAAACACGTGCACATTTAGTAGACCTATGCACTGTTTTTGGTTAAATTTAGTAACCCAAATTGTTCCATAATATTTCTGTTATAATTTTATTAATAATAAATTATACATCGCTTTAAGTGAATTGATGTCATAAAATTCATTCGTGAAGAAAAAAATATCTCGATGGCATATCGGAATACTAAGTTATTGAGATGGGTTACGCACTAGTTTCCATAACCGCAACGTCAGATTTTTGAGCGAAACTTTTCTATAGTCTTCTTGATTTTCTGATTCACACTAATTCTGTTAAATTCAAAGACGACCAACTAGAAACTAAAAAAGGACGTCTATAATAATATGCTGGAGAGAGGCTTTTATTACTTCTTCTTCTTAGCGTATCCATGACAAAATGTTCAAATTTGTTAAGCTTAAAACTCGCCACGCGCATCCTCTCAGCGATGCAGTGAGTAGATCATCAGGTGTGCAGGTGATAGAGCATGCGATGCAAGGTGGAAGCTGGTCCATTGTCTGTGAGGAGACGCCGCACACGCACTTTAGGTCTTACTTCTTTTTTGTTGTTCTTAATTTTGCTCAAAGAGCGGTTTGTGCGGTTTTTTAGCTGTGACCTATTTATTAGTTGTTCCAGCCGGCACAGCGGGTATGTCTAGCCGATTTCTAGGTTATAGATAAAATATTCTTTTGAATTCCTTTGCAAATTAAGTTTTAATTATAACAGCGAATACCGATGATCCACGTAATCAAACAAAAAATTTAAACCAGGAAATCAAATCAAAACATCATCGCGATTCCCAAGCGCAGTGCGTAAGCCCAGTGAGATGTTTGAAATATTCGCGCATCAATGAGCACCTGATTGACTCTCCTTCGCCCGAACATAATACAACATATAGTCACAGAAGCTCAGCTTCAGACAACAAGCGAAAACGTACGCACACATAGACACGCTTCACGTACAGCGAGCGCAAACGTACTCGCGACGGGCACTTGTTTGAGATCGCCGTACGTACGCGTCTATGTGTGCGTGCACCTGTTTTTGCTTGACTTTTCATATATGAACTTCAGGAGGTCATGGTCATAATAACACCCGCTCGCGTCAATCTTTAGATTAAGTCGCGCTTGTCTAGGTTGGTCAGTGGATAGGGGACCATATACCGAGTTTCCTCCGTACCTCGGAAAGCACGTTAAGTCCCGGTTAGGTCCCGGCTGTCATTTGTAGATCTTTGACTGTTATTGTAGGCAGTCAGTCGCTTGAAAGTCTGACAAGCAATCTATAATCCCAGTTAGTATTACCCAATACTAATTGGGTTGTGAAAGTCGTATAGGCAGTTACTCCTTGTAAAATACTGGTAATCATTTGCATCAGGTTAGACTGGAAGCCGACCCCAACATAGTTGGAGAAGGGCTAGGCAGATGATAAATTTATGGAACTGAACTTCTGTTTGTACCTGTTCTGTGGTCTGAGCCTCGGATAGCCTCTTTTTGATTCACTCAACCATTTCCCGCGATTGGAATTGAATAGTTAGACCTTTGATGGAGGTATGTTTGGAGCTTGCTCTTAAGCTGAGTTTGCGTAAAGAATTTGTGTTAGTAGTATGAGAAATAAGCGTATTTGATCGACGGAATATTTCCTCTTCCGATATTTTATTTTATGGAATATAAGAAATAAGTATATTAGAAGAAGTTTGGAAGTGGTCTGTTAAACCGTCTGTCTTGGTATGTGTTGAGGAGTCGCCCGAATTTTAAATTGATGTAATGCATGAGACTAAAAGAGTGATGAACATGTTGATGGATGGAGGATGGTGAGGAATGGTATGAATGAAAAAGGAGACACAACCTGAGAAATAAAAATAAATTACAACGACGAGCTCGCACAAACTACGGTAAAAAAACCATATTGTTCGAAGGAGCACAGCTGTTTAACGACCTACCAAATGACGTATAACATTGTGAAAATATTAACAGATTTAAACTAAAATTGAGAAATTACGTTTAAGAAATGTAGTCATACCGCATAGTAAATGTTAGCAATTTACATACTTCCTATGTATTTGTTTTATATAACTTCACCAACATGCATCGGAGGCAAAATGTATTTATTTAGATATAAACAATTACTTTGTATCTCATTGTAAGTGAACCTATGTATTGTTCTTATGAGAATAAATTCTTTAAATCGAAACCGAAGGAGTAAATGATGATAGTGTGTCCATTGACAGAGAAAAATGCAATAACGTGTTTCGTCGACTCCATAACATATTGAGACAAGATTAAAAAGATGATTTTTTAGAGTGTAGGAGGCAGTTCAAAAAAGGCTTACTATACGGTGAGTACGAGTAGGTGGCAGTACAAAAAAAGCTGTGGGTCGCAATTTAGCCTACGCTTCTCTTAAACATGAAGAAAAGAAATTCAAAATGGATAAAGCTTTACTTTGTATAACCTAAAAATAGATCACAAGGAACGAAACCGAAATTAAAGTACTTAAGAATTATTTATAATGTCAGCAGAGTAAACCTCTACAAAGGATGTAAATAGACCCTTAACATATCCGAAAGGCACTTGTTCTTCCCGTCTTTGCGATCATTTTTATGTTCTAGACCATACCTGGGAACCTTCTAGTTACGGAGATATTGGGGGTTAAAGTTCCAACTTTCCCACAAGTTTTTTTTTAATACATGTTTTTAATGTAAGATTTTTACTTAACACACCTCCACGACCCCCGTACTATTCAATTCATCCATCAGCACAATGCTTTGAATGCTTTCCATCGAGTCCTACCGTAAAACGTGATTTTTCACCCCAAAAAAAAAAAGTCGATTCCCAGCAATAATTTTTGCGTAAAGTTACTTAGTTTGATGTACAGAATGCTTGGTAGACGGCTATGTGAAGGGTCTGTTTACACCCTGTATAAGGATAATCTTCTCTAATTCGTTGTGGCAAAATATATTAGCTACTTTATAAGGGATATTAATGCCTTCTGACCTCCACAGCGTATAATGTTTCACATTACATTAGACCTTTTAACAGGCTCAAATACTTTCATATATTCGTTTTGTCACTCTTCTAACTTTTAGAGAATATTTTGACCTTTCTAATATTATATTATGCAGACCCTTCTCAAATTAGCCGTGGCCAAAGTATTAGAATTTATTCCAGAGAGCTTATTTTTGTCGCCGACGAAACGGAGGCGGGAATTTTTCTCACCTTGTTTTTTATTCTTTGTGAAGTCTTTTAAGCTTTCTGAGGTATCAATTTAATTGTTGGATGTAAGAAAAATACCTTCTACGTAGCCTGCTGTTTTGTTGTTATGTTTTTATTTACAATAAGCACTTCGCCCGCGACTTTGTCCGCAAAAATTGTGATAGCTCGGCTAATTTGCACGATATAAATATAATTTATAGCCTATGTTACTCAAGGATAATGTAGCATTTTATTGGTGAAAGAATTTTTGAAATAGGTCCAGTAGTTTTTGAGTTTATTCGTTACATACACACAAAACTTTCCTCTTTATATTATAAGTATAGATATTTGATTTCGCAAAATAACCCGTGGTACGAATTTTTTTTTTTAAATCCTCAGTTCCTGTGAAGTTCGTAAAACAATATAACTTCTATGTATTGACTTACTCTTTACATTTTTAGCCTGTAAGGGCTGAAATAATAGGGTTAACATAATCATAAAATATTGTATTATATCGAAAACACAAGCGGCTACTATTATTTTATTTTATTTTATTGTGTTTGGGTGGCTTACAGCTAACAATACAAAAATTTATAGCGAGGTAAACAACGACAAGCCATTTACAAGCCTCCACAGTTAGCAATAAACTACTATATGTATGTGGCATAAAGGTCACATCAAGTAATTTTCACGATAATACAGGTTGTAAAATGACCCTTAACGATGCCTTCAACCAAGAATTATGTATCTCAAACTAAATAACTTTACGCAAAAATAATTGCTGAGAAACGACTTATTTTTTGGGGTAAAAAAACACGTTTTACGGTAGGACTCAATGTAACGCACTCAAAACATTGTGCTGATGGGTGTATTGAATAGTAAGGGGGTCGTTGAGGTGTTTATAGTAAAAATCTTACGTTAAAAAATAGTATTTAAAAAAAACTTTTGAATAGGTTGGAACTTTGACCCCGATATCTCCGTAACTAGAAGGTTCCCAGGTATGATCTAGAACAAAAAAATATCGCAATGACGGGGCGAACCTTTCGGCTTCGTAAAGGGTCTTGTTACACCCTGGAACATCATGTTTTTTTAACTTTTTATAAAGTTCTACTGATACCATCATCATCTTTCTGCCCTTGTCCCATTCTACTTGGGGTCGGCGCAACACGTCTAATTCTTCCATTCTCCCCTGTCAGACGCCACGGCATCATTTACTCCTTTCTCTTTCAGATCAATCCTCACACAAAAAAATATTTTTTGAAAAAGTGGACAAGCTTTTATGAAAACTATTTTTTTTTCTACTCCAAGTTTTTTTTTTTTTTTTAATTATTATATTTTTCGTAGCATGACCACCGTAGAAAGGGGTTTTGTCGACGGAAGTATCGATAAAATGACAGATTTCTTTTGTTGATCTCTCATTTTGTCGATTCTATGCGGTCATGCTACGCGTGCAGGAGACAATATTTAAAATTCATTGAGAAGGTCGGTCTTTTACAAATAAATCTCTAGATTCTTGATTGTCTAGAGGCGGCTACTACAATCTTTTTTTTCTCGTTCCCTGGCCTGAAGCCAAGTTTGCTTCGGACCAAGGTTTTATCACTTTTGCTCTTTTTTAGTTCTCATCAAAGATTACTTTATTGGCTCTC